>CM031947.1:17313117-17335617 GCA_018749465.1 Paracanthobrama guichenoti
AATGGTGTGAAAAGGGAAAAACATCCAGTATGCGGCAGTCCTGTAGGTGAAAATGCCTTGTTGATGCTAGAGGTCAGAGGAGAATGGGCCGACTGATTCAAGCTGATAGAAGAGCAACTTTGACTGAAATAACCACTCGTTACAACCGAGGTATGCAGCAAAGCATTTGTGAAGCCACAACACGCACAACCTTGAGGCGGATGGGCTACAACAGCAGAAGACCCCACCGGGGACCACTCATCTCCACTACAAATAGGAAAAAGAGGCTACAATTTGCACGAGCTCACCAAAATTGGACAGTTGAAGACTGGAAAAATGTTGCCTGGTCTGATGAGTCTCGATTTCTGTTGAGACATTCAGATGGTAGAGTCAGAATTTGGTGTAAACAGAATGAGAACATGGATCCATCATGCCTTGTTACCACTGTGCAGGCTGCTGCTGGTGGTGTAATGGTGTGGGGGATGTTTTCTTGGCACACTTTAGGCCCCTTAGTGCCAATTGGGCATTGTTTAAATGCCACGGCACCATGTCACAAAGCTCGAATCATTTCAAATTGGTTTCTTGAACATGACAATGAGTTCACTGTACTAAAATGGCCCCCACAGTCACCAGATCTCAACCCAATAGAGCATCTTTGGGATGTGGTGGAACGGGAGAACCGTGACCTGGATGTGCATCCCACAAATCTCCATCAACTGCAAGATGCTATCCTATCAATATGGGCCAACATTTCTAAAGAATGCTTTCAGCACCTTGTTGAATCAATGCCACGTAGAATTAAGGCAGTTCTGAAGGCGAAAAGGGGTCAAACACAGTATTAGTATGGTGTTCCTAATAAATATATATATATATATATATATATATATATATATATATATATATATAATATAAATATATATATATATATATTTGTTGGTAAACTACAGATTTACAGATTTTCTTTGCTGAGTAATACAAAGTAAACAGAGTAAAGGTTGTTTGGATTAAAATATCCAAAAACCACTAAAACAATGTTATATATTTTGTTGACTTGTGCACATACATTATCCCAAATGTTTCCAAGAATGTTTTAATCCAGAGAAATAAGCAACGGTCCGTGCGTCGTCTTTCAATGACATCATACCTGCTTTACCCTCGATTTTTCAGTTTTATTTTGTAGAATCCATGGAAACACCAAAGATGCTATAAGATATTATGTTTGGGACACCTTTGTTTTGAATAAGCGACATCTAGTGGTGAAAAATTACACATTGTGGCTTTAAGGACAAATGTTTTATAATCCTGGAGAGGAAAAAATTTTTTCAGAAGATTAATTATAGACTTAATAAATTACATATTTATCAAACTCTCCATTCTCTCCATTCAGTGTGTCCATGGCCCTTTCTGAGCGGTCTTTAGGAGCCGGTGGTGAGACCAAACAGCAGCTTCTCAGTGGCATCGGCCATAACAGCTCAGTCTCTTTTTTGACCATCCATTTATTATATATATATATATATATATATATATATATATATATATATATATATATATATATATATATATATATATATATATATATATATATATATATATATATATAAAAATATATAAATATAAAGGCAACAACATATCCTCTTTAGAAATGTTTTCAACCTGGCAGAAAAGCAGATAGCATTCAAGATGTCATAACAAAATTAACCAGCAGGTGGACATGATTTAACAACTGTTGTGCTATTATTTTGCTGACTCTTGTTGATATACTTTTTATAGTATTTTTGTTGTTGTTGTTGTTGTGGTTTTCTTAATAATTTCTTAGATATTTTCTGATAAGATCTCAGCTAAGGACAGACATTGTTTGTGAGCACAAGTAAGCATGTCTTCTTATTTTGTTCCCATGTAACTATGTTACATTTCACTGCCGGTTGTATATTCTGTATATAACTGTGTATGTGACAAATAAAATTCTTGAATCCATCATGTATTTTTAATCTAAGAAATAAAATGAAAATTTGTTAAGAGTGAAGGACAGTGGGGTGCAGGACAGTGGTGTGCATGTGCACGGTTTTGACTTTGCTGCCCAAATAACCAAATAATGATAGAAATGAAGATCATGTACATGTGCTGTGGAAGGTGTCTGTTGATTGTATACTGATATTTGTTTTGTGAACAAATATAAGGTAGTTCAGTCCAGTTTGGAAGAAGAGACAGCAGATGTCTGGACAGGTGGGAATTTGTGTCTATAGGATAGAATATAATAAATACAGAAAGTTGAACATAACAAAATGGAAGAATAAAGAATAAGTTTTATTTTATTTTTTTTACTGATGTGTTAAATTAAGTGCATTTGCTGCATCTCTGTTTTACCATAATGCTGTTTCTGTTATGTTTCCTAGGTTGAAAGGAATCATGGAAAGGAACATCATATGTTTGTGCATTTGTACTTTGGTAATAGTTTGCCCATTCGTCCTCGGAGATGATGGTCCATTATCAACTTTTGACACACTCACAGTAATGTTAGGGAGAAAAAATGATTTTGCTTTTTGCCTGTATAAGAGTCTTATGTCAATGCCTGAATATCAGACCAAGAATATCATCTTCTCTCCACTGAGTTTGTCCATGGCCCTCTCGGCATTGTCTTTAGGAGCCGGTGGTGAGACTAAACAGCAGCTTCTCAGGAACATCAGCCATAACAGTTCCATCTTCAACACTGAAGAAGTGCAGGAAGAAATCAGCCAAAGAAGGGTGGACATGGATGTAGGTAGTGCTCTTTATGTAAGCAACAAATCAAAACCACTTCCTGGGTTCTTTGAGAAGATGAAGCAGCTTCACCTGCCAGAAGGCTTCACTGGATTTTCACCTCAATGAAACTTTAGAGAAGATTAACAAATATGTCAGGGAAAAGACACAGATAAACAGATAAAGTTCTTGAAGATCTGTATTCTAATACCATGATGTTCCTTCTTACTTACATATATTTTAAAGGTAAAGCAACTATACACTAGTAGTCATACTGTACTTCAGACTTCAAATAACTTTCTTTCTCCAGGAAAATGGACCATGCCTTTTGACCCAAATTTACTCATGAGGCTGAATTCCATGTGGATGCTAAGACCACCGTTTCAGTTCAAATGGTGAATGACACACTACTCTCAACTAAAGTCCTTTCTCTGGACTGCAACAACTCCTACTCCTTATTTCTGGTTCTCCCAGACAATTCAATCACTGAAATGGAGAAGGTTATTAATCGACGAGACATCGAAAGGTGGAGGAATGTGGTCTGGAACAGGTTAAAACTCTTATCTGTTACAATAGACACACAAACACAACACTTTTAAATACTCAAATGTCTCTTTACGTTCGATGTCCTAAACTGGACTGAGGCTCCATTCATCAGAACTTTTTGTTTTTGTCTTTCAGACCGGTTGACGTCTACGTCCCTAAGCGGTCTCTAAAAACATCATATTCCCTGAATGATATTTTGAAGGGAATGCAAATGACTGACATGTTCACAGACAAGGCTGACTTCACAGGAATTTCAGAAGAAAAAATGCTCATGTCACAGGTAAAGTAATACACTATGCTAATTAAAATAAAAAGTGAATTTGTAAATGTAATGTGAAATTCATAGAGCCTATTTTTATATACATTCACTTTTATTTGAAATTGACTTTACTTTTGAAATGTGATTTACTTTCAGGTTAAACATCAAGCCGCGGCCGGACTTTGGAATAGAGTTCTCCAGCAGTAAACTACCAGTTTACAGATTCGACCGTCCATTCATGATCTTTATTGTCGACCCAGTAAATTACAACATTCTTTTAATGGCAAAAATTGCCAAACCGGTAGAAAAGCAATGACATTCAAAATGTCATAAGTGACATTAGTATTTTAATAGTACAACTATTGCTTAAAAGTTTCTGTTAACATGTTACTGCCTACGAAAGTCAGAATATGTAAATACTTTAAATCATTTAATAAAGACTGATGTATACAGGTTGAATTGCCTTATACTGAAATGCCCTTTTATACTGAGAAACTCTTTTTATGTTTCGGGTGTCTCGTGTTTGTCTGTAAAGTTTCTTTTTTTTTTTTTTTTACATGTACACAAAACATGATTGTTTTGATATCAATGAAGACGGGACGCTATTATTTGAGCTGATATAAATATTTATTTCCTCTTTATTTATTCCATCTTTACATGCATGTCAGGCATCTCAGTAGTTGAAAAAGTTTCAGTGGGTTCAACTAAAGACCATTGTAGGTCATATCAGAGTTAGCATCCCCACAATGACTGTTGTGAACAGACAGTTAGAGCAGGCACATTTCAAATTTTAAGGGGCTTCGCTTTGCTTCAATGCGATGTTGATAGACTGACGACACGGCCACAGTTTTTGACAAGAAGATTCAAAGGTACAAGATATAGAGAAACCTTAAGGGATCCCCTCAGGAATTTCTGTACAGAAACTGGCTACTGTTGGCAGGTTTCCTGAGAAACAACAGCGAGCGACACTCTAGAATCAAACTATATCACCTCACCGTTAGTGAGTTAGCACAGAGGTTACCGCACATAGATCAGAGAATCCTGGCCTGTACACAATAGCAGTTCTATACAGTGTGTTACGGTGCAAATCGGGTATTTTTAGGCTCCTAAATCTCATGTATTTTTGTTCCATAAATGAACCAGAAATGCACACTGACTTTCTTCATTATTACACAGCTTCAAATCATGCATAGGACCATTCTGATTATACAGAGGCTACATAATATCATTTAGGTTAATCTTGTAAGCACAATTATAAAAAAATAGTAAAATCACCATTGGTATTTTAAAAAATACAGTCACAGACGAATTTGGTAGAAGAAAACATAAAATATGCTAACTGTATAATTTACGTTGTTCCTCAAGGTGCCTCATCTTCCACGTCCATTCTAAATATGACTAGTGTTTGCAGGCAAGATATGTTCAAACAAGTAATTCTATAAACAAGTTTCCTTCCCATTGCACAGTATTCACAATATACTACAGACGACGTCATAACAGAACTCAGCAACGACCTGATATTAAATGAGTCTTGAGCTGGTATCAAGAACAGATCATGTTCAAGCTTTTTGAAAGCACAGAGGACGCCCTGGCCCTTATGTGTGTTTATAGCGGACATCACTATCAAACAGTCCCAGAAGACTTAAGGAAAGAGACACGAACTGTGCATGATTATATAAGATGGGTGCAACTCTTAGTCAGAAATCCCATGCAATGTTTTACATATCTGCCATAAAAACTGAAAGGTACTACAGCGCAGTGTCCTGGTCCGAAGGGGCTGGTCTTTAGAAAGAATGCTTGTGTACGTGTGAATCAAGTTAATAAAGCAAATTATTTCTGACAGTGTTTCAATGCATTCTGTTTTAGATCTTGGTTAGAGGCTGCCATCTTGTATTTGACAGCACAAAAAAACTGCCCTCAAATGTCCATACGAACCACAATGCAAGAGCAAATGACCTCCGTGACCTTGTCTGAATGGATCAGATGAGGAAAGCACACCTTTGTGAATTCATGCGTGTTTGTGCGTGAAGTGATGCGTCCTCTGAGTTCTCGAGTTTAGTTGTAGCTCCTCTGCAGGTGAAGATGAAAGGTGGAATCATCGAACAGTGGATTCTTCACTTCCATTTCCCCGGTCTGGAAAGAAAAAGAAACTTTCAAACACCACGTCACTATGGGAGACCTCATACTGTAGCACTGTGAGTGACATATAATACCATTGACTACACCTGTAGGAGGCGTTATTTATGACAGCGTTAGGGAAGATGTCTCTCCTACACAAACACAAACATAAGCTGCTTTTCCACCGTCGGGCCAAACCACTGTCTTTGCTTAACCATTTAATTCTGTGTCGATCCGGTCTAGCCGGTATGTATATGGTTTAATTTTCCACTGTGGGCATGATAACAGTCGATCTTTGGAATTTAATTTGGCGTTAAGTGTAATTTTGTGTGTTTACAGACAATATGAGACGTCAATAGCGACCGTTATTATTCATTTGTTTACATCGCTCAGATAGCGTGCTTAGCCAGCTACAGAGAAGCTGACATCCAGGTGACAAGTGACCAATCCTGAGTTTTGACGTCACTACACGCATTCTACCACCACTGTTCAGCACAGTTGGCCCGGAACCCGACCATTTCTGGGCTGAGAACGGTTTGTAATCGTGCCGTGCCATACCATACCAGGCTCAAGTGGTAATACAACTGGAACTGTTCCTTACTGTCCCAACGGTGGAAAAGTAGCTATAGATACAATCTGTTACACATTTAGAATAATGATGTACTGCTCTTACTGGGGCAAGTCCAGGGCACTCATACACAGTGAAGTCTCCATCTTCATTTTCCTCATCTGAAGTAGCTCCCGACTCAGGAATCTTGGAATCACTCCGTTGTCTGCATGAGGATAACAAGACACTGAAGCCATGCCACATAGATGTGAATAATATTGTAAATAATGTACTTTTTTTATTTAATTTGTCAGTATTGGCCAGAAAAATTGGCTGATGTATTTAAGCTGATAAATTAAGTGATCATGTGACCTTACATTATTTCTGTTCATCCTACCTATTTTTTAAATATGAAAAATAAAATAAAATAAAAGGTTTACTTAGAGCTTGTAATTTTTTTGTTTTAATTATTATTGGTGCTCATACATGTTTCACTTCACATCCATTTCACTTCTTTAAAAGAAAGATGTATGACTTCTAATATTACAATAGTAAGCCTACATGTGTTAAATGATTGTGGGATAAGAAATATTGTTTCCTGCTTTCAAATTTAGATGGAGTAGATGAAGAACATATATATTGAATATATTGAACTATCATTCAAAAGTTTAGTTTTTGTTTTTTTAAGTCTAAAGAAGTTCAAAAATACAATTAAAACACCAATATTGTGAAATGTTATTACTACTTAAAAATAACTATTTCTATTTTAAATAAATGTTCAAATTTAATCTATTGTGATGGCAAGGCTGAATTTCCATAAGTCATTACTACAGTCTTCAGTGTCACGTGATCCTACAGAAATCAGTCTAATACACTATATTGGCAAAAGTATTTGGACACCCCTCCAAATCATTGAATTCAGGTGTTCCAATAATTTCCATGGCCAAAGGTGTATAAAATCAAGCACCTAAGCATGCAGACTGCATCTACAAACATTTGTGAAAGAATGGATTGCTCTCAGGAGCTCAGTGAATTCAAGCGTGGTACCCTGATAGGTTGCCACCTGTGCAATAAGTCCATTTGTGAAATTTCCTCACTACTAAATATTCCACGGTCAACTGTTAGTGGTATTATAACAGAGTAGAAGCAATTGGGAACAACAGTAAGTCAGCCATGAAGTGGTAGGCCATGTAAAGAGTCAGTGGCTACAGACCTCCAAACTTTGTGTGGCCTTCAGATTAGCTCAAGAACAGTGCGTAGAGAGCTTCATGGAATGGGTTTCCATGGCCAAGCAGCTGCATCCAAGCCTTACTTCACCAAGTGCAATGCAAAGCATTGATGCAGTGGTGTAAAGCACACCATCACTGGACTCTAGAGCAGTGGAGATGTGTTCTCTGGAGTGACAAATCAAGCTTCTCTGTCTGGCAATCCGATGGACGAGAGTCTGGGTTTGGCGGTTGCCAGGAAAATGGTATTTGGTATTTGAAAATGGACTGCATTGTGCCAAGTGTAAAGTTTGGTGGAGGGCGGATTATGGTGTGGGGTTGTTTTTCAGGGGTTGGGATTGGCCCCTTAGTTCCAGTGAAAGGAACTCTTAAAGCTTCAGCATAAGACATTTTGCACAATTTCATGCTTCCAACTTTGCGCTTCTAGAAGAATGGTCAAAAATTCCCATAAACACTCCTAAAACTTGTGGAAAGCCTTCCCAGAAGAGTTGAAGCTGTTATAGCTGCAAAGGGTGGGCCAACTCCATATTAAACCCTACGGATTAAGAATGGGATGTCATTAAAGTTCGTGTGCATGTAAAGGCAAGTGTCCCAAAACTTTTGTCAATATAGTGTATGTTGATTTGGTGCTTAAGTAACATTTCTTAAAAAATTTATTATCATTGGTTAAAACAGCTATATAAATATAAATACTTACTGACCCCAAACTGAATGGAAGAGTATATCTAATATACTAAAATGATTCCATGAAGCCAGGCAGGCAGGTTGAGTATTGGTGGAAAATGTTGTATGTATCCATGAAAGGCAGTTAATGAGAGACAGGAGTTTATTCATGCTATTTGCGGACTACTCACTTGAGTGACATCATTTGCTGCTTCTGAAGCTGAAAGTGGTACATCTGGGCACTCTGGGCAAGCGTTTTATCTCCAGTCTAATATTAGAATAATAGAAGAGCGTGTGAACATACAAACAATAAGACACATGCCTAAGTGACACATGTCACTTTGTTTTTGTATGTGTATATATGCTCTACTCACCATTTCACTATCATAAGAATTTGGACCCATCAACCCAAAAGCAGGATAATCAACCTTCTGGGCCAGACGACTGCCTCTCTGCATCCTGAGAAGGAACACACAGTGCCATTATCATTCAGGTCTACTTGTAATGTTTTGAAAGGTTTTTAAAGACCTCATAATATATAAGTTGGAGTTTTACAGCTTTTAGTCCTTATATGGTTTTTGAAGATTTTTGAGTTGTTCTTTAAATTTATCAACACGACCATTCAAAAGCTTGGGGTCATTTTATTGTCTTCAAGATTCAAGATTCAAGAGTTTTATTTGTCACATACACAGTTATATACAGAATATACAACCGGCAGTGAAATGTAAACAGGTCCGCTCCATGGACAGTGCAAATTCACAGTTAAAAACACAAGGAAGAAATTATAATAGAAATAGGATATATAAAAAAAGTACTATATATATATATATATATATATGTCTATATCTGTAGAATTATAAATAATCAAGTCAAGAGAAAAAAAGGTAACAAATAAGGATAAAGTGGAATAAAATAATTGAAGTAGACTTTGCAGTGAGTAAACTGTAGACTTATAAATATGTGGTTAACAAATGTATAAAGAGTATAATGTGCAAACAGGTTTATGACAGGTTGTTACACAGTAACAATGAGAACAGAAAGTGCAGTGCAATGTCAGTATGTTGATGTTTATCCTGAAGTGAAGTCACTTGATGTTAGGTGACTGAGTTCAGGAGTCTGATGGCCTGGGGGAAGAAGCTCCTCCTGAGTCTCTCAGTTTTGGCCATCAGGCTTCGGAAGCGCTTACCAGATGTCAGCAGCGTGAAATGAGGGTTTGCAGGGTGATTAGTCTTATATTCAGCAAGGCTGCAATTATTTGATAAATACAGTAAAACAGTAATATTGTAACATTTTATTACAATATAAAATATTTATTTGAATATTACAATTTATTTTTGTGATGGCGAAGCTGAATTTAATTTTTTTTGCCAGGCTAGTGTGTCACGTGATCGTTCAGAAATCATTTTTATATGCTGATTTAATGGTTAAGAAACATTTCTTCTTATTATCAATGTTGAAGACAGTCAATCTGCTAATTTTGTGGAAATTGATACATATTTTTCAGGATTCTTTGATAAACAGAAAAAAACAGCATTTATTAGGAATATAATTTTTTTATTTATTTATTAACATTGTAAATGTCTGTCATTTTTATCAATTTATTGCATCCTTGCTGAATAAAAGTGAAACAAATAAAAATAAATAAATTTTGAATGGTAGCTCTATACACTATGTGCTAACATTTACATAAAAGTACGATATCTCTCTTTCAGGTTTTTTAAGTTCATTACTGAGAAAGTACAAAATACAAATCAGACTGGCATGTAAATCATGCGAAATCTCACCTGACCCAACACACTCCAGTCAAAACCATAGCCACTGAGCCCACCATGAGAAAGATGCCCAAAAATACTAAAGGAGAAAAACAAGTACGTTATGAAAGTTATAGAAGGAAAAGAACTGCAGTCCACAAACTCTTATATCTTTATAAACATCAACAGACAATATATAACGCACTGATGAAGGAGTGATCCTCAGAGGGGTACGGGATGATAAAGGGGGCGCTGTGCACAGCAGAGATAAATGGAGCGTGTGAGGCTGGGCTGGCGGTAGAGGAGGCAGTAGTCAGGGCACTTGTCAGAGGCTGTTCTGATGTAGCAGCAGTAGAAGATACTTCTGCTCTGTGCTGACTGCTTGGCCAGGAATGATCTTCAGGGACTTTGGGAGCAGCTGGAGAGGGGGCTGAAGAACACAAGGAAAATACAAAAAGAAAGACCGTCAAGTCTGAAAGTAAAATACTGAATTTACAATGTTCAAGAAAGTATAAAAGCCTTGTTTCCAGTAAGGAATAAAAAATTAAAAAGATAATTGCGACTTTTTATCTTGCAATTCTGACTTTATTTCTAACAATTGTAAGACATAAACTTGCAATTCTGTGAAAAAAGTCTGAATTGTGCGCTATAGGGCCCTATAATTCACCCGGCGCAATGCAAATGTTTTTTACTAGTTTCTGTCCGACGCAGTTATCATTTTCACGTCCAGCGCCATGTTGTTTAAACAGCAAATGTACTCGTGCCCATCTGTTCGCCCATGGGCGTGCTGGTCTGAAAACAAGGTGTGTTCAGGCGCATTGCTATTTTGAGGACGACTGCACCATTGACCAACTAAAACCTGGTCTAAAGTCAACAGTGTTATTTAAATGGTGCGTTAGTAATGTGCGCCTATAGGTGGGTGCACAATGCATGAACACTGCTTATTACACACATAAACATGTTAAAATATTAAAAATAATAGGTTTCCTCTCTGCAGAGGCATTCAGTTTTTCTGCTCGCAAATTCCGCCATGTAAATAGCGAATCCGCCATAGTAAAGCACAACTGGCTTTTAAAGGGAATGGGAAATTCTGATTTGTTTATTGCACATTACGTCCAACAACATACCCATGACTCATTAAGAGACTAGGTACAGCCCTTTTGGACCATGTGCCTGGCGTGTCAACCCCTTTTTCTGTTGTTAAACTAGCAAAAGTGGATTCGGACACGCCCTAAGTGCACCTGCGCCATTCACTTCAGACCATATGCTCAGATCGTTAACATAGGGCCCTTAAAGTCACAATTACCTTATTTATTTTTTATTCTGTGGCAGAAACAGAAAACAGAAGCAGTCGCCCATAAGAAAGACCTATGTAGTGGGTGCCAAATTATATCAGCACTCTTTTAAAGGAACACCACAAAAAAAACCCCAAAAAAAAACATTCTCACCGCAAATGTAGTTGTAAATGACATGCTGTTATTTTTTTGTGAAACACTAAAGGTGAAATTTGATGTGCCTTTCTTCCCACACAAAAGTGACCACAGCTGTCAAGCTCCAAAATAGAGAAAAATAAAGACCATACATATGTATATAAATGTTGTCTTTTGACGCCATACAATAGCGTTTTATGAGAAAGCAAGTCATTATTCACTGATAATTTTCCCCTGCCAGCTTACAAATCACATTCTTTCTCACATTTAATTCAAATATTTCCTTTAGATGAGTCGTGCCACACCTGACATCATCAGCACCAAACACCATTACTTCTTGTGAATGTGACGTAAACTAGTGTTTCAGTTTGAATATAAAGACTGAAATTTGTTCCTCACAGAAAGCTTTTTTATGGATTCAGAAAACCTGGAATATAGTGCAGAAGTAGTATGGACCTGACAGTCATGTTCACTGTCTGAGCTTGTACTTTATCCTTTTAGGTTCCACAGAAGAAAGTAAGTAATACAGGTTTGGAACGACATGAGGGCGAGTAAAAAAATCCCTTTAATAGTGGGATCCACATGTCTTACCTAAGTGCTTCATCTCTGACTCTCTGTGTTTGCTGATGATGGAAGAGAGAATGTCTATCTCTTCATCCAGCTCTGGGAGATGGTTGACTTTGGCTGCTTGGGAAAGAAAGAATGAAAGTGAAACATGAGAGTTATAAAGGGAGAGATAGGGAGGATGAAAAGGGAGAATCACAGAAAATTTGCAGAACTTACACTAGCATTGAAAAGTATTGGGTCTGTAATTTTCTAATGTTTTTGAAAGAAGTCTCTTATGCTCTGCAAGGATGTATTTATTTCATCAAATAATAATATTGTGAAATATTATTACGATTTAAAATAACTTTTTATTTTTTTTCATTTTAAAACATAATTTATTTCTGTGTATTTTCGGCATCATTTCTCCAGGCTTCAACTGGGTAACACTTTAGTACTATGGGGAACACACATTCACTATTAACTACAACTTTTGCCTCAATAAACTCCTAATTTACTGCTTATTAATAGCTAGTAAGGCAGTTATTACGTTTAGGTATCGGGCAGGATTAAGGGATGTAGAATAAGGTCATACAGAATAAAGCATTAATATGTGTTTTATAAGTACTAATAAGCCAATATCCTAGTAATATGCATGCTAATAAGCAACTAGTTAATAGCAAGAACTGAACCCTAAAATTAAGTGTTACTGAAAACTTTAATAGGTCAGTTACAGAACTATCGAAAGTGGCAACTCCTGATAAGTTTAATAATAATGCACCAAGGAATATGACATCTTGGCATGGTTTGTATTGCATTGGGTGGAATGTGTATGCCGTACTTCTAGCACACATATTTATGAGCATTTAAATTTTATTCATCGTGACACACACCAAAAAATGTGTGTGCTTAAGTGTTAAACAGATAGCTGCGTGTGCATATGTGCGAGTGTGTGTATACTGCAGTGTGTGTAGGTGGATTTGGTCAGTCGGTCTGTTGTGTGGTGCTGCTATGTGTATGTGGGCAGTGGGGTGTACAGGCGGTAGGGAGAGACAGGGGGAGGGGCCTCCACAGATTCATGAATGAAATCTGTCACCATGGAAACCACTGGGAAAGTGCCAAGAGCAAAAACTTCACAAGCAGGATAAGAGAAATGACAGATTGAGGGTTTGAGAGAGAGAGAGAGAGAGAGAGAGAGAGAGAGAGAGAGAGAGAGAGAGAGAGAGAGAGAGAGAGAGAGAGAGAGAGAGAGAGAGAGAGAGAGAGTGTGTGTGTGTGTGTGTGTGTGTGTGTGTGTGTGTGTGTGTGTGTGTGTGTGTGTGTGTGGTGTGTGTGTTGTGTATGTGCGAGAGAAAAAAATGCTTAAACCATTTGTGAAAGATCTATTTTTACCAGAGTGAGATAAATTTACATCATAATGTCAGATCATTTATTTTCCACTCCAAATAACATGGGAAAACAGCTTTTGTTTGATATGAACTACTCATTTAAAGGGTTAGTTCACCCAAGAATGAAGATTCTGTCATCATCACCCTCTCGTTGTTCCAACTGTAAGACCAAATAAGTATACAAACCCGATTCCAAAAAAGTTGGGACACTGTACAAATTGTGAATAAAAACAGAATGCAATGATGTGGAAGTTTCAAATTTCAATATTTTATTCAGAATACAACATAGATGACATATCAAATGTTTAAACTGAGAAAATGTATCATTTTAAGGGAAAAATGAGTTGATTTTAAATTTCATCAACACATCAAAAAAATTGGGACAAGGCCATGTTTCCCACTGTGTGGCATCCCCTCTTCTTTTTATAACAGTCTGCAAACGTCTGGGGACTGAGGAGACAAGTTGCTCAAGTTTAGGAATAGGAATGTTGTCCCATTCTTGTCTAATACAGGCTTCTAGTTGCTCAACTGTCTTAGGTCTTCTTTGTCGCATCTTCCTCTTTATGATGCACCAAATGTTTTCTATGGGTGAAAGATCTGGACTCTTTGTGTTCTGAAGATGAACGAAGTCTTACGGGTTTGGAACGACATGAGGGTGAGTAATTAATGACAGAATTTTTGGGTGAACTAACTCTTTAAGGGATACATTTTTGTCTAGTGACCTTGAAATTTCATTAATAGGCCTACACAGGCTAGATAATCTGCATTTCAATTAGAATGCTCCAAAAGTGTATACTTGCATAATTAAACGTATTAACAAGCACATAATTAAACACAGGAATTAAAAAAAACTACAAATGAACTAATAAAAATTAAATCAGCCACTTTCTTTTTACAAAAAAGCACCTAAACCAAACTCGATGTTCTATGTACATGTTTTGTGTAGGGCTGTAATCAACCAAAGAAAATCTTGGTCGACTGAAGTCCTGAAATTTTCTACTAAAAATCGACTAAAAATGTGTGTGATTAATTAGCTGCGCACTGTGCGCAGTACTTGGTAGCCTTGTTGTCTGCCTAAATGAATTATAAATAAACATTAAAAAATAGTAGGCTATTTGCAGTATATTAAATTGTTTTTGACCTGATTATTTTGCACTGAAATGAGCCTAACACACGAGTCTGTCGGCTCTGACAGCGTTGCATCACGTGCACCTGCGCAATATCATAGCCTATGATTTCCGAAAATATAGTACTATGTTGTCAACTAGTGATATCATCACAAGAACTTTTGAGGAATATGCAACATAATTTAGACAGTTGTTTCTGTCATATGTATTATAATAACTGACAGACACTATCATTTCAGCCGCTCTGTGCAGCATGAACATACGAGCTCAGCTCAGCTTCGTGGCTAAGACACGAATAGACTGTTAACTTAAAGCTTCTACTCTTAAACACAAAAGGCACGTCCACTTTAATAAAAAGGAATATTTATTAAACAAGCCAGATCAAGAGCAGAAACGAAGTAAAGTGCATAACTGAAAAATAAAGCATAGGCTCAAACAGTGGGCACAGTGCATCGAGCATTAGGCTCCAGATAAAAAATAAAATAATATGCTGTTCTGATATGTTCATATAGCCTACTCACAACAGACGGGGCAACCTAACGCAGACAAGTTAGCTTACCGTTTTTAGGTGATATGACATGTTTGTCGTGATATGCAAACTGTTGCTTGCAAAATTAGCATTTGACTTTTTTCCCATTTTCTATTTTAAGAAAATGCTGCCACACTGCTGATGTCTTTGTTGACATGGTAGAAGAGGACTGACTAGGAAAACGCTCTCACAATTAAATAATATACAGCAAAATAGCCTACTTCAATCTGTCTCTCTTCTCCAGTGGGTTGGGCTAATCCAAAAAAAGTGAAAACAAGGGGGTGTGTTCTGAAGACACCCCCATTAGTAATTAGTGCTTTCCACCAGATGAAATGAACGCGGCAATTTTTTTTATTTTTTTTTTTTATCGACCAATCTGAATTTTGGTCGAGCCAGAATGTATTGACTAATAATTGACTAATCGACTGGGAGATTACAGCCCTAGTTCTGTGAATCATACAATTAAGTATCAAAGACAACATAACTAAAAAACTATATACAATAAGAGCTCTTAGTAAGTTAAAAAGACACTGGGTCTCATGTGCACTCCTGTATGACTGTATTTATATGTAAACCTGTGTGTGGATGCATTCATACAAGAATCATGATTCATCAATAATTGCATACTTATGAAAGCCCAAATGGGTTTCATTCACTAATAATTGCGTAAAAGTGTTCTTATGTGAAAAGGGTTTCATGTCAAATTTCTGCCATTTCATTTGCCCTCATTGTAATGTTGACGAATTCAGACTATTCTGTGAAGGAGCACTAACCCGCAGTTAGTCATTTGCATATTGCACGCCCTAGTCATCACCATATAAGGGCTTTCCACACAAACTCTCTTTTACAGCCATTCCTCAAATCACATCCAGAGATCAAACATGGCAAAATCTTTGTCAATCTCAAAGCCAGGCGAAACACAAAAACACTTTACTGCACCTATCCCAGATCAAGACACAATAGACATAATTTTTGTTATTCTAAAAAAGAATAATTACTTATTCAATGTCTAATAAATAATAATAATAATAATAATAATAATAATAATATTTATAAAAAAGTAAGTATATAAATAAAAACAGCTCAGTTTTATACATTGTTTTAGGAGACCAACAGGACTTGACCCATACAAATCTGACTTTTACACCAGGGCTCTTACATTTTATGAATACATTTTTTATTTTTTTAGTTAATACATTTATAATTAAGATGCAAACATATTTATCAATCATCAATTGATGTGAAACCATCCAAACACAGGTTTTTAAATAATCAAAATATCTGTGCATAAAACACAATTAGTAAATGAGACCCAACGGCTTTGCCTTAAGCAAGAATTAGCCCAAGATTAAAGTAAATATGCCACCATTAACACACAAAAGTGCAACTTCAATGTCAGTCTAACAAAACCAGCATTTACATAATTACAAAATGAGTAGCTGTGTCTGTCATGAGGAAAAAAAGTATGCAATGCCTCTAAGGTCTTCTGAATAAACTAAAAAAAGAAAGAGGGAGTTAAAAGAGGGAGAAGAAAAGGGTGCTGTTCATGCTCCTGCCTGTTGAACGGTATCGATTAGATGTCAACAACAGCACTGCCCTCCTACGGCAGCACTGGAAAATTACTGATCGATAATCAAGGCTGTAGTCAAAATGAACCTTTTTTTTTTAGGCTACAAACTGGAAGCTGAAAACGAAAATGAAACACTTGAGGATATTTACTTCTAACGGCTGCTTGTTGGTATGGTTAAAGCTAAGTGGATTTTCACCAGCATTTGTCAATCCCGACCACTGCAGTGTAGAAAGAGACCGTCTGAATTATTTCATTAGCCCCCCTCCTTCCTGTTGCATCTGCAGCAATGTGTGGGTGGAAGAGGGGGAAAAGGAAGCCAGACTGGAAGGTTGCGAAGAGTGAGAGGTCTTCCACTGCAGTTCAATGCATATTCCAAAAGATAATGATGGGGAAGCCTAAAAATGCTTCCTTTCATTTTGAAATGCTACATATCATATCCACACTGTAGCAGTCTTGAAAACAGCGTGCAGTGATTTTTTCAGTCAAAAAAAACTGTAAACCCTGTGCAGTAACACTGTGTACAATGATGAAAGACTGAATAAATACCAATATGGTGGCATAAGTCTCACCTCAGCCAATTGCTGAAGTCATCGCGTCACTGCATTAGAAGCTCCAGTTTGCATAAAAACAGTCAGTGTCCTTAGATATTGTGCTTGGGCTTACACATGGGCCAACCCGAGGTATAATTTTTTTTTTTAACACTATTTGAGCATAAGAAACTACATTTATGGAACAGTTCAAGTCAGTTTTTGTTGCTGATTTGTAATGTTATCTTAATGTGAGTTTGGCAAGAAGTTTTTCAGATTTCTGTATTTCCCCATTCATATAAGCTGGTCTTGCATGCTGCCCGGAGCTGTTGAAAAAATGGCTGCCAAGTGAACTGACTTTCCTCGAAAGGTACTGATGTTGAAAGTACTCACCAGGGTGATTTCTTCTCCTGAACACACACTTCCCTCGTTTGTTCTCCACAAATGGGTCCAGGCATGGGCCGCAGTCTGAAGAGCCAGGCTGGCAGAAGTGCCGTCGCTCCCGGGCACAGTCCAGACTCCGAGGACAATGTCCCACAACTGGAAAGACAAAGACCCATGAATGACCCACTCCGCTTTCCGTTGAGGTTCCGATGACCTTGTTGGGGTTAATTTTGTGATAATTGCCTATATATAATATTTTTTTAATTACAGTGACCTGACAGATGACATATAAATCTATTGAGACATTTAATTGTATGACTTTTGTAAGAGGCAGCAGGAACCTATGAATGCAAAAAAATTATCTATATTTTTTGGCTTTACTTGATCTTAAAATAATATAATAAAGATGGATTAACAAAATTCTCTTGACTCTCTCAGTCAAGTCAGTATGTCTAATTTCGAGAAGCCTCAAAGCAATGCAGCTGCAGCGATCCTCAAATATTACACAATTTTTTTTTAGCTTCCACTAATATAAGAACATGTCAGGCTCTTCGTCACACAGAATAATTGCATAAACATCTAACAGTCATAGCTTTCTTTGAGCTAGTGTACTGTGTCTTGTTACCGTTATGAAGTAGAGATTAGGAATGACAGTGAGGCAATACAACAGCAGTGCTATGTGGGCACTGCAGCTGAGGGCAGAACTGGGGCAGCAGGTTAAAGTGCAGAGGAGATCCAACACCCAAAAATCTCAAATTATGTCTGTGAATAACAAAGTAGTCGTGTGTCTCCCACTGACTGTCAGCAGGGATCTATACCGAACAACTGTTCATTATAACTCCACAAGTGTTAGTGTCGCTCTAACGAACAATGTTTGGTGAGCGTTGTTGTGTAAAGGTTCACACAACTGTTCATTCTTTTGTTGGTATTCAGCAGGGAGATATGAATAATAAAAAACATTTAATCAAACTTGTATCAAATATTAACATTAATATTAAAGTTTTTCATCCATTTACCGTAGTTCTGACTGAATTCTGAATGCTTGAGCTTTGTTGAAAGCCATAAAGAGGCAATTCACACAGAACACGTTTTGTTTAAAAAGCTAGATGCAGGGAAGTGAAACAAAAAATCTAGTTATAGAGACGTGTTTGTCTTTAATTTGAGCAGCACATTTTTAGAATGCTAGACACTGGGGAAAAAAAGTGTAAAATGGTAAAAGAAAAAAACAATGAAAAATCAGCACAGTGAAAAACATGTTCAATGTGAACAGCCCCAAAACAGGTCTCGCACGAAAATATAAACAGATGCCGTAAAAATCGAACAGATGCAACTATAAAAACTGACACTTAAAAACAGCAGCGTGTATGCAGCACATTTTGATATTTAATCATGTTGAATGTAAAAACCTGTGGATGACAATATCTACAGATGTGCGTGATGAGATGCACGTTGAAAAGTGTATGCGGAACAAGACTGAGCATCAAACTCCCTGAAGTCCATGTGAAGCATGATGATTTCAACTTTAAATGTGGTTGAAAGTTCAGTTGACATTTGAGTTTCCTAATTGTGCATCGACATAACATAATTCAAATAATAAAAAAAACTAATTAAAGATTTCATTTTCTAGTAAAAACGCTTTTAGACTTTGAACAGATTGCATGCATGCACTTTACCCTATCATTTACACGACCGACAGTGAGAGACAAACGAAATACATCAAACACAGATGAATTATATAAAAATCAGCCTGAGATTAGGCATCAATGTGTGAAGGTACATATTTGAAAACTTTTTTTTTTTTTTTTTTTATTTCAGTGCACCACTAATTAACACAAATAGCAGGCAAACAAATGGAACACATTTTATTAGCTTTAGCATTTTACCAATTGTCAGATGAATATGAACACTCTTTGACATTAAAAGATATAGGATGTTTTTTCTCTTCCCTTTTAAAAGTCAGTTATTTTGCTATTCTAAAGTATGCATGATTATATGGTGAATTGCATTTTATTATTTGCATTTGAGAACTACTAAACTATATTATAAACAATCAGAAGAATTGTTGTTTATATTTAACAAATAAATTACTGTACATATATTGTATTGTACAAGTGTCTTGTATAAAGTATCATATTTCTGTTCTTCTTACCATTTAATGAAAGCAATAAGCCATTCACAGTCAAGCTTTACAAATATTTTAACATGCTAAAGGCGGTTTTAGGCACCTCATTACATGTTGTGCCTATTACAAAACCTCTTATATAAATAGTAAAATCACTGTAATGCACTGTAATGTCTCAAGTAGCTTATTGTTTTATTGAGTTCTACTTCTGAAAGCCTTAGCCACTGAAACCTTGGCTGCTGTTTCCATAACAACTGCTATGGCAACAGAGTAAGTGTGACATCATCAGGTGTGAGTCACTGCCAATGCAGTAGCTGAAAAGGGGGCCGGGATGAACTCTTCTGAACCAGAGCGAGTCAGGGGAGAGAGTGAAGGAAATAAACCACAACAATTGAGAAGATGTTATAAAAATGATAAAGTTCAAAAAAGTAGTTGCCGTGCAATATTAAAAAACTACATATATTAATTGACTGTCTCATTAGTAGTCATTATTTATAATAAAAGCATTACTGACCACATCGTTTTCAGACCCTTCAACAAATCTCACATTTTTAAACGTCTGATTACAAATGCTCAAAGCAACAGTCATTGCCTTGCGATTTCCTTTTTACTGGAACTGACCATTAAGTGCATAAATGTGAAGAAGTGACTCATTAAACCTATGATGCATCAGCAGTGATGGTTTTTACCAGAATCCCTCATTGTCAGTGTGCTGGAGGTGATGATGCATAGATGGACATCAGGGTTTAAAGCAGAGCTTCTCTCTGTTGTTTTTTAGATCTTAATCTCATTAGCAGAGGAGCATCGGGTTTTTTTGTTTGAGTCTCTCAATCACACATACATTTATGTACGCTGTTGCACACACATTTTACTGCTCTTTATCACTCTTGAACACAACAATCCTAAAAATCTTTAGTTATCAATTTACCATACGAAATCATCACGTCCTCACATGAGATGGAGATGACTATCAAACATGCATTTGCATGTGACCATCTTAATCAAACCATGCGACTGAAGAATACTATAGGTCCAAACTCAGTGTTTTTTCTTGCGCGGTGCAAGTTGCGCCTCACGATAAATATAGTTAAACTTTTTGATCTGATTGACTTTCTGTTGATCTACATCCAGCTGTATTTGAACACAAAAACACATCCTTTAAACCAGACTAATTATACAGGGCTTTCATAAAACAGATTAGCTGATTAGTCATTCAGACAACCAACTGACTAGTTGATATTTAACATGTTGCACTTACTAAGTCCAGATAAGAAGTTCTATTGCAGTTTTGTAAGACTATGTGATTAGAAGTGAAGGGAAATAGATCCACAGTAATCTGTGTTACAAGCAAATCTAATACCTACTTCCTAGCATGCACACACACACACACACACACACGGAGCACCACTATCATCTCTCACTCCATTCTGTTCCTGCCAACAAAGGCCAAAGTGGCTCCACTGAGGGTGCAAAGTGTCGGCGTCTGGCCGCGGTTCAGACATGCCTCAAGGTGACCCAGTCATGCTGGTCTTGCTGTGCAGAGTAAAGATGAAACTCATCCAGTACAGACTGAAACCGACCTCAAAATATCTCTGACAGAAGGACAATATAAGGCAGAGTTGTATGTGGCATATTGATTTTAACACCACTTGTATATTTTCACTGTATCTTCACCCCAAAGGCTCAAAAGACATAAAACTTCAGCATGACTCTGCTGGGTTAAGCCTTTGTCCTCCGTTGCACCATTGAAAAGTCATGCGATTGTTGATGTAATTCGCCACCGCCGCTTTTTCAATGATGCACGACTTGCATTGACAGGGAATATCGATTTGTCTGCTTATATGGCAGATGCAAATGTGCGTATCCAATTCATATCAGATTTATGGGTCAGTGACGTGACACCTAAATTTTCTGCATTTTTTTCAGTTAAAAACTGGTTTAAATGCATAAAAAGATACCGTATATATGTAGTACCCCTCCCATGTATGTACTCACTTTAATTTTTCAAAAAACATTAGTTATTTGTAATTTTTCTATTATTTAAAGTGTCAAAATATCATGTGGTGCGACCGTCCGGCCATAACTTCTGGTTTGGAAATATCTTTGAAATTACTCTGAATGTATTCAAATTTATTTTCTTCACTATTTGGCATGATTTCCAAAGTGTTTTGTAATCCTGCACAAAATTGCAAAGCATTTGTTTTGTTTAGGTGGCCAATTCTATGCCTGTAAATTTTGAGTGAATTTAAAAATATCATGTGGTGCGACCACTGCAGAGTGTTTTCCTTGATAGATATATGTCCTAGATTGGCAGTTTTTGTGCTTTTATATTCAATTGATGGTTTATATTTGTAAAGTACTTTATTTTAGTATTATTTGGAATACATTGTTATCCAGTTTGGGACATTTACAAACATTTCAGATGGTTTATTTTTAATCTTTGTACACTATGAGAAAAAAATATTTAGAGCATTCATTTAATTTGAGTAATTATGCATTTATTATTTATAACTATTTATGTCTATTTTAACAGATGGCACTGCCAAGCAAAGAAAGAAAACGCTCGCCATAGGCAGCTTGTCAACTCAAGAGCAAGAGCAGACTATCCTGTCAGGAGAATAGGAAGGTGTCTTAAAAAAAAAAATTTATCAGCAGCATGACGATTGTCAAGTTTAATTAAATGTTTGCTCACAAGAAGGCCACAAGTGTGACCCTGGACCCCTGCCTTTAAAGTTGTCCAAATTAAGTCGTTAGCAATGCATACTACTACTACTACTACTACTACTACATACATACATATATATATATATATACACATATATATATATATATATATATATATATATATATATATATATATATATATATATATATATATATATATATATATATATATATATATATATATATATATATATATATATATATATATATATATATATATATATATATATATATATATATATATATATATATATATATATATATATATATATATATATATATATATATATATATATATACATATATATATATATACACACACACACACACA
>CM031947.1:17338117-17348117 GCA_018749465.1 Paracanthobrama guichenoti
CAAGTGCAAGACACAGAAGCAGATGTGACAATATCCTAATGATTTTTGGCATAAAAAAAAAAAAATCAATAATGTTGACCCATTGTTGGCTATTGCCACAAATATATACCGTGAGACATATGACTGGTTTTGTGCTCCAGGGTCACAAATGTGCATTTACTTAAAACTGTTCATGACAAGGAATATTACAAGATTATACATGGTTCTGATCAAAATTAAATCAAAATTATTATTTTCCCATTGTCTCCATTGTCAAGTGAAATGCTTTACAATTAGATTTTTATAAAAAAAAAAAAATGTCTATGTTCATTAAAACAATTCTGTGAAATTAATAAAATAGTTTAAATCTTTTTTTTGTATGAAATGTATTATTTATTGATCTCTTTAAATAGATTTTTAACAATATTCGAGCTCTTCATGTCATTGATGACCACTCATCATGTGGTGAGACCAATAATAGCAATAACTGTATTAAATTAAAAATAAAATATCTAATTTCTATGGCTGAAATAGAAATCATTGATACAGAATGCTTAAGTGAATGCTATTTTTAAAACATTTTTTTATCAGTTTTATGCAATTTACAAGAAAAATAAGTCTCTTAACTACATTTAAGAAGGCAACTCTGAAATGAAAAAACAAAAATGTGAGATCATCTCTTGCAAAAACGCAAAAGAAATGCTAATATTGTTTATAAACATTTTAATTGCAGAGAACTTGCAAAAAAAAATTAAGCATGTTAAGGAAATAAATTAATTTTAAGATAAATCACGGTTGCACCGCATTACATTTTTAAGGCCACGGGCAATTCATCTAGATGAAAAAAACCCCCAGTAAAATCACTCAATTTGAAATTTTAATATGAATTAATGTGTACACAACATTCTTAATGTTTGAACAATTGCAATAGACATTATTATTTTTGTATTTTAAAATTGGCTAGTTGAAAATCCTTATACGTCATTGACCCTTATTTTTTTTTTTCTGCTCACACATGTGAGTCATATCCGATCTGTGCCATGGGAGGAAAAAACTGGGTCACATGAACCATATAATGTAAATGCAGCCAAAGAGGTACATCTGGTTTGAGAATGAAGGTAAAGATCTGTCAAGAATAAAATATAACTCTATATATAACCACATAATAAATATTACAATATGTTAAATTCAATTAAAATAAAATGAATGATACCAGAGTGTTCTGTGAGCCTCAGTGTCACTTGATATTTATACAGAACGCATTCTATATTTGACCCACCCAACCATGGGCTGAAACAACACAGCATTGTTTAGGGTATTACGGTTTAAGATCTGGCCTTTGGTGTTTTAAAGAAACCTTATGTATGTTTGTCTATTTAGGGTGGTCCAACAAATCCATGAACGATTGTGCAACACATCTACAGCTTTTATATTTCCTCTATTTTTCCAGTGAACTTTAGCTGACATTCTTGTGAATTATCATTCGCCTAGCAACACCATTCTGTGAACAGTGAACACAACAGAAAAAGGAATGATGTTGTTATTCATGCCAGATTAAGCCATTCTTTCAGAACTCCCTGTACACTTGCTTCTTAATGTGACTGAAAAAAATGGCAAACTATGTTGAAGTAGTGTGGACTGCATGCTGTCACTCTCGGGAACTTTGTGTTATATTTGACATGACAGGCTGACTGACGAGGGTACAGAGTAGAGAATAGCACTGCAGGGTTTTATCGTTTTTGGAGGTGTTGAGTGCCTTGAATTCTCTCATTGTGAAATGCCAAAAAAAAATATATATATTTTGAAATGTTAAAAAATAATATGACAGCGAGTCAATAAACAGTCCCATTTAAAGCTGACTCATAAGAGCACTAGGCAAAATACATTACAATCCTGTCATTCCTGAATTTACATCCTCATCACTTATGTATTTTCCCTGTTTCCACTTGATGTTTTATGCTAATGTTAATCTTTTCCCCTATAAACTGTTAAAGAATTTAAATCACATATACTGAAGGAACGGATAAAGTACTTTACAGAAAAGTGAAGAAAATAATCCAAAATATAAATATAAAAAGTATGGGATGTTATACAATACTAAGTTTGTGGATAGTAAGATTTTTATGTTTTTGAAGTCCCTTATGCTCACAAGACAACAAAAATAAAGTAAAAACAACAATATTGTGATAATTATTACAATTCAAAATAACTTAAAATGCCATTAAAATAACTGTTTTCTATTTTAATCTATTTAAAACTATTTATTTTGCAGCCATTCCTCCAGTCTTCAATGTCACATGATCCTTCAAGAAATCATTTTAATATGCTGATTTGCTGCTCAAGTAACATTTCTTATTATCAATTTTGAAAACAATTGTGCTGCTTAATATTTTTGTGAAAACCACTTTTTTTTTTTTTTTTTTTTAGATTCTTTAAATAGAAGGGTCAAAAGAACAGAATTTACTTTTGTAACACTTTTGATCAATTGAATGCATCCTTGCTGAATAAAAGTATTTATATTTCTTAAAAAAAAACTTACTGACCCCAAACTTTTAAACAGTATGACATGATCTCATAACCTTTGTATAAAATTGAACTTGAATGTTGACTGAATGACTGTCCCAGCATCATACATTAAAGGGATAATTCACCCAAAAATGAAAATGATCCCATGATTTACTCACCCTCAAGCCATCCTAGGTGTATATGACATTCTTCTTTCAGACGAATACAATCAGAGTTATATTAAAAATGTCCTGGCTAATCCAAGCATTATAAATAGCAGTGAATGGCAGCCCAAAATTTGAATCCCAAAAAAGTGCATCCATCCATTATAAAAGTGCTCCATACGGCTCCGGGGGGTTAATAAAGGCCTTCTGAAAAAGCGAATCGATGGGTTTGTGTAAGAAAATATCCATATTTAAAACTTTTTCATAAAGTCAAATATATAGCTTCCGGCAGACCGCCTTCCATATTGAATTTACGGAGAAAGTGTAACGCCTCTCACAGTTCAAAACTCTTGCACTACAACTGCTGACATCATTGTGCCAGTTATGCTTTTTTCGTAAGTTGAATATGGAAGGTGGTCCGCTGGAACCCATTTTACTTTGTAAGAAAAATATTGATATTTAACACATTATAAAGACCCATCAATTCGCTTCAGAAGGCCTTTATTAACCCCCGTGTGGATTACTTTTTTGGTCTTCAAATTTTGGGATGCCATGTACTGTTATTATAAAGCTTGGAAGAGCCAGAACATTTTTTTATTTAACTCTGAAAGAGGAATGTCATATACACCTAGGATGACTTGAGGGTGAGTAAATCATGGGCTAATTTTCATTTTTGGGTGAACTATGCCTTTAAGTGTGTAATTTCTGTGGCACAATAGCAGCACCAAACAGAATTTCAAAAATAATTACTGATTTAAATACATTTTCCAAACACTTTTTATGAAAATTTTTAAACAAACACTTCTCATGAAATAGTTGGTTGAGCCTGCTCACTAAGAATGTTCAAAGGGTTTGCTTTTCTATTTGGTGGTGTTAATGGCCAAAACGGTCCTTAGTGAGACTGGAGTCTAGAAATAGTATTCTTTCATTAGCTGCTGTCGTGATGAATTGTGAATAACAAAAAAAATTTTAATGGAATCTTCCTTTTTTAGCCACCTCACATTCTGACATCACCGTCTGCTTCCTGACCTCAGATTGGTGCTCATGCATGAATATATTTGTCTCATTCAGGGCAGAAGATAGGTGGCTGGCCAGTACTGTCTGTAAATTAGTAATGAGATGAAATCCATTGTGTCACTTAGAGGGGAAATGTAATTATCCAATTAATCAATAATGTTCAGTAAAACATGACATTTGAATAATTGCATGCATTACTCAATAAGAGAGCACCAATATGAGCTGAAAGAAAAATATGAATTTATGAACAATCCAAAACAACTAGCTCTCTCTGCCCTCGACTAAGCTTAACATAAAATGTCACTTCAGGATAATAACTCAATATCCAAAGGAGGAAATATGGACTGCAGAGAGACTGCTAGGCCACCATGGCTCACACCAGGAGACAGCGTATATTCAGGTGAGCATGACCTTATGCGACATATGTGCAGCACATCAGCTTCTCTACAGACACTGTATTGATCCTTCAAAAAGGAGTCAGAAAGATTTCACACATGCTCTGCACTCTATCAGATCATAAGGGTGTGCACTGAGAACATTTGACTTGAGCACAGATAGAAAGATGTTTTTAATCCTGACAATTTCAAAATGCAATAGAACTATAACATACACATGGTGAATGATTTTATTATAATAAAACCTAAACAAATCTGTGTTCGAAATAATGACATTTTCCTGCATACTGAATGAATGAATACCGCATTTCAGGATGGGCAGTAAAGGATTCATTTTATCATAAGCGTTAAAATCACATTAAGTAGTTACCATGAACTAACAACAACAACAACAACAACAACAACAACTACTTCTAAACTTTTTATAAACCCATAAAAATTCTTCATTATCTACTGCTATTGTTCCTTCATCATTAAAATTTGCTTCTATCACTCCAATTCTCAAAAATACTGGTGTGGATTCTAATGATCTAAATAATTATTGGCCCATTTCCAATCTTCTTTTTATTAAAAAAATTAAACTCAAGTTGAGTTGCTAAAGTAATAACCTATTTGAGCACATTCAGTCGGGCTTTAGATCTAAACATAATACTGAAACAGTCTTGTTAAAATGACAAACAATCTTCTCCTTGCAGTTGACTCTGGCCTTCTGTCTATCTTTATTCTTCTGGATGTTAGTGCTATTATTAGACAGTCTGGATTGTACTGGGGTAGCTGATAATGGTTCTTTGGTTTTCATCCTTTTTAAAGTTTAACCAAAAATTTTAATTCTGTCATTAATTACTCACCCTCATGTCGTTCCAAACCCATAAGACCTTCGTTCATCTTCAGAACAGTTTACGTTGTAAATACAGTGTAGCTCCTGAGTCCCGCATCATCACACACATGCGTCGTGGTGCTCAAGTGAACCGCATCGGCTGCCATCGAGAGTGCTGCACTATTTACAACGGAAATTGCGTAGAAGACTGACACAGGGTAGAACTAAATTGTTGAATACAGTCGTTATTTTTGTTTATTTTTGCGTACAAAAAGTATTCTTGTCGCTCCATAAAATTAAGGTTGAACCACAGGAGTCACACGGACTACTTTAACAATGTCTTTCCTACCTTTCTGGACCTTGAAATTATCCATTACATTGCTGTCTACAGAGGGGTCAGAGAGCTCTCTGATTTCATCAGAAATATCTTCATTTGTGTTCCGAAGATGAACGAAGGGCTTACGGGTTTGGAACGACATGAGGGTGAGTAATTAATGACAGAATTTTCATTTTTGGGTTAACTAACCCTTTAAGTGATAGAGAACCCTAATGTTTCCCTTCCCCCTCTTGAACTCATTAAATGTTTGCAGGATGGATGACTAACAATTTCTTAAAGCGTAATACTAACAAAACAGAAGTTTTTCTCGTTGGGTCTATAGCAGAGGCCTTCAACCTTGCTCCTGGGGACCCACTGTCCTGCAGAGTTTAGCTCCAACTCTAATTAAAGACAGGTGAAGCTAGTCAAGATCTTCAGGATCACTTGTTGAAAATACACAGGCAGGTGTGCTGAAGCAGGCTGAAAATAAACTTTGCAGGACAGTGGGTCCCAAAGAGCAGGGTTGAAGGTCTACTATAGGTCTACTATGTAAATCTCGAATGCTGATCTTTTCCTGCCAAGCATGTTGGTATGATATGAGTGTGAGCTGCTGTTAAACCATATTTAGCGAAGAATAGGGATTAAATACTTAAACATGCAGCAATTTTGCTGCATTGGGTCTCTGAGGGTCAAAAAAAGAGAGAAAAACTGAAAAAGACATAAGCAAAAACAAATAAGACAGAAAGCAGAGCGCAAAGAAATTTAGGAGCACATGAGAGAAGAGAACAGAGAAAAACAAAGAATAATAATAATAATAATAATATCTGAGAGTAAAAGAAAGCAGCGCAAGATGAGAGACAGATTGAAAATATTCACGATGGATGATTTCTATGGTGCAAATTTTGAGTGACAGCTGTAACCTTTGTGTTTCAATAACACATCTCTCTATTGTGTGCCCCTTTATTACATCAAAAGAATGCAGCAGAACTGAAACAATTGAGAGTGACAGAATAACTGAATTATACACATTATACCAGACATCTCTCCTATTGTTAAAATATATACACAAATTATAGAGCATGAAAGAAAGACACTTGATGGCAGATCTCTTCACTCTCACAGTTGTGTGGAGTAAATCTTAGGTTTAGGCATCTGCTTTGAAGTGAGATTAAAATGACAGAGCAATCTGAAGTCTCACATGCACGCACATGAGGATTACAGTCAACCCGATGCGCTGCTTAAAACATCTCACCCGCTTTCACGGCAGCTTAGGTCTGACGGGACTGCATGAAGTCACACAAACTCGTACACACATACACACAAACGATTCATCATGCAAAATCACAACAGGAACTCAAACACAAAAAGCAGTTAGAGAGAAAGCGAGCGAGTGCGAGTGCGAGTGCGAGTGTGAGAGAGAGAGAGAGAGAGAGAGAGAGAGAGAGAGAGAGAGAGAGAGAGAGAGAAACTGGAAATGAGAAAGACTGCCTATACTCCAGCATTAAATTAGAGTATCTTGCACAGGAGGCAACATCAGCAGAAAGCACCAGAAAGCCAGATTCAGACAGACATGAATTTAATGTCTTTAGAGGCTTTAAACAAAAGTAATAGACCTTAAGGGTGATTAAATAAAGGCCTTGAGCGACATGTCAATTCTAATGCATAGAACATTTTATACATGCATAAAATATTACCCTAGTACAAATGAATCCTTATGCAAATTAAGCATAATAATTAAAATTATAATTTAGTGAGGTTTACTTAAAATCCTTATCTAGAACTGCCAGTCAGTTTTATAAATCAAGCTTTTGGATTTTCTTTTTATCCCTCTCTCTTGCAACAGCAACAACACCTACCTCTTCTCTCTGCATCTCTGATCTATATTATATCTCTGTGGTTGCATAACTGCCTCTATACAAGTTCTCTGAAAGGAGAACTATTTGCAGTGCTCATTTTTGAAGGTTACTTCAACCTTAAGTTGTCTTCATTCTCATTAGATGGTCAATTATCGACTTCACAGCTCCTCTACAGTGGGAGCAAAACCCTGGCAACCTCCAAAAGCCTTCAGAAAATGTCTTTGCTTCTGGTTAACGGTATAAGAGCATAAGGGTATACAAAGTCGATGATAGCAAGCCATGTTACTACGGGCAACAGTTAACGCGTAGAAGACAGCACAAGATACGTGTCCAATACAGAGGGGCTCATTGGGGTCCATTGGTGCAGTCACCACGTCTACAGGGGCACGTCTCTCTGGATCAGTGATCTGTGTGATTTCTATTTCTTATGCATCTATTGATTCAGGATTATTATTTTTGGTTAGGGCTGTCTGACTGGAAGAGATTGGGTACGGGGAGAGGAAGAGCTTAATTTCGATAGGAGTGGGGATTAATTATACTAAGTGTTTTTAACAAAAAAGCATAAGGGTATAAGAAGTCGATGGGGCACGTCTCTCTGGATCCGTGATCTGTTTGAGACGGTTTCCAAGGGGCGCACCAAAATTTTGAGAATCTATTTATCATCATTTTATTCTTTTTTTTTTATAATCCTCTTTACAAATGTTTTAATTATCCTTGTTTTTATGTTTAATTCTTATACATGGTATTCTTGTTTCTTATGCATATGCTATCACTATTTTAATTCATTTTCTATGTAAAGCACTTTGAATTACCATTGTGTATGAAATGTGCTATATAAATAGCCTTGCCTTGCCTGGTTAAATATCACCCACCATGGTCACAATTAGAGTTGTCACCATACTGGAATTTCCAACTTTGATACGATACCTTGAAAAATATCGACATTTTTGACACTACGGGGCAAATAGCAAAATAATACACAAATGAATACAATAGAACAGAGGTCTTCAACCCTGCTCTTTGGGAGGCACTGTCCTGCAAAGTTTATTTCCAACCTGCTTCAGCACACCTGCCTGTGTATTTTCAACAAGTGAGCCTGAAGATCTTGATTAGCTTCACCTGTCTTTAATTAGAGTTGGAGCTAAACTCTACAGGACAGTAGGAGCAGGGTTGAAGACCTCGGCAATAGAATAAAGAGACAAATGAAATAAACACAGCTTTAAGTTTTTCAGGCAGGTCTAATAGTAGTATTCAGGTAAGAAATAGGCTACTACAGAAATAAAAGTAATCAAATGTAAAATAACACTGGATAGTCTTCATTGTAAAAATTAATACAACTTAATGCTTACAATTAAAGTTACAAAAGTTATTCAGTCAAGAGCAGTAAGTGATTTTCTCTATGTCTTTTGTTCTTTGATTAACATGACAGACAGCAGCAGGTTTATAACGCTGCCGTCACTTTAAGAGTCACGGGCCCAATATACTGTTACTCGCCAAGACATACTCGCCATTTTGACATAATTTTTACGTATTTGACCGTTTAGGTGCAATAAGCCACGAAGTCAATTTGGTACTCGTGAGCTGTTTGAGAGGGGGTACTTGCATAGATCAGTGGTCCACGTGCTTTGGTGTGAGCACGAAACCTGTGGGAATTACTAAAAGTATGCACAATACAAACACTACTCAAACAGAGCGAATGAGATTAGTGAGTGAAAGGAAGCAAAATATGTCTAATCGGCAGTCAGAGAGAAGAGAGCGAGAACACGCAGCTGGTATCTGTGTATCGATACACCGATACCAGCAGTGTGTTCTCGCTCTCGTTTCAGTTATTTCAGTAACTATAGATATCGAAATATCAATATTTTTGACAACACTAGGTCACAATCACAGCCCTGGTCTTTCATCTGTTTTTTGAAAGATAGTTTGCTGGTGATGTGTTGACTGACTACTGCAGCACAGTAAAGATACAGTAATGATATACTGTATAATAGATGTGCTGATGTTATGGCCGATAACCGATAAGCGGCCAGTATTCAAATTCTATACTATTTTGTAATTAAAAACAAATTACTAAACCACTGAAACCAATCATTTTATATGCAACAAGTGAATATCGGCATCACAACATTGTAATGTACAGTATGATAAATTAATACATTTTGAGATTAGCTAGAGATTACATATAATAATGTTATTAAATTATTAGTTTTAATACTAAATATAAGGGACAATGAACATGCACAATTAATCAATGTCTGCTGATATACAGCATATTCAATATCAACCTATAAGAAAAAACTATTATCGGATGAAAACCAATATATTATATCAATATAATGTATTCCTAATAGTAATGTGTTACTACTGAATGATTATCTCATAACATAGTTCAATACTTCAATGTTCTGCAAAGACGTCAACCGTATTAGCCCAGAACAACATGGTAATACAATTTTGCTGGTGTATTTTGCTGCAGAAAATAAACAAGAATTAAATACGTTCAAGTTATGAATTTGTCTTGCAGACTACGCAGAGTGAAGAAAAGTCCTTGTTCAGTTTTTCCTCGAGGTTGGTCCTATGTAGGTTTGGGAGACTCTAGTGACAGTCATGTTCTACATTCTTATTGTTCTTATTTATAGCCCTGACCTGAGTGGCAGAAGAGGTGTCTGGAGTTCTCAGTCCTAACTGCTGATTGCCAGTTTCCATTACACAACAATGAAGGGTTACAGAATAGCCCCTGGGGTGAGCGTGACAGTGAACAGTATGATGCTATCGGGACATCTTAAAGTTCAGGGTGGGACACAAAGAGACATGACTCAAACTCAAGATGAATGACTGTCATAATAGGCATGACATCAAAACTATGTAAACATGAGTGCACCCATCTCCAAAACTGGACACACATGTGGATGACAGGGGGTCTATCTTCCCCACTTGCGTCAGAGAGCAAA
>CM031947.1:17353117-17660617 GCA_018749465.1 Paracanthobrama guichenoti
GTGGATTGTGTTCAAGACAATGTTTTCTGGAAGTATTCCTGAGCCCATGTTGTGATTTCCATTACAGTAGCATTCCTGTATGTGATGCAGTGCCGTCTAAGGGCCTGAAGATCACGGGCATCCAGTATAGTTTTCCAGCCTTGACCCTTACGCACAGAGATTGTTCCAGATTCTCTGAATCTTTGGATGATATTATGCACTGTAGATGATGAGAACTTCAAACTCTTTGCAGTTTTTCTCCAATTATCTAATCAACCAATCACATGGCAGTTGCTTTTAGGGGTGTGGTCCTGGTCAAGACAATCTCCTGAACTCCAAACTGAATGTCAGAATGGGAAAGAAAGGTGATTTAAGCAATTTTGAGCGTGGCATGGTTATTGGTGCCAGACGGGCCGGTCTGAGTATTTCACAATCTGCTCAGTTACTGGGATTTTCACGCACAACCATTTCTAGGGTTTACAAAGAATGGTGTGTAAAGGGAAAAACATCCAGTATGCGGCAGTCCTGTGAGCGAAAATGCCTTGTTGATGCTAGAGGTCAGAGGAGAATGGGCCGACTGATTCAAGCTGATAGAAGAGCAACTTTGACTGAAATAACCACTCGTTACAACCGAGGTATGAGGCAAAGCATTTGTGAAGCCACAACACGCACAACCTTGAGGCGGATGGGCTACAACAGCAGAAGACCCCACCGGGTACCACTCATCTCCACTACAAATAGGAAAAAGAGGCTACAATTTGCACAAGCTCACCAAAATTGGACAGTTGAAGACTGGAAAAATGTTGCCTGTTCTGATGAGTCTCGATTTTTGTTGAGACATTCAGATGGTAGAGTCAGAATTTGGCGTAAACCGAATGAGAACATGGATCCATCATGCCTTGTTGCCACTGTGCACACTTTAGGCCCCTTAGTGCCAATTGGGCATCGTTTAAATGTCACTGCCTACCTGAGCATTGTTTCTGACCATGTCCATCACTTTATGACCACCATGTACCCATTCCCTGAAGGCTACTTCCAGCAGGATAATGCACCAATGTCACAAAGCTCGAATCATTTCAAATTGGTTTCTTGAACATGACAATGAGTTCACTGTACTAAAATGGCCCCCACAGTCACCAGATCTCAACCCTTTGGGATGTGGTGGAACGGGAGCTTCGTGCCCTGAATGTGCATCCCACAAATCTCCATCAACTGCAAGATGCTATCCTATCAATATGGGCCAACATTTCTAAAGAATGCTTTCAGCACCTTGTTGAATCAATGCCACGTAGAATTAAGGCAGTTCTGAAGGTGATAGGGGGTCAAACACAGTATTAATATGGTGTTCCTAATAATCCTTTAGGTGAGTGTATATACACACACACACACACACACACCTTCATATATTTATATATACTTAATGTGTATATGTTGTCATAAACATTTTTGTTGCACAAATGTACAAGCTGTGACGAAGGGACAAATTGTTCTTCAAATACTGATTACAATTGACAACAAAAAGCATTAATTTGTGTGTAGGGCAGCCTATAATGGTCACGCTCCTTTCACCGAACCTGTGATTAAAAAAGCAAAAAAAAAAAAAAAAAAAAAAAAAAACATTTCGTGAACATGTCCCATGGTGACAAAACAAGCGTAACAAACGCTTGCACTGCCGCCTGGTGGTGTGACACATACATCAGGCCACATTTTAGTACTTTTTATTTATTGTTCTATTAAATGTAAATATGGCTGCACTCAATACTATTCACTTTCAGCAAAACAACAACAACAACAACATATATAACCTGTCAGTGATTATGTAATTATTGTTTATTTTTCCAAAGAGAAAAAAAAAAAAAAAAATGGAATTTGTGCAGGATACAAAAGAGGTATATTAAAAAAAGGAAAAAAAAAGTATAGTACCAAGTGCTGTAACTAATAAATAAAAATATCCAATTGTGTTATTAAAATTTAAAGTAGTTGTCATTTCATAGATAAAATTGTAATTTAAAAACAACAAGAAAGAAAACAGGAAGCTGTTGTGGCCAGATATATCGGAGTTGGACACTATAGAAAACACATTTTGCACATCAATAATTTGCTTGTCATTTCAATTTGAAATACAAATACTTAATATAACTTTCTGGTTCCCTAACAGTGGTGCTGTACTAATATAAATAAGAATTGGATGGTTCTCATTTACTGGATTCCCCTTTTCAAAAGCCGCTGGACAGAATTTAAAGCATCATAACGTGACACATATCTCCACTAGCACCCACAACCTGTACACCGTATCCTCTGCATAATCTAAAATTATTAGTGCATTGTGATTCAGAAGATGCTGACATGCAAATAAATTTAAATATTGAAAAATTAGGAAAAAGCACCATATGGAAAATGGCTTATGTGGTCAGTTGTACTAGTTTGAACTGGTAAATGAGGAGGAGAAAAAAAAAAAAAAAACCACAATGCAGCCACTTTTGCATATAACAACAAATGGAGGCAGTGTTTAAGAAAATAATGCTTACTGTACCAGCTGCACCAATGCAAGCTACACTTAAACTAGAAGCGGCTTATTTGGCGTTCCAGCAAGTAGTTGTTCACTAGCTAAGTGTCTCCTTTGCACAAAACTCAGCCTTCCTTGTCAAAAAAATTATGCTTTGATTTACAAGCAATCTCACTGATTAAGTATAAAACAGACCTCTGCAAAAAAACGATCCGTCTTTATAGTTTGAATTCTGGCAGGGCGGGTACTGTATCATAAGCAATAAGCATCAGATGTGACAAATTTAAATAAGGCACTATATACTATCAACATGAGGCATAACGTGGCTGGTTTCCACTGCATCAAAAGCATCATGCTTCTGTAGTCTGTTATTCTGCACGACACACACAAATGAAAAGCTACTAAAATAGGAACAGAGATCTAATAAAGTGGATATCATATTTATGAAAAGAAAGATGAAGACATTTTGACCTAAGATGTGTTTATAACCGAGCCCAGCTCTAAGAGTGACATTTAAGTGCAAATAAATGTGACAATGTGCACACAAAAAGACAGGAACTTTAAAATAGACAACATTAAATGTCTATACGTCAGAGTAGTGAGACAAAAGGGTTTACAGACAAAAAAAAGCTCCTGTCACTCAGACAAAGGGTGTTTACAGGCACAAACACACAATTAAGTGAGTTATAGAGTCATGAGATATTTCACTGGTGATCCATATGTGCACCTTTTTCCTTCCCAGTGTCCTCTCCTGTTTCTGAGTCATTGCACTCCTCCTTTGCCGTCTGATGCTGCCCTTCTGCTTCATTAATGGTCGACTGGAATCTGCTGTCATCGTGCTGTGATGAAGAGATGGGTTTTTCCACGTGGGAGTCTTGAGTGCTTGCCGTAATGTGATTTTCCTGTTGGTCCGATGCGGTCATGACTTCCACTTCCCTTATTGGTGAATCCAAAGGCTTCTCCTCTGTGCTTGAAGATGTTTCTTTGTTTGTGTCTGCTTGGTTTAGTTGTGCCCCTTCTTGGCAATTTGGGGCAGAATCTAACTCTTCAGAAGCAGTTTCCTCTTTTGAGGATGGTGACTCCGCAGCTTTCTGTGTCCTGAGCTCATGTTTCTCTTCCTGTACAGCATTCTCAATTTCCTGTATGGCACAGTCTATGGCTGACTTGCTCTCTGTGTCCTGCAGTGACTTTTCTGTCGTGCCGTCTTCCTCTTTTAGAGTACTTCTGTTTGTTGGTGGTTTCTCCTCAACCGCATTTCTGTTCACATCCTCTTTGGTTCCGTTGGGTACTTGCTTTTCTGACTTTTGGGATAATGAGGCATCCGAACGTACCTCTGTCTCCTCCTCTGGAATATTGTCCACGGCGGGCACTTCCATGCATGACTCATTGGGCAGCACAGAGGCGGTGCCTTCCAACTGGATCATGGAGACCACCTGCTTCATTCTGCGCCTCTTCTGAGCCTCAGGATCTCCTGTGTGCTCTCCACCCACCTCCTCTTGGCCTCCTCCATACTCCTCAGCCCAGTCGATAGGTGGGTTCTCCCCCAGCAGGTGAAGGTTAGGGTCGCTGTTGGTCAAAACGATGCTGTCTCGGTACAGGTTGTGTCTCCTCTGGACAGCTGCTTCCTTCACAGCTGGAAACAGAAGAAATGTTGAGAAGACCACAATGTCTGCATAAAGGTAGTGGTACTATGTGAAAGTTTGTGAGATCTTAGGTGGGAGGATATGAAATGGTAATTCACCCCATCTATTTTCTAAATTGATTCTACAGATCTCATTGTGAATGATTCATCCAATCATATTTAATTTTCTTACATTATTTTGTATACTATGAGCTTGTAATGTTTAATTAAAACGTCAGAATCTTACGATGGTGATATACACTGGACTTCTTCAGAAGGCCTCTAAATGATCACCATGATCAAAACTTTGCTGAATAAACCTGATGTACACCATCTCCTACACGACTTCTTCCCTCTGATTGACAGCTCATTCTTTGTCTCCCTAAAATGTCCCCCTTCAGGTCATGGTACACATGTCTTTTTGTTGTGAAATCTCTAAAGATTTTTATGAATTAAACTAATTAATTCTGTCAGGACCACTATCGTCAAAGATGATTGATTGACTATTAGCATACAGTTTGGATTGGCGGTATGGTTCTGTTCTGGGCAAGAACTCCCTGCGCATCCATGCAGCCTAGCATTGCTAAGAGCAGGGAGAGCAGAAATAACCCCACCAAGGGTAAACGGAACAGAACGAAAATTATGTATTGCACATATCATTAATGTTGAAATAAATATATTAATATTAAATGTACAAAATAATTCAGGAATTTAGTCTGATTAAAGGGGGAATCAGAATACCAAATCCTGACTGGATGAGAGGAGGAGCTGGGGATGGAGAAGGGTAAATGGGGTCTGGAGAAATATTATATATATATATATGCGCTGTGATAGACGTCATATTCCTATAGGTAGACGTAATCAGATGACAGTCAGCTGATGCGTGCTTGACTAACGTGACCTGCCAGAACTGATGCTACTTGCTACAGAACTTGAATTTAATATTATACAAAATATTTCAATAGTAATATTTCAAGATGAGTTTTTACTGGACTGAATCAATTTAGGTTTACTTGATTATCCATGTTTTCATTTTAACATGATTTTCTTAAGAAATATCAAAAATGATCCCTCAGGCTTATGAAGAACGTTTATTGTATTGCAATGAAAACAAGTTAAACAACAGAGCTTTGATCATAAAACTAAGCATTTAAATATCAAATATTATAAAACATCTTAAGATTTTACTGAAAACTGAAATTTATGACTATTACACAAGCAGTCTGTTATATGGTTCTCATTGATTTACATAATAAGCTATCAGAATTTCATCAGAATTTTCATGGGTCTGACTAAAATTGAGGTGTTATTTTTCCTTGTGTGAGCTCCATATTCTCACTATATGGTTGCTAATATATATAGTTTAAATAATTTGTCTAGTTTTAAGGTCTGTAAGAGGACAAACTTATCTGTAAATAGTTTTTTCCGACCTACAATGAACAAATGTAATTTCCACCACATCACAATATACAGCTATTATTTAAAAACAGAATAACTTATGCCACTCAAGAATTGTCTAATATCATTTTTGTAACTAGTTTTACTAGTTTGTCCACAATGTGCAATAATTATACATTTGTCAATGAGATAAATTAACTGCCCTAAGGAGCAAATGCTGAACTGTACACCTGTCACACAAATGTAATATTGGTTTGGGTAAGAGCTTATTCGAAAATAAATAATGTGAATTTTTATATTAAGTAGAGCATGATCTCATAAATTGTCGATACATTTTTAATGTGTGATGAGAACTTAAGTATTTATATAATATATATATATATATATATATATAGACTTGAATTGGGTGACTGATGAGGAGACATACAAAATGTGCACTGGTGGGGGTCCCGAGGGCAGGTTTGAGAACCATTGCCTTAAGAATACCAAATCCTGACTGATAGAGATATATATATATATATATATATATATATATATATATATATATATATATATATATATATATACACACACAAGTCAGGATTTGGTATTCTTCAGACACCCAATTCAAGTCTTGCAGTCTCTACTAATGAGCTGATGACTTGAATCAGGTGTGTTAGATGAGGGAGACATGCAAAATGTGCACTGGTGGGGGTCCCCAGGACAGGTTTGAGAACCACTGTCTTAAAGGTACGTTGAGAATACATTACAACTTCCTGAAACACATAATTTGTTGTGTAATCGCTCACTCTGTGTTTCAAACGCGGAAACACAATAAAACAGCTTGTAAACAATGTCACATAGCACCACATTTCCCTCAGGAGACATTCAGTGTCCACGGCTGTTAGTTCACTAGACGAATCAATTTCACTAAATATATGCATTATATTAGCCTATACATTCATTATATTCTACTGAACCTTAGTGATGTCTTGATTATTTAATATAGGTTTAAATAAATCTGTCATGAAAATGACAGACACTGTGTATATATGACTATATTTCAACAACCTTATGTGACGTTTAAGTGCAAATAAATGTGACATTGCACACAAAAAGACAGGAACTTTAAAATAGACAACATTAAATGTCTATACAGTCAGAGTAGTGAGACAAAAGGGTTTACAGACAAAGGTTGTTTACAGGTGTTTGCCTTATGTGAAGCTTATGAGTGTTGATTATTATATCTAAAAATAAATAATTAATTTAGGCTAATAGTTTGGGCTCTGTTGTTAACCTTTAATATTATAATGTGCAAGTAAGGGCTCCCTATAGTTTACAGCATTATCTTTAAGGACAGACACAATTTTTTCAGTAAACCACTGTTGAATAAAAATAAATAAAAAGCAATTTTGTAAAACTCCTGTACCGAATCGTGACTTCAAAACCAAACCGTCAGTTTTGTGTACCATTACACCCCTTGAAACATAAAACACATATTCAAACTTTTTTAAAATATTTTGTCTAAAGGTTCAATAAACTGTTCCATGTCAAAAAAATTGTTCTGACTATCATTTTATTTCAGGGTTAATCCCCGGACCTTTCTTGTAATTGACTGCAAGTTCCCATTAAGATCTGCCTCCATCCACTCAAAAACCAATGGATGGAACAAAGTCCCTATTTTCTTGTCCAATAATCTTACTAGTTTTACTTGGATGTACGTCACAATAAGGAATAAAACATTTGTTGCCATTTCCTTTACGTCGCAATTTTAAATGTTTTAATATGTTTGGTTGTAAGGTCTCCTACTTTAAAAGAAGAAGTCTTACCCATCATTATATCTTTCATCACCGTGTGCAGCACCACTTCCTCAAAGATGTTCTCCACCAAAATGAAACGAGAGAAATCCTCAAAAATGAGCTCCTGGAAACGAGGGAGTTCCTGCGAAAACAACATAATAACTTTTATTATTATGAGTAGTTGTAGATTATAAGAAGCATTGTTGCTATAACAGAGACAGGACTTACAGAAGAGCATGATGGGGAGAGCTGTTTCAGCATGTAGGGGATGAATATCTGCAGAAGAGCCTCTCTGAAGAACTTCTTACGAACTGTGCTGCTGTCATAGTCATATTTCTAGGGATCAGATTAAAAAACAAAAATGGTACCCATTTTTAAATGTCAAATAAGGACTGCTGGTTCAAAAGATATGATACGCAGATGGACGTTCTGTTTCACCTTGATGACACGATCCTGACATCGCTGGATAGTTTTACAGAGATCCTCCCCTTCCTGGCCTTCCAAACTCTGGCGCAGGAGCTGCTCAAATGTGTACACCGCATCATCCATTTGCTGCATGAAACAGATGGATATATGCCTAAGGCTGGAATACAATACACAACTTTTTGACCAGATTTTGTCCCTTGATTTGCAGTCTGGAGAAGTCAGCAATAGTTGCCAAAAGTCATTGCCAGATTTTGGTCAGTCATAGTTGACGATTACAGATAAACCCTGCGTCTGAGTATGCCTACAATCAATATAGTAGGTGAAAAGCAGTATGTCAGCAAAATATTATGTCCGAATTCATAGCATTCATAAAACTACTCAAGCTACTTCTTCCGTCAAGATTCTGAAGTGCGCATTTACCAGTGTGTATGATTCCATCCATTCCCGAGATATTTTGATATTTTTAGAACTCATAACATTTTCTAGCCTGACAAGCCAGAGCCACATCAAGATGTTGGGTCTGGGAACACACCATTGGCAAGGCTCAATCCGAGGGGCGGGATAAACAGTTGCCTTCCAAATTCCCTCTGCACGCAATAGGATAGCGCTACAACCAACCACAGCACTATCAGTGGTGAGACAACAAATCACAAACGGGTTGTGGCTGAGTCCCATGCGTTTGAATCCCACCAGCAGAGCTAGTTGATAGATTAAACTTTTGCCGTATCCGGTCGGCAAAACTCCAAACACAGCTTCCTTTTTTAAGAATGACTTCAGTGCTGTTCTTTGTTAGCAGGGAAGTAGCAGGAAATTCACGCAGAACCGTCGCAACTCTGCCGTCATTATGTTAAGCCCGTCCACCGACTCGATATACACGATGTGGCCTGACTAGAGTTTTGGTTTTTCATGCTCACAAACCAACGACCCTGGCTGCAAATTACATTTGCTGTCGCTAGGGTGCGTCTAGATTTCTAGGCTAAACATTGTAATGGGTCTCCTAGAAATTAGACAAGTGTTTTTGAGTCAGTCTTTTTGTGTTTAGATTTGAAAGCACTAGGCAGCATGCACTTGCTGACTTTCTAGATTTTACAAGTCGATTAGTGTATTCTAGCCTTTAACCGAAGTGTGACAGGATCACATGGAAATAAATAGACAGACAAAAGACTTTTCAAAAAGGACAACAGAGATTTCATAAGTAACTAACGTCTGTTAATCCATATTGCCACAAGGGGGCATATTTCGCCACACAGAAAGGGTGGATCAGCATTATGTTGATAATTCACAATACAAGTTTAGTCTTGTTTCTCCACTCCCTGTGCTCTGAAATTCTGTGTCTCTGTAGTAAAAATTTATTTTATATAAAGTGCTAATGAATAGTGTTCTTGTGCTCATAATCAGCAGTCATATGCTAGTCTTTAAAACTGCAGCTATGTAATTTAGTGACCAAAATGAGGTTTACCATCTCTACCACAACAGCACATACCTCCTCAGGGCATACAGTTTCATACACACCAAAACCGCAAACCAAACTCACAAAGTGGCACATGGACACACAAACCGCTTGTTTTGCCTACATTTGCATACTTCGTCAAAACAGCTGCAGTGTAACGATCCATCTTGATTGCATAAACGCATGCAAATAACTGTGGTAAAAAAAAATGTGTGGTACATATTTGTACTTTGTTGTTTTACAGTACTTGCCAGTATTATTGGTAGTTGTTTATAAAAAAGAAATTCTTCTGAGTTTGCTGCTGTTCTTGGTTCAAAGATGACTGACCTCTCGCATTAGGATTTGGGCTCTCTGGACAAACACGGAGGGGCTGGAAACGTCAAATCGCTGCTGCAGTCCCTCTAAACTCAGAGTCTCCACCCTCTCATAGCAGCTCTGCATCTTTACAGGATGGAAGGCTAGCATGGATATCTTCTCCATGTGCTGGACACCAAAGACAAAAGGAGTTAAGAGATATTAAAAGGTTTTCATTACTCGTGCTATTGGCATTGATAGTAAAAACCTATGGAAGCTTGTTTCTGCCACTAAATAAAAAAAAGGTAATATCAACCTTTTATCTCGCAATTATGACTTTCTCAGAATCGAGTGATATAAACTCTTAATTGCGCAATTATCTTTTAAATTGTTTTAGTCTGTGGCAGAAACAAGCTTTTTTAACAACCAGATGTCAGGACAGTCCAGTTAAACTTTTAATACATTACCTCCCCAAGTTTCTCCTTGTTGCCGTCATTGAGGAGGTTCTTGCTCATGTCCACCAGCTCTCTGAAGAACAAGTCTCGCACCTCGAAGAAGCCTCTGCTGGTGGGCTCCATCAATGCGTCCAGGATTGAGCTGATGTATGGCTGGATGCTCACCTTCAGAAGCTTCTCTGCCTTAGACAGAACAAGAGCTACAGACAAACAGGAAAAAAATATATAATTCAACTGCTTAATGATTAAAGGTTACGAATGCGTTGATACTAAAATTCTGACCAACACAATAAGCCAATTATTTTCATGTTATGAATTATATAAACACTATAAAATTAAAACTACTGAAAAACTAAAACAAAGTATTATTTACCTTATTTACCCTGAAAGAGTGCATATTAGTATTAAATGTACATATTAGAAAGAAGTAAATACGTTAAAGTGACTTTAGGGATCACAACATTAAAGTGTGAAAGAGTCATCTAAATATTAAACTAAACAGGAAAAATAAAAAAATATCGATATTGGATATTAAGTAGGAAGGATAAGCAGAAAATGACACGTCACTGATTTCAAAGGAACACTTCTATCACGATCTACGTCATCCTCATTCAGGTTCACACCTAAAAATGCGTACTTTTGGTGACAAAATCTTAAAACAAACGAAATAGGTAATCTGTCAAAATATGATCTGATGTCTTATTCTCAGATAAACGTTTGGGAGTTTTATTTCCAGGCAAGTCACAAGTGTCCAATTTGTGTCACTTGACAAAGATAAATAAAAGGAATAAATCACCAATTAAAGCTACCTCTTATTTTGCTGGTCACATGCTCTTTGGAAGTGATGATCTGATCCATGTCCGTGCGGATGGTGGTTTCCAGTGGGGGGCGACCTGCTTCACAGCTCTGCACTACTGCTTCATATTGTGCCTTAGCCTGGCTCTGAACCAGCCCATACACAGCATCTGATATCTGACCACAAATCAGACAGAAGCCATTGTAATACATCCAAAGTTAAAATAGAAAGCCCAGGGGCCAGTTGCATAAACATAGTTTCTATGTTAAGACTGTCTTACTTTTTAGATTTAAATTAGACCAAAAAAAAAAACCCAAAAAACAAAAGACTAACTTGTAAGACTAGTCTAAGCAGTTTATGCAACTGGCCATGGATCCTTCTAAAATACTTTACAGTGCTTCTGACCTAAAGCCACATTGGTACAGTAAAGACCCAGATTATTATTATTCTCTATAATAAAATCACAAAGCTGCATCTCATGCAAAGTCTCTCTATTAGCATTAATAACACAAGCAGAGGTAAATCATAGCATCACACTTTTACTGTAAAATAACATTTATTTACATAAATAGAAGTGTTTTATCTAAAATGCATGACGTACCAACATCCAATTCCTCTGTCTCTCATGCATCTTGCCCTTCAGTTTGGGGGTGATGAGGTCTCTCATCTCAGGGAGGAGGGTCTCCATGACTAGATTGGCGAGGATCTGAAAATATGATCGGAAAACAACTGAATAGGTGTGAAAACGGAACAACACTTTAACACGTGCACTTCTTGAAAACCATAAAATAAAAGTAATTCCTGAAAAGTCAACAGTACATGTGGTTGAGTGACAGTTCCTGATCGTATATACGTGGAGGCTACAATAACTCACTTCCATCATATTCTTGAGATATAAAATGAAACCTGGCTTGCCAGAAGCACAGTACAACTTTACTACTGCCAGACTGGTCTGGACACTGATCATATACTATTAAACCTTTTATTGGGACTTCCCCTGAAAACCTAGAGGACTTTTGTTACCGTCTTACAAGAAAAATAAACCTGTGTAGGCTTAATCTCTATTATTCAGAGAGAAATACTGTGAACATGGCTTATCTGTTCCCTACGAAATCTAGAGTCACAAGTTACTGGAGGACACACTCCTGAAAATGTCATGTGATCTCTCTTTGCTTGTTTCAAATCAAATAAAAAAAAAAAAAAAAAATACTACTGTGATGCTGCCAGGAGGATCACAGGTTAAACAATGATATGCTACATTTTTAGCTTTATACTTTCAAGATATTTCTTTATCAGATTATATGATAGAGATGGTTAATTAGCCACTGTAACTAAAGTATGAATGTTAAGATCAAGGTCAGATTCCATCAACAATGTTTATATTCTAGTTCTTCACTCATTCAGTCAGTGTTGTCTGTATAAATGTTATTGCAGTATAAATTTAATATAAATATCTATTTTCTATATTGATCTATATCTATTACCTATAAATCCCACCATACCTCTTTCTCTAATGCTAAACAAAATGTTTTCTACAGGGACACCATGATGATTTGAAATGGGTCACTTCCTGTGAATCAATTTAGCACTGACCTTAATGTCTATTTTATTATGGCCCAATCAATTGCTGTGGGACATTTTTCACCTTACTAAGCAGTGCCTTTTTCACTCAAAAAAAAAAAAAAAAAAAAAAAGATATTTATTTATTTATTTTGGTTACAAGTGTGTTTTACCTGTGGAGGCGTCCCACACATCATGTCCCAGGTTCCATAATGACCGTGGGCCTGCCGATAGAGTCGCACTGCATCTGTGAATGCCGGGGTCTGAACTTTACATTCTTCAGGCAGTCCTGAGCAAGAGAACATCAAGACTTCATCATCATTATACAAAACATATCCAATAAAAATGACAAAACCTTTTTTAACAAATCATCAAGAGTCAAACACCATAAACATTCATTTCTAAATACAATGACATAATAACAACAGCATGGTACACTTCCTCTCCATTTAGAGAAGTGAAAATAAAGGGTGACATCAAATGAAAGAAGGGTCATATTTAAACACACACACACACACACACACACACACACACACACACACACACACACACACACAATTAAACCACAGACAATCTGGTCATCGTGGTCAACAGGAAGCATTGCCATGGTAATTCCCTAAACAATGCCATAGTTACCACAGTATACCATGGAGTCATAGGGGACTAATCCAGCTGAAGTGTGAATCTGACATGGTTTTCTGAGACAATTTGACTCAAGCTCTTCACACTTGCAAGCTGCTGCTCAAATCTACATGTCAGTTATGATAACACTCTAAAATTACACACATATTGCAAACGCCTCCTGTACATACATACAGTATGTGTGCACCAGTGCCTGAACCCTTACAAAAGGAGGAAGTTCAAGCAAGCTGGGTGTGGGGGGCCAGAGGAGAACAGACAGGAAGTACAGCACTCCACATCAGCACAGCTTGACGCTTATTAATGTATTTTTTATGAACACGTGGGGAGAGCTGGAGAAGTGTTATGCCAAAATAAGATTTTGCTTAGTTTATTTAGACTAATTATTTTGCTAAGAGTTTATTTAGACATAATTTTTTTTTTTTTTTAATAAATTAAATAAAATGCACACATAGGCAAGCATATATTTTGAACGTGGAGAGAGGTTTACTGCAAAAACAAGACAAGCATTACAAGCTGCTTATCCTGGCAAAAAAATATATACAATAAAGAATAAAATAAAATAAAATAAAATAATCCATACATGGGCAAGCATAATTATGAACACGTGGGAAGAAACGTAGAGGTGTTATGCAAAAACAGGAGAACAAGCATTATGGGTCGCTTATTCTGGCATGGTCACCACAAAAACAACTGATCTCAAGTCCAGAAACACCAGGTGATCAAAGTACAACGAGAGAAATGAGGATCTTTGGTGAATAAAAAAAATAAATATTGTACACACCATACCCTAATGACACCAATGAGCTGATAACCAATGAGCTGATACATACCTTGCACAACACGAGACTTGGTTCGGATAATACCAACTTCAAACTTAGAGGTTTCATATTTTTATCCCTTTCAGTCATCATGTAACGGTGTGTAAATAGTGTTCAGGAATTCTAATTATTCTGACTATTTTCTCATGTTTGCATAGTTTATCAGATTGTCACTAAGGCCTTTACGACGACATTCAATAGGCTTTCAAAGAGCAACTTTGTGTCTAGACCCTGGAGAGGTTTTAAACCACCTGGATTCATTAACATGCCAGTAAACCTGTTCAGTTGCCCAATAAAACCTTTTCCCAAGACTGACATGTACCATATAGAGTGGTGAAAATGGTTGAGATGCGCTGGGGGAACCCTAGTTGGGAACATATTTTATATTTTTAAACCCTAGATGCAGAATATCCCATTCGGACCATATATATTTTAAAGCTTAGTAGAATGTGAGTCACAGTCTAGCTACTTCATGTAGGCCACCTCATGACCATAAATAACACAATTTTTAGCACAGTTAGATTTGTGACCTGCCCAGACATTAAAGCCTCCCTCGCCCAAGCCAAAAATCACACAGGGAAGATCAGAAGAACAAAAAGGACAGAATGGTTCAATTAATTGCCGTCGCATACCAGACTTTACTGGCTAGCCAGTCCAAACAGATTGCTCATGACAGAACGGGTTCACAGAAGTCAACAAGCCAGTATACTTTGCAGCAACGTCTAGCATAGTACGGTAGAAGTGCATGGATTGCTTTGACAGCCTTAGGATTAAGCAGTCTTAAACACTGTACATGCAAATGTTGCACTTCCAAAAACAAGCTAAGACTTGTCAGGATCCAGCCCTGATCTAACTCTGTCCATGCACGCTTGGGTTTACTCCTCTGGGTATCCATTCAGAGAATAACGCCGTCCTGTTGGAGCACTGAACGTTCCTGGATCCTAGAGTCCTGCCACCATTTGGGACACAATGCTTACCACGCGCCTATCGAAGCCATGTGCCTGGCTCATGTTTTCAGTTTAGAGGATTCTCAGAAGAAGATGTGCCAAATAAACTCATTACCAACACAATAAAAAAATAAAACTTCTGTTAGAGCCATCTAATGTCAAATAAACAGAGACATTAGTTGACTTAACTACATTTGATTTTAATTTATGTATTATATTTATAGTCATGTGCGCAAAAAAAAAAAAAAAAAAAAAAAAAAAAAAAAAAGCGTTTTGATTAAAAAAATTTTCTAATAACTAGAAATGGTTTTAAACAATATATTAAATTTAATGAACAATAGAATTCATTAAAATATAATTTATTAAAAAGAAATTGTCTTTTACATCATGGTGATCAGTCAGCAAATTTAAGCTTCAAAATTTTAAGGTGGCTACCCAAAACTTGCTTTGCTTCAAGACAGTCATTTGATTTTTTTAATCAGACAATTTAAAAAGACATTATTTTGTTTGCCATCGTTTTTCTTATCTCTTCACATAAAATTTGGACTGCAAACTCACATTTGCAACTCAAGTTAACTATGATTATTTTTGCTGTGGCAAAGTAGATTTTACAGCCTCAATTCTCAAAGCATTGGAGGAAACGCTGCCACTCACAAAATAATGACTGTACCAGGACAGTACTTAAAATGTAATTACAGTACTTACATAATGAACGTGTGATTTTGACAAGTAAAAGGGAAGGGCAATTACATCAGCCCATTACTAATCACTCAAACCTACACTCCTTCTGCAGAGCTTGCCTTAAACTGCCATGGTGACCAGGTACATACTCACAGAAACAACATCTTTTCAACCAGTGAATCAGACCAGTGTTACATAACACTAGAAAGAGCATTTGTTCTGCTGTTAAAAGCAATCAATACATATAAACTGAACGGTTTATAAATTCCAGAACTTAAGCACTACAGGGTTTATACTTCATCGAAAGCCAAAAAGAAAACCACTTATCCACTCCTATTAGTACCTGTGATAAACAGAGAGAGAATCAGATTCCTATTTATTATGTGATGTCAAACTAGTCACAGTCACCTCTCTAGAAGCGAATGGTCTCATTTAACCTTCTTACCAAACAGTGAGAATTGAAAATTACAGAGTCTAACATATTTTAAATATTTCAGAGAACATCTTAAACTGACTAATTAATAGAAAAGAACCAGAACTGAACCAGACCTTATTTGGGAAAAAAGGCTCTGCAGATGTGCTTGCATTCAGAACATACTACACGCAGCAGGGATTTGGCAAACTCTAACATACGCACGCACACACACACAAACACACTTTTAGATGGCCGCCTTAATACCCCAGGGGACATTACTGCCCTCGCCACAAGTGTGCATTCCCCTCTCGGCAGCCTCCCATCCAAACTGAATTATGGGTTGACAGCCCCAGCTGTGACCACTGTGGAATCTGGACTACAGCAGAGTGAAAACTGCTCTACTAGACATAGAAGCCATCATGAGATGTTTATGAGACACAGAGAACCTCATGACCCAACACTTACAATACAATATGTACTTGACATCAATAAGTATCAACACTGTCAGACCTTCTCTCAGGGACAATGAGTAGGTTAAACCATAAGAGGGACACAACATCCTCTGAAAACTACCCTACACTAAGGAATTAATCTTCTTTTTTTTTTTTTTTTACAGAAAAAGGCTATAAAACATACTACAGTAAAAACCTGTGAACTGTAAGTTACCTTACTCTATACAGTGAAATGCGGAAACCACATTATATTTACTTTTACATTTATGGTTTGTGGAAGTAACAATATAATTTACAGTGAACACAGTAAAATGACATTCACAAAAGTTCATGTATGACATCACGTATAGTAATATTTTGTATACATTTAGTTTCTTCTTATTTTTGTTATTAGTAATGTACATATAGCATAAGAGTGTTTTGAGTTCCATTTTCTGTTATTTAGATCATGTTTATTGGATTATTTTAGTGTCAAGTGTGTTACCCTGATGGTGGCCAATGTAAACAAACATATTGGTCATGTTTAATGAAAAGGCCATTTCCGATGAACTCGTCTTCATGTGGCTTTGCAATATCTGTATTATTATGGTGGTTATCAGTACATTTTAAGCTAAAAATTTGATTTTTGTAGTTCAAGCAGATTGGTAAATTAACATTATATCAGTAAATCAAATGTATGGATATAAACTGTAAAATGCCAATATGCCATTCCACAATAACAGGAACATTGTTGTCATGGATTTTTTTAACGGTGAATTTAACAGGATATTTTTTAATAGTGCAAAACCATATCAAGGGCCCACCAAGCAGGTGACATATAGCCTCAATAAGTTGGGTGACATATAGCCTCAATAACAATCTTAACAAATCCTTAAAATAGACAAGTATACACTTGTTTTTAGTGGCTTGACAAACAGCATATCAAGTAATCTGGCAGTGACATCATTGTGAAAGAGTGAAATCACACAGGGAAGATCAGAAGAACAAAAAGGACAGAATGGTTCAATTAATTGCCGTCGCATACCAGACTTAACCACAGTAACACTGAACCTTCTGGTAGCCTTAGGCACGGTGTAACTATATTTACAGAAGCAAATTCTTGAGAAAGATTTGTAAACTTAAATGCAAGCATATAATCTAGAAATATAACCACAATGTTTTTCAGGGAATTGACTTTGACTAGAATTATACAAGTAAAGTCTTTCCAAATCACATTTCACTTAATTGGTATATACAAAACATAGAAAGAGATATTTTACGGTAAAATACCATAATCTCTGCTAATTATATAAAGTTCTAGAAGCTCTACGGAATAAACAGTCATAGAGCTCATACACAGGGAACGAATGATGGCAGCACATCTCCAGCTTTCCCTATGATCTCATCTGACTCTTTTTACAGCCTTGAGCTGTAAAATTCTTTCTATTATCAAACAGGCCAAATGAATACAGTCAACCGTGCCAAGCGTTCCGCTCGAGTTTCCTTTTTGATAAAAAGATGTCTAAAAGAGGCGATTAATGAAATAACACATCAGTTAATCTAGCAAATTTGAATGCAAAAAAAAAAAAAAAAGAAAAAAAAAAAAAGAATAGCAATAACCATAATGAAAGTTGAGTCATGCCTTGAATATGTGTCCTGGTGTTAAAGTGACAGAGGGGAACGTGGAAACTTGGATGTCTCAAATGTGAAATTAGTATGGTCCTTTTTAACAACAGGCTTAAGACTCACCATTGTTGGTGTGTCGGACGCAGTCTTGAAAGACGGCGTTCCACTTCTGCTGCTCTTTCTCAGTCACCACGCAGAAATAGTAGTGACGAGCATAAGGGTGCCAGAGGATGAGGGGAAACTGTGTCGCACATTTCAGGAATGGAGAACTGCCGACTTTAGCTTTTACACCTGGAAAACGCATGTTGCATGATTCAATATTCTATTAAATAGGGCCTGATGAGAAGATCTCCATAGTCATCATGGCCCACAGCTGCACACCATACAAAGATCACAGCACATGTACACTCTTTCATCACTTATCTGGACTCTGCCTCAACTCTACTCTCCATTTATTTAAAAGGAAGGCTGCAGGTTCAATATAATAAATACTTTTAAGTTATAGTGAGGCACTTACAGTGCAAGTACACGGGGCTGGGTAATAAACACATATGGTTTTAAATGTCAGAGCCACATGACTTAAACATTATACGTGTTCACAAGAGTCTCGTGTGACAGAATCGCTTACTGACCTTGTCTATGTAAAGTTATCTAATCTTTCTACTTTGTTGTCATGATACCAAGCCATCTTTCTTTCTCATGTTTCACTCTCTCCTTTAGACTGACCTGGTAGGCTGGTGTTAAGGAGCTCGAGATATTCCTCCATAGAGGTCAAAACCCTGTAGCCAGCACAGTTAATGACGCCTTTAGGATGCAGCCCTCTGTCATGGGCCTAAATCAACAGAAACAGATAAACCAAAGAGTTACTTAGGCAGATATTATATATTATTACTACTAAAATGTGGTCCATTTTATTTCATTAAAGTCATTACCTGTTTGTTATCATAATAGTTGATGTTATAGGAGTCAGGAATAAAGAGAAAGCGATTCCTCCATTTTTGTTCTCTTCTAGATACTGAAACAATTCCCCGAAAAGATGGACTTATTCTTAAGAGGCACCTATGAAAGAAACACAAGAATTAAAGAAAGAGAGAGAGAGAGAGAGAGAGAGAGAGAGAGAGAGAGAGAGAGAGAGAGAGAGAGAGAGAGAGAGAGAGAGAGAGAGAGAGAGAGAGAGAGAGAGAGAGAGAGAGAGAGAGAGAGAGAGAGAGAGAGAGAGAGAGAGAGAGAGAGAGAGAGAGAGAGAGAGAGATACACACCACAATTGACGTATAAAAAGTGTACAAACTGTTCATCTTTACAGGGTCATACTGTGATAATACTACACGTTTCAAATAAACAAGTCTGCATTTGTTCAAACAGAGCAATTATCCCTAATTCCACATTACAGACCAACAATTCAGTTAGAAATTACCCTGATTTAATTAGAAAAGACAACTAGAGCTGAAAATGAGGAATAGAAAAGGCAGAGCTTTACCTTCCTGTGCAGGAGCTGAGGCTGAGGGCCTCCTCCACCCTCTATGTCATAGCGCATCTGGTTAAAGAGAGCGACTGCATACTGCTTTTCATATAGCCGACCAAAATCTCCCATCAGCTCCCCTGTCCGTGCTAAAAAAGAAACACACACACACACTTACATTTATGCATTTGGCAGACGCTTTTATCCAAACCGACTTGCATTGCATTCAAGGTACACATTTTTTTACATTTTTGCCAGTACACTTTTCAAGGAACACACACACACACACACACACACACACACACACACACACACACACACACACACACACACACACACACAATCAAGGAACATACATATAGTTATTATATATTATATTACAGGTACGTTAGACCTAATGTCCATAGACCGCATCTGTGATTAAAATTCTAAATTGGTGACACCAGAATAAAAACATATTCATGATTCTAAAGCTGAAACTACAGAATTATTTTAGATGAATATGCTTGCACTCTGTCACTGACTAAATATAAAAAATAATGTTGGCCACTTTTTACCGGTAACATAAGACATTTGGAATGACAAATGGACCCACAAATATTCCCCCACTGCATTATTATACATTATATTCAACATTGTATATAGTAGTTTAATGTAGTACTGACACTAAAACTCTGTAAACTTGAATTTTTTTCCCCTCACACAGTAAATTTTCATTTTTTGCTTGAACTATACACAATAGCGGTTGTCACCATCCACAATAAATATTGTTGCATTTTTGTATTGCGATATATATTGTGACACGATATATTGTTACACCCCTAGCATTTATTTAACAATAATGTTGACTTGGTTCGTAAAAAAAAAAAACTCACAAATAAAGGAACTGGTGTATATATATGCAACTATCAACTATGATCAAAACACTTATATGCAAGCACAACATAATTGCTTAACCAACACTGTTTCTCTACAAAAGGCATATCAGCATGAAATTTCCGTGTCACGATTAGCTAAAAAGTAAACCCTGTTAATTTTTTCATATCCGTTTAAGGACATGGGGAAGGAATATGGGAGTGACGTGACATCAAAAAAAAAATTGACAACTCACAAGCAATTTTACTGAAGAATTATGGTTAGGGTAGGCTATTTTTTATTTTTTTATTTTTTTTTATAAACACGGTCCGAATGCAATGATATTCAGTCCGAATGCAATGATACAATGTACCTGCCTGTCAACATATATATTACCATTCCTCTGCGCAGTCACCAAGCGCCGCAAACAAACAGCAGCCACCTTTTACAGTTCTTCCTGAACAAAAGCAATGAGCTTATGCTGCGTTTACACCGTATTGTAACCGTACACCATATTGTAACCGTAATTACAAGATGGTAACCCGTAACGTTCTACCGGACAGGGTTCCCACTCTTTTTCAGCAATAATTTTCCAGGACATTTTCAGTTTTACTATTTGTACTACTTACAACTACGACAGGAATAAAAGACAAGGATCATGCCAAATATTGCTCTCTAAGGCGTATAGTTTATTGCCATGACTTAATTATAAAAACAGTTTTTAATATGAGCTTTTAATCATACATTATGACTATGGAAGCTTGTTTACGCCACTTTTTGTGAGTTTGCATAAATGTGATATAAACTTGCAAATGTGTGTTATAAAGTCAGAATTGAGAGATATAAACTCACAATTGCGAGTTAAAAACTAAACTTATTTATTATGTAAACTTTTCCCTTCAGAATTGGACTATTACTTTATATCTCACAATTCTGAGAAAAGAAGTCAAGTGCAAGATATAAACTCGCAATTGCGTGAAAAAAGTCAGTTGCGAGGAAAAAGAAGTTTATCACGCAATTCTGACACTATAATTCGCAATTGTGAGTTTATATCTCACAATTCTGACTTTATAACACGCAATTGTGAGTTTATCACACAACTCTGACTTTGTAATGCAATTGCGAGTTTATATCTTGCAATTACAAGTTAATATTAAAATTATGTGATTAGGTAGCTGCTTACCAGTTGACGTTCACTGCATACACTACCAGTCAAACTTCTGGCTGGTAGTGTACATTTGAGCAGTTAATTAACATTAGCTAACTGCTGCAAGTGGCAACACAAGACTAAACATCATCATTCAAAACACTACTCTCACATCAAAACTCATTCCTGAACATAGCACTCTCTGCAGGTAATTGATCAACTCTTTGTACTCAGCTAAAGAAAAAATTAAGAACTTATCATCATCATCATCAGGACATTTTAAATTTTCTGGACTGGAAAATGTATCATCAATTGTCCAGGTTTTCCAGGATGAATGGGAACCCTGCCGGAGCGGTTCACGTCCTTAGACTCAGATTTATACATTTCGACTACTTCCAGCAGGATAATGCACCACGTCACAAAGCTCGAAATGTATAAATTTATACATTGTCGACACCGAAATTAATCTACAGAAGTCAGGTGCTACAAGTAAGAGCTCTGTAAGTTTGTTTATGTTCATTATTAGTGTAATGTTATGCACTTTGGTTACGTGAGGTAATTTAACGCTGTCTCTTATGACGCTTTGCAGAATCTGCTGTGTGCGTTCATGTGTTTTGAAGGAGGCGTGGCTTTGGAGAGCGCTATGAAGGAAGGGTGGGATCTCATGCTTTTAAAGCTAGCTTGCCTCTCTGAAATTGCCTACCCTACCTTTGATGTGAGGCCATTAACAAAAATACAAACTCAGCATTTCTCAGTTATGGAACTCATTACCTGCATTTATTAGGAATGCTACATCTTTGGATTGTTTTACTGAAACTTAAGACATCTTTTTAGTTTTCATTTATAATTATTTATTACTGAGTGTTTGTTTTTTTTCCTTTATACTATGTATTTTTTCCTTGTTTGATTTCTTATTTTGTTCTGTACATGTTGTAGCGCTTTGAGTTTGAGAAAGGCACACTACAAATAAAATGTATTATTATTATTATTATTATTATTTTTATTATTATTATACATTAAACAATGATAAAATGTGATGCAAAGAGCAATACAAAAAAATCATGTGAAAAGCAGTTATATTCAGATTTTAGACTTACTGCTTAGCAGCTGCAGCTCGCAGTCACAGTATAGAATAAATCAATGGCCATTAAACATTAACAGCAATTCACACTGAGCTCCATGTATCTGATCAGAAGTGGAGATTATAATGTTTGGGCTTCACTGCTTTGTCCTTCACATGCATGTAAAAGCAGATCAACACTGAAGTTGGCACAGGAACAAAGGCAGCTCCATTATTGACTGCTTTCTGGCGGGATGTTTTCCAAATGACTATGTAGGGCTTGTTGTAAAACTTTGGAGGTATTCAGTCTCTTGGAAAGATTCAAGGAAAGAGAAAGAAAAAACAACAACATTCCTGTCCGTTAGCTTACAATGTGAAGATGCCAATAAATTAGAGAGGGGCATGAAAAATAAAGCACTTAGTGATGGTCAAAGACCAAGAATAAATGTAAAACGTAGTTGTTATCTAATTGCCTTTGAATGCCTATTGATGCTAGACGAGAGCACATTAAAAGTAACTCCAGGTCTTAAAATAAACATGACATACAATTAAAATAACAGTAAGCTAAGAGACAGGTTAGGTTATATATATGATTGTTATGAAAAATAAGTTTCATACAGAGAGAGGCTGCAACAAATCAGATCCATACAGCTAAATGCTCAAGTTCAACAGGATCATTAACATCAAAAGTTCCCATCAAAGCAAATTATAAACAGACCTGATGTTCAGCATTTACATACTTCAGTCTGCCAAGTCAAATGTACAAAGGAATACCCTAAAATGTTCCCTCTCTGAATGTATATGGTCTACTACACTGCAGAAATTAAAAGACTCTGGAGCTGAGCTCTGCATATGATTTCTCCCAACCAACTCTCAATCCATCATATTTGCCCCATAAAGCCAGAGAATATAATTAAATGAACTGCTAAAGCCATTAGGCAGTTGTGCAGGCAGTACTTAGAGAGGAATGTGAAAAAGGAGACAAGGAGGCCAAGAATAAGGTCACCCTGACCATCTGCATTGTTTTAAAAGTACAATATTAGAGGCGACGGGAAATACGTGATGATCTTACATGCCAATATGAATTGTACCTATTTCTGCAGTGTTGTTAAAACTGACGAAAACTAAAGTTTTCATTAGTTGAAATAACTGAAAGTAAATAAAATCCTCAATTAAGCCATGAACAAAACTCCAAGACAAAGGAGTTTCTACAGTAACAGCGTCTTCTCTGATTGGCAGATTATTAAAGACACTGCCCATTTCAGGATTATGGGTAATGTAGTTCAGCTATAACACACATACAGACAGTGATTGTGGGAACCGAGCTGACTGTAAGGGCTGGGCATTTTGCACACTGATCAGGCATTGATCTTAAACAAACATCCTAGGGCAGATCCTCCAATGCCATGCCAAATCATTCCTCATACAAAATTTCACAATCCATGTCTCAACATAAACCCAACAAATGAAACACACTTTTCTCAGGAACTGATTTCAACACCAAAACAAACATCTCAGTGCATGAATCTGATGGTGGGAATAAAATCTTGCCAAGCTCTGCTTTGGTAATGTGGAGGTTTGGAGACAGACATTTAAAGAGTGGCTCTACTAGTGGAAGATAATTACAATACCATCATGCCGACCACACAGGGGGAAGTTGGTCTTCAGGGGGGGTGGGGAAAAAGGAAAAGGAAGTTTCTTTGGAATGTGTCCATGTCAGAGCAGAAAGAGTGAAAGCTCTTCTGAGGGAAATCTGGGAGCTCAGATCCTGGTACTGACATTAGGGCTGCACGATTAAATCGCAATTAACCAGCTTTTATTAAATTATTATGAAACCGTTAAGGCTGCGATTATTTTTTATGTGCAGCTTGTCCATGAAGCACGGTTCTGATCAATAGTGAATGCTGCTCCATCTGAAAGCACTGCAAGCTTGACATGCATCAAACATCTTTCCAAACATGAGAAGCATTTTTGAACCTCGTCCAACAAAAGAAAACATAACATGTTTTTACTCCAAACTCACTTCATAACGACAGTTGAGCATACTGTGAACATCTTACACAAAATAAGGCACACACAGCTAATTATTTCATAGTATTCTATACAGTGATAAGGCCATGTCGATTAGCATTGAAGTATAAATATACTTTATTATAATGAAAATACCTGTGAAGGCTTGAAAAACTCAGATAAACCATATATTGTCGCAGTCGTGTGTTTATTAGTAACGTTTAATCGAAGCATTTCAATCTTCTATTTATTCAGCTAGTATGATGCCCATAGGAATTTCCTGTAATGAGGTGTGTTATTGTACTTCTGCGGGGTAAATTTAGAGTTTCAGCACAAGAGCGCCCTCTGGCTTTCAGATGGAGCTGCATTTACTACTGATCACAGAGCCGTGCTTCACTGACGAGCTGCGCATATAAACATTTGCAGCCTTTGCCAAATCGCATTGCGATTTAATTTTGATTGATCATGCAACCCTAATAGCTATAATAGATCCATCATACCCAATGTTGCAAATTAAATGCGCAAAATTGGAATACTCCATAAAATATTTGCGAATAAAGAATTGTTTCCATCCCGTGTTCAAGAGAACATCCGTAATAAAAATTAAAGTTTCTGCAGTCAGGCCACTGTGGCTCTTTTTCGTACATTATAAATTGCTTGCACCTCAGAGCATACAGACAAAATGCAATAAACGCTGTATGTTATTGTGCATTCGGATACCTGATGTTTGGGAATGCAATTGTGTGAGATAGTTCTTCTGAGTGGTATACAGCAAATAATTTGGCTTTGGCTCTTGCATTTCAAAATGACTTAAAATGCACCTATTATGCTATTTTAAAGTTTCCTAATTTAGTTTTGGAGGTCTCCAACAACAGGTTTACATGCATCAAAGGTCAAAAAACAGTTTCATTTTCTCATAATATACATTGCACATCACCACAATGTTCATTGATTCTCAAAAGACAGATGGTCATATGGCCCAGTCTGTTGTGATTGGTCTACCGCATGCAGCGCGTATTTCAGAAACAAACAACCATTACCATAACTGACCTCCAGCTCCGTCCGGAGGCTTCCTAAAGCTCAGCGACTGTATACACTGTAAAAGACAGAAACGATTATGTCGATTTTACACCAATCCCAGCGCGAGTCCGAATCGATGATGAAACATTGAGATATTTCAACTGTAATTACTCAACATCAGCATTAACAAGTGTGCACGTGTGTGTGTGTGTGTTTCTAATTTATTGCGGTGCACATGCGGGAACTGTATCAATAACAGCACATGTTAGCCGAGTACTAACGTGAATGACTGATGTTAAATTTTGCAAAACAAATCTTGCTCCATCCATTATCTTTACTCAAAGTATAATTACAGACAATCTGCATTAACAGACACAGTTTTAGGCAATACTGCAGCCCACAGCTGATTTACAGTAGTATTTCAGTAAGGCAGTAATAACCTACACTCACCTAAAGGATTATTAGGAACACCTGCTCAATTTCTCATTAATGCAATTATCTAATCAACCAAATCACATGGCAGTTGCTTCAATGCATTTAGGGGTGTGGTCCTGGTCAAGACAATCTCCTGAACTCCAAACTGAATATCAGAATGGGAAAGAAAGGTGATTTAAGCAATTTTGAGCGTGGCATGGTTGTTGGTGCCAGACGGGCTGGTCTGAGTATTTTCACAATCTGCTCAGTTTCTGGGATTTTCACGCACAACCATTTCTAGGGTTTACAAAGAATGGTGTGAAAAGGGAAAAACATCCAGTATGCGGCAGTCCTGTGGGCGAAAATGCCTTGTTGATGCTAGAGGTCAGAGGAGAATGGGCCGACTTATTCAAGCTGATAGAAGAGCAACTTTGACTGAAATAACCACTCGTTACAACCGAGATATGCAGCAAAGCATTTGTGAAGCCACAACACGCACAACCTTGAGGCGGATGGGCTACAACAGCAGAATACCCCACCGGGTACCACTCATCTCTACTACAAATAGGAAAAAGAGGCTACAATTTGCATGAGCTCACCAAAATTGGACAGTTGAAGACTGGAAAAATGTTGCCTGGTCTGATGAGTCTCGATTTCTGTTGTGACATTCAGATGGTAGAGTCAGAATTTGGTGCAAACAGAATGAGAACATTGATCCATCATGCCTTGTTACCACTGTGCAGACTGCTGGTGGTGGTGGTGTAATGGTGTGGGGGATGTTTTCTTGGCACACTTTAGGCCCCTTAGTGCCAATTGGGCATCGTTTAAATGCCACGGCCTACCTGTGCATTGTTTCTGACCATGTCCATCCCTTTATGACCACCATGTATCCATTCTCTGATGGCTACTTCCAACAGGATAATGCACCATGTCACAAAGCTCGAATCATTTCAAATTGGTTTCTTGAACATGACAATGAGTTCACTGTACTAAAATGGCCCCCACAGTCACCAGATCTCAACCCAATAGAGCATCTTTGGGATGTGGTGGAACGGGAGCTTCGTGCCCTGGATGTACATCCCACAAATCAACTGCAAGATGCTATCCTATCAATATGGGCCAACATTTCTAAAGAATGCTTTCAGCACCTTGTTGAATCAATGCCACATAGAATTAAGGCAGTTCTGAAGGCGAAAGGGGGTCAAACACAGTATTAGGAAGGTGTTCCTAATAATCCTTTAGGTGAGTGTAAGTTAGCCAGTTAGCCAGAGACAAACGCATTGTAGAGCACAGAGTCTTCTCGACATGATACCATCCAGTATCTGGATACCGTCCCTGGTATCTGCGAACGCAATAAGTGGACGAGCAATATGCTAATGTTTCATTTTGATGTCATAACGAAACAACAATTGTTTAAAAAAAACAATTTGTTTAATTGACTCACAGTTGACTCTTTTGAGAGACAATAACTTTATACGGTGCACTTTCAGATTTAAAACTTTGCAGGATGTTTTCATTCACTTGGAACTATGTTACACACTACATGAAAGGTACGTTCTGAAAAATCCATAATAGGGGCACTTTAACATTGAAAATGGCATGCAAGATTTATGCCCATCTTGGCACTATCTTTGCATAAAAACAGGTGAATGAAAACATAGCTAATGAGAATATGCTCTGAAAGTAGTAGGAAGGAGAAAGGTAACATGGAAATACTGTAGAAAAGATGAAAATGTCTCTTTGGAATCCAGTACCAAGCGTTCCCACATTTTCAGGCCAATGAATCTTTCCAGGCCTGGACATTCCAAGTTGTCCATGACCATGGGAAACTTGTAGTACATTTTCTGCTATATAATGTGTGGAAAGAATTCGCAATTATTATATGTCTAAGAATGAATTTACAATGACAAAATGGTGCTAACAGAGCACATTACTTTGAGAAGGTTAAAGAGAGTAACCCGGGGGCCAGGGTCTGGAAGAAACCACAAGACACAGGGCATGTGTATGTTCATGTGAATATCTAAGACTGGATGCATTTGTGATTGTGTGTGTGTGTGTGTGTGTGTGTGTGTTTTGTTTGTTTATGAGTCACCCACTGAAGAGTCTCATGTGATACTTGGTGCCACTCCTTGTTCCTTTTTAATTTCATTACAAGCTGAAGAGCAAATCAAATTAGCATTACCGTATAGCAGCCTCTTCAAAGAGACTCTGAAGCCTCACACTGAAAATTGTGCTTGCACTTCATTACCCAATGAAAACCTAGATCATAGAGCAGCTCAATTGCACTTATATAGTGCAATAAGAAATCTCTTAAAGGATTAATTCTTAATTTTCTTTACATGTTACAATCATGCAAGCTCAGCAAAACTTGCCTGCTGGAGTCAGTCACACTTATCTAGTTGAGCTCAGCTCACAGCAGGAAATCCCAAAACACTTTGGTCATGGTCATGTTTTTATTCTATAAAGAGAAGCATGACAATAGAACCGTCACAAACTTCCAGAAATCATTCTGTATAGAAGGTTCAAAATAGCAGCATTTATTTGACACAGAAATGTTTAACCATGTAAAAGTCTTTTGTAAAAGGTTTGTAACCATGCAAAAGACTTTTGATCCACTTACGCATCCTTATTGGATACAAGGATTCATTTCTTTCCCAAAAAAATCTTACTGACAAACTTCTGAAAGGTCACTTTTTCCATTCAGTGTTACATTTTCTTTGGTATATGTGGAATAGCACATTACCATCTCAGGTTCAATAATTGAATGGTCTGTCATCAAATACAGCACATATTCAACATAGTGTGCTCCTCATCTAGTTTATAAAACATTCCATTAACATTTTATAACAAATAGGTTTAGAATTTGACAGCTCAAACACTTTGGATAAACGATATTGTTTGATTACAGTTTTAGTACAGCTGATATAAAATCTGACAAGGGGGAATTTAGCAACTGATACATGCCTTGCTGGAGGACACATTGCCAAGGCCATAACTATACAGTTCCTTTGTTTAAAAAAATAATAAATCATAGCACAATATACTTTAAAGTTTTATGAGCGTAGATAAAGCAGTATTGTTTTTTTTTTTTTTAAAGCACAATACACTTCAATTTAGCATATGATGAAAAAGATTACAATGGTATATGCTGATCAAATTGCAGTGTTTTTCAATGATCTGTTGCTACAGTAAGTGAAGCATGCTGGGATGTGATTTATAAACATGCTGTGCTCATCATTTGTTCTAATTGTCCTGAGAGCCTCATTGGTGCTGAGTCCAGCACTGAGCAAGCCTGATGTTCATCATGGAAAATTCCCATTTAAACCTACATTGGCTGATGATGGAGTCACATAAACCCTTGAGCAAAAATCTAATTCTGAAGAATAAGCATACGCCTTCAGTCAATTTCACAAGCAAAATCTGTGCTTCTTGCTTTCCCACGGTGACACTGACATTCCAGCTAGATGATTTTTCAGACCAACTCTGGACTAACTTCCATTTTTGCCTAAATTCCAGTCAGTTGGATGACTGTGGATGACTAAGAATTGTTCATTTGAGAAAAGGATAAGTTAGCATTAGCAATATGAGAGGGCCAACAGAAAAACGCACACACTATAGGAAGTAAGTGTGGGGTGGATTGTGCACTATGACCTCACTACAAAGCTCTATTACAAACATGCTCTGTTTAGAAGAATCCTGCTCTATTAGTGTTCCACGACTTCCCCTTCCATGAACATTCCATTAAAGCATTTCCTGCAAGATCCCCCTCATTCCCCCCAACTACTCAAAACAGTATAATTTGCTTCCCAAGATGGCTACAACTTCATCACCTCAACATGGAAGATTTGACCCCAAAACACTCTTCAACAAACATAAAAATATCATAAATCTTATGATATACAACGTAAAATAAACATTTGCTGCACCTAAAGCTGTCAACCATTGTAAAATGCACAGGAAGTGCTGAGGTCATTCTATTCCCAATCCCCCACCCACTATTTTGAGAAGACGGCTTTATCCATTCTCTAGAACACAGGAAGACGACGTAGGACTTTGACCTCACCTTTCCCTGGTCAATAAAGAGGGAGTCATCCAATTGAGAAATGGGTCTAAAAACAATAGCCTACTGTAGATGTTTCATATTGTCCGACAAGCATCCTCTATGAATTAGCTTATGAATATTACATACACTTAAAAAATAAAGAGTGAGCATACATGACCTCCTGAACAAAGGTTATTCAAACGCTGAGCATGACAGATCATCCAGACAGCCTCCTTACTGGCGTTAGGCTCCACATGCATTCCTGAGATTCCATTTCTGATATGTGCTTTCTCTCAAAATGTGCAAAATAAGTTAACAGTTCCCTCTTGCCCTACCCAAATGCGATTTCATCAACTTATATTAAAAGGGATAATCGATAAGTAAACATTTTTTGACATTGATATTGGTTCAAAAAATAGAAAAAGCAAATTCTGTGCTTCTGATTCTCCCACAGTCAGTGACACTGACATTCCAGTCAGATGATTTTCCCAGACTAAATCGGTAAGGAAAACATTATTTAACTTTATTTTATTTGGTAAGAAATGTTCATTAAAAAAAAAAAAAAATTAATCAACCGACATTTAAAATGTGGGAGGAATTCCACTTGTGAATTCCACAGTTTTTAATATTTGGTATATTTTATAATGTTCGATTCTAGGCCTAGATTCTATTCTAGATTCAGCTCATGAAACTTCATGAATCTCATCTACAGTGACCATACTGCATTATGTACCACATTTGTATTTGATGCGGATATGTTAATAGTTTTCATAGTTAATAGTCATAATTTTTCATATTGATTTTTTTGTACATACACATAGTACAGTACACACCATGTTATATATGGTTAGAACACAAATTCCCTTAAAAATCAAAAATTGCCCCTAAATACAAAAGTTTCAGTGACTTCTGGCACTGATACGCAATCAACTACTAGTAATCCACTGTCAGCATTTACTCAAACCTGTTCCACCCCAACCACACCACACCACACACAGCTCTGAAGAGATGCAGGCCACCCATACGAATACATTTAGGCTTCACTTCATTTTTGGTTTCATGATTTATTTACGATATCAACAATAGTTAGGTTGCGCAGCTCACGTTCATCGTGTAGACTCTAATGGCACAGTAAAGCATTTGATGATTTGAATCCTCTTTTTTTTAGCACAGTGAAATCACTAAATTATCTCACAGATTATTTATGCAGTGTGTAATTCAAAACTTCTAAAAAAGTAACAGGAAATGTCGTGCCACGTCGCAGCAAAGTGCCTTGAGGGGAACAGCACAAAGTTTATTATTTTCTTTTTGGGACGGAATGTAAACCCTTTCACCTAAAAACCACGGCACTGGTCTTAACTGAAATTGCATTACAACCCTTTCGCAACACCATATTTTACATACCGACACTGATTATCTATCATGTCTTGCGGTTAGCAGACGTCCATTGGAGCACTTACCTGTTATAACCTCCCGTTTGCCTTCATCCAGATGAGTTGAGATCATATCCCCCATCGCGCCGCAGTTATATGGCAAAATTTGGCTGGATCGGACAACTTCTCCTTCGGAGCAGCAACTGTGTAGTAGTAACAGTTGGGCGCTGGTTTCTTATGATAAGATATAAACTGTTGTTGATTTGAGCGGCTCCTCCCTCTTTTTACTCAAGTAGTTAACGCAGTAAGAGGTTGGAGTTGCATATATAGAGAGAGTTGACAGGCACCGTGCTGGATTACTGAAGGCAGTTTTCCATAACTCTTGAGTTAAGGCTTCTTTAGCTCCGACCCTGTGCTCGGTTTCAGCGTCAAAACTGTCTTTGGTGAGCGTGCTGAAGGCGGGTTTACAGAAATCTGACTTCACCTCCAATTAGAGGCGGGGCTGTGCGTTCATTCTAAGAACGATTCGGTTTTTTAGAGCAAGGTGAACGAACCGTTCCCATCAACGTCCTGGTTACATTTTTTTGTTCACTTTTGGAAGCGCGTGCTTTCCTGACTTCAAAGACTGACGACTGAACAACGTCAAGGGCAATTAATGACAATGCGCCCGTCAACGAACTGACGGAACGAGGCAGCGAATGTGTACAAACGACTAATTATCATACACAGTTAAAAGTGGGTATAATAACGTAACTGAAATTCGTAATAATTAAGTCTACTGATGTTGTCCTTTTTTCTATAGCTTAATTGAAGTCATATAGCCTAGTTTTTGTTTTGTTACATGCACAACCCCTATTTCTGTTATTTTCATGTATCAAATAATAGGCTATCATTTTGTAGAGAGATTTAAAGACATGATGTGTGATGAGTGAAGCCCAGGGTTTTCAAAATGGGGTTCGGAGACCGCGAGGGGGCCGCAAGAGATGTCTAGAAAAAAAAACTGTAAAAATAATAATAATAATTAATAATAATAATTCGATTAAAATAAACGAGTAAAGCAATGAATTATATCTAAATAAATAATGCAATTAAAAATGTAAACAAATATTAGTTATTAAAAAATAAATTAAATTAGATTAAAAATTAAATAAGCAAGAAATAAATAATACATTACTACATTGAGTAGAACAAAATATATAATAATGTAGGCTAACTAAAACTAATTTTAGATTTTAAAATGATTTGTTTGTGTTTATAAAAGAAAGATGTCATTTTAGAATGGGGGTCCCTCACGCAGGGGTCATATTTGGGGGTCCGTGGCATCTAAAAGATCGAAAACCCCTGTGTTAGGCAGAATAAAACAAGACGATGTCGCCCTCTAGTGGGTACCAGTGGTATTTTTCTGTTAATTCTTCCTTTAATCCTTAGCCCGACTATAAATACAGTCACATTATTCTCGTGCACATCATTCATTTTAATATTTCATGACGTTAATTTCAAGTCTCTCATATTGGTTCATATAACTGTATTCAATACCCCAAAACATGAATCGCCCGAGGCTCACAAAAACAGTCAGACACTTCATCAAAACATGATAGAAGCTACTGGAAGGCTAAGCTTAATATGCACAAATGCACATGTCAACAGAGAAGCTGCGGAGGCGTGTAGTGGGATTAGGCATCGATCGACGCAAGCACCACGTCCCATTTACACCAACTGTAGCTCTGAGCGCGCGCCCACTGTGAGTCCAGCAGGCAGAGGCAGCAGGTGACGGCATGGCATCTCTGGGACTCAAGGCGATTGTCGGAGAAAGTAAGAAACGTTTCGCTGAAGTTGCTATATGGCAAACATTACTGACGTATTTGAATGTAATATTTCAGATATTTCTAATTTGTTTAATTATTGTCATTTTCATAGAAATGTGTGTTGAAATGCTTTGTTATTAAGTACCCTATTACAATACGCTATTGACTAACAATATAGGCTAAGACTCATACAATAACACCGCTCTTCTTAAATCCTTATTCTTCAAATTTAACACATGCTTTTATTATATTAGATTATTAATCAGTTTGATTTTTGCACTATGCATTAAAAGGAATGATTGTAGTGTTACTAAAAGCACACCAACATCGAATATACACACTAATCTGTGTAGTCCTGTGGGATTAAGGATCTAAAGGGGCGGACTGCGTGGAAGCTCAAAGAGTGGGAGAATAGGCCTGAATACAAACAAGCTATTAAACAAGGCTTTTCTGTTAGATGTCAATGGTTGAATTATCTATCTATCTATCTATCTATCTCTATCTATCTATCTATCTATCTATCTATCTATCTATCTATCTATCTATCTATCTATCTATCTATCTATCTATCTATCTATCTATCTATCTATCTAGCCTACCTGAATGTAAATCTTTTGTAATTCCTTACACCATATATTATTGACCTGTTGCTTTATCTATAGGCTCAATGGATGTTAGGTTTTCCATACTCCATCTCTTACAGTTACTTTCTGAAATGCCAGTGTCAATGTACTTCCAGCCCTGGTTCATTTCTGGACCTAATGCAACCATGAGGATTAATGAGATTTTCACGTGTTCATAATTCACTCTTGATTCTTTCTTTCATCACATCTGGTCTTCACTTCTTGCCATCTGCCTGTGCCTTTCCTGTTATTTCTGCTGCCATATACAGTGCTGGTGTTGATTAAATCTTAGAGATTCTGAGAAAAACATCACCAATTATCAGGTGTGAGTGTTAGTTACTTTGGCAAATGTGATCAAGTAATACATATTTATGACTGAAGCAACATCAAGAAATACAGAAGTCTGCCAGAGGGTGTGTGTCTAGTCCTGTTTTTGGACATATTGGTTTGAACTAATATTGTATCTGATCTTTAATCTATCAGTAGGTAAAGTTTTCAGTCTGTATCTAATGCTTTCAATTCAGTTCCCATGCACCCTTAAATATTAATCACACCAGCAACGTTTTTATAGACAGTTATTTTGTCAGACTGGATGCTGATTTGTTGTTCGGTAATTTCAGTAATAGCCTGTGAGATTCATCACAAGTTTATTTAAATGCAGCAACACCTCTGGGTGTCGGAACTGACAGATCCAGCGTCAATAGCTGTGAAATGTGTTATATGACTGCAGGAAGCTGTTGCGTTTGGGATCTTACGATTCAATGGAGATTTTAGGAGGGCAGTAAAAATGATTAAGGTCCACTGTGCTCACATCCAGTGGAAGAGATGCAAAGAGAGACTGGGAGTGAGAGAAAAAAAAGAGTGACAAAGAGAAAGAGAGACAGGAGAAGAACAAAAATAGAGAGGCTGGTGCTGTAAGAGGATTGGGAAGAGATTAGGCCTGTGATTGCTGGGTCTCTCTCACCACACTGAATATATATCATTTAAACTAACAAATAAAGTTGATCATTTTCTGCTGTCATAAAAGACATGGATTGCAGATTTGATTTCTTTTTATTATTTTATACAACTTTTTAATCCCAAAGAAGCTATTTAATTTAGACAAAATAAAAAAACTAAGAAATAATACAAAATGTAATAATATAAATACGTGAAAATAGTCATAAAAATACAAAAAGAAGACAATATGAATATGAATGAACATGTCACGCACAGTTGAAGCAAGGGATGAAAAGAGCTGGATCTAAATGCAGGCATCTGATTTTATTTACAGAACTCAAAAGGTAACAGCAAATCTCTGGAAAACCATGAACAGAACAACCAGTTCCCACAAACAAGATCAGACAATAAAACAGAACAAATCACAGGGTTTAAATACTCAAGCAAACAAATCAAAGAAATGAGACAAAGGTGATACAACTCAATCAATCAATGAAAAAACATGGCAACAAGCTAAAGAACCCAGAGAAAACTGATCTAGAAACTAAATGTCAAACTCAAAAACAGATCAAACGAAGCATAACCCTTACAATATGATAACACACACACAATGACAACACTTTACAATAAGGTCCCATTAGTTAATACATTAACTCAGTGTTTCCAAACCGTTTTCCTGGAGACACACCAACAGTGCACATTTTGGATGTCTCCCTTATCTGACCCATATATTTCTGGTCTTGGAGTCTCTGTTAACTTGCTGATGAGTTGAACCAGGTGTGTTTGATTAGAAAGAGTTCAAAATGTGTAGTGTTGGTGTGTCTCCAGGAACAGGGTTGGGAAACTGCATTAACTAACATGACACATATAAGCAGTAGATTTGTTACAGTATTTATTAAGTTCATGTTATTCCCATTAAATAATATTAACAGATACAAGTTTTGATTAAAATGTAAGATTTATAAATGACAAATAAAATAAATAAATAAATAAATCTGTTAGTTCATGTTAACTAATGTAGTTAACTAATGTTCAGAAAACGGAACCTTAAGTGTTTCAAAAAGTATTATATAAATATAAAGACTAGAATTGAAAGACTAGAGTTGAAAGACTATTATTTAACACTCACTGAATCAAGAATGAAAAAATATTTAAAATGTTATATATATATATATATATATATATATATATATATATATATATATATATATATATATATATATATATATATATATATATCCTAATGTCATACTTCACAAAGGTGATTCTAAGCAGTACCTATGTACCTTTATATAAAAAAATATAATATAAATTTAGTCATGTTTTTAGACTCTGCAGAGGGTATCATGCTGTTTTAACCATAAAGATGAAAGAATATTTAGACTCTAGCAACACCTCTACCTGATACTTCTGGCAAACTCTGCATAGTTAGCGGCCTGTGTGAGTGTGTCGACATCTGTTAGAGTCTATGATTATGCACAGCTTTAGCACACACCTTTCAGATATATTTAGAGTATTTCAGATATCATCACACACACCTCTACTAACTATATTTCTTGCTCTTCTCCATTTTAAATGAGCATTTATGAGCCGGACTCTCAATCTGAAAAGATCTTTGTTTGGATCTCTGTCTGTCAATGGTATCACTATTTGAGATGAATTCATAACATTTATCTAGCATTGTAGCACTTTAGTCACTTTGGTAAAAACCTAAGCTAGAAAGCTTGAGACATTGTTTTACAGTCTTTATTTATATTCTTTCTTTAATTAATTTTGTGATGCTAAAAGCAAACTTTCCTGTGATCTTGGCTTTGACTCAGATTTACTTAATCGCTTGCATGCTATCTCCATTTTGCAGAAATTAATTTAGTTTTTTCTTCTTTTTGTCTTACAGAGATTATGAATGATGTCATTAAGAAGGTGAAGAAGAAGGGAGAGTGGAAGGTACATATGAACCCTCATTTCTGCTGAAGAACATCTTGTGTTTAAAAAGTAAAACATTATGAAAAAGATTGTCCTAAACTATAGCATATACTATCGGCATAAGATTCAAGATTCAAGAGTTTTATTTGTCACATACACAGTTATATACAGAATATACAACCGGCAGTGAAATGTAAACAGGTCCGCTCCATGGACAGTGCAAATTCACAGTTAAAAACACAAGGAGGAAATTATAATAGAAATAGAATAAAAAAGTACTATATATATATATCTATATAATTTCCATAACAACATTCCATGATAGCAACCAGCATTCAAAACACAACGCGCTGTGTTACACTGGTCTTTTCAGCCTGGTTGTAATGGTAATAATGATTTGTTGCATGACCGTGTATGCTGTTCATAGATTATGTACAGTATGCTGTTCTCCCTCAGGTTTTGGTGGTGGACAAGCTCAGCATGAGAATGATCTCATCATGCTGTAAAATGACAGACATTATGTCTGAGGGAATCACAAGTGAGTTTTATTAGAACAAATTTACATAGCAGTATGTAGCAATTTGGCTCAAATCCACTTTCTTCCATAACCTTTTTTTTCTTCTTCTCCAGTTGTTGAGGACATAACCAAGCGCCGTGAGCCTCTTCCTACCATGGAAGCCATATATCTCATCACTCCATCTGATGAGGTAACACTTATTCTTATATATAAAATGGAGTTTATACAGGAGTTTTCTAACCTGCACAACTGTTTTCAACATTAATAATAATAATAAATGTTTTCTAAGCACCAAATCAGCATATTATAATAATTCCTGAAGGATCATGTGACACTGAAGACTGGGGTAATGAGTCCTGAAAATTCAGCTTTGCCATCACAGGAATAAATTACATTTTAAAATATATTAAAATAGAAAACAGATTTTTTTATATTGTAATAATATAAGATTACAGTTTTTACAGCATTGGTGGACAAAAGTGACTTTTCAAAAACCCCAAAAAATCTTACCCTAAACATTTGTATGGTAGTGAATATAGGCTATAAACATTTTTTTATTACATATGGATAAATAATATGTATTTGTTTGTGTTTTCAACAGTCAGTTGAGGGACTCATCAATGACTTCAGAGATCCCCGTAATCCCGTATACAGAGGGGCACACGTGTTCTTCTCAGACAGTGAGTATGTTTTTGGACCGCAGAAACGGTTTTTATCTAGAATATGTATCTCACTCAGTCTCTGTTTTTATTCTTGATTTCAGCAATCCCAGACTCTATGTTCAACTTGATAAGTAAATCCCGTGCCTCTAAATCCATAAAGACACTGACTGAGATTAACATCGCCTTCCTGCCCTATGAATCACAGGTGAGAGCCTTTACATTAGACCCTGGGACTTCCTAGGACCTGAGAGAAAAAGAATGATGCTTGGGAGGATGTATGGAGGTGAGGGGGAAGGGTGGTGAACTCATGTATCATGCCAGAACATTCAAGAGTAGCTTTAGTCAGGCCGTCTCTGTGCCTGCAATCCTCTGTTGTTGCCCTTTATAATTAATCCTGAGGAGTGGCTGAATCAACCCTCCCTATCCCAACCCTAATCCCGCTCCTCATTGGCTAATGCCCCATCAATGAGTCGCTGGGGCAGCCAATGACAGAGAGCATGGATTTGGAATTTGATTGGATATCAGTGGGGTTATGTTCATGTGACAGATGGGGCAGTATGTTTAGGCTAGTGTGTTAGGATAGGGAGAGAGAGATACAACACTGATATGGATTATAGGTCAAACTGAGGGAAGATAAGAGGATAGTGCAGTTTTTATGTAGCAGATTAATCAGAATACCATGTTTCTGGCCAAACATGCAGAATGTACAGGACATAGCACATATATACAGGGAGAGGTGAGACAGGTGACATATCGATGAGTTACTGTTGTGAAAGAGGATTATGGGAGTAATGGCCATATACAGTACAATGTGTTACTTAGGCATCCACAAACTGGCAATATTAACATTCATCCCTGCTTCACTTTTGGTGAATGCCTACTTGTGTATTATATATGATGTGAAAAACAGTATGTGAGATGAGTAGTATGTCTGAATTCATAGTATTATCCGTAAAACAGTAGGTGGAAAGTATCAGGCCACTACTTATGGTGAGATTCTGAAGTACACATCTGATGAACACTTTACATCTAATTATTGGTAGTATCATATAAAACATACTTTTTAATAGATGTGAAGTATGTTTCAAACCAATTGTAGTACCTACTAGACAGTACGCGATGCAGTTCCTGGGTCCAGTTGCATGAATAACCGCATTTGAATGCATTTGAATCACACTGAAGAGCTGAGATGTTATGAATAAAACTACAAATCTGTGTTATAGTGAGGCATTTATCTATTGTTGGTATGTTGTCCTCAGGTGTTCTCAGTGGACAACTCAGATGCCTTCCAGGATTTCTACAGTCCATTTAAAGCTGATGTAAAAAACCAGGTGTTGGAGCGTTTAGCCGAGCAAATAGCCACCCTGTGTTTCACACTGAAAGAGTACCCAGCTGTTAGATACAGAGGGTGAGAGAGGAAGAGGAAACATCTCGCTGTTAAATTTATCTGCTGCCACATATCTGTAATGTCTCTAAAAATTATTAGTCATCTGCAAAGACAATACAAGAAACACAAGTAAACTGTTATTTAAAAAAATCAGATATAAGCCGTCGTCATCAGGTTGCATCATGATTGAGTACTGTATGTGTTGCTGTGTTTTTCAGAGAGTACAAAGACAATGGAGTTCTGGCCCAGATGCTTCAGGATAAACTGGATGGTTACAAAGCAGATGACCCCACTTTGGGAGAGGTGAGTCTGAGAGCTTGTAGCACAATATTTTGTCTCGAATGATAAAAATAAACTGCTTCTGTCTCGCACCAGTGACCTTAATTTCTCACTGTCCAACTTTAATTCCTTGCCTTACTGTTTTGTGCTCTATCTTTGTCTTCTTTCCCCTTTCTTTCACAGGGACCTGATAAAGCACGTTCCCAGCTATTGATTCTGGACCGAGGTTTTGACCCTGTCTCGCCACTTCTACATGAGCTCACACTTCAGGCCATGGCCTATGACCTGGTGTCCATTGAGAATGATGTCTACAAGTAATAACTCGTCTCCAGCAGTTTGTAAATGATCTATATACTGCTCTATGGTCGCTTAGAACATTTGAACTGACCCTCGGTCAAGTCCAATTGTTTCACCTTTTATGATGTTAATTACGCCTTCCATTATCACACTGTACATGTGTAATGTAGGGAGTTACTGATGCTGATGGTGCATGTGCGTGTGTCTATCAGGTATGAGACCAGTGGAATGGGTGACACTCGTATGAAAGAGGTGCTGTTGGATGAAGATGACGACCTGTGGATGACTCTGAGACATAAACACATAGCAGAGGTGTCCACGTAAGTCTGCCTTGCACAGATTTAGGTGTACGATTATATAAATATATGTCACATTCTAGTCCAGTGATGAAGATAGGCACAGAGGATGAAATGGTAGCGTATTTATTAAAATAAACAAAGATCCACAAAGGTACAAACTCAGAGACAGTATGCCATGCATAAACAATACCAGACAAAGGAAGAGAGAAGGAACTGAAGGGCTTATATATACACACACACATACAATACACACTGTAATATTGTGGAAATATTATTACAATACAAAATAATATTTTAATAAAATATAAAATTGCGTTACTCCAGCCTTCAGTGTCACATGATCCTTCAGATATGATTCTAATATTATGATTTGCTGCTAAAATGATAAATGCCTTTACTGTTACTTTAGATCAATTTAATGCAAAAAAAAAAAAAAAAAACCCTCTTACTGACCCTAAATTATATATTCCAAACAAAAAATTGGAGTTTTAAAAGATTGCAAATAATATAAATATATACTATAAACATATACTATATATTAACTAACTAAAAGAAAATTACTGAAAAAAAACTACAGTAAATAAGAAATAGAGTGAATGAAAATAAAATTGACATTTTCAAAACTGTATTGCATTAACTATAACATATTTTAGTTTCTCTTTTTCTCTCTTTTAGGGCAGTAACTAAATCGCTTAAGGACTTCTCCGCAAGCAAAAAGATGAATACAGGAGAGAAGGTGTGTTATTTATCAGTGATCAAACTGCAGTTTCTTGATTATTGCCAATAACTAACAAGCTATTTTTGCATCTTACAGACCACCATGAAAGAGCTCTCCCAAATGCTTAAAAAGATGCCACAGTACCAGAAAGAGTTAAGCAAGGTACTGCAATAATGTATAAGGTGAATTCAGGGTGATTGGGACACTTTTTCCAAGTCATCTCAATGGCAAAAAGTGTCCCAATTACCCTGAATTTACCCTACCTTTTATACGAATTGATTCAATGGGATAATGAAGCCAATAGTACTGATCTTTCATATGGTGGTTTTGTAATCTTGCAGTATTCAACTCATCTGCACTTAGCAGAAGACTGTATGAAGCAATACCAGGGCACAGTGGACAAACTGTGCCGTGTTGAGCAGGTAAAGCTTTTCTTTGATCGATCTGTCTGCTCAATTCGACATAATAAATGTTAATAGTGTTTATGTGCTCTGTCATAGGATCTAGCTATGGGCACAGATGCGGAGGGTGAGAAGATCAAAGACCCCATGAGAGCCATCGTACCCATCCTACTGGATGCCAATGTCACCATCATGGACAAGATCCGTATCATCCTGCTCTACATCTTCCTCAAGAACGGTGAGGGAACCTAAAAATGGCCAATGCTTTGGATCCTCTCTGTTGTGTGTGGGTGAGATGGGGGTGGTATGTTTGACATGTACAGTTTCAGTTAGTCATTAACACTAATATCACAGCAAAACTGTTATAATGCTGGGCTTCTAGGATCCAAACTCTGTAATTCTCTGTATAATCTGTATATTCCTGGTTGACTATGTGTGTGTCTCATAGGTGTGTCAGAGGAGAATCTGTGTAAGCTCCTCCAGCATGCTCAGATTCCTCCAGAGGACAGTGACATCATCTCTAATATGGCCCATATGGGGATTCCCATAATTTCAGAGGTCAGCTGATGCACAGGAACTGTTCTTAATTCATATGAAGCATGTTCCCCTCCTTTCTCTCACCATATTCACAGGATAGACATACACCATGGGTGCAGCCAAAAAAAAAAAAAAAAAGCAAGATAATAATAATAATATACAGGTGGGAGTAATCAGAACATGATTAGTCCAGGCAATGGGTTATGGGAAATGCAGTTCATGGTGAGATAAAACAGATGGAAGGAGTGCCCTCTGGTGGAGATTGGCACTTTTATTGTTATTGACTTATTCATCCAGAATTCGGTGCATCATTAATCATAATGTCTGAGGTCAAAATGCATAGCTTTTTAAATATGAATCCACAGCAGGCAACCACACGCAAAGGGAAGAAATCTGACCGCAAGGAAAGAGTCAGTGAGCAAACGTACCAGCTTTCCCGATGGACTCCGCTGGTTAAAGACATCATGGAGGTGAGCTAAACCAACAGTACTTGCTTTACTTTGGATTTGTTAACATTCTGTTAATTTAACTTCTCCTGCATTATGATAGGATGCCATTGAAGACAAACTTGACCCAAAACAGTATCCTTACATCTCCACACGCACAGCATCCTCAAAAACGACCACAGCTTCCAGGTATGATTAGCTGCACAAACATATGGATTCATATGTAATAGCTTCTCAATCTACTGAAATATCCTGTGATAACACTAATGTTATCTATTTTTAGTGCCCGTTATGGGAACTGGCATAAGAACAAGAGCCCAGGAGAGATACGCAACGGCCCACGCATTATCGTCTTCATCATCGGGGGTGTGACCTACAGTGAGATGCGCTGCGTCTATGAGGTCACACAGGCCAATGGCAAATGGGAAGCACTCATCGGTGGGTTGCAGCGCTAAAGGGTCCTTCCTGACACCTCAAAACTGCCAATGACTCACCATTTCAGAGACAACTATTAGAGCACACAGCATTACACAATTCTCCCCTTTTTATAGTTGTGTTAACGTGACTTTTAAAATTCCAGGATCTATATCAATCAGATTTCCTTGTATTATACACTATAATTCAAAAGTTTGAGGTCAGTATTTTTTAAAGAAATTAATATTTCTATTCAGCAAGAATGCATTAAATTGTTTAAAAATGGCATTAAAGGCTTTCACATTGTTATAAAATATTCTATTTCAAATAAATTCCATTCTTTTGGATTTTTATTCATAAAATAATCCAGAAAAAAAAATTAGCATGGTTTCCACAAAACCAGCATATTAGAATGATTTCTGAAGGATCATGTGACACTAAAGACTGGAGTAATGATACTGAAAATTCAGCCTCACCATATCAGGAATAAATTACAAGATTACTGTTTTTACTGTATTTTTCAATAAATGATGCCTTGGTGAGCATAAGAAACTTATTTCAAAAATAGAAAAAAAAACTGTAGTGTATTATTTTGCAGACCTTAAAGGGATAATTCACCCACAAATGAAAATTCTGTCATTAATTACTCACCCTCATGTTGTTACATTTACATTTAAGAGCCATGCTCTTATTGTTGTTCCAAACCTGTAAGCCCTTCGTTCATCTTCGTAACACAAATAAAGATATTTTTGATGAAATCCGAGAGCTCTCTGACCCCTCCATAGACAGCTATTTAATTAACACTTTCAATGCCCAGAAAGTAATTTTATGAAGCGACGAGAATACTTTTTGTGTATAAAAAAAAAGAAAATAGCGACTTTAGTCAACAATTGTCTTCTAGTCTGTGTAAACTGCACTGCTTCCTAGTTCTACGGCAGAACGACTTGTTCACATGAGTCATGGTGCTCACGTGAACAGCGTCGGCCAATGGTAAGCCAGCATTCTGGAAACACTGCACTGTACACACTGCGTCAACAGTGCAAAAGTCTGACTCAGGCTAGAAGAAATTGTTGAATAAAGTCGTAATTTTTGTTTATTTTTTGCACACAAAAAGTATTCTAGTCACTTCATAAAATTAAGGCTGAACCACTGGAGTCACATGGACTATTTTAACAATGTCTTTCCTACCTTTCTGGACCTCAAAAGTGTTAATTAAATAGCTGTCTATGGAGGGGTCAGAGAGCTCTTGGATTTCATCAAAAATATCTTTATTTGTGTTACGAAGATGAACGAAGGGCTTACAGGTTTTGAACGACATGAGGGTGAGTAATAAATGGCAGAATATTCATTTTTGGATGAACCAACCCTTTAAATATGAATTATTAAGCACTGAAAGCATTCTGCTGTGGGATACATGGGTTATGCTTTAAAATGAATATGCAGTGCAGTGACAGAAAAGGTGAATGTTTACTGATCACTGCATATCTGTGATGATTAGTAAACTGCATTTAACCACCCCCACAATGTGAGTTAATTGTTTTAATTATGGTAGTTTAATGATTTGTTTTGTTTTGTTTTTGTCACAGTAAAAGCCCTGATCATATTTATGACCTCCCTCACAGGCTCCACCCACACCCTCACTCCCATTAAATACCTAAAGCATCTGCAGCACCCAGACTTCCTGGACCCCAACGCGGCCCCTGAGGACCAGCTTCCTGTAGAAGATAAGTAACGAAGACAAGAAACAAGGTCAGACATTTTACTATCGATTAAATATAACTTGACATTTTAATCATTACATTTAACACTTTTGATTATGTAGATATCTTTTCATTCGCTGAAACATTAAACAAAATGTGCCTTGTTTTCTCCTTTTAGAATGTGGTGCCATCCTCGCCCTCCCTCACTATTCTGACATCCTCAGTGACATGATCCACCTAAAACAGACTCTTCCTCAACTCGCACACCCATACGTTGTTTCCACACTTCGGCTATTTTCAGGCAGTCTGTCTTGTCAGCAATAGGCTATAGTGATGTATATTATTACATAAGTAGCCTCTGTAACATTCATAGTCGCCTAAATATGAACTTCAGATTATGTCAGTTTTTCATATAACTGAAATATACATAAGGGAACGTGCACAGTCAGTGTCATTATGCATTGTTGGTAACATGGGACCAGTCAACTTGAGTGCAAGTACAAACATAATAGATTATTTGTATACTCTCAATGTACCGCAAATAGAGTTTGAGATTCCAGTAATCTGGTCTGCTATACAGTGGTCTGGTTTGTCTGCCAAGCATGATTGTGTCTGTTGTGTGATGATCATGTTCGTATTGGATGTCCCATTGTGAATATCAGATGCTTTGTGTTGTTTTAACCTTGTGGTTAGGAAATGATAGTTACAAGTTTTGTATATCGAGTTTGTTCATATAGTAAAGCCTCCCTCTCTGATATTCTGTTCTTTTAGACATTGTTTTACATCTTCAGTAAGCACAGAACGACTGTTCCTTGTGCAGTGATTGCTTTTTATGGTGTAATCTGTTATTTATTTACACTAAGAATACAAATTCATGGAGTATAAATATACAATATGTATGCCATATTTAAATCTATTTAACATGTTTAACACATCAGAGGTTAAGAACCGCAAACCACTGTCTTGTGCATATATTCAAATAAACTGGCTTCAGTTAAACATTTGATTATGACATTTGTGAGTTTCCATGCCATGCAATCACACATTAAGGTATTTCTCATAATATTATAGAAAATATATAGTAGTTCAATTATAATATTGATACAATGATCATCAATCTCTGCTGTTGGTGGATGTTGAATGCCAAAACATTAGGGGTGCAACAATACCCCCATGTCACGATTCGATACATATCACGATACTGAACTCACAATACGATATTATTGCAATACTCCAAGACATATGAAAGGTTCTGTTGATTAAAGGCTAAATTTGGTATTATATTGGGGGTGGAAATTAATATGCTTGGACTTGGTGCTGGTAACTCACGGGACAAAGGTGAAACCAGAATACAAATATTCATGATTCTGAAGCTGAAAATACAGAATTGTTGCACTCTGCCACTAGATATATTTAAAATAATGTGTGGCACTTTTTAAATGGTAACATAAGACATTTGGCATTATCAGGACCCACAGATATCTCCCCATTGCATTATTAAACATTATATATAGTAGTTTAATGTAGTACTGACACTAAATCTCAGTAAACTTTTTCTCACACAGTAATTTTCATTTTGGGTGTCCTAAAAAAAAGGGTACATTTAAAGCTGCAGTCCGCAGTCTTTCCTCTTTGTCGAAATCTCTGTTCGAAATCTGCAATTGCAGTTATTCGCGGAATGATCAACTTTACGTGAATTGTGCTCGGCACGGCAACAGCGCGGATGAATCCAATGTTTTGAGGAGAATGTGCGGCTGTCAGTCACAGCGCCGGTGTGGATACTGTCATTCGGAATCACAGATTCTACTGTTTGAAAGTATGACCAACATAAGAATTGTCATCTGAACAAATAAGTAGTTAACATCCACTTTTGTTCTGACCATCTAAGGGGGGAAAAAAAGCATTGCAATAAATCGTGATGATTAAATCTAACGATCGCTTATCATACCGTGCAAATTACACTTTGTTTTCAAACTGTTAACGTTAACAACATTAGCAATGCGTGACTAAGGCACAACAAAGAAAACTCTGTAACTGTATGAATTAAGCGAACAAGTAGCACTACTGTTACATAAATGAACCATTGAAATGTCTTAACGTTACCTGTCCAGCAGAAGAAGGAAAAAAGCTGGCCCGGTTGCAGTCTCTTTTTTTCTGTAGCCACCTCGAAGTCTGAAGTCTTTTGCATTTTACAACGGGTGAATCGCCAGTTGTCACTGACTGGTGATTGTAATTTGAACCTTTCTGGATCCGCCATCAAATTCAAAAGTTTAATTATATCTAATATATTAAATTAACTTAAGTAACAATTAAGTGCTGTGAGAAAAGGCTATAAATCTCCACCTCCAACATCCTCACACACAATATAGCCTACTAGCCGGGACACCTTATTGACGTGTGCAGATGTGACGCAATGACGCAAAGATATGCTTGAATTTCCCGCGGAAATCCACCAGGACCAATGGAATTAAAACATTATTACAAGCTTACAGTTGAAAACTGAGCTAAGGCAAGCAGATAGTTTTGAACACTGGCTGGTTATGTACTTGTTCAAAAAATATTTTTTGATTATTTTTAACCCAAAAAAGTTACAGAAGTTACTGCAGCTAATAAATAAATACATAAATAATTCAAATGACCTGCAGCAAGACTTTGGATGGTTTCAAATTAATTGCAAAACTAGACAAATTAATTGAAAAAAAGTTAAATTAATGAAAAAAAATATAAGCAGTATAATATATTTAAATATTAAATATAGTACTGCCTTGCAAGCACTAAAAACAGTTAAAACCATGTCCTTCATTTGAACACATGAGGGCACCAAAACACAACTTTTTTAGGTGGACGTGACGAGCAATAGCAATATGATTTAACAAAGTAATGAAAATATGAATGAACTAGACATATAATTCAGTCTTTAAATATTTATTTAAGTCTCTTTTCCAGTTTGGCATAAATCATAAATATTTCAGGCATAATATTGATACCCTCAGACTGTGTCTCTACAAGGTATTGCTCTGTAATCAGCCTACGATATTACAGTTCCTGTAAAATTACAATATTATGTGTTTCACATTGCAAAGTACAACAGGTGACAAGCAACAAATAAACAAAAAGAAGATCTCTTTATAAACTTAAAGACAGACTATCTGCATAACAGTGGTGTATGAATAAAACATCTGAAGGAAAGAACATCCTTTGGGGTTGAAAAATGAATATGCTTATATGTTTCTATACTACGTGATGATGTTTTGGTTTCATATTTGACATTATATCAACAGTATGTGCAAAAATATATATTACATAAATAAAATATATACAGCTTTACATTATTTTACCTATGTACAATAACTCTCTGTATGTTGCATAATCAGGAGCCATGCATTTACATACAATTGAAACACTGAACATCTGATCTCTTCAAAAAATACTGCTTTACACATCTTCATCATACCTCGCTCTCGATAACCCATCTCTGAAGTATGCACACGGACATAAGAGAGGACTAAAATATCAGGATCAATGTTTGTGAGAGAGAGACGGGGAAAGAAAAGAGATAACTAGCATCCTCCTCCTCGCTCGTTCAGTCATTCCAGGAATAATTCTGATCCTCCAGTCAGATATTATAGTAGTAGTGTATTAATATCACATTTCAGTGTATTAATATCATTCCACTTCAGTAAGTACTACTGAATTCAGGTCCTCTCATAATAAAATATATGACAAACCTTCAGAATCAAGGAAGAGTAACAAAACACCTCCAAAATAATAACTACTGTACGCCAGTTTATAATATGATTAAAGTGACGTAATCTTCTGGTGGGGTCTTTAATCAGGTATGAAAGAAAACCCATTTATTTATTATTATAATAGCAAAGTTGTGTGTGTGTGTGTGTGTGTGTGTGTATATATGGAAGAAAACTTATTTAATAGCTATTATGATAGTATTATGAATTGGAATTGATGAATGAGTTTGATGATATACACACAATTCCATTCAAAAGTTTGGGGTCAGTAATTATTACTACTATTTAATTTATACTTTTATTTACACAAATATTAAGTGGCACAACTTTTTCAACATTAATTAAAATAATAAATGTTTTTGAGCACCAAATCAGTATATCAGAATGATTTCTGAAGGATCATGTGACACTGAAGACTGAAGTATTGATGCTGAAAATTACAAAAAATCTAAATATATTCAAATATAAAACATTTTAAATTGTAATAATATTCCACAATATTAAGGTTTTTACAGTATATTTTCAATCTAATAAATGCATCCCTGGTAAGCATAAGACACTTAGTTCAAAAACAAAAAAATCTTACCGACCCCAAACTTTAACGGTAGTGTGTGTGTATATAAACTTCATTGTTGGCACAGATTTGACAGACTTGACATAACCCTGATTTTGCCCTGTCAAACATTTGACCATCAGTTTTGGCTTAGCAGATCGTCCACTGAAACATACCTTGTTAATACAGTAAATGTGTGACGGCTGGTCGCTGCTGTAGCAAGAACACAGACGTAAGGTGGGTGTGTTGAAGCGTTTGAACTCTAAGCTAATTGTGACTCAGACATGACAAGCATGACTCATTCGGCCCCTCTGTGCGGACGTGTAGTAAAGTGCCAGGTCTTTGCAGTGCTGTCAAGTGAAACTCTCGAGGGACGACTTCTACAGAGCAGAGTTGAACTCGGCGATCAAAAAGTCGACATGGTCTTTGTCTTTGGTCTTAAAAGCTTCCGCAATTACTCGAGTCGCCTCCCGGTGCTCCATTCCTTTAAGTGACACGCCGTTCACCTCCAGAATCACCTGACCCACCCGTAACTGCCCACAGATATGCACAGAGCCACCCTTCTGGGAGACAGAAAGAGAAAGAGAGAGAAATAAGCAAAGAAAGTCTCAAACTTTCCGAAAGAGAGAGATCATCTATCAAAAGTGCGAGAGAAAAGACAAGTGGGAAATGGGGGAGAAAATGAGAGCTTGCCCTCTCTGATATGGCACTTTATATTGAGAGGTCATTAGCTGACCTCCTGTCATAGTATAAAGATAAAGTGCCTGAGGACAGGTGGAAAGAGATAACCAAGACAAGCGTTCTGGTTGTCATCTTTTGTTCAGCTGGAGGGAGGTGGGTCTAATCGCAGTCTAATAGCCCTGCTACATTTGGGCCAACAATCTCCTCTTTAGTCCACAATCAGGCACTAATGGTCACACCATGAAAGCTCTGATGCTGTCATATAATCCTGCTGGGGTCTTATTTCATTTTTTGTTTCATTTTTTTTTTTTTACATTTACTCCAATTTAACTCAACATGACATCTAAGCAGTAAATGCCTGATTAAAGACTGAATAGTGATTGCTCTCATAATGAACAGTTTGATAAGATTCAAAGTGGATCTTAAGGATTCTGGAAGAGCGGTAGCCATGGTTACACCTATGACATCGGCTCATTGTGCTGTGCGTTTCTTTCAGGTTGGATTCAGTACATAACAGTGTCAGACAGCATCTCACTCTAACATGCTTTAAAAATACTGCTTTGAAAAAACATAATGAATAGTCATTATGCCTGTTTTGTCTTTGAAATATGATCAACAGCACTTTTTTCCCCCCACAACTCTCTGAATATGTCATGTCACATTGAGATATATTAGCATTACCCAGGCATAAGGACAATCAAGGACTAACATATTGTCAGGGTTCTGTCACTTTGGTCTGTTTATTCTTGATTTAGTGGCAGAGCTTTGACACTCCCTCTGTCTTGTGGTTGTGAGCGTGTGGTTTTGAGTTTGCTCGGGTCGTACGCTCTTCTGTCCACTGAGTTGTTTTATGTGTCGAGCGTGGTGTTTGGATCCCGGCACTTCGGTCTAGTTTGGTTTTGGCTCTGTGTTTATCTTCTGTTGTGAGCGCATGGGATCAGCATTCGCTCATTCTCCGTGCACTCTGTCTTGTTGCGTGAGTGTGCGGGTTTCGAGTTTGCTCGGGCTGTACGCTCTTCTGTCCACATGTACATTGTGTTCAGTTTGTGTTTATTTTGCGAGCTTTTGTGTTGTCATGTTCTGTGTGGACATGCAGTCGGTGAGAGCTCTCATTGGCTGCGTGTTTGGTTCATGTTTTGTTTGAGCACATGGCTTGTCATGTTTGTTTCTATGTGCCATGTGCTCTCCTGTCTATTGTCTAAGGGTATGTTTACACAACGCCATTTTCAACTGAAAAACTTTTTATGCGTTTTGGCCGTTCATTTGCACGACAACAGCGTTTTGGGGGCCTGAAACACAAGCTTTTGAAAACGATACTTTTACCATCTCCATGTAACAACAAAAATGTGAATTTGTGAAAATGGTGACGCCATTTGCATGTTCACGCATGCGTATTACGTGTTTGAGGGGTGTTCCTTGACAAAGTGCCATCGCCATCTACTGGCCTGACAGCATAATACAGCCTTTTTAGTCATTTTCGCAGATCCGTCTGAACGGGGATCGTTTTGACAATGTTGTCATCTGTTTTTAGTACATTGTTGTTGTGTAAACAAGCCCTAACCCTGCCCTTCTTGTTATCTGATTATCGGTTCATTTGCGCCACCTGTCCTCACTCGTTACCTGATTTGTTTGCTCTCCCTATTTATTCTCCTTGTGTTTTCAGCCTTGTGCCAGTTCGTCTTATGTACCATTCATGTCCTGCCTGATCCTGTTACCATGTCCAGTCCTGCTTTGTACAGATGCCGGTCTTGTTTTCTCCCATGGGGTAGTTTTTGTTTTATTTTATTAATAATAAAAAGCCCATTGTTCACTGCATCACCTCGCCTCGCCTCATTCCTTCTGCCAACCCTGACACCTATTTACTATTCATTAGCTCAAAATCAAAGCTAAACCAAAACATTCTGTTAATTATTCATTCCTATGAAGGTCAGCCTTTTCAAGACAATCAGCAGAGGAATATTCTGATTATATCAAACAACACTTTAAAAACTTTTCTCTTTGCTGGAAACTCTTTATCTCGAGAGTCCACTTTAGACTTTCTACAACATCAACTACCAGTCATTAGAGCTTAATATTTGCTAATACTTACAGTACACTATTTTGATGCTCCCCAACAGACATTCTACTGACTTATTGCAAGTACATGGCAACTTAATACTAACCCTAATTTAACAGTTAGATGACATGTAGTTGCAAATTTATTTAGAGTTAGTAGAATGTACAAAGTTGACTAACTAAAAGTATAACCCAGCTGCTATTTCTGATAGACTAGATTAGGGTGTGTTCAAGTTCTCCTGGGAAGTTTGTATTTAGGAAATGAATTACTTTGTACATAACCATTCTTCTCCAAATAAAGTGATTTGAACGCATTTTCTACAAAAAATTCTACTTCTATAAAATAACGAATAAAGAATGTGCATTGGGTGTGATCTATTTGTTTTGTTTAATTTATGAAGATTCTGTAAACTTAATCTAAAATGTCTCACTTGTAATTACTGAGGTCATACTGAGGTGACATTCATGTATGTTCAGCTCACAAATACAATCTTTCTGACATGACCTGAACACACCATTAGGCTACTTTCAGACTGTCAGCCCAAATTAAATTTTTGTGCATATCCGATTGAAATACGATCAAATTTAGTGAACAGCAAAAAAACAGCAAATCCGTTTTGGGCTACATTCATATGTGGTGTGAAATCCTATTCAAATCACATTTCTGAAATCCGTTTCAGTCTGACCGCTCACATAGGATTTTGCATAGTTTGTGACTTTCTCACGCCATGTAAAACGTAAACGTCAGATGTTGTTATAGGAACCATGCTGAAAGTCACTTCAGGAACAAGGTTGTGTTGTTGCAAAGTGCCAGACAACCATGCAGATATTTCAAAACCGAAAGAAAGGCATGGACTCACAAATCGGATCTGAACAGCTGTGATACATAATGTGGACAGTCAATAATTTAGATCAGATTCCAATCGGATACACAAATAATCTGACAGTGTTCCTCTAGTCTTTTAATCAAAACCCCGCCCTCCAAAGATGTGTCAGCCAGTCCAATGTCAGCACACCCAAACACGAAACAGACAAAGAGTGTTTCTGATTGGCTAATAAAAAAAAAAATAAATAAATAAATAAAAAACACTAGGCTGTTCCTCAAACTCCTCTTTAAAGAGCCCAGGGCTGTCAAAGAAACGGGTGTGATGTCTCAGGTCATTTTCTGGATAAAAAAATATTCCGCACTTTTAATTATGGAACATGTCCAGATGGGTCTGTGACAGGCTGTGTTCTTTTGTGACCTTTCCAATGGTGAGATTTACACATGCTGGTTGTGTAAACTGACATTCTATGCAAATTTCAAGGATACTCTACCAATCAACAAAGAATACAAAGATAGCAACACTGCTACAGCACTTGTCCTCATTTAGCAGTATCGTACATCTCTAGAAACGCTATTAGAGTCAAGTTATGTTAATTTCATATTTTTTCATCCCCTAAAGCCATAGGCATATCACTAGCCGCTTGATACCCATCAGGTTTGAATATGCAAGCAAACATTTCTGTGCAAAGCCACTTTGCGCTAAAGGGGAAGTCTCTCACCTTCATGTCGAGTGTACACAACACTGATAGAAGCAAGCACACAGACACATGCACATGCATATGCACATATACGGGTCCTGAATATGCTAATGCGCTATATTAGCTAACAGATGCTGGAGCAATAAAAGAAATGAGGGGAAAACAAACCTGCTACAAAACTTCCTGTAAATTTATGACTAAAGGCTAATCTAGCATCTTAACACTGCAAGATGCACAGGGGTTTATCTAATAGGGAAAGTATTATCCGTGTCATGAGTCATTTCTAATGAGAAAATTGGAATTGTTTTGTCATGCGGAGCTAGCCATATGATGTATAAGCAGGTTTTACTGACCTAAGCATTCATGTGTCTATGAAAGAGCAGCTTTTAAAAGCTTTCTGAAACCACATTATATAAGTTACAAATGTATTTTGTACCTTGATGGTTGTAATATCAGACCTTCACAGTACATTAGCTACCCTTCCCATAAGCGGAACAAAAGGTACTTTCTGGGAATAGTAATTCTAAGACTTTGTGATACTTTTATGTTAACATTTCATATTTGTTACAGCACAAAATTTCTGTGTGGCTGAGTTTAAATACTACAGAATGTCTAATCAACATACTTTATAGCTCTGCACCAAAACCTACAGTATCAAGCTGCCTAGCTTTCTAGGCTATTAGCTATAGTACATAGGAAGTTAAAGAAAAAAAAAGTGACTGATCTGGAATATTTTACATAGGAAACAACTTCACAAGTTCAAAGCAGATTAGACTCATACATACTTGATTTCAACAGAGTATCATGTTGCTAAGCTAACAATATGACATTCTAATAACATAACATACACGCATTTGTGGTAAAATATTACATTTTTAATTAGAATGTATAATTATAATTTTCACATTTTTTATGTAGCTATATACACAACCGATCAAAAGATGCATTCGGCCTTCTCCACAATGGATACAACCTTAGATTTAGGCAAAAAAACTGTAATTAACTATGCTTCCTTCCTTGGAACAGCCATCATGTAATGATGCCTCAACATGCTAATTAGACAGCTCACTAATGTTTGGAACACAGCTATTATTCTGAGAAAATTTAGGTGGGGGGGGGTCTAATGCCATTTCATGCCTTCTGACTTATTTACACTGTTGAAGAGTTGGATTCTCATGCTAAAAAATCCAGCGTAAAGGAAACAGTACGCAGTTTATTTTTCCAGTGCAGCAAAGGAGTTGTGTAAGTGTGGTAGTTTGTTCCTGGCATTTCAGTGACGAAACAAGGCCCAGTTCGATGCTGGATTTGCAGATCGGTTAAAAACTGAAAGAAGGAGCGGTCCCAGTGATTAAAGATCCTGGTCATGAGTCGAAAGCACAGGCGGTGAGTGAAACTGCATCAAATGTCTGTGTTTTGTTGGCAATCGGTGTGTAAGTGCATATAATGTAAACAACATGAATGTATAGTGAATCAAAAGTTACCCAGGGATAACGCCATGGTGTGTGTGCGTGTGCGTGTGTGTGTGTGTGTGTGTGCTCGTGACTCTTTAGCTCCGTCCACTGCACGCCTCCAGGAGCTTGACTGTTTTCGGAAGGAAATCGGTGCAGCGTATCTGTCTTTTATAAATCTTTTATAAACCTTTAACCCTTCTTAGCCGTCGTTTTGAACTTTAACCCATTCTGACCCACCTGTATGGTCGCAATGCGTGGCAGAGGCTGTCTGGTGTTGGCACCCCCTTCAACAGCAATACCCAGTGTACTGGCACACTTGGGCACCCGTACAAGTGTAGGCTCCATTATTCCCATCTAAAAGAATGAACAAAAGGATTTTAGACATCACACTCAAAAAGACAAAAAAAAATAGGAGGGGAATACAAGAGTTTAACATGAAGAAAAATCTTGAGCTAAACCAAAACTCTCCTTAAACAGCAGCAGGACAAACGAGACTAAATCCTTACAATGTGACATAAGATGCTTCTGTTTAACAGTTGCTTATATGATGAAATGACACTATGATTTCAACAACAGAAGATTTTCGCTGCTCTCTCACCTGTTTTGCGGTGGCCTGTGCGAGTCCTTCCGCTCTGTGTGTTTCACCTATGACCTGCAGGAAGGGAGGTTTACCTGGCCGCGGGCTGCTGTCCTTACTCAACCCTCCAGCCTCTGCGATATCCACTCCACTGTCCTCGCTCAGAGTCTGTCCGCTGTCTGACAGCTGGGACAGCGTGGCTCCTGGGAATACAGACAAATGAGCACACAAGGCCATAAATAACCACACAATTTAGCTTTTAGAGATTAGAGGTCTGTGTTCAGAATTTATGTGAACCTCACACATTAGTTGGATCTGAAAAGAGTTATACAGCTGGACGAATTCCCTAAGTGCTGAACTTCATCAAAGTTTAGATGCGTCTACTATGGCTGTCAATTTAGCATGTTAAATTAATGTGACTAATTATTTCAAATGAATGAGATGCCGCCTGACCCCTATGTGCATTCTGTAATAAGGTATCCTACCATCTGAGAAATTAGGTACCTTCTTTTATCTTTATATTGACATCTAAAGCCAATTTTTGTAATGTGTATACAACATGGCTGGGTATCGATAAAGATTCCCAGATTCAGTTCGATTGTGATTCATTTGGGTATATTTCCATTATAATGTCTATTATGCTTGTGTATGAAAGACATTTCTTGTGGAAAAACTGTTACTATAATAATGTGTAAAATTATTGTCATGATTCCTGTCTTGTGTTCCCCTGTTTAAGGACTTTTCATTTTAAATGTTTTCCGTTCCTATTCTCTCTGTGTTCACTTCCTATTTAGTTCCTGTTTGCTTTGTACCTTGTTTGTTTCCATAGTTACCCTCATTTGTTTCCATGACAATTCATCACTTTCACCTGTCCCGTGTTAGCCCCTTGTTATATTGTGTATTTAAACCCTATCCAGCTCTCTTTTGTTTTTGAGCTCACCCTGCAGTAATTTGTTTGTGAATCGAACTACACTGGTTACGCTACGTTTCTGATTCTCGAAAAATATTTGGTTTAAAAGGGTGATTTGTCAAATAAAGACATGTACACAATAAACATATCAACTATAAATCTAACTAGGGCTAACTTAAAGGGTATAGTGAAAATTCTGTTATCATTTACTCACCCTCATGTCTTTCCAAACCTGTATGACTTTCTTTCTTCTGTGGAACAAAAAGAAAAGATGGAAGATTTTTTTGTTTTTATAATGGAAGTTAACCAAAACTGTTTGTTGACAACCTTCTTCGAAATGTCTGTTTTTGTGTTCCACAGAAGAAATTACAGGTTTGATGGATTACATGCACACTCATAATGCAATTATAATGGGATTTTGGCAATATTGCGATTACACTTTACCTGATGTAAATACAATACGAGTCTGAACAAACTAACACAATTAAGCTCATAATTGTAGTAACTATAAATCACAGTAAACTATGTGATTTAAGCCGAGTTTAAAGGGTAAGTTCACCCAAAAATGAAAATTCTGTCACCCTCATGTCATTCCAAACCCGTAAGACTTCATTCATCTTCAGAACACAAATGAATATATTGCAAAAAAAGAAAAATAATAATTATAAAATAAATAAAATTGAATAATGTCCTTATTTTTGTTTGTTTTTGGTCACAAAAAGTATTCTCATTGCTTCATAAAATTAAGGTTGAACCACAGGAGTCACATGGACTATTTTAACAATGTCTTTCCTACCTTTCTGGACCTTGAAAGTATTCATTACATTGCTGTCTATGGAGGGGTCAGAGAGCTCTCGGATTTCATAAAAAATATCTTCATTTGTGTTCCGAAGATGAACGAAGGGCTTACGGGTTTGGAACGACATGAGGGTGAGTAATTAATGACAGAAATTTCAGTTTTGGGTGAACTAACCCTTTAATCACAATAATCAGACATGTTACATTACATGCTGCTCTGACCAAATTTTGCATGTGCTTGGACATACATTGGAGGTTAACTCTGTCAACACAACTCGCTGCGCAGTCTCTGCTGCTTCATCCAGAGATGGTGCAAAAAACACGACTACAACGCATATCCAATACGTCCATAGAAATGTGATTTGCATTTGATGAAAGTAGATTAAAACAGTGGGCAGTAACATGCCTACTGTATGTGAGTCCATCATTTGTGCTCTGGTGTAATAATCAGAATTATATTATCTGGTGTAAATATCAGAATAATGAAAATTGCATGAAAACGGGAGTGAAGAGGATTGCTCTGTCATGTAAACATCTTACTGTGATTAAGTCCTTATTCTGATTACTGGAAGTAATCGCATTATTGGTGCACATGTAAACGTAGTCAATGATGACAGAAATTTCATTTTTGGGTGATTTATCCCTTTAAGATATCATTTCAGAGTGCCTTCACCTCGTAGCTGGGGCTGGGGTCTTTCCTCTGCCGTCTCCGGCTCAGGGTGTAGTGGGCTGTTCTGGGTGGCACCGCAACTGTGTGTAGATGGGGAGCCCTCAAGCTTCTCTGGGCTACAGGGAGGTGGTGCTGGCATTAGCAGTGAAGGCGAAAGGGACGGAGAGGAGCGGGGAGAGATCATTGGGGTGCCCTCTCGAGAACGATTTGGAGACTCTGGGTGCGGGGAGAGCACCGCCGCATGCCTGCTCATCAGAAACTGAACCAGATCTCTACACGGTGGTCCGGAGGAAGGGCTAGCGTGATAGGATGATGGTCGTGGAGAGCTGTGATGGTGAGAGCAGGGTGGAGGTGTGTGATGGACAGAGCAGGTGGAATTGGTGTGGTGGATGGTGCACGGGGAGTTGTGAGTAGAGCATGGCGAGTGCGAGTGATTGTGATTGTGGGTGTGGTTTTCCTGGTGCCGCCTACAGGGGGCAGTGAAGAGCAGGTTGGTCTGGGACAGCTTAGACGAAGGTCGTTTGGTTGGACATTTTGGGCTGGCATGTCGAATAGGTGGAGGGGGAGGCTTGAACGAGGGGGGTGACTCAGATGACGGCTGCGCGTTATCCTGAAATAAAACAGAAACGTAGTCCATTTTTATCTCCTCACTGTCACTTGCAAATACTAAGACCGTCAATTAAGGGATGCATTATCATTGAGGGAAGTTATGCTGTGAAGAAGAAAAAAAACACATTCTGACATTTTAAAGCTTTTAAAGGTGTCATTTCCTTCCCAAAAGTCAGCACATTATGAAATTAACAGATGATAGAGTTGTCAGTGTACAATTTAGCACAAGCAAATGTTTATAACAGGGCGGTCAATTATGGATTCATCTAAGATAATCGTTTATGATTACAAGAGTTAATGTTGAGCTACTGATGCTTAATTAAACAAGAACAAGAAAAAAATTCTATTGAACTTGACAAATTCAAACTTCAGCAAATTGACTGATAAAAAGGAAATCTGTCACATGGGTGTGTTCGGTTTTTAGAACCTAACGGCACATTTTATGATGAAGTCACCATGCATTTTCTATTTAATAAGAAGCCTTAAAAAATTATCTGTTTCCACAAATATATCAGCATTGATAATAAGAAATGATTCTTTCTTTCTTTCTTTCTTTATTATTAGAATGATTTCTGAAGGATCATGTGACACTGAAGGCTGAAGTAATGATGCTGAAAATTCAGCTTTGCCATCACAAGAATAAACTGCATTTTAAAACATATTAAAATAGAAAACAGTTATTTTAAATTGTAAGAATATTTCACAATATTTCTGTTTTTACTGTATTTTGTCTACTTTCAAAATCTTACCAAACCCTAACTTTTAGTAGTGTATACGTTGGTGTTATTTCTTTGAGTTTTGTGCCCTTTTCAAATGTATTTTTCGATTTAACTTTAATGATGTATATATACACACACACACACAACTAAATCACAAACTATGAGACTGATCTATCAACCTCTGAGATTACAAAATACAGCTGTATGAGTTAGAAACACCCAAAAACTAAATAAATAATTGGCAATTTTCTTAGGTTTACAGGGGATGTGACAGTCTTTGTATTTCAGGGATAAATGTGTTGTTTTCCTAGCCCTAAATCTTGTCCCTTTCTTTCCTTGTTACACTCAATTGATAAAAACCAAAAACATTTTTACATTGGCTGATTTTACTCCACCAAACGTTTGTTTAATCCAATCTAACAGCATGTAGACACACAACAAAAATAAACAACTCACCAGAGCAACGTCAGGAAGAGAATTTAGACTGTCAAATGGCATCAAACTCCCATCCAACCTGCACTCACTCTATAAAAGAGAAGCAAAAAGAATAAACAATCACTGAAAAGTACACAGCAACAATCACTCCAGAACAGACCACAATCAAAAAATGTTTGAGTTTAAGACATTCACACTCGACTTGAGGGCAGTTCTTTATTTCTCAGCCTTTCTCATCAATTCAGCTCAACTGCCAGCTTGCGTTGAGTGAGATTTACAATTCATAATAATGGTTGGAATCAAATCATGAAATTACCAAGACACAGTAGATCAGACTATTCAATGCAGGCACAGAAGAAATCAGTCGGAACAAAGTTAGCTATTACAGATTCAAATAATGATCCCTCTACCTTCAAATAGGCAGTATAAGCATGAGGATATAGCATTAAACTCAAATATTATATTATATTATATTATATTATATTATATTATATTATATTATATTATATTATATTATATTATATTATATTATATTATATTTTACATGTAAAATCTTTTGTATTTAGTATTGAACTTCTTTTAGTATCATTTCTTTGAGTTAAAATCTTTTGAGTTTTATAGTGTATAAATAAATAATTTTAGTATCATTTCTTTGATTATTTATATATATATATATATATATACATACAATACACGTTCAAAAGTTTTGGGTCAGTAAGATTTTTTTTTTTCCTTTAGGAAATGAATAATTGTAAACAGTTTAACAAATAAATACATTGGAATAATATTTCACAATATTACTGTTTTATTCAGCTAAATTAAATATTCAAAAACAAGTACATTTGTATCTCAAGTGGAAATTTAAAAATATTCCTGAAGAGAGTGTTAAAAATCAAAAGTTAGAATAACATCCAACCTGTCTTAAATCCACAAAAGTAAGATGTTTAATGAAATTATTGGGTTGTTTTTAAATATGATTATTTGCATTACAACAAATGCATTACAAGATAACGCTACATTTAATACATATTAGCACTACTTTAATTTAATTCATCAATGCATGCTAATATTCCCAGCACTGCACAAAAACACATCATCATGCCTTGTTGTAGCCGAGGACTGCAGGGGTCAGCTGGCAAGCAGAAGAAATGTGGCCCTCTGGATGGGTGACGCAGATTGAATCAGGGTGCAGAAGGCCTGGGCCTCCGTGCCGAGCTCTCCACGCCTCCATCTCGCGATTTAACACCTGCCCGTCGAATCGCTCCAGGTCCTGCGGAGCGATCAGAGTCCGCACCTCAGCCAGCAAGGACAGCTGGGAAGCAGGAACAGCCAAAAGATCATTAAATGAAACACCTGAAATCATCCAAAATATGATACATTTTTTTGCTGTCAGCCTCACCTTGGCATGTGTGTTGAACAGTTCAAACAAGGCCATGGCCAGAGGCTCTACCCCGATGTGTGCGCGCTGGTACTCTTGAATGTAGTAGCTCATGGTCTGCCTCTCTGTCTCTGTTAGAAGCATGAACGCCTGTTCCTCCAGCGAGTTCCATGCTCCTGTGCGTACCACTCCGACCGCTGGCACAACACCTTTACAACAGAGTGACTGCAAAAGAGGGAAGATAAAACAGTAGAGGGTGTCTACATGAACTGTAATGTTGTGCAGGAGTGTGAAACCTCTTATAGTCCAGTCAAATGTTTGCATCTACTAAGATGCCTTCATTTGTTTTAATATCCTTTCAATTGCATCCTTCACTGCATCTCAGAGCAACACACAGTGGTCTTTCATTATTAAATGAATCTAAAAAATCATTTGAGTGATTGATTCAATAACCCATTTATAAAGACAGCCACCTGCTTCATTTCATAATAATTCAGCCATGTTATTTTAGTATCATTGGGATGCTATTACAGTTTTTATTATTACATTTTCCACTTTAATTTAATTAGTTTCTGTTTTTAGGAATGCCTTTATTTCAGTTTCAGTTATTTTTGTACATCATGTTAAACTAAATGACAGTAAGAAATGTAGATGAAATAAAGATAAATTTTTCAGTTAATTTATTTCAGTTATTGTTTATAAGTAAGAAAATGTTCATATTTTTCTTCTTATTTTCCTTTTTAGTTTAAAGGTAGAGTAGGCAATTTGTTTTATATACTCTTTTGTTATACTGGTTGTAATCTCTTCACATCCTGAAACTCTCTTCACATCTGGAAGTCTCAGGACCAAAACATGATCGTCCAATTATTGCATTCGGTCCAAATCAGATGATATGATGTAATAACTGCCTGTCAACATACGTATTTCCATACCTCCGCACACCCTGCTTACACAGACATCACAGATATCACATCACACATGGATTTGGAGAGCGCTCTGAATGGAGGGTTGGATCTCATGCTTTCAAAGCTAGCTTGCTATTGCTAACCGCTCCGAAATAGCCTACACTACCTTTAAGTTTTAGGTAACTACAATAACCATGACCCACATAATGTTTAATGAATGATTCAATGACTTATTCATTAAGACATGGACTTGTCGTCACCTACTGGCGGTTTTAGTTTTATACATCATTTCATTTTTATATTTCATATTTCAATAATCAAAATTTGCTATTTGCAATCAATGCTATTTATGGAATCACAATTTTAAATGCATTCAATTTATGCCATTAAATAGTCTGTGTAAACTCACTTAATGCCACTTCTAATTGAATATATTGATTAAATATAAGAATTTGACATAAAAGATGCTTAAGTTTAGAAAACAAATTAAATTTACAAATATCCATTTTTTTATTTAACTGATTTCTACATACAAATTAGCATTGTAGTCACTAAATGTTAGCTTGTTAAGGTCACATGAATTTATTTATATAATTTGCATGATTTTATGGTGTCTCAGAAGCCTGTCTGAAACCCTTAGGAGGCATCTCATATTAAAACGCTGCCTTTGAAGTCTGGGAAGGCAGCTGGCTTTGGTTTCGGATACAGCCAAGGTTACTAATTTATTTTTATAACTGAAAATAATCAAATAGTGGCATGTAGTGCTACAGTGATATAAAATAGTTGTGCAATCATTAGTCACACCATGTAGTTGATATGAACTGATGTAATGTGCATGTTCAGGTCAGTGTGTGGGCAGCAGGCACTCATGGGAAAGAGAGAACAGCAGCTGCAGGACTGCATCTCCAAGACCTCACCAGTCAGCCATGTCTAATATGTAATGTTACATACCCTGGGGTAATAAACTCGCTCTCTCCCTCTTATTCATGCACCTTTCTTTGAAAACATGCCCCTCCTCAGATTTCTACTTTTAGACATTCTCCTTAATCAGACCAACATCACAATAACTCCAGCATCTGTCAACTAGCTTCAGGTCTCCCTGCCTCTATATCTCCAGGTGCTGCTATTGCTATAAAAAAAAACAACAACAAACACTGAAACACTGTGCATAGTATATCTATGCCCCCAGGCATCTAGCTGGCGACTTACTCTGAGAAGAAAAAAAAAAAAAAAAATATATATATATATATATATATATATATATATATTATTTTTTTTTTTTTTTTTTTTTAAAGACATTCAATACACAAACCTTCAAAAGTTTAGTATGAGAGAAAACATCTATTCAAAAATGCAGAGGAGTGGCTCTCAACTGGTGGGTCATAACCTAAAAAAATGGTCTATGCTAAATGCAAATAATAAAACACATTTAATTATATAATCATGCATAGTTTGCACACTAAAATGGCCTACCATTTGTTGCTGACATCAAAAGTTGTGCATCCAATCCAAAAATACAATAGAATACATTAAATACTGTTTCCCTTGCAAGGAGGATGAACATGGTTGTGCTGACCATAATTTGTTTTGCGCAATGAACTATTGGCTCTCTGGAACCATCATAAAACCATATTAACTCAATAGACATTTTAAAACCAAACATTGAAACTATTAGCCACGTAAAAATAAGATTCCTATTCTGCCCACATAATTATGTATTAATTTTAAGTAATTAATTAATTAAGTATTGGGCAGTACATATGTAATGTAAAGTTGAGAACCACTTGCTTCCATGTATGTTAATATTTGTGAGAGAAATTATGTGTAAGAGCCTATACAAATATAATATATAAATACACACTATCGTTTGATTAAAAAGAAAATTGATTAATACTTTTATTCAGCAAGGATGTTAAACGTATCACAAGTTATAGTAAAGAACTTTACATTGCTATAAAAAATATATTTCAAATAAATGCTCTTGAAATATCTATTCATCGGATAATCCCTTGACATCACAGGAAAATAAATTACATTTTAAAATATATAAAAATAGAAAACAGTTATTTTATATTGAGTTAACATTTAAAAATATTATTGTTTTTACTGTACTATATTTTTGATCAAATACATGCAGGAGTGGAGAGCATAAGAAACCTCTTTCAAAAACACCCTAAAATTTTGGAACGGTAGTGTATATGCTATTAAATCGACATAAAATAGAAAAGGAAAGAAAGAGAAAGATCAGGGAAAGAGAATGATATAGACAGAGAATGGATAGATTTGCTCTGACAAGCACAGATGAAATCAATATTTTTTTGTATTTAGTAGCATCTGTCCTTGAGTGCTTTCATGTCTTTCCCATTTCCTATTCTATTTCTCTACTCACACATGATGAATGGTACAACTGATGATCAGACTCAAAATACTATGAAATACCGGTATGTATGGCTGAACACACGGAGCTTAATTCTTCTAATTATCATGTCTTTTGCCTCTTTTCAGTGCTCTACAAAGTGCAAATTTTCATCCTGTTGTCATCAGAAAGTACATGTCCTCGTTCCTCACCTCACACCATCGATAACCTCACATTATAACGTTACTAACCAATGTAATTGCTGGTTATTAGAGTACATTAACACGACAACAATGTACAAACGACAATGTCAAAACGATCCCTGTTTACGGATCCGCGAAAACGACTAAAGTACTGGCTGCCATTTTGTAAAGAAAAACTATAGACTGAACATGTAATACACATGTGCATGACGTCACACGTCATATACATGTTTTTGCTGTTTACACAGAGGCGATAACGGTAGCGTTTTCAAAAGATTGCATTTTCAGGCCCCCAAAATGGCATTGTCATGTAAATGAACGGTCAAAACGCATATTAAAGTTTCTGTTTTTAGTTGAAAACAGTGTTGTGAAAACGGCCCCTTAGTGTGCTAACAGCTTATTAAAGTAGCTGACACTCAATTTATAAAATGCATGTGCAATCAGATTTGATCCCAAATTCAAAGATTTTCATCATACATTAAAGCAAAGAACAAATTCAAATTTGTTTAAAAAAAATGGCATGAAAATAAGTAAACTGAATAAAGTATGCTTAAAGTAAACTGAAAATTGGGAAAAATGCTAATGTGGGAAAAATATGCATGTTTTTTCAGAACATGCTGATATGTTTACAGAAAAATGTCAATTTCGAATATCAATCAAATATTTTTAATAGCTATGGAGCAAAAAAACATACAATTTTTAACAAATAATAATGTTTCTTAAACACAATTTGTAAACAACTACTACTGAACAAAATTGATTTTCAATACCTGGATTTTAAACATTCATATCAAAATCTCATCTATGAAAATCTCATCTTACATGAAGGTATCATTTGGCAAGCTGCTTTGCACTTTATCTCAAAATGCCTAGACAGATGATGCCAGGGGTCTGAAGAGGACATTACTGCCCTCATTCCTGGATATTGCTGATCCACAGCCCTGATCACTAAAACTGTCCCTTGGCGTTCCACTGTGCCAGCCTTAATCAATAACTCAGGATAAGGCTGCCTCAGCCAAATGAACTCTTAAGTTTAAATGCACATGCATAAGCACCCTACTGACAGACTCATCCCCCACAACAAACATTCATTATCAGTCTCAGTTCCACCAAGGACTATTGCTGAACTGAGAAATATCTACTATTCTTGAAGTATGAATAGTCATTGTGATTTACAGGAAGTACTGCACATTGCGATAGCGATGACTATGGATGCTGGTCTGACATCAGGTCTGACTTTGTTGATTAAAATGAGTTATGACTCAGTTATGAGCAGGATGCATGACTAAGGAGTTACATCAAGAACAGGAAGATGAGGCAGATCCTTTCTGTCATTATAATGTGATGAATTATGTTAGACAATCAAACAAAAAATATATGGGAGTGAAACAAACAAAGAAAGATAAGCTGTTCCCTGTAAAACACTGTATTAAATGTTATAAGAACAGTTCACTCAAAAATGTTATATTTTTTACTCACACAGAAATTGCAAGAATTCCAAACATACACTCTAAAAAATGCTGGGTTTAAAACAACCAAAGTTGGGTTGAAAATGGACTAACCCAGCAATTGGGTTGTTTTAACAAAGCGATTGGGTTAAGCAAACATTTTACCTAACCGCTGGGTTAAAACAACCCAATCGCTGGGTTAGTCCATTTTCAACCCAACTTGGGTTGTTTTTAACCCAGCATTTTTTAGCGTGTACACACTGCTGTTCAAAGGTTTGGGGTCAGCACGATTAAAAATTAAAAGAAGTCTCTTTTGCTCACCAAGGAAACATTCATTTTGATCAAAACAGTAATATTGTGGAATATGTTTCACAATACCTGTTTTCTATTTTAATATATTTTAAAAGGAAATGTATTCCTGTGATGCAAAGCTGAATTTTCAGCATCCATTATCTTCAGTGTCAAATCCTTCATCATTCTAATATGCTAATTTGGTGCTCAAAAACCTCTCTTTAATTATTATCAATATTGAAAACAGTACACTCTAAAAAATGCTGGGTTAAAAACAACCCAAGTCGGGTTGAAAATGGACTAACCCAGCAATTTGGTTGTTTTAACCCAGCGATTGGGTCGTTTTAAGCAAACATTTAACCCAACCGCTGGGTTACAACAAATACTTTTCCACTTGTGTAATTTGCAGTATTAGATTAACATGCTCCTCTCTATATCTTATACTGAATAAAGAATGAAGGATATTCTTTAAAAATTAAAGAAGAAAAAATGTCATACATTATCATTTTGATTTAGGGTTAAAGTATTGCTTTAATCCTCTGGAATTTAACGCTACACATATCGTGCTCTGTGTAGGCTATAGGCTTGCTAATACATGAAACAAGGCAACTCGAATAAATCAGAACAAGTCTTTTTTCCATACGTCATAAAGAAAGTAGTTGACAGTAAACCTACTGATGCAGACAGAGAGGGGGGGCTGGCACCCTGTGCACACAATAGTGTTCAACAAGGTGTATTTTGAGTGACCTACATAAGTCCTACTGAAGTGGTTTGCTCAGGCTTGTTGAAGCTCTGATTCTTCAGGCTACACATGATGGACAGCTTGTATTGTATCTGTTCTGTGAAGCCTTCTAGAAGGACACAGCCCTCTCGCCTGCCCGCTGAATGATTCCAACAAAATAAAAGCATGCCAGTCCTGAGGCGCAGGGAGGGGAGGGCAGCGGGCAGCCCAGCCTAAAGCAGTGGGACTGAGAGGAGTTATTTACACACGAACAAACAAGCTATACAAACTGCTTAAGGTTACTGAGTCAAAATACAATTTGAATTCAGAAACCATAGAAAAGATCTGAATGTCTCTGAAACAATCATTCCTCTTTTGTCCTTTAAGTTCAGCTTTTATGCTCCAGGAAATTATGTAATTTCACTTCCCTTACACACCTTGAATTCAACTAAGCATGTTGACTAAACATCCACTTACAGATGCCGCCATTTGCCTTTTCAGCACAGGAATTAACAACAAATCAGCAAACAAATTACCACTTAATTTATGTTTCAGCACTGATCGATTCATCTATTTTCCTGTTCTCATTCAAATGTAATTGTGCAAGCCATAAGCAGTTCTGACTGTAATCGTCTGAATAACAATGAATTAGTAAGCCTTGTCTCCAATCCACAGTGTTTGCTTCGGATAAATTGATGGCTTCATTTGAGAAAAGCTTTTAATCTACATTTATCTGAAAAAATATCACGTATTTAAAAATGGGCTGTGTCATTTAATGTCAGGGCTGTGGCCTCATTCAAACTGTCAGTCCAAATCCGATTTTTGTGCATAACCGATTGGAATCTGTTCATATTTAGCAAATGTGAACGACAAAAAAAATAAAAATAATAATAATACATATCACATGAAATACAGATTTCTGGAAACCACTCTAATCGGATTTTGCATGGTTTAAGTCGTTTTCTCACGCCACATAAATCGTAAACATGTCGGACGTTGTTATAGGAAACTGAAAGTCGCTGCAGAAACAAGGTTGCGTTGTTGAGCTGGTTAATCAGAAAATTACAATATAATGGAGACGGAGATGACAGCACAAAACAAAGTTGACTCAGAAGACATAGTAGTCCAGTGCAGCGGCTACATATTGTCATGATGTAATAAGGCAACATCTGTATTGCAAACCCCTCCATGTCGCTGTTGTTGTTTGTCCACCTTTGATGTCATTATCATAGAATATGATGCAGATATTCCGGAAAACGAAAGAGTGCCACGGGACACACAAATCAGATCTGAACAGTTGCGATACACAGTGTGGATAGTCAATAATTTAGATCAGATTTCAGTCGATACACAAATAATCGTATTTGGACAGACTGTGTGAACAGAGCCTGCACGAACGGCCTTAGCGTATCAGCTTATTCACTGTCACTCCAGCGGAGCAGTCAGATCGCGTCCTCTCACATTTCTGTGCAAGAGAAAGTTTGTGATGAAAAACTACCTCAACTGCACTAATGTGTATATGGTCACATCTTGTACAATAAACGGCCAAATTCAATCTGATGACTCCGACTCCCTGACCAGAGTTCTGTAGCAGTCAATAACACCAGCATTCAGTGGGACAATACCCAACACTTTACATTTATTAAGAAGGCCTGTCGCCTGGTAATGCTAGTTTAAGATTTCCCTGATATTTCAGGCTTTCCATGACCATGGGATCCCTGAAAAAGACAACAAAGTCTGAGAAATCACCTTCCTCCACAAGATAATGTAATATGCACAACTATAAGCTTAATAATATAACTGTGAAAAAACTATTTATTTGTTTATTGCTGTCAAACACTGTGTGAGTGGGGCTGTATTTCGAGATCTCTTGAGTGACACTTCCATTTCTCTGCTACCGATAATGCCTCTATATATTATAATACTTCAGTGAAGATCCTTCTCAATCCCGTAGGTCACCTTGAACATAAATGGGTCTCAGAAATCCTGCACTTGTGCCAAAGTCCTCTGACAGGACCTGGAATGCGCGGAATGGGAAATGGAATCGAAGAGTGTTACAAGAGAAGGTAAAGACACACAAGCTCCTGTCATCAAACTCCATAATCATTTCCAGTTAAATAAGCCATTCACTTCAAATGTTCATTTTTCTGGGATGGAAGATTGAACTAAATAAGTGACAATCATTCAAAAAATGGCAGATGCTCCAATTTTGCCTTTTCTTCCACAGGGAAGAAAGATAAAATATAACACCAAGCATGTGAATAAACATTATGTGTGCTCCACAGCTCAGGGAAGGCCACTCAAACCCTAAGAGGGCTTTGATTTGCCCAGCAGGATGCAAGGGTTTCTCCCTGTCTTCAGCCGATGAGACAGGTGCTTCACACAGTCAGAGCAGTTTGATGTCTCCCAGCTCAGAGATGTCGTCTGCACTCAGTAATGGAGTGATGTGTTAGACAGAGATCACAGCCTTACAGCTGTGCAAAGACAATCCTTTAACAACCATCAGATAAAATCTCTAAAAACAATAGGCCGTGAAATGTGTGGTGATGGGACAAACTGTTAGCAGCCATACACAACGCACACACATACTTTTTTTTTTTTTTTGCTGTAGTGTGTTTGCTCTGAGATAGCAGTGCTTATTCAATTTGCACACTAAAAAGCTTGATTGCTTTGATCTCTGGGTAGATTGCAAAATAGTATGATGTAAAGCCAATAAATCCCTATTTTCAATATCACACTGTCCTAGACTCATTACTTGGAAATAAAACCATAAAATAGCATTTGGCTAGATGTATTAAACAGAAAATGAACACTGGACCTTCTAAAGAAATCTAAACAGTTAAAATTAAAAAATGTTAGTGCATTTTGTACCTCACCTTTCCTGAACTTCCTGCTCCGACATCAACAGATAGAACACTGCAAGGAGAGAGAGATTTTAAGTATGGATGAAGAAATTTGATTGTATTAAAAATACTGACAAATTGTATTATTACAAAGCTTTCTGCAATACTTGATTCTAATTGGGTAATCTCAATGAGTAATTGAGATTACCCAAAACTGTTATCGATTGCACCATACTTTCATGTCTGTTGTATCACTCCATGATTTCTCTTTTCTTAATTGGCACCATATTGTGAATCAACAACTTTGATTGCAGATTAATAAATAATATTGTAATATTGGTACATTGTCATCTTGTTGCTAGGCAGGTTGGTTTTCTATATTATAGTGGACTGTTTTTATTAACAGAAGCTTAAGATACTAAAATAATTTCAAATCAATATTTCATTAAAAGTTATTTATTTGGCAAGTATCGTTTAACACGCGGTACACTGATCACCATGCATGCATATTTTGTGATGACAAACTGGCTGTACAGTGTAATATTTGAGTTTCATATCATGCAGTGCCCTTGTCATAAGCGGATACGTAGGAAAATCCAGACACCAGCAATCAAAATGCAGTTCACCTCAGATTTTAGAAGACAAGACTAATGAAGCATGGAACTAAAAGGCACCTTGCCGGATTTCCAGGGGAGCACTTTAGAAATGAGCACACCCTCCAGAGATCCCAATCAGCCCATTTCCATTTGGGCCATTGAGAGAGCAAGAGAGACGAGATCCCTTCTGTGAGTCATAGTGCTACTGTCATCCCACTAGCATACATAAATTTCAACCATCACTGCCTAAGGCACGTCATCTAACAATAGCGTCTACATCTAGCTTTAAAATCATCTCACTGCTATATTTAGATTCCCTCTTTCAATCCCACCATCTGTATGACTGGACTCACTGACCTGAGTATAATTTAGTAAAGGAGCGAGACCACAGCCCGAATTTCAGAAAAAAAGCTGGATATTGCATAAAGTGGAGCTATTACAATAATGGAAAGAAATTAATACATTTTCCACATAATTGTCTAAATTACATTAGGTGAAGGATCATTAAATGGTGTTAGCTCAAATTATTTTATTTCATAACTACCTATTAAAATGAACGAATCTTAAAGTAGATTTCAGCATGCAGAAGGAAATAGTATTCACATTGATCGGTATCTCTTTTTCCACCAAGTATCACTGGAGTGCTTTATTACACTTCTAATCGTGAGACAGTGAAAGAAAGAAAATAAAGCAACTTCAATCAAAGGAAATCAAAGGTTTCAGCATATATAGGAAAGGAAAATCACAATCTTTTATATCTAAATTGTTCTTCCTAGAAAGTCATGGGATGAAATGGGTACATTCCCGAGAAAACTCTAGTAATCTCACATGTTTCTTCTAAGAGCTTTCAACAATTGAGACAATATGAATCAAACATTTCTATTATAATTCATCCATAACCACTACAATATCTGCTCTATGGCATCCAATTTTATAGCTCTTCTCTCATTGTAGGTCAACAATTGTCTGTCTGTTTTTATTTCTCCTGAGGAATTTTGGGAGAAACATCTGAGGCAAAGTTTATATTATAAGTAAGCGAATGACTCAAAGAATTGCCCAGACAGCCCCACTGTCACGTTTTGGGTTTGTTTTTTTATCTGTTTCTCGGTTATATTCATGTTTGAGTTCTTTGTTCGTCCTCTAGTCTGTTAATTAGCTCCTGTGTTTGCCCTTCTATTTAAGCCCTCAGTCTGTTCATTGTCTAGCTTTGGTTAACATGAAGTGTGAATGTAGTCTGTTTCTCCTAGTTGAGTTTCCTGTTGTTTGGATTATTCTATTATAAGTCTCCTGAAGATATTGCCTAAAAAAAAAAAACTATTTCCCTATTGGAAGAAGTGTAATGAAGCTTCACCTCTGGGTGTTGCTATTGGCCGAGCTCTCAGCGATCTGTGCACTAGGGATCCATTTGGTCTCGTCCACCACAGTGCGTGCATGAGGCAGCCGCCCCACGTCCTTTACGGTCATCAGCATGTGGCTGGAATTCTTCAAAATCTGCACAGCCTCATCATGACAAATGCTCCGGAAACTACGTCCATTGACCTCCAGAATCTGATCCCCTACCTACAAAGATGGAAACAGAAAGAGACTTCAGAGATCTGACACTCCAGATGAGACAAAATGAAATGCAACAATGCCTGGCACAGCAGCGCAGAGCCCACGCACCACATGAACCTGTTTGAAAGAGCTGATGGCAAAATCACACACAGATATTTCAATTAAGCCTAATAAATGATAAACAAGCCATCCTTTCAGCATGATTTGAACATAAAATAATTCAATCTGTATCACCATAGCAATTGTTGCTGTAAAATGTGGCAGGTAGACAGTCATTTATGAATATCCTCTTTGCCTCTTTATGATGTCTCTTTGCCAAATTCCCTCAGTAACAGACTGACAGAGGAAGTGAGGGAGTGGACAATGGCGATAAAGAGAAGACGCATTGACTGAAAATTATTCAGTTACAAGCCACAGATAAAAGAGCTCAATCTGTTCTCATTAAACCTACTTGGCCACAGCAGATAAGCAGAATTAGTGATGTTCTGCAAATTAATGTAATGAACATAATTCATGAAAAAAACTCTCTAAGCAGTTCAACACAGTTGGACACAATCAATAACTATAACACTATTGTTTTACTGTGCTGGCATAATGCTAGATACCTCTCCCTCATACCGTTCCAAACCTGTGTGCTGTTATTTTTGTAGCTTTTTATAAACATTCAATAAACATTCTTGAAAAATAAATTATGTAAATAATGACAACATTTTCATTGGTAAACTATTTCTGATAGCACAACAAACTGCTGCACTGATATACTGCACAGATGAAGCTGGAATGTATTGGGTGTATAGGCTGGAATATATACACTCTGCATCATTACACTCTGATGTCCCTCTATCCCATATCATGGATAAAACAAGCACTAAACAGTATTTCTGTAATACTAATGTAATAGTAATATTAGTTTTTTCTGGAGTCTACTGTTTTATAACATATCTCATGCATTTCAATTCTGTGATGCAGTACTCACCCTGAACTAAGACTTATACTTTTTTCATGAGGCTTGTGTATAAAATAAAAACCCTGTCAGCTTTTGTCTGAGCAAGACTAAAATTCTTGAAGAAAAAGAGAGAAGAGAGAGAGAGAGAGAGAGAGAGAGAGAGAGAGAGAGAGAGAGAGAGAGAGAGAGAGAGAGAGAGAGAGAGAGAGAGAGAGAGAGAGAGAGAGAGAGAGAGAGAAAAACAGAAAAATGCAGGATGTTTACAGTTTGGAGGAAGAGTGCAAACCAGTTTAAACTGAAGAGGTTTTCTTCTTTTGACATTTTAGGGACACTCCATAAGAAGAAAAAAAAATATCTTGGAGAATCTTGTTCCTTTCACTGAAGAAAAACAAATTACAATATTGACATACATGATTTTGTTTGCCTAACATTTCTTTCATCACTGGTGCAAACCAAACCAGTGGGGTGTTGGTTATAAGCTCCAGGAACTCAAGGATCATTCATTTACTCAGAGGAGGGAAACCACTACCATTCTTCTACCAACCTTTCTTTCCCATTATCACAATCTCCAACACTCCACTGCGCCCTGCATCCCTCTATTCTGCTCTGCACCATTACACCACTCTGCTGTCCCTCCATCCCACTCTCATCTAATAGCCCTTTACTTAACAATATACCTTATTATTCCTTTGAGGACAATCAACACTAACATCAAACATGTAGCAAACCAATGTGCAAAAGCACATGATGTATGAATAAACAGCTGACAGCTGGCAAAACATTACATGTTCATATGCATTACCAGAATGAACCTAGACAGTTAACAGCACTAAAACAAGTTAACATGTTATGTACACATGCACTGTGTGCTACAGACAGATGGACAGACAGATACAAACCCGATTCCAAAAAAGTTGGGACACTGTACAAATTGTGAATAAAAACAGAATGCAATGATGTGGAAGTTTCAAATTTCATATTTTATTCAGAATACAACACAGATGACATATCAAATGTTTAAACTGAGAAAATTTATCATTTTAAGGGAAAAATAAGTTGATTTTAAATTTCATGGCATCAACACATCTCAAAAAAGTTGGGACAAGGCCATGTTTCCCACTGTGTGGCATCCCCTCTTCTTTTTATGACAGTCTGCAAACGTCTGGGGACTGAGGAGACAAGTTGCTCAAGTTTAGGAATAGGAATGTTGTCCCATTCTTGTCTAATACAGGCTTCTAGTTGCTCAACTGTCTTAGGTCTTCTTTGTCACATCTTCCTCTTTATGATGTGCCAAATGTTTTCTATGGGTGAAAGATCTGGACTGCAGGCTGGCCATTTCTGTACCCGGATCCTTCTTCTACGCAGCCATGATGATGTAATTGATGCAGTATGTGGTCTGGCATTGTCATGTTGGAAAATGCAAGGTCTTCCCTGAAAGAGACGACATCTGGATGGGAGCATATGTTGTTCTAGAACTTGGATATACCTTTCAGCATTGATGGTGCCTTTCCAGATGTGTAAGCTGCCCATGCCACACACACTCATGCAACCCCATACCATCAGAGATGCAGGCTTCTGAACTGAGCGCTGATAACAACTTGGGTTGTCCTTGTCCTCTTTAGTCCGGATGACATGGCGTCCCAGTTTTCCAAAAAGAACTTCAAATTTTGATTGGTCTGACCACAGAACAGTTTTCCACTTTGCCACAGTCCATTTTAAATGAGCCTTGGCCCAGAGAAAACACCTGCGCTTCTGGATCATGTTTAGATATGGCTTCTTTTTTGACCTATAGAGTTTTAGCCGGCAACGGCGAATGGCACTGTGGATTGTGTTCACCGACAATGTTTTCTGGAAGTATTCCTGAGCCCATGTTGTGATTTCCATTACAGTAGCATTCCTGTATGTGATGCAGTGCCGTCTAAGGGCCGAAGATCACAGGCATCCAGTATGGTTTTCCAGCCTTGACCCTTACGCACAGAGATTGTTCCAGATTCTCTGAATCTTTGGATGATATTATGCACTGTAGATGATGATAACTTCAAACTCTTTGCAGTTTTTCTCTGAGAAACTCCTTTCTGATATTGCTCCACTATTTTTGGCCGCAGCATTGGGGGAATTGGTGATCCTCTGCCCATCTTGACTTCTGAGAGACACTGCCACTCTGAGAGGCTCTTTTTATACCCAAGCATGTTGCCAGTTGACCTAATAAGTTGCAAATTGGTCCTCCAGCTGTTCCTTATATGTACATTTAACTTTTCTGGCCTCTTATTGCTACTTGTCCCAACTTTTTTGGAATGTGTAGCTCTCATGAAATCCAAAATGAGCCAATATTTGGCATGACATTTCAAAATGTCTCACTTTCAACATTTGATGTGTTATCTATATTCTATTGCAAATAAAATACAAGTTTATGAGATTTGTAAATTATTGCATTCCTTTTTTATTCACAATTTCTACAGTGTCCCAACTTTTTTGGAATCGGCTTTGTAGACATTTAGAGCTCTTTTTCCAACCTCAGTAAACTCTGGCTGTTTTCTCCAGGTGGACCTAAATGAAACAACCATAAAAGCCTAAAAACTAATTTATTATACCACAGACAGGCTTTGTCAGCTACAGATACACTGGACACCAGCAGCAGTGAGGTACAGATAAATGTGTCTGACGGACGTCCGCCACAGATCCAGGTGAGCCCAGTTCATCTTCGAGGGGAACGGACATTAATTAGGCCCAGTGTTGAGCTACGCAGATGGGACAGATGCCGGGCCATCAGTCAGTTTTACCTCTAGCGCAGCTGAAGTTTAATCTACGTGGTTCTGAGTTAAGCAGACAGAGAAAAGGCTTCTGGGAAAGAGTGAGGGTGGCTGCTTGAAGGAAAATGTGGTTCAGAAAAAAGGAATTATGGAATGAGTTCAAAGGCCAGGAGTTTTGCCAGAAGCCCTATCTATAAAATGTGGAAAATGTCTACACTGAGGCAGACTGCTTTGTACTATATTACATACACATAAAAAAATGGGGTCAGTAAGACTTTTTTTAAAGAAATTAATACTTTTTATTAACCAATGATGCATTAAAATTGTTGTTGCTGTTTTATTTTTATTTTCTTTTGACGCTTGCAAAATTTGACGCTTGTTGATCAAAACTGATGAACTGATTCTGAGTGAAACAAGTGAGTGTCAAACTCTTCCCAGCTTATAAACATCCTTTCATCATATGAGCCATCACATGCAAAATTATCCATTCAGTGATCAAAATCTGATATGTTAGCTATTCCATAAATATTTGTGACCCTGGATCACAAAACCAGTCATAAGTGTTAGATTTAAAGTTGAATAAATAAGCTTTCCATTGACATATGGTTTGTTAGGATAGTACAATATTTGGTTGAGATACAACTATTTGAAAATCTGGAATCTGAGGGTGCAAAAAAACTAAATATTGAGAAAATAGCCTTTAAAGTTGTCCAAATGAAGTCCTTAGCAATGCATATTACTGCTAATAATACATTTATATATATATATATATATTTATGGTAGGACATTTACAAAATATCCTCATGGAACATGATCTTTACCTAATATCCTAATGATTCTTGGCAAAAGAAAAAAATAATAGAAAGCAGTTAGTCAAAAAAAAAAAAAACAAAAAAAAAAAAAACATGAAATTTGTATATAACAAATATTTCCATTGTGAAAAAACATCTAAACATTTTGACCAGTGTAGCTCACACGATGACAAAACGACTTTTTATTTTGGTGGCATTGACCAATTTACTGACACAATAACTAGGTTTTGAAGCATGAATTAAATGTTATGGCTGAGTAACTACATTTTTCAGACATGCATGAGTTCTGATGGTCCAGTTGTGACAACTGAACATACAGTTTAGAGAATGTTAAGACAGTTTCGAATGTGCCAAAGCAGTTGAGAAAAACTGTAAAACACAACAAAACATTTACCTCTGATGCTCACAGCTCTTTAAACTTTAATCAAGCACTTCATTCATGTAAGTGTGTCTAACTTCCTTTCATCTCCGGGCTTATTTAGTTCTGGTTCTAACAGCTATAAGAAAGAGAGTTTTTCAGTTGTATACATACTGAAGAGGAGACTGGGGTTTTAGAGGGGTTCATTATGGAGTGGAACCTCTGATGAAAGGTTCAAATGAAGAAGCAACCTTTCACTAAAATTCAAATAATTATAGAGAGAGCAAAGTGAAAAGCCTCTCCAAAAAAATAAGCAGTCAATCTTTCATCTCCTCATCTCAACCACCACTCTCCATTAGAGCAGTACATCAACAGTTGCGCACCCCACAGAACACTGTTGAGCCCAGTGGGAGATTTATGTGTTCTTGCAATACAGTAAGGTTCAATTCCACCTCAAGGAAAGACTCATAATTACTGGGGCCAATAACTGCATTATGCAATTAAATGAAAAAATTAGGACCGTCTCCCAGCTACTTCTCGGAAAGCTGCAGTACGGTAAATTTAGGTAACATTCGTAGCATGTGGTCTAAGTGCAAGTGTGTATATAAAGGTTTTTGTATGTCTTTGTTGTGCAAGATAAAAATATCACCAGTTTATCACATCAAACCACAAAAATCGTTTTGACCTTTCATGAGTCATTTAATAGTAATATAATAGTCATTTAAAAGCTAAATGTTTTCTTAAATTTCTACTGCCACAATTTCTACTGCCTGTAAAGTGGATATCTTTTAAATTAGAGACACCTGTTGGAGATGTGGCACAGCAGTTACCATGGATTCAGGATGCAGCTTTGAATGAACTCACAAAAAAATACAAATGAAATAAAAACATAAAATGTACCCTCTTTTCCATATTCCCTACACTCATTTTGAGAACCCCTGCTCTAGAACAGAAGGAAAAATGAAACTGAAAATGTTATGACAGCCCTGACCAGCTAATGGCACCACAAAAACAGTCCCAAACCACTAGCGTCTCTCCTGAGCCGTGACGTGAAAGGCAGCAGACACGGAACAACATCTCTAACAATCCATTTTGAGCCATTAAGAGCCCTCCAAAAAGAAATAGTAAAACATTGGTTGGGTCTAAAATAATAGCTTATCAGCATATATGTAATTGTTGAATGGACGTTAATGGAGAAAATGTTCTTTGCAGCCAGATGGTATAATTGCAGTATCTACCACCAGGGAGTAAACAGCCATGCTAACCAACAAAGCACTGACCCTGTTGGTCTATAGATTATAGATGATCTAGTTTTACCTAGGCTAACCATCAGCCATCCTGTTGGCGGTCGGTTAATAGGGGGCACTGGGGCGCTGCCCTCTCAAGTTAACCAGAGAAGGTGGCTACTTCAAAATGTTAAAAATAAGTTGAATATTCATTGCAAAATAATTACGAAATAACATTATTTAGTCATTCTATTCGACTGGTAGTCATATTAGCAGCTATTCAAAATTGTGTGTGAGGAGCACCGGACAAATAGATGTCAATTAGGTCCGCAATTTTTTGAAACGCAAGTGATTTTTGTCATGCCTTTTATTGTTTTCCCTGCTTGCTATTTCAAAGTCCTGTCACCAAAGCATTGTGGGCAACAACATTTTTTAGCAACATTTTTAACAACATTTTTTAACACCAGCCCCCACTTCTGCATCCATGTCTAAAATCTTCACATTTATGTCTTCAGATAAGTAATCCTCATCATTTCTGTCCAGATACACTATATCTTCTATCACCACCATTCTGATGCTGAATAAATTTTACAAGACAGTCTCAATGTTATGTTGTCTCACTATCCTGCCAAATTATAAGAAATGTCTAAATTACCATCACCAGCAAAAGTAAACACCAGCCCTGACATGAGACGATTACGAATCAACTCTTTTGTTTATATTTTTGCCATGCAACAAAGCAGAGAGAATACAAATAAACGGTTGTGGACATGCAGAGGCACAGAGCTGCATTATTAAAAAGGTGATGTAAAATCTTTATTTGTCTCTGGTGGGGCAGAGGTAGTTGCTGAAGCACAATCACTGAATAACTCAAGCACATAAGGTTACAAGGAGAGACAAAGCCTGAGCAAGAAGTCAGGACTGATAATATCACGTGAAATAGTCAGCAGCCATATCACCCTGTAGCCCAAAACTGGTTTCCCACTGAAGCTAAGCAGGGCTGATCCTGGTCAGTACCTGGATGGGAAACCTCCTGGGAAAACTGCTGCTGGAAGAGGTGTTAGTGAGGCCAGCAGAGGGTGCTCACCCTGTGGTCTGTGTGGCTCCTAACACCCTAGTGTAGTGATGGGGACACTATACTGTAACAAGCACCGTCCTTCGGATGACACGTTAAACCGAGGTCCTGACTCTCTGCGGTCATTAAAAATCCCAGGATGTCCTTCAGAAAAAGAGCCATCCTGGCCAAATTTGCCCATTGACCTCTGTCCATCATGGCCTCATAATCCTCCACATATACTGATTGGCTTCATCACTCGGTCTCCTCTCCACCAATCAGCTGGCGCAATATGGCTGCCGTCGCATCATCAGGTGGACGCTGCACATTGGTGGTGGTTGAGGAGATTCCCCCCTTCTATATGTAAAGTGCTTTGAGTACCCAGAAAAGCGCTATATAAATGTAACAAATTAATATTATAATTAATTATTTTTATATAAAAAAAATAAAAAAACCACAAAGCATTGATTGTTATTATGTTCAAAACAATTAATCCCAACAGATTAATGCAAAATGATGCTATGATGAAGACTCAGGCATGCAATATTTTCCAAAAAATCCTGGCCGGCCCATTCTCCAGCTGATTGGAGAAAGAAGAAGCATCTTTCATCTTTCTGTCCATGGATTGATGCCAAAATGTTAAGAGCTAGCTCAATCTTTTATGAAGCCAGCTTTGGATTTAGTGCCGCTTTGTTTCTACATCTTCCCGTTTGGCAAGGCCACCTCAACCAATATACTCACACCACAAATTTAATTAGACACGCTAAATGCGGTCATGCTGAACACCAGCAACACTTTTGGCCAGTAGTGGCTTTTCAAAAAAATAAAATCAATGTCAACATGTCTGAAACAATGTGTTCATTTTTGCAAGCAGGTGAAGAATATTTCCAGTCAAAACACAATGACTTGCAGTTTCAAACATTAACTTTCCTGTCAGATGTCAGGTGAGATGTAAATGCCGTTTTCTACTTTATTCATTATTGATGAATCACTGATTGACTGATGAGTTCCTCGCAACCTTAGTAACAAATCACTGCACACTTCTCCCATCCAAAAGAGACGCTACAGTGTAATTTAGACACAAAGGATTGCGATAAAGTCGAAGTGGGATCTCAAATAGTCTAAGGGTGCTTTCACACCTGAGCCTGTGTTTTCTCCCTAAGTTTGGTTTGTTTAGGCATATGTGAACACGGCAATTGCACTCAGATCTGCACCACAACAATCGCTCCAAGACTGCCTGAACGAGGTGGTCTCAGCCTGATAGCAAACAAACTCTGGGGCGGTTCGCTTGAGGTGTGAAAGCAATCCAATCCAACTAGCAAATGTGCAATATAAAAAGCTGTCGCGTCTGATTCTGTGAATAGGCACATTAGTTATCACAGTTGAAAACCATAAGAGCACCTCTTCATCTTAAATGTTGTGTAATTGCACTTCTCCGTGCGAGAATGCTGTCCCGATGAAGCCTTTCTTCCTGCTCTAGCTGCATTATAACATTCGTATAGTGTTTATGTCTGTCTTGACACAGTTAACCTCTAGACAGCACTGGGAGATCCAGAGGGAGCGCATTTTGAATTTGCTGCAGTATTAATACGAATGTAATATATAATTTAACAGTGGGAATGACGGCTACATTTGTATAGTGTTTGCGTGTGTCTCGGTAGTTACAAATAAAGCCTCGTTGTCAATCATCTTGATAGATAACGCAGAGGAAACTCTGACCAATAAGAAGACAGTTGCATGTGACTTGTGTGAACATATTTTGGTACGCTTTGAAAGGTTGCCTTGTGAAAGAAACCCGAACCAAGAAGAAAATGCAATATTGTAAGTGCCTGTTTCGGAACAAAACAAACGATCTATATCGTTTCATATAAGATATGCTAGGCCATGTTCTCAAATTGTGACTCAGGATATTTTACCTTTAGTCCACTGTATTCTGCAGCAGACCCTCGGTCCACTCCGGTGATATAGATGCCCAAAGCATACTCAGCACCCCCACGAATCATCAGACCCAAAGATCGCCCGTCATCCAGTGAGATGTTCACCTGGGGAGCACACACACACACACACCCACACACACATTTGTTTTTGTGAACTGTGGGGACATTCCATAGGTGTAATGGTTTTTATAGCGTACAAAGCATATTTTCTATCCATCTACACTACCCCTAAACCTACCCATCACAGGAAACTGCACATTTTTACTTTCTCCCAAAAAAACTAATTCTGTATGATTTATAAGCCTTTTGAAAAATGGGGACATGGGTAATGTCCTCATAAGTCACCCTCTCCTTGTAATACCTATGTCATACCCATGTCATTATACACATTTGTGTCCTGCTATGTCACAAAAACATGCGCACATACACCATACATTATTTTGTTCATTTCACTTGTTTATGCATACACTAACAAGTCCTCGCAATTGCACAGCTCCTAAAGCAGTCTAACCATACATATCCAATTCATTCTCTACAGGAGTTGAGCACTAGGCTCAGGCTATTGCGGGATTGACAGCGCAGAAAGGGTTGAGAGTGTCAAAAACGTTATACAAATGAGAAGGAAAAACAGCAGCGATGTCTGTCACAAGCATTTTAAAACTTGCAGATAATGCTGGAGTTTCTGTTGGATTCAGTGCTTAAAATCACAGCTACAAATTGCTAGATTTATTTCAGATTCCAACCTCAGATTTGCACACTTTCACTGTGGCTATACTGTGGCTGCATTAACAGAAGTTTATTATATTTATTTTGCAATATGTTTGGTATTTTTTCATCTGTAATCTACTGTAATTGGATACAATTATGGGTGTTTCTTTAACTTTGGGCACTTTTGGCTCTGTGGACTAGGAAAATAAACTCATGTAAAACACTTTGCACACTCTTATTGATTTGCTCACAAACAATATCCAACAGTGAATACAGATTCACTATAAATAAAATAATTTATTTACATTTATGTTTAAATTTATATTTATTTATTTACTTGCTTATTTATTGTGAAGGTAATGAAAATTGGCAGTTTCATTTGCCTTATCCCAAATGAGGCATTGTGTTTAATATACTTTTTGGTCAAAATGACAGTGATGAAAATTTCTTTTTCATAATTTATGGAATAAAACAGACAACTAGTTTGTATAAAATTAAATAATAACTAATATAAGACCACACTGAAAAAAGCCATACTGCTGTACATTTTACAGACACATCTCCAAAGCAGCAGGTATCTAGCATTTTAAACAGACAGTGTGTAGTGGGTGGGATATTTACCCCTGAGTTGATATTGTGATTGCAAACTTCATTTTGCTTATCAGTTATGGATGCCCCATTGCTAAAGGTAAATGCTGAGACAATGAAGAGGAGGTGACTATAAAATGACTCACCAACCCATCAGAATTCTAGTGATGTTCGACCTGAATGAAATACCAATAAGATTCAAGTCTGGGATTCAGCACAACCAACCACTGCGGCATTCAAACCCTAATGAACAATTATCAACAAATCAAATAAAGCTGTGTTTATTACTTCTCTGTGGACGTGACTGTGGGTTTGATCTTTGTGGTGATTATGTTTTATCAGTTCTCATTTGTCTTGCATCATTTAGCACTAAAACAATCAACCGATTCCCAAAATGCAGATATAATTCTCCTCAGCTTTATTCAGACTGACTATGAGAGTAGATTCTGCGTTTATCTGTAGCAAAACGAAAGCTTTAAGATGAAGCAGCCAGTTACTGACCTTTTACAGAGCCATGCACATTTTACAAGCCCTTATGTGTCCGATTGGTTAAACTGATGTGATAGATGTAATGTACTGCTTGCTGGTAGGTTCTAGTTTGAATTCATAGCGTCTCATGACATTAAAAGTCAGCTCTGCAGAAAATGCTAAAACACATATATTATTAAATATACAGTACATATATTAAAAACAAGTATAGATTAGTAAACAAACATCCATTATTTATACCTCATGCATTACACGTAGTGTGATAAATGGGTAATGGATTCGGCTAGCTCATCTGAACTCAGATAATAGTTCAGATGAGTCATATCAATCAAACTGACATAAAGAGAATTTCAGGTGAGTCGGGCCTAAAATGTGCCTGTAATACTCTTATCAGCAGCCCCGAAGCAAGTCAAAACAGCACAGACTCCCCCTAAAGAATCTCTACAGTTTCACATGCTCCACTGCCTCCATCCAAAACATATAGATCATTGTCAGTGCTTGTAATTAGGGCTACCTCGAGCCATTCATAATCAAATCTCAAGAAACAAACAGTTTGTGTTGTTGATTTAACCATTGTCTGGGGTTTAGACAGTTATTATGAGTGAACATCTCTGTGTATAAGTTTATGGTTTTATAGGCTGTTAAGGTACAAAAATAACTTTTGCCATATCTGCCAGCAGTTTTTATATTGTTTCTTTACAGAAACTGCATGGAAATCTGGCACATTGTGATTATTCTATACTTTAATTTTGTGGCTCAATCCAATATTTCACATATATGATGCAACAAAAATTAGATATTTAGATATGCAATAAAAACCTTTGACGATACATTTTGCACTAAGATAAAGTTGTGAGTCACTTGAGTCATGACAGATGTTGTATTTAGTACTGTAACTTGCATTTGGCAGCAACGAATTTGGACCTTGTCGGCAGTGTTGTAATGGGTGACTACTGTCCTTTGGGTGTTTTTAGCTGAAGAGGCAGAATTTGGGATGAAGGTGTAAGAGGGCATAGTGAGCAACGTTGATGAATGTGTGTGTGTGTTATATGCGCCTATAGAGAAAAAATCTGCAGAGCTGGTGTGCAGTTAGCAGAGAGGAATCACTGAAGCATTACACTCATTTCTACACTTGTTAGAGCTGTCATTTCTAATATGAATAAACTGAGTGAAATAAAACGTAGAGGGAAAAGCCACAGATGTTTAGCACTTTACAACATCACTCTGAATTTTAAATTGTCTTAAATTCCAATTAATCTGTCATCATGAATGCTCTTTTACACTCACCTTCTTCTCAGCATCCTCGTGGCGTGTATGTGTGTGTCCAAGCTGCTGGATGTCCGAGTGTCTTCCTCCTGGGCCACGCTGGTCCACTAGATCTGGGGGTGGGGATACACTACGGCCCTGAGGGTCCACCCATGTGTACACGTGATTGGTCACATAACCACCAGGGATCCGTCCCATAGAACAGACTGACATAGATAGCTTCTTAGAACCCTTCAATACCTGTGAATGAAAAACCGATAGATGAGGACAAGAAAGGAAGTAACAAAAAAACTGAAGAGGATATTAATAAATAAATGATAATCTCTCTGGAAAAGTCATTTCTATTACTTCATACGTACAAAATAGTTAGTCCTGCCTCTAAATTAGTCATTAATAGGGATGCATATTAGAGATTTTTAATCCATTTTATTTTTTTATATTACTTTTGCTGTATCTTTAAAAACAATAAGAATGTAATAACGTTAAATGAAATCTTTAGCAAATCTCAAAATGTATATCAATTTTACATATTGTACATTATAATTATAATGATTGATTCTTGAGCATTTTTTTATTATTTATTTATTTAGATAAAATAGTATGCAGAAATTTAGCCATGATTAAACCATAATTGTCTGCTTTTCAGTATCTATCACATGTAGATGAACATTCATGAATCAATGAATTCCAAAAGTCTTCTTAATAACTCAGGAAATTACGCAGGAGACAAACTACACAATAACATAACGATAGAGAACAATAGAGAACATTGAACTGAGGCCACAACCACACGAAGCCACGAGCTTTCCCTAGCCAATCTTTTTTTTCCTCTCGTCCAAAGTAATATCTGCGTACATACGAAACCACTGAAACCGACTAAAAACTATGTAGTATACATCCCAGAGCAGTATGTGGCGCTGTAATTCTGCCACAGAGATACACTAAAAATGGAGAAGAAGCATGCGCATGCGGGGTGTTTCTCAAACGGAAGGCTGCATCCTACTGAGACTGCGTCCTTCCTGGTCCAGTCCTTCTGAGGCTTGTAGGCTAGTGTCGCTAGAATGAGACAGTCTAGTAAATGTGCATAGTTACATCACACGTTCCCGCACCCACGGCACGAAAATACTATTGAAACTTAATTTTGGAAAAATACTTTGTATTATACACTCACCTAAAGGATTATTAGGAACACCATACTAATACTGTGTTTGACCCCCTTTCGCCTTCAGAACTGCCTTAATTCTACGTGGCATTGATTCAACAAGGTGCTGAAAGCATTCTTTAAAAATGTTGGCCCATATTGATAGGATAGCATCTTGCAGTTGATGGAGATTTGTGGGATGCACATCCAGGGCACGAAGCTCCCGTTCCACCACATCCCAAAGATGCTCTATTGGGTTGAGATCTGGTGACTGTGGGGGCCATTTTAGTACAGTGAACTCATTGTCATGTAAAAAAAAAAAAAACAATTTGAAATGATTCGAGCTTTGTGACATGGTGCATTATCCTGCTGGAAGTAGCCATCAGAGAATGGGTACATGGTGGTCATAAAGGGATGGACATGGTCAGAAACAATGCTCAGGTAGGTCATGGCATTTAAACGATGCCCAATTGGCACTAAGGGGCCTAAAGTGTGCCAAGAAAACATCCCCCACACCATTACACCACCACCACCACCAGCCTGCACAGTGGTAACAAGGCATGATGGATCCATGTTCTCATTCTGTTTACGCCAAATTCTGACTCTACCATCTGAATGTCTCAACGGAAATCGAGACTCATCAGACCAGGCAACATTTTTCCAGTCTTCAACTGTCCAATTTTGGTGAGCTTGTGCAAATTGTAGCCTCTTTTTCCTATTTGTAGTGGAGATGAGTGGTACCCGGTGGGGTCTTCTGCTGTTGTAGCCCATCTGCCTCAAGGTTGTGCGTGTTGTGGCTTCACAAATGCTTTGCTGCATACCTCGGTTGTAACGAGTGGTTATATCAGTAAAGTTGCTCTTCTATCAGCTTGAATCAGTCGGCCCATTCTCCTCTGACCTCTAGCATCAACAAGGCATTTTCGCCCACAGGACTGCCGCATACTGGATTTTTCCCTTTTCACACCATTCTTTGTAAACCCTAGAAATGGTTGTGCGTGAAAATCCCAGTAACTGAGCAGATTGTGAAATACTCAGACCGGCCCGTCTGGCACCAACAACCATGCCATGCTCAAAATTGCTTAAATCACCTTTCTTTCCCATTCTGACATTCAGTTTGGAGTTCAGGAGATTGTCTTGACCAGGACCACACCCCTAAATGCATTGAAGCAACTGCCATGTGATTGGTTGATTAGATAATTGCATTAATGAGAACTTGAGCAGGTGTTCCTAATAATCCTTTAGGTGAGTTTAAATCTTTATATTATATCGATATATCCGATGCGTCCTTCAAAACGAAGGCTGCCTTCCAAGGATCCTTCAAATTAAGATGGCCTTCAGCGATGTTTGATGACGTGGCAGACGAGATATGTAGCCTTCGTAGGATGCAACCTTCCGTTTGAGAAAGGTTCTATGATAACATAATTTCATAGAATATACAGATTGGCTGTACATGCGGAAATGCAATGGTGTCGTTTTCAGGTGGATCCACTCTGGGACCCGGTTTAAAAAAATAGAGGTTTCAGCCTCCCAAAACACCGGATCCATCTGGATGAAACGCATACAACATTTTTACCTATACAGCTAAACGTGTCTCTGTGTGTACGGGGCCTGAGAAAAACAAGGGTTTATAAACACAGGCAGCAATCAATGTAACAGCGAACAGGTGTGAAACTCAAATCAGCAACTAATAATGACAGGGAAAACAGGAACAGAATGAAAACTAAAACTGTACAAAACAACAAAATATATTCAAATATATAAGATTGTAATAAATAATTTGAAAAATAAACAAATAAAAATAGTCTCTCATGGGTTCACTGAAAATGTAAACAATTGTAAACACCAATATTCAGTCATAGTGGCCGATCAATGAAAATGAAATGACTCATTGTTAAATGTTTACATTATGAGCAGAAATTACACACTGCAGCTTTAAAACAAAAGCTGGGTTATATCTCAGCTGTAATATTCTTCTCCTGAAGACTACACAGTAACTTGACCTGTTGGAGAGGTAATTCTCCATTCATGGCCTGTATGAGCCAAACAAGTCCAATAAAAGATCTCACTGACTCTAGTGCAGGTCTCTTGTGGATTGGCTCCCAGCCATGTAAATCAGTCCCACCACCTCCCTGAACTGCTCTCATCGCTGCAGCAGATGTCCACAGACATCCATCTCTGACATTATAGGGACAGAGCTGGATGTCTCAGTGGGATGGGGAGTTCAATTTTTTTTCAGCGTGACTCCAGATACAGATATCACTTCCCTGTACTGAGCATAAGGTTCCGACAGACACCAGAAGTCCCTTGGAAAGGTTGGATCAAATTTTGTAGAAGTATTTCCAACCTTTGGACATGCAACCCTGTGTTTGGGCTTCCTCAAAGCAGATGGAAAAGAAAAGGAGAATAAAGAGCAAGACAGGTATAGCGAGACAGGCTTGCTGGAGTCAGTGCTACAGATAAAACATGAACGATAGCAACTGATTCTCTTTGGAGTTTGTTCCTCCTCTTCAAATGATCCAGACAAAGAAGTACAATATTTGTACAGAAACTACAAAGATTACAAATTAAGAACATTTACAACAAATACAGACATCTGCAGAACATGTCGATCTACAGAAGGCTTCTCAAAATCAAGACAAAAAGCATTCATTGGCATAAATGTATGAGGCGACAGAGCCATGCTAGTGAATGAAATCCCTCTGGCTCGCTCAGAGAAGCACCTGGATCTACATAGATTAACATAAATGTTTAATTGGAGCGGAACAATTCAGTGTTGCTTTTTCTAACTGTTCCTGCATGAATTATGAACAATGGCATGTGTGCCCTGGTTTAAAACTGCTCACACAAACACTTTTGAGCAAAACTCGTATTTTTAGCAGGCAGGGGGCTAAAAATACGAGCACCAAACCTGTAAAACCATGTGGAGCGTTTCATCTGCAGCCTCTGAATGGAGCACTTGACCAAATGTGGTCAGCTACATAACACCTCAGTGTGCAAAAACAACACGGACAGCTACCAGAGCTCCCGAGCAGATCTCTTACATAACAGGCAGTATGTGGGGAGTTTAGAGCCATTGAATAAGGGACTCAGTGCTGTGTGGATGTACAGTGGATGAGTCACGTTATTCTATCTTGAGAAAGAATAAGAGTGTAAGTTCAAAATGTAATTTCTAAAATAACAGGCTTTTCAGATGTCCCACAGATTTATAATTTCATCAGACTTCAAGCTAGTTAACCATACCAGAGACATTATACGGGGAGGAGACTTTGAATGAGAGAAATGGTAGCACTAAAAATGGCAGCTTAGAGCTAAAAAGAACATAACACAGCTCAATATACCGACTATAAGAATGAAATTCCAGCTTTACAGCTAAAAACTCCTTTCAAACTCATTTTTACCCCTAAGCAAGTGTAAGCTAATTCTTCAAGCTTCAGCAAGAGAGTAACAAACACAAAAGGTGAGAAATGGGGAGATGTAGGCAGATAGGAGGAGAGGTAAAATGAGGGCATCTGACAGGGCTTTAGTGAATAAACCATAAGCCAGTGTCTCTTCATCACAGAGGCAGAGGACACACCTGACATTTCTGTGCTGAGCCTCAGCAGACACAGCCCTCTTCTGATAAGGACGTGTAACAATCCTATTCCACGGTTCTTTCCAGCCACCCGAACAGACACCAACTGAGACCTGTGGTGACCTGGAGATAATGAGTGGTGGCACAGCAGGTGATGACTAGACAATGACCTCACTGCTTTTAACATAGACAGGTCTGCTTACTCATTCTAAGTAATGCAAATCTGCTTCCACAGTCGCGAGCATTAAAAAATGACAGTAAAAGGATTTTAAAATCATTGAAGCTTTTTGAAATTATGCTGAAACAGTTACAACCAAAATGGACAAGTGTTGGCAAGTTAGCATAGCCATGTTTGCCCTTCCTGTTAGATGCTGTAACTACACCGTGATGGATTGGAAGTAAAAGGTATTTTCTCAATGGACGTTCATTCACAATTTTGTGGTGTATTCTGATTAAACAAAATGTTTCTGTTCTACATATATACATGCAAAACAGGCAATATGTTATACATATATACACCTGAATTGCATTTATATAGTTCATAGTTGAGGAAAGTCACTAGTAAAGGGTTTGGGACTGTGCACATCTTGCGCATATGTTATTATGACATGCGACTCAAGTCGGAAACATAACATGGAAATAACCGAAAAAACAAAATAATATTGTACATTGTAAACAATAAATCCAAACATATACATATGCATTTAAAATTATTAATTTGTATCACTTAATACATGGAATCAAAACTAAATGTTTGTTACATAGAGCATACCGTGAAAGACAGTGATTACCTTTACAGTTATTTATTAGTTATACATCACACCTTTAAGTGATAAAAATATACAGCATGAAAAATAAAAAATTTAAAGTTGCAAAATAGAAATTAGAAATTATATATACTCTGTAGAAATTATATAGAGATTATGATATTATCTACATTACAGATCAGTGTTTCCGCAATGTTTAAATGGACACAACCCTTCCAACTTTTCAACTTGGCAACTCTGCATTCTAGAATTAAGTTCTTTCCACTTGTAAATAGGATTTCGCTCAGCCATTCATGTGCTCAGAACTCGTAATTACGATATTTCCAACCTTACATGAAGGGCACTATAGTCACATGGAATTTATAGTTCAGAAGACTGGCTCAAAAATTTACAGACAAAAGCCACGTTTCCACCAAATTACCTGGAACTATTTGTCCCAGGAACTTTTTTTATTCCCCCAGACCTGTTGCTGTCTGCATTTCCATCATGGTCTAAAGTACCATGAAGATTAGGCAAATTAGTCTGGTGACATAGGACTGCACGCAACTTTCCAGTTCCCGCTGATTTCATCCGCCGCATATAAGCTTAATAAGGCCTCGTCCTAAGAACCTTGTTGACGGTCCATCTGTCGTATAAAACTCCATTGTTGATTCGAATAACAAAAAACTCTTACTGCACGCAGCCCAAAAGACTTTTAAAAATCATGGATGAAATAAAATGCTGCGTGAACTCAACAAAATCACCATGTTCAGCATCCAAGTCCCATCCCTAAAAGTTCCTGAACATCAAAAAAGTACTACCTTGTGAGCAGGGACTCTCTGAGGGGAACATTTTTACCTGGAACATCAATTAGACCCTGGTCCCCATGGTCGAAACCTGGGAAAAGTTCCTGCGGTGGAAACGCAGCTAAAGATGGCTGTTTTCATGTTGTAATGTGTGGGGGAGCAAAAGAAAGCAGGCAGAGGTTTGGACTTAAATGCAGGTTTTTTGTGTTTTTTTTTTTAAATAAAATATCAAAGTAAACAAATAAAAATGAATCACGAGGAGAACAGCAACTATTATATTCAACAACTGACAAAGCAAAGAAAGAAACAAAAGGGTTATATATGCACAGGGCTAAACAAGCTTAACAAAATAATAAGTTAATAAGACATACCTGGGGAAAACAATCAAGTGAAAAAAACTACAAAATGACTATAAAAAGGAACATGGTTTGATATGATAAAAAACTGAATAATGAGACAGGATGAAGGGAGAAGGTTTTGTTAAAAATAAAGAAAGAAAAAGAACAAAAAAACACTGAAGGTTGCATTATTGCATACATTTCAAAAAATCATGATAACATGAAGACTTGACTACTGCAGGGGTACTCAATTAAAGTTCAAGAGGTCCGGTTTATCCTTCGCAGTGGATGATCGTGACAGAAAAGATACTGTATGGGGGTCCAGGGTTTTCCTTTTGAAGTCTGGACTATTTTTTATATTTTGCTTAAAAAGTATCTACTAAAAACAATAAAACAATGTACATAATAATCAAAACGCCCTCAACATGAAAACATTTGTGACCCGTCACGGAAACCAGTGACACAAGTAGGCAGCACAACTTTCGAGCTTTCAAAATTGGTGGTTCGCTTTTTTGCAGAATCTGTTAGTTGAGATCACGAAGAAGCCTCTCCGTGTTTTAGACAGCAGTATTGGTATATTTAAAAGCATACATTTTGAGGTTGAAATCGGCTTGTTTTTCGGAGATTCTAGCATGCAGTAGGGGCGTGTCATTGTCTGTGTGTATTTCCATTGCCCCCGCCCTCCAAGGGAAGCGTGGCTACTTATTATGCAGCGCCCTGGCCGGCTCTAGCTGATATCAAAATTCAATGAAGATGGACGCCGCAAAGAGTATCGCATGGCTATATCGATAGTAACATTTGATGAGGATAAAGACAGAGAAATGAGGAAAATCCATAACTTTGACTGTAAATGCTACAGGAGGAGAAAAGAGAACTCTCTCCCCGAAGACCCCGACAAAGAGAAAGTGTGCCCGAATGACTTATTTCATTGGAGGCAACGAGATCTGCAAGAATACTTTTCTGTTTCTTATGGAGTGAGTTTCCATAAACAAAGTTTGTCATTTTGTGTTCATTCTAAGAACACGTACACATTATCTCATGTTTAGTCCATGTTTAGACCTTCCCATACCTAACGTTACCTATTGGTATTAGCTAGCTCAGGGCTGTCGCTTTAATTGTAATGGTTAGCATCGTATCACTTGCCAAAAACCCCCATTACTTTTTTAGAGGCTTTTAGATGGTAATGTTAGCATCTGCTATTCATTTGAATAATGCTTCAATTGCTTGAATTGACTGGTGTGAATGACTTAGCCCACGTAAACCTGCCTGTTAGCATTCTTGAATTGAATGTGATGCTAATAATTTTAGCCAGTGGTACAACTATCAAACAACTATCCAAACTGTTTTAGACCTAAAAGAGTCATTGTAGGCCAATGAAATCAATTCACCAAGTTTTATGTTGAAAACCAGCAAATAACAAATAAAATTAGCATCAATATGTACTTTTTGTCTACATAAACATTAAAATAACATTAAAAATGATGGCCAGATTTTAAGTGTCTTGCAACTTGTACAATGCACAAGTTCAAATAGAGTTTTGACAAAAAAGGTTTTATAAAAGATAAAACTCACATATTTCAGCCTCTAAATATTTTTTTATAAAAGTCAAAAAAGATAAATTACTGATATTTACAATGCACATTATCCTTTATTATTAATTATATACGGTCGTTGCCATGCAGCTTTACAGGGGGAGCTTTACAGGGGGTATGGCTTATCTAAATGAGATGTAAATGAGCCCTGTCGTCACTCCTAGCAGGTGAGAACAGGTGAGAACTGCACAATCTTTAGAGGCCGTTTTCTCCCTTTTGAGCTTTTTTGAGTGCCTACCTTCAAATGGCCACAACTTCTCCAAATAGTATCAGACTTCCATGTGTTACACATCGTTGGAAAGCTTGGAGACTACACTTTCAGAATTTGTGAATAACTCAAAATGCCCCAGAACCGACTTGTGTCCCTACTTTCCGTGATTGGTCACATTTGTGTTGTCTTTCCTTGCCATTTACAAATATTTTTCCCAATTATAACATTGCTTATTATGAAATGCTCTTAACATGCTGATTAATAATGTTAAATGTAGATGAAAAAACATCTTGCCAAAAAACTTGTTTATTTGAATGGTTGGCCAAGCCAGGGTCCGGAATTGGACCATCCTCTGTGCTTATCTGAGCTAATTCTGTTCTCAGTGTGTCCTCACAATTATGAATGATTGAATGTAATTCAGTTTTACAGGGGATTTCACAAGCAAGGATCACGTCACAACCATGAATGTTGGAGAATTATGTTTTGAAGAAGTTAGGGATGAATAGGGAAAGGATGAAGGGGGAAGAGAGAAGGGGATGGTAGTCAGGCTGATCTGGGCATCTGGAGACTCCGGGGGAGGACCCCCCGATACAACCTGGAAAGGAAGAGAACAGGGGATGGTAAAGATGGTTGAATGGATGAGAGAGGGAGGAAGGCAGGGTTCGAGAGAACGAGACAAACAGTACTGTAAGGGGCGGTACTGTACCATATAAGAAGATTTTGAGAAGTCAGGTGATTGGTTGAGGCGTGTCCCACTCCCGAAACTCAATTAACTAGTTAACTCCATTAATAATTAAGCACAATGCCTTATATCGTAGTTTCAGTGTCCTAAACCACAGGGATCCGTGGACAGTTCCAGAACAGTCCGTAAAAGCTTTGCAATATGTGCACTACCCCCTGAAGACATCAGACCTAGAAACACCATTAAACAGTAAAAAAACTAGGTCTGAAGCACAACATAGAAAGGACAACCTTCACTCTTTAACATGAGGGACTTTTTGAACATACTTCTCAGCCTTCTTTCTGTCAGATTAGCTTATCACTAAAATGCTCTGATGGTACTAAATATCTTACATAAAGATCTTTAGGGACATTGAAGCACTAAACCTGCCATAAAAGAGCAATTCTTTCCTCTCAGTCTCATTTCTGTTCCTTAATTCATTTGTCAGACACTCACTACTTCATATGTCACTCATTCTCTGTAAATCTGGACGGTGAGCTCATATTGTGTTGAAGGAAAGGCAGAGAACTTTTCAGATTTCATGACCCATTCAGAATGTAAAAGGTCAAGAGAAGAATGCATGCCTCCAGGGAGGAACAAAAATATCTCACTTGAAAAGTTTGAATGCAGCAAAGGTTGGTGAGATAAATATAAACATGTTATATATGTTTGCAGGGAAGGCATACCACATACTGTATGTTCATTTTTAGTTGCTGATAAAATATGGCAAACCTGCCCAACGGGAGCTAATAACACAAAGGTTATTGACTATGAAGCCTGAAAACAAGAGAGATGTATTCATTTCCAACTCTCATCATACTTTAAAAGAAGAGATTTGAGAATCACAGAGTGTATTTGAGTCACCTGGGTTGCCAATATTTTAATTTGCTTGTTTATTGTTCCATTAACTGTGGCAACGCAGTGTGAAGACAAGCAAATAAAAGACGCACACACCATTAAAACACTGATAGCAGCTATTACCTTCAATACAGATTTTGATTATGAATGTGTTTAGTGCATATTCCCACAACAGCACTGGAGAAATATGGTATGGCCTCTAAAAGGGAGAATAATAGAAAGAAAAAACAGAAGCTTCCTCATCGCTCTCCACTGCTTTCTTCATTTTTCAGCATAGGTCACTTTAGCTGTTAAAATCTAAACTCGGCAACAAAGTGTATACTGTATATAAGGTCACAAACACACTGTAGCAGGGAATGATTGCTTTCTAGATATGCATATACACTACCATTGACGTACATTAAACATGCTTTAGACTTCATGGTTTCCCAGAAGACATATATTTTCCCCATTGACAGCCATTCAAAAGTAATCATATATTCTGACATCATATTTAAAAAAACAACTACCACTGAGACAAATGGGAATGCTAATGTATAACTCCATGGTTAGAAAGAAAGGAAAACTGTCCTAGGATCCCTTAAATCCACTGCATTGCCTGAGTCTTTTATACATTGCCTTGCCAACAAAAAGGATACTTAAAAAATTCTTAACTAACTACTTAATCACTACCTTACAACACAAACTCTCCATGTCTTTCACTGTACTTTCATAACACAAAACTGCAGCTCTGATAAAACTCCTGTTTTGTATTGCCAGTACTATCAATCACTCTACATTCAGGCTCTTCCTTACCTTTTTGTTCAGCATCTGACAGACCCAAGACTGGATAACACCCTCAAACAGCAAGATAGTTTAACACTGAAATGCACCATTTAGCATTCAGTTTTCGCTGCTCAAAATTTGAACAAAACATTAAATTCAGAGGAAGTGATATTCATTCAGGATGCCTGAGAGCTTTTTCTGCTCTGAAAAGTATTAGGGTAAAAATTAGATTTAAAAAAAACGAGTTAAGCACAGGTAAATAGAACTGGCTAGGTTCTGCTCTAAAATATGGTAAATAAGCGAGCAGATAAATTTGCTGTCACCTTCAATATGCATGGAGAATTACCTTTGTCCGCCATTTGCAATTGCTCTCTGTCTCTCTTATGTCTTCTTGCATTAAAATCAGTCTTTTCAATTCAATTTCAATAAAAAAAACAGGGCTACTGTGCATCCTTGCAAACAAACTGTCATCTCACAAAAAATATGCTTCACTGTTGATTCACTGAAATGATTCAGTGCAGTAAATGCAGCATATGCACAGCCAGGCACTTAGTACAGATGGAGTATATGTCATTTCCAAGGGCAGCAGTGAGACACGTTCTGATACCTTGAATCAGACGTCTGCGTGCTGCGAGATTGATCTAATATCTGTCAAGGCCAGCAGGCAGCAACAATAGTAGACAACTTTACCAACTGATCAGTACGAAACTGCTGTCCTCACTGCGGTAATTGCTGTTTTGGGGCTTGAATAGAGAGAGATCAAAGTGAAGCAAACATAAACAGAAAGAAATTTAAACGGGCAGCAAGTGTCACGACAGAGGTCGAATGGTAGCTGGTTGCAGTGCTTTGTTTTAGACAATGTAAAATTGTTCTGTTAGATAGAGCTTTAGAAAAAGAGCTCATCAGTGTTGCTATAGATGAGTAATGCCTCTCAGCCTGCTATTCTAAAACACTCACGGTTTTAATTATACAACTTTGTAAAGCAGTAACGAAATAAACTGCATTTACACTACAAGACAAAGGTTTGGACACCTTTTAATTTTGCATAGTTTCCACTACCATTGCACAAATTGTAGTATGGGAATTATGTAGTGACTAAAATGATTAAACAAAATCAAAATTATATTTATTATATACAGCAGATGTCAGCTTCACAAACTCCTGACATCCTCTGGTCACATTCATGCAAAACTCATTCACTCCAAAAGAAAAGAATCAGTTCATCCAAGGGAGGGAGGAGGGAAGTAAAACAATGTTGTTTTTTAATTAAAATGTAGTTTTGTAAAGCACAATTTTCCATTGAAAATGAACAACAACACAAGCATGCAGTGACCAGGGACCAGTAAGATAGACAGAACGACAGATAGACAGACAGACACATACATGCATTTATTTAATGGTCATATGGTCTGGTCATCACACAATATTTATTTATTAATTTTATTTATCTATCAAAAAAGGGTCTCTAATGTTTAAACAAGCACGTGCCCAACTTATATTTCAGAGATAAGGTGGGGGAAAAAATGATCAATGAATAAAAGCATACATGCTTGTTACACAAAGCTAGAAACCTGATCACTGTATGATTTCATTGAGCCATAAACAAATATTTTGAGTAAAATCATATGGTTTTATAAATGAGGCCCATTGTATGGAAAAGCACAGCTTTAGATTTTGGAAAATATCTTGTATTGATATCTTGTGTTCTAACAAAGGAAGAACGTAATACTGAATTACATAAAGGTGAGTAAATGATGATGATACATTTTGACTTTTGGGTGACTATGGGCCCTAGCATACACCTGGTGCAATGCGGCAAGTGTTTTTTTGCTAGTTTCAGCCGACGCAGTTATCATTTTCATCTGCGCCACGTTGTTTAAATGGCAAATGCATTTGAGCCCATTTGTGCGCCCATGGGCGTGCTGGTCTGATAACGAGGTGTGTTCAGGTTGGCGTGTTGCTATTTTGAGGTAACTGCAATAGACTGCGCCTGGTCTAAAACCTGGCCTAAAGTCATAGCACAAAATCTTTTTGGTATTTAAAAGAGCACGTTAGTAATATGTGTCTATAAGCGGGTCAGCAACACACGTACACTTTGCTTATTACACACAGGGACGCACAGCAGCACACAAACATGTTTAAATATGAAAAATTAAAGGATTAACATGTAAAAGATTATTATTGTGTACATAAATATAAAAATGCCTACATGTCATAATAGATAGTCATTGCATATATCCGAATTACCTATTTTCAAAATGACGAATGAAATTGGCTAATTATTTGACTAATCGTGCCGATACACACATGCATTTAAACTGACTCGTCAGGTTGAGGGTGTCTATATTCCACCATGTAAATAGCAATCCGCCATGGTGCAAGCGCACCTGGCTTTTAAAGGGAATAGGATACTCTGATTGGTTTATTGCATGTTATGCCCAAAACACACCCATGACTCATTAAGAGAATAGGGACAACCCTTTTAGACCATGCACTGGCGCACCAACCATTTTTCCAGCCGTTAAACTAACAAAAGTGGATTCAGACACACCCTAAGTGCACTTGTGCTGTGTGCTTTAGACCATGCTCTTAGATCGTTAAAATCGGGCCCATAAGCCCTATTCGGACGGTAATTGTTTCTCAAGGGGTCATTCATCATTGATAGGGGCTAGTCAGAGATTTTATAGCCATGCAAATTCAGAATATGTGTTTTTTTCCCACCACCCGCGTAAAAATCCCCGGCCGAATTACCTACTGTTTTTTGACGAACACAGTTGTGTGGTAATTAAACTGCAGTCCAAATCCACATTTCTGAGTTTTCTAGAATATATCACTTCAAAATTCACTGTTCACCTTTTTGACCACTGCAGAGCACCGTACAGTTGCGCTTCACTGTAATTTTGATGCATTTTAAAGATCTAGACTTTTATTACTGAAATGCTGGCAACTATTTACAAGAGCAATATATTTCATCACTGCTCAAAAATTAAAAAGAAGAAAAGCACGTAAACCTTAGAAATGGGCCGTTATTACGACAGCAATTATATATGTTAAAATAACCAAGCTGCATTATGTTTACGCTCATTTCCATATGGAATAAAATTACATCCTTTATTTTGACAGAAAACCATTTTAACTATAATGTTAACTATATATCTTCCTATTTTTAAACAGATTTAAATAATTAAATAATTAGGATATTATTTTCCTATTATTAAATTAAATATGCATTTGTTCTTATTATACCAAGCATATGACATTTTATTTACAGCATACAATCATGTTATTAACCACGTGAGCAGCGCGTTCCCAGGTGCGCAGGATCACAAAACTCACTCCTCCACCGTAAATAAATCGCCATCCCGAATGCACAAGTTTTATCACTGGTGGCATGCAAATATATTTTTACGGACTTCCACGTGAGAAACAATTTCCGTCCGAATAGGGCTATAGTCTTTAAGTTTAGTAGTGTTACAGTAAGGTTTTATGTAACAGCAGTTCTACCAATATTCTCTATCGCACAAATAATTCCTAAGGACATTTGTAACTCTATAAGTTTGTAACTTAATTGATCATATTAATTGAAATTATGTTATACAGTTTTTTCAATACTTTTAACAATTTTCCTAAACTTTTAACGCAGTTAGCACAAGTTCTGTCTGTGTAGACTATACAAATGACACATTTCTTGTTTCTTTTACACAAAATGCATACAGTGAACACAAATTTAAAATTATTTTACACACAAGCTCAACCAAGATCAAAACAATGGATTTTTACTGCCAAATTTACCAATGCTTTAACACTGTATGTCAGAACAGATAACAACATGTTCTAAACCTAAAGTCAAAGTGAACAGCTGTTCATATTGTGAATATATGAGCCCCTGTATTTTATTCCATTGCTACTGAGAAACAGCTGATTGAAGTTATGCAAATATATAAATCACAGCTGAGCTTCCCATCTAGGAATTGTTCAGGTGTTGACCATATGGTATACAGTAAAAGAGGGCCTCTTTGGGCTGATCTGACCTGCACGAGGGAGAGGAAGATGAGTACCAGAACGAGGGAGAGGAGTGGGACAAGGGCATGGGAGAGGTTGAGGAGTTAGAACGCATGGTGGCGCTCAAAGAAGGGCCAGAATTAGGGTAACTGATGAAATAAGAGCTACTATCATAGTATCACCATGTCATAAACCACAGGCTATCATACAGAGAGGCTGGTGAACGAGTACAGCCAAATCTCAGCCGGGACACAGTGGCATCCATTATCCAGAATTTTTGAGAAACCAGCAGGTAGTGTATAAGGGCTTCTCCTACTGCAAAGTGTAAATACTTTTACCATGTATTACAGTGACTGTATGCTTCTGGTCTCTAATATGTAACTGTATTTTGTCTATCTAAGGATTCAACATCTACCTCACTCAGGGGGCAGAGGAAAGCTCCAAAATGAAGAACAGTAACTTGCTATTGTCAACACGGTGATTGCTGATAATGAAATAAAACTGAAGGGCATCCCATAAAGCTACTCTGAGATGGGTCATTCGTTTTTTGTATTGAATTTCTGAAGCAAAAAAAAAAAAAAAACTAAATTCATGCATTTACTAAACCCAACAAAACAAAATGTAGAGAGGCTTCAAAAGACACATGCTCAATAAAATATACTGTCTATTGTATAAGGGCAGACCTGACACATAAAATAATGCAGTTTCTGTAATTCCATCTATGTTCCTGTTGGAAGAGAACATATGTTAGGGTTTTGGTAGGCATAGTGTATTGTGTTAGTGAATTATTGTATTTTAAAAATTAGATTTGGAGTTTAGTTTACAATGTGTGATTTTGAGCATGAATTTAACCATTTTGCCAGTTGTGTGTTGTAAGTGTGTTGGTGCGTTAAGAGTTTAGGAAATTTGTTCAAAGTATTGAAAAAATTGCCATAGCGATTGTAAAAAACTGTAATAACTCATCTTCACTGTCTGTTAACAAAGGGAATCCATCTATCTGCCAATACCAAAGACTGTCCAAAACATGTTTAAAATTATATGGGAAAGTAATGAAGCACAAAAGTACGGTGGAATTTGTATTCTAAATGAGTGCAGAGTGAGATCGGGTGAGATGTATTCTCCAGGGATAACATGTGGCAGAAGGAGAAACAGGTCATACACAGGCGTGCATACAAGAAAGAAAGGAAGAAAGAGCGATGATAAACTACTTCATTCAAAACCAGCAGGAAGGCCGGAGGTGTGTGCACAGGCAGTCTATGACTACAAACTCCAAACATTCATGCTAAACAAGAATGTAATTGTTAAATTCAGGTTAAATTCCCCTGGTGTAGGCTCAAACTCACTGTGATTTCAACATGCTTCCAATCCTAACCAAATGTCTTTGCCATTCCCATTGCCCCGTGAAACAAGCTTGTGTAGGTGAATAATGTAGAATAAGCACATTGTCAAGCTTTAATTTTCATACAAGGTCTTGATGTATAAATAAGTTATTTATTCATACTTACAGTAGGGCCATTGTGATTTTCTGGCAAGAAGGAAAAGCACTTTGCAACATCTTGGTGGTCTATACAAGTCTTCTTCTTGAAGCCTCTCAGCTAAAACTGAGGGAGAAAGAGGTCTCTAATTGACTCTACATCTATCAGTCTTCCAGCATCCGCTTGGCCTTTTAAAATCTCCATGACAGTGCAGCAGATGGACTGTGTAAAACTCCATTCCCATCACCCTCTGCCCCTCCCCACTCAATATATCTCACTCTCCCTCTCTTCCTCCAAGCTATGACAACAACAAAAAAATCTCTCTTGCTTTGATAAATTGAACCATCTTATCTTTCACCGACCCATTCAGCACTTCTGTCTTTGATGATCCTCAGTGGTTGGAAAAACAAATCAGCTTTTCATTATTTTGACACTTATATAACCACAAACTCTCCCCTATTGCATTATCTCAGACTTTCCCTTTCCCTCTAGAAGTTATAAAATGGCCCATGTGCAACAGTGCCGTTGAGCTGTATTTGTTCCAAAGCCATCAAATATGTAGTGCACATTGTTTTGGGCTCATGTACTGTGTGTTAGGAGTGGGATGGAGGGTTGTTAGCTATTCACAAGACAAGGGAAGTCTCAGTGCTTACTGCTAATTCTACAAACCCAGATTCCAAAAAAGTTGGGACACTGCACAAATTGTGAATAAAAAAGGAATGCAATAATTTACAAATCTCATAAACTTATATTTTATTCACAATAGAATATAGATAACATATCAAATGTTGAAGGTGAGACATTTTGAAATGTCATGCCAAATATTGGCTCATTTTGGATTTCATGAGAGCTACACATTCCAAAAAAGTTGGGACAGATAGCAATAAGAGGCCGGAAAAGTTAAATGTACATATAAGGAACAGCTGGAGGACCAATTTGCAACTTACTAGGTCAACTGGCAACATGATTGGGTATAAAAAGAGCCTCTCAGAGTGGCAGTGTCTCTCAGAAGTCAAGATGGGCAGAGGATCAATTCCCCCAATGCTGCGGCCAAAAATAGTGGAGCAATATTAGAAAGGAGTTTCTCAGAGAAAAATCGCAAAGAGTTTGAAGTTTTCACCATCTACAGTGCATAATATCATCCAAAGATTCAGAGAATCTGGAACAATCTCTGTGCGTAAGGGTCAAGGCCGGAAAACCATACTGGATGCCCGTGATCTTCGGGCCCTTAGACGGCACTGCATCACATACAGGAATGCTACTGTAATGGAAATCACAACATGGGCTCAGGAATACTTCCAGAAAACATTGTCGGTGAACACAATCCACCGTGCCATTCGTCGTTGCCTGCTAAAACTCTATAGGTCAAAAAAGAAGCCATATCTAAACATGATCCAGAAGCGCAGGCGTTTTCTCTGGGCCAAGGCTCATTTAAAATGGACTGTGGCAAAGTGGAAAACTGTTCTGTGGTCAGACCAATCAAAATTTGAAGTTCTTTTTGGAAAACTGTGATGCCATGTCATCCGGACTAAAGAGGACAAGGACAACCCAAGTTGTTATCAGCGCTCAGTTAAGAAGCCTGCATCTCTGATGGTATGGGGTTGCATGAGTGTGTGTGGCATGGGCAGCTTACACATCTGGAAAGGCACCATCAATGCTGAAAGGTATATCCAAGTTCTAGAACAACATATGCTCCCATCCAGACGTCATCTCTTTCAGGGAAGACCTTGCATTTTCCAACATGACAATGCCAGACCACATACTGCATCAATTACAACATCATGGCTGCGTAGAAGAAGGATCCGGGTACTGAAATGGCCAGCCTGCAGTCCAGATCTTTCACCCATAGAAAACATTTGGCGCATCATAAAGAGGAAGATGCCACAAAGAAGACCTAAGACAGTTGAGCAACTAGAAGCCTGTATTAGACAAGAATGGGACAACATTCCTATTCCTAAACTTGAGCAACTTGTCTCCTCAGTCCCCAGACGTTTGCAGACTGTCATAAAAAGAAGAGGGGATGCCACACAGTGGGAAACATGGCCTTGTCCCAACTTTTTTGAGATGTGTTGATTGTGTTGATGTGTTGATTCCATTTTTCCCTTAAAATGGTACATTTTCTCAGTTTAAACATTTGATATGTCATCTATGTTGTATTCTGAATAAAATATTGAAATTTGAGACTTCCACATCATTGCATTCTGTTTTTATTCACAATTTGTACAGTGTCCCAATTTCTTTGGAATCGGGTTTGTACTGACAGAGATCAAGAGATCAAGAGAACGAGATAAATATAGTGAATCAAGATAAGACTTTAAATACAGAGGGGTACAAGCAGCTGTGTCACCATTATTTTGCAATGCCAGCACAATTTGTCATTGAGAATAATTACTTAAGAGTGGCAGGTCAATAGGGGTGAGACTCCAACAGAGAGAGCAGACGATGTGACTTTGCCCACTGTAGTTCTTTGTCAAATCTCCTGTTATTCAGCAGATCATTTTAAAACAAATGATTTATCTCTAGTTATTCACATTTGAATGACTGAACAGGATTTGAGTGTCTTTTTTGTAAAGATGCACCGATCGACCGGGCAGGGACGACGGTCGATTTTCCTTATGACTGGCCCGGACCGGTGACCAGTTCAGTCTCGTGTCTTTCTGATTCCAAGCCAGTCTGTTTTATTGCCAGCGGCACAGGCAATACCGTCATCTGCACGTTCTCGCTCTCTTCTCTCCGACAGCAAAGTGACACACACCCGCATTCTCTCAATCACTCATCTCATTCGCTCCAGTTAAATAGTGCTTGTATTGCGCATAATTTTACTGATTCGCGCTCAAGTGGAGTGCACAAGCTGCCACTCAAACAGCTTGTGAGTCGCAAATACCAAAATGAGTGGCTTACTGCACTTAAATGGACAGATACATACAAAATTATGTCAAAAAATTACCACCGTGGCGAGTATTCAGCTAAACACAGTCAGTTTTGGAATGTAGTTGAGAAAGATAACGCATGTTGTGTAACAGTATATTGGGTCCATGTATAAACTCTTAAAGTGACAGCAGTCTAATATTCCTGCTGCTGTCCGTCATGTTAATCAAAGAACAAAAGACAAAGAAAATAACTCTCTGCTCGACTGAATAAGTTTTATAACTTTAATTGTAAGCATTCATCTTTTTTATAATAAAGACTATCCAGTGTTATTTTACATTTGATTACTTTAATTTCTGTAGTATTTCTTACCTGAATACTAACCTACTGTTAGACCCACCTGAAAAATGTAAAGCTCTCTCTCTTTATTCTATTACATTTATTTGTGCTGTTGTTTGCAAATTGTTTATTTGTTATTTTATTACTGACATTTTACTTGTGTTTTTGTGACAAAATAAAATGTATCGTTGAAGAAAAGTACATTTTTGTTTGTATAAGAAAATTATAATTGGCAGGTCACTTACAAAAAAAAAAATCGGAAATCTGAATCGCCAAGAAAATTGCAATCGGTGCACCTCTACCTTTTTGCTAGGCTGTAATCCTTCTAAGAGTAAGATGCTAAATTGGAGTATATGGAAAGTCAATTCACGCAGCGTTTAAATGAAATAAACGAATCCCTGGTGCCGATTTAATCCTTTGATTTATTGTTTCCCACCCATTGACGCACCTCACTACACGCCAAACTCTGTCAGACCTAATCAAGGCTCACAGTTGAGTCAGCTATGAGTATGTTCTCCAGCTTAAACACTGTCTGTTTAATTAAACAATTTTATGAATTATTCAGCTCCTAATGGGAAGCAGAATGGATCCAATTAATAAATGAGAGCAGGAATCCCAACAGGACTGGCTCTGAACACCCCTATTAGCTTGGCACGAAAACAGGAACTACGGCAATTAGCGTGGAAATATGGTGCTGGAAGAACTGCTGGAATTCATCAAACATCAACATTTACTATGTTGAAAAGTGTGATCAGTCTTGTTACCAGAGATATGTTCATAAAATAATATTTATAACTTTGGACTGATGGATGAGCACATTTGCCACAAATATTTAAAAAAATATATAATTATTTTGAAAAGCTAGGGCCAGAGATGAAGTTATTGTGGAGCAACATGCACCAACTATCTTCTCAAACATGTATGAGAAGTGTTTATAAACCGGTTGTCAACAAACAAGAAGCTTTGAGTGCTCCCTGCGATTTTACACCAAAATAATAGCTTGATGGTTCAACATTTGAAAATGAAGACATTAAGACAACCATAAATATTAGTATTGTACGGAACCCCTAAACGGACCTTTGTAAATATATATTTAAAAAAAACAGACTTTCGCATGCGCACAAGAAACATTTCTCAGACACTTGTGAGGATGAATTATACCTTACAAAGTGGTTTAATAAAGGGTGTATTGATCTTTTTTATATGGCATAATATAAATATAATGCCCTAAAGAAAGCCAAATTGTGAGCAATTTGCTGTACCACTCTTTTTTTTTACCACTCTATCTACAAACCCGATTCCAAAAAAAGTTGGGACACTGTGCAAATTGTGAATAAAAACAGCAATGTGAAATGCAATGCAGTAAATGCAATGTGGAAGTTTCAAATTTCAATATTTTATTCAGAATACAACACAGATGACATATCAAATGTTTAAACAGAAAATAATTTTAAGAGGAAAATAAGTTGATTTTAAATTTCATGGCATCAACACATCTCAAAAAAGTTGGGACAAGGCCATGTTTCCCACTGTGTGGCATCCCCTCTTCTTTTTATAACAGTCTGCAAACGTCTGGGGACTGAGGAGACAAGTTGCTCAAGTTTAGGAATAGAAATGTTGTCCCATTCTTGTCTAATACAGGCTTCTAGTTGCTCAACTGTCTTAGGTCTTCTTTGTGGCATCTTCCTCTTTATGATGCGCCAAATGTTTTCTATGGGTGAAAGATCTGGACTGCAGGCTGGCCATTTCAGTACCCGGATCCTTCTTCTACGCAGCCATGATGTTGTAATTGATGCAGTATGTGGTCTGGCATTGTCATGTTGGAAAATGCAAGGTCTTCCCTGAAAGAGACGACGTCTGGATGGGAGCATATGTTGTTCTAGAACTTAAAGAGAGCCTTTCCAGATGTGTAAGCTGCCCATGCCACACACACTCATGCAACCCCATACCATCAGAGATGCAGGCTTCTGAACTGAGCGCTGATAACAACTTGGGTTGTCCTTGTCCTCTTTAGTCCGGATGACATGGTGTCCCAGTTTTCCAAAAAGAACTTCAAATTTTGATTGGTCTGACCACAGAACAGTTTTCCACTTTGCCACAGTCCATTTTAAATGAGCCTTGGCCCAGAGAAAACGCCTGCGCTTCTGGATCATGTTTAGATATGGCTTCTTTTTTGACCTATAGAGTTTTAGCCGGCAATGGCGAATGGCACGGTGGATTGTGTTCACCGACAATGTTTTCTGGAAGTATTCCTGAGCCCATGTTGTGATTTCCATTGCAGTAGCATTCCTGTATGTGATGCAGTGCCGTCTAAGGGCCCGAAGATCACGGGCATCCAGTATGGTTTTCCGGCTTTGACCCTTACGCACAGAGATTGTTCCAGATTCTCTGAATCTTTGGATGATATTATGCACTGTAGATGATGATAACTTCAAACTCTTTGCAGTTTTTCTCTGAGAAACTCCTTTCTGATATTGCTCCACTATTTTTGGCCGCAGCATTGGAGGAATTGGTGATCCTCTGCCCATCTAGCCACTCTGAGAGACACTGCCACTCTGAGAGGCTCTTTTTATACCCAATCATGTTGCCAGTTGACCTAATAAGTTGCAAATTGGTCCTCCAGCTGTTCCTTATATGTACATTTAACTTTTCCGGCCTCTTATTGCTACCTGTCTCAACTTTTTTGGAATGTGTAGCTCTCGTGAAATCCAAAATGAGCCAATATTTGGCATGACATTTCAAAATGTCTCACTTTCAACATTTGATATGTTATCTATATTCTATTGCAAATAAAATATAAGTTTATGAGAGTTGTAAATTATTGCATTCCTTTTTTATTCACAATTTGTACAGTGTCTCAACTTTTTTTGGAATTGGGTATCTATCTATCTATCTATCTATCTATCTATCTATCTATCTATCTATCTATCTATCTATCTATCTATCTATCTATCTATCTATCTATCTATCTATCTATCTATCTATCTATCACTTGTGCACATAATAAAAGTCATTTCTCATTATTTTGAACAAATTGCAAATGCTTTGGTACAGTCATGCAACTGATTATGTGTAATTGTCTGCTGTTTCCTACATTATCAATTGCTTATGTCATGTTTATCAAAATGTATTATACTGGTTCTCATTGAATAGTCTTACCCCTCAAATCATATAGCCATTAGTTCCATGCATAAGTAATTAAATGCAAAATGGTTAAAATGGTTGTCATGAGGATCAACCAGGTCTCTAAAATAGCTCAGAGATGCATCTCATGAACCTTCATTTGGCAAGCATATATAGACAGACGACAACACAGTGTTACAATTTCTTATAATGGAAGAACAGCAAGGAAACAAACAGGGTCAACAGCCGGGAACAAGAAGAAGAAAAAGAGGAGTAAGAATGTATGGTGGAAGGGTACAGGGGCAAAACAGTGGAAGAGGTAGAACAGGCCAAGATTGTAGACATGTTTCTAATGAAGTAAGGGCCACTATTGTGGACCATGTTCTCAACCATGACCATTAAACTTTTGCAAGAAATAGCACAAACTGCATTCGTATTACCAGATTTTTGCCTAACCAACTACACACTGTTGGGCATAATGGAAAGCACTCTCATCTTCAGTATGAATGCAATATAAATATGTAGTTCAAACTGTAGAAAATTCTTCAGATTGTTCACATGCACAGAAATACAGTTTTTTACAATCGCTATCGCTATATTTTTTCAATACTTTTAACAATTTTCCTAAACTCTTAACACAGTTAGCACAACATCTGTCTGTGTAGGCTATACACATTACACATTTCTTTTTGCTTTTACACAAAATGCATACAGTTAACACAAATTTAAAATGCTTGAACTTCTTTTACACACAAGCTCAACCAAGACCAAAACAATGGATTTTTACTGCCAAATTTACCAATGCATTAACACTGTATGTCCTAAACCTAACCTTATAGGCTAAAGTCAAAGTAAACAACTGTTTATGTTGTGAATTGAAACACAAATCTCACAGATGCAAATTAGTCAGTTTTGATATTATAGAGGATTGCAGAGTGAACTATTTTACCTTTAAGTGAGTCGCACATGCTTACTCATAACAGAAAGTGTAATTTTAGCAATAGTCACGAGAGATGCAACTTGTTAATAACAGTGACAGTCAGAAATCAGATTGCCCCTCATGCTTAGCGCCATGCTCCGGTCATGGGGTCCTCGGTATCAATCTGTCCTGACAGAAATATTTACAGAAACTCCTACAAACTCCTCATGCGACACTACTAGAAAAATGATTTTAGAAAGATACAGAATAAATCAAGATTAACATTTATTTTGCTCAGACAGAACTTAAATATCATAACTAAACACGAATCCATGGTACACTCGAATCCAACTTTCAGCATAAAAATATAAAATACAATTACCGAGTAATATGAAAATCGTTTCAAAGAGTCATTATCTGGCACAATACATACAGTGTGTGTGTGAGTGCCTCTTAGGACACTTGACACAACACTTCATTTTCTGTCTACAGAATGTTCCCAAATGGCAGCCCTGCTACCCGTCCTTAAATACCCAGACCAGAACAAAGGATTGTAAATATTTGCAACACAAACACCTAGTTTGGGGGAGAGGATCAGATATCTTTGAAGAGACCACTCAAAAAGGAGAACACAATTCTCATATGTTTCAATCTTTCTCATCCTAGCAGTGACTACAGTGAAGTTGAGACCATTTTACCAATCGCACTGTGACCTTAAAAAGACACCAGACATGAAAGGGATAAACCAATAGATTCACAAGATACATCATATGTAGTATATCTGCATTCTGTGACTTGAATCAGGGGGAAGGGGGGGAAGGAAGGGGAGGAGGTAGAGATAGGGAGAAGGTTTTGGCCAGAGCGGTGTCCAACAGTTTCTCTGTGAGATCTTCTCTCCAGATTGAGTTTTATTGTTTTATTGCAAGGCGTTGGATCTCAGCTTTTGTCTTAGCAGTAAAACCGCTCATTACACCTCTTTGGGCTGATCTTGTGTGGAAAAAGGAACAATATATAAAAATACCTGCACGAGGGAGAGGAAGATGAGTACCAGGACGAGGGAGAGGAGTGGGACATGGGCATGGGAGAGGTTCAGGAGTTAGAACGCATGGTGGCGCTCAAAGAAGGGCCAGAATTAGGGTAACTGATGAAATAAGAGCTACTATCATAGTATCACCATGTCATAAACCACTGGCTATCATACAGAGAGGCTGGTGAACGAGTACAGCCAAATCTCAGCCGGGACACAGTGGCATCCATTATCCAGAATTTTTGAGAAACCAGCAGGTAGTGTATAAGGGCTTCTCCTACTGCAAAGTGTAAATACTTTTACCATGTATTACAGTGACTGTATGCTTCTGGTCTCTAATATGTAACTGTATTTTGTCTATCTAAGGATTCAACATCTACCTCACTCAGGGGGCAGAGGAAAGCTCCAAAATGAAGAACAGTAACTTGCTATTGTCAACACGGTGATTGCTGATAATGAAATAAAACTGAAGGGCATCCCATAAAGCTACTCTGAGATGGGTCATTCGTTTTTTATATTGAATTTCTGAAGCAAAAAAAAAAAAAAACCCTAAATTCATGCATTTACTAAACCCAACAAAACAAAATGTAGAGAGGCTTCAAAAGACACATGATCAATAAAATATACTGTCTATTGTATAAGGGCAGACCTGACACATAAAATAATGCAGTTTCTGTAATTCCATCTGATGTTTGTGTTTTTATGACAGCGTGCTTTGATTGACTAAATGTTCCTGTTGGAAGAGAACGTGTGTTAGTATTTTGGTAGACATAGTGTATTGTGTTAGTGTATTACAGTTTTTCTCAATTGCTCCATTTTCTGAAAACATTAAACACAAAACCTCATCTTCAAGCACTATGTACAAACCTCTGACTCCTCTTGCAGAATGAAACTTTCGCCTCAAAACAGTTTTACCTGTGTTCAAAATCAAACACTGATCTCAAATCATGAACAAAGTGATCAAAATGATATACACTATATCTCAGTAAACAATACACCGAAAAATAGAAAGCACATTGTTCAAAACATATAGTTCTCAGGGAGAAGTACATTTTTAATCTCAAAACAAATTTCCTATTTTCCGTCATTGTCTTTTGATGAACGAAAACATGTTCTATCATAGTAGCTCAAAACTGATTAGAAATTACTACTCTGCTCTGCTCTTTGCAATTTTTTTGTTCTTCCTCCTCCTTGTACCCCTATTTTTACAGTACTGTACCCTGCATCTCACAAACTTGTCCTTTGTGATACTGTAATTCTTTGTTGATATGACAAAATCTATTGAGCAGTCAGTACTGTTCAGCACAATGTTCAGGGCCATACAATTTGTTCATTGTACAGTATACAGCCTACAATGCACTGTACTTATATTGGTTGTGTCACATCATTTGAAACAGGTTAAATCAATTTTGAGTGGTTGTGTTCAATCAATGACATTGTGTTCTCTATTTGTATTTGATTGTTGCCACTTGTGTTTACTAGTATGGATGACGTGCATTAGAGTGCAGAATGTGTTTTGAGAATGAGAATGTGTTTAGAGTTTTGCTGAAAAGTCTAAGTGAGATCTGCATTGTTCAGCCAATGGGTTTTAGTGTTTTAGCAATTGAGAAAAACTGCATTGTATTTTAAAAATTAGATTTGGAGTTTAGTTTAAAATTTGTGATTTTGAGCATGAAATTAACCGTTTTGGCAATTGTGTGTTGTAGGTTTGTTGGCGTGTTAAGAGTTTAGGAAAATTGTTAAAAGTATTGAAAAAAATTGTCCTAGCGATTGTAAAAAAACGTATTTGCAGATACACACACATGCTGTTGAAACATTTTTATTTCTTTTTTATTTTCACCAAACAAGTCAGTGCAACATATGCACAGCAGATATATTTACATTGGAACAAACTAAAATATGCTCACAAAAAACTGCATCCTCCCTCTTCCTCTTCCTCTCTCTACAACATCTTCCATTGTTGTTGTAAAAAAGAGAAAAAAGGAAAAAAGGTGCTCACCTGTAGTCTTTTCCTGATTGAAGTGTTAACCATTAACCAAAGAGGTGTTTGGCCAGGTGGCACACGTATTGGCCAATTAGCTCATGTAGTGTCATTTTGAATGGCAGTGTTTTGAAACGGCATACATGTGACTTTATGTCAGACTGTTGTGTCTTATGAAGAGAACCGTATTCAGTGCATTTAAAAAGTGCCATTTTGAATTGCAAAATGTGTGTAAAGCAGAAAATGTGTTTAGACTTTAGGAGACTTGAGTAGAGGTTTTGTTCTCTGTGTGTCAGTTTAAATAATTGCGCTGTGCATGTCATTTTAGTGCGTTAGCAACTGGAAAAAACTGTAACATGTTGGTCAGACCAATTAGTGGTTCTTGCCCAGAATAAGAGCAACGTCAGCAAGATTGCCTTAAAGCTAAAGGCCATGTCATCTTCCATCAGATATTATGTTAACAACTCTGATACTGTCAAATCAGCTCAATTCACACCTCTGTCTTACGGTAAACTATACAGCCAAAGCGAGACAGCCAATTCTCACCTATCTTTATTTAGACATTCTTACAGGCTTGCACTTTGAGTAAACATGGTCAATCACTTTTAATTCCTCCATATGGAACCTGCTATCAAGACAGACTGACTCACATAATAAAGCTTCACAAACAGACTTGCATAGTTTTTTTTTTTGTTGTGTGCTTTTTTTAGCTTGTGGATTCAATTCTGACAGGGAAACAAGATTGCGACATGAGTAAGACAGGCAGTACAACAAAGCAAGGATGATACAAAAGAACACTGCACTTCCCTCAGCAGTCTAACATGAACGCTCAAAAAATAAAAAAATAAAACAAACATAGAATGAGCCTGCCCACACAAATAGTCAGAACGAGAGAGAGAATGAGCGAGCAAAAGAGGAGAGGAATGTAAGAGTGAGTTGGCTGCCTGTCATTGCTCTTCCTCTGCAAACTGTACAAGCATCAATTGTTATGTAACCTATGATTTAACTCTCAAATCTAGAACTAAAATTAGAGACGATAAGAGATTCCACCACAGGAAAATTTCAGCATATATCTATCTGGACATTACAGCTGATCAAACACCAATACCTCCAATTATTTTCACAAAGCCTGAGACCAGCACCAGCTCCAGGGGTGTATTTTGAGTCAATTATCCAATTTTCTGAAATTACCTTTGCACACACAGGGAATGAGAGCAAATGTGGGGGTCATGATTAGGAGGACCATGTGAAGAGAACAGAGCAAATTAGATTTAGTGACAGTGGTCAGTTTGGGGTTCAGGCCAAAAGTAAGTGCACAGTTCTGTGTAATTAAGTGGGCAAAATAAATAAAATATTGATTTTATCCCCGCTAAAGCCAGTAACTCTTACTTGGACTGCGGCCAAAGATTTTTCTGCAGGGCTATGACACTGGTAAAGAACTTTACATGATCCGAGGAGGGAAAGGGGAAGCAAATTGGACTGTTTGGTACAAAAAATAGTCAGCACTGTAAAAATAAAATTGGGCACCAATTGAGGTTCCACAGATTGCCACACGGAATGATCCCTCAAGAGCAGTGATTACCAACCAGGGTATGAGTACACAAGGATATACATTTAGATTTTGCTTTGTTAAACAAAAAACAAAAAACTTTTTTTAATTTTTTTATTTTAATAGGACTATGTCAGGGCTGTCAAACTATCTTCTGTACATCCTGTATTAGTCACTCTCATTTTTTGCATATCTGCTCTTAATGCTCTTTATTTTCCTTTATTTCCACATTTTGATTGTGTACACACATTTTTATAGTCTGCAGGGTTTTTTTTTTTTTTTTTTTTTGTAGATCGGTATTCTGTTTTTAATTTTGTTAACTCTTCACGATTGCTGGATCAGTAAAGTCTGTCTGTCTGTCTGTCGATCTATCTTCATTGTTTTCACTGAGATCCTTTCTCCATGATTACCCGAAGTTAAAACCTGTGAATCACCAAAAATCTTAAGTGCATCAAAACCCTCCACTAATAATGGCTTTACTTTATAGGAATAATTTACTGTTTTTAAAGTTTCCGCAGTAACTTATCAGAGAACTGCCCTTTTTGACAAGGGTCCTGGAAGTTTTCTAGAAATTTCCAGCAGTGTGGCAGTCTGATAAACACATATGGTACAAGTGTCTTTTTATTTTTACAGTGAAAGAATTTCACACATAACAGATTCACGTAAGAAGATGAGGGCCAGAAATGTTTAAATAGAGTGCCTAAACACACACACACACACACACACACACACACACACACACATACAAACATAGAGAACACACATCACCTTGACTGCCTCTCCATGAGTGACTCGGTCAAACACCATGTTATTGACTTTCATGATCTGGTCTCCAACTCTCAGCCCCTCTCTCTCAGCGGATGATCCCGGCTCCACCAAAGACACATAGATGCCAACTCCATGCTCTGACCCACCCCGTATGCTGAATCCCAGGCCTTCGTGGCTCTTGCTCCTTTTCAGCGTAACTTGGCGGGTTTCATCAGGCGCTTCCTGCATCAGCGCTGGCGCTGTCCCCCCAACTGTGGTGCTGAAAGCAGGAGCCGCGCGCACAGATCCGTGACTGGGACCGGCCTGCTCGGACTCGCGCAGAAAGTGGACCGAGGATGCTCCTCCATGCGCGTTTGTGCCGCTGATGTCTTCCGAGCACTCATGCTTGACACTGCCTGTCAGCAGATCCGTCTTCAGATAAAGCCCTTCCGACGTGTACTGGTCGAACAGCAGCTGGTCCGAGCGGGGTATGACCAGGCGCAGCATGGGTAGCAGTTGGCGCTTGTTAGGTGTGTTGAGAATGACTTTGAGAGTCTGCACGAGATCGAATACATTGCGCTTGGCGTGGTAAATGTTGAGGCAGTGGATGAACTGCTCCCTTTCGAAGTCGTTGAGCAGCACGTTGAGCGCGTTGTGCAACTTCTTGACGTTAACGGAGAGCGCGCGGCCACCGGAGCCCAGCGAGTTCGCGCTCGACTTGAGAGAAGCGCGCTCCAGATCCGTGCTCATTCTCAGACACCTCAAAACCACAGGGGGATTTCACATCAGGCATTAGGAACGGAGCACGGTCACTGTCTCTTGCTAAAAACAGAAATGAACAGCGATTCGTGCGTTAAACCGGTGAGACGTGTCATGCTGAATTAAGTCCTCGCTCAAAAAAACAACAACGATAAAAAGAATTAGTGCAATACAGTTTCGAAACTTTTGAGTATGAATAAAAATTGTTTAATGATCACTTTGAATGCTATATATAGTGGAAAAAAGTCCACTGTTCGTCCAGAGACAAACAACAAACCCGAATTAAGTCCTGCGAGGATTTGACGTCCGTAATAGTGACTTTAATCCGTTTGGTAACACATTGTGCGAAAAGAAACGGGAAGTGAGACGTCCTGCAACGAGAAAGAAGATTAAAAAAAAAAAAAACACAATACGAACGTTTCAAGTTTGACAGCCGCGCTCAGAAGAGGAGCGCGCGTGGTCAGTGTGGCTCGCTCTGATTTCTTGTCGCTACTACCGAGTCCGTAGTGAGATACCGACACAGGCGCTCTGGAGGAAATGACGCAAGCGCGAGGCGCCTCTGTTGCCTAGGAACAAACAACTGCGAGGAACGCATTTGGACAAACAAAACCACATTTTTCCTGCGCGTGAGCTATTTTTAATGTTCAGGGCCGCCGGGCTATTGACGTTAATCAATTGAAAAGTCGTTTGCAGAGAGGGCCGTAACATAAAAGTTCGTAATGGCAATTGTATTTCTTACAGGGAAACACAGTTGAAACCACAGCCACTTGAACTCAACTTTACAGATGTCAGCCATGGGCAGATCCTCCACGTGCGATGTGTTTCATGAGGAGCCAGCCTGTCAGTATCACAGTCACTACTGGCTGTTGTCCCTCTTATTTTGAAGCAAATAGATTGTAGATTAGCCTTACGGTACTGCTCAGAAAGATGCAAGTGCAACAAGTACAAAATACAATTTAATATTTATTAAACATGATTAATTTATGCATTATAATCAATCTGCAATTAAACATTAAAGTTGTGCCAGTATGGTGCTAAGAGCAACGGTGGAACATCCAATTTAGAGATCAAAAATATATTCCGCAATTAAAATAAATCAGAATCAAGTATTTCAGAGAGTCATTTAATCAAGAAAACACAGTGACCTAAATATATTTTTCAGTAATAACTAATGAAAAACACATTTGATTCTGATTGACGTTTTCCTTTGGAACACTTCAAAAATCCCCATCTCAGACCAGACGACATTTTAAAGACATACATTTCAATCTTTCAGTGGATGTCTTATCCTAAGTTAACAGGAGGTAGTGAACAGATTTACAAAACGAGGGCAGTGTTTGGATATGTGTGTGTTTGATTTATGAGTGCTCCATTTACACCTGAAACTCTCTAATCCTCTGAGCAAAGAGTGTAATATCACATCTTAAACCCAGCTCTGCTCAAATCAGCTTGTGTTGTGAGAAGCCCAACTCTCACAGATGCTGTGTCTGATATTGCATCTGCTGAGAAAAGCTGCATAATCCATACGGTACATTCAGGGCAGTCCGTGAATTGATTTGTATAAACAATAATGATTATCCAATTCCATATTATATTTGTTCAGTCTACGTTGTCTGATGTGCTAAAAAAGCAACCAACAAGGTTTTAGTCCAGACTTTGGATTTCAGCTGCTGTGGAAGCTCGGTTAAAACACACGTGTCATCCTCTAAGCTCATAAAGAGGAATTAGAAAGGCCTGTCAGCAGACATCCTACCTACAGTACACAAACCAGGGCTATTAATAATCTTATATGGACAGACTGTTGCTCCCTTTAAGGCTTTATTTAACCTCATCCTTTTTTTAAGTCTATCTGCATTGACCCAATTCATTTTCAATGAAAGTATGTAAGTAAGTAAAGCTTTATTTATATGGTACCTTTTAAAAAAGTGTTTACAAAATACTTTACAGAAGAGAAATACACATGCATTCAGAGAAGAAAAACATACAGTTGTGGCCAGAATTATTGGCACCCCTAGTAAATATGATCAAAGATGGCTGTAAAAGTAAATCTGCATTGTTTATCCTTTTGATATTCCATTTAAAAAATGGCAAAAATCCAACCTTCCATTGAAGTAAAATAATTGAAAGTGTGTGTGTGTGTGTGTGTGTGTGTGTGTGCTTGCGTGCGTGCGTGCATGCGTGTGTGTGTGTCACATTATGAAATAAATGTTTTTCTCCAACACATTGGCCACTATTATTGGCACCACTACATTTTTTATTCCCATTAATATTATTATTTTTTTAGCACACTAGGGTTATAGGAACATGACATTGTCTAGCTATGACTTTTTGTTTCACAGGAGTATAAATATTAGGAAACAGAAAGGCTAAATACCCTTAATCATTCATCAGAATAATTAAAACCAAAGAATATAATTCTGATGTGCAGCAAAAGATTGTTGGGCTGTAGGAAAATAGCTAACGCATTGACAGTTCCCATTTCCACCATCAGGGTAATAATTAAGAAATTCCAATCAACTAAAGAGGATTCAGTTCTGCCTGGAAGAGGGCATCAAGTTTGAGTGGCCGAAGACTCTCTTAAGGATCACAGCTGGAGAACTGCAGAGATTAGTTGAGCTTTTGATTCAAACAACCCCTACATCACCACATGTTGCTTGGGAGGGATTCAAGAAAAATCCTCCTGGCTCATCAAAAAACTAACTCCAGCATTTTCAGATGTCAGATATGACTGGAACTTCTAACAGGATCTGGTTCTGTGTTCAGATTAAACAAAAAAAAAAAAAGAGCTTTTTGGCAGGGATAAAAAGTACCCCATGCCCATGGTAAAAAATACTGTTGAATCTTTAATGTTGTGGGCCTATTTTTCTGCGAGAGCTCCTGGAAATCTTGTTTAGATGCATGGTATCATGGATTCTAGCAAATACCAGCAGATAAAAATCTAAAGCTGACGGCCTCTGCTAGAAATCTTATAATGGGCCGTGGTTGGCTCTTCCTTCAGGACAACGACAAAATGTGGTGATCAAAATCAACACAAAAATGTGTCACTGAGCACAAAATGAAGCTTCTGCCATGACCATCCCTGAACCCTATAGAAAATGAGTGGGGTGAACTGAACAGGGATCTGGGAATCTGAAGGATCTGGACAGATTCTGTATGGAGGAATGGTCTCTGATCTCTTGTCAGGTGTTCTTCAAACTCATCAGGCATTATAGGAGAAAACTTCTTTTTCTTTTGCACCAAAGTCAGCATGAAACAAAAGTCAATAATAGTCGTTTTGTCCTTATCATGACATATGTATATATATATATATATATATATATATATATATATATATATATATATATATATATATATATATTGTGGCGGCGGGGACCGTGAGAGCGGGCGGTGGCGAATGTTAATGAGCGTCAGCTGTGCGCCACACGGCCTCGCCTCATGGAGGAGTGACGGGAGTATAAAAGGAGGAGCGACGACATGGCAAGACGAGAGAGGACCAGGCCTGGAGTTTATGTTTGGTTTTGTTTTGTGTATGTAGGCGGCAGTCGGCCGTGAGGGGCTGCCGCCATTATTGTGTTTGGTTTTGTTTTGTTTTTAGGCGGCAGTCGTCCGTGAGGGGCTGCCGCCGACGTTATGGTTTGTTTTATTTTTGATTAAAGTTTTTAAAATGTTCGCCGGTTCCCGCCTCCTTCTTCCCTATACACGTGAACGTCGTTACATATATATATATATATATATATATATATATACACTCACCTAAAGGATTATTAGGAACACCATACTAATACTGTGTTTGACCCCCTTTCGCCTTCAGAACTGCCTTAATTCTACGTGGCGTTGATTCAACAAGGTGCTGAAAGCATTCTTTAGAAATGTTGGCCCATATTGATAGGATAGCATCTTGCAGTTGATGGAGATTTGTGGGATGCACATCCAGGGCACGAAGCTCCCGTTCCACCACATCCCAAAGATGCTCTATTGGGTTGAGATCTGGTGACTGCGGGGGCCATTTTAGTACAGCGAACTCATTGTCATGTTCAAGAAACCAATTTGAAATGATTCGAGCTTTGTGACATGGTGCATTATCCTGCTGGAAGTAGCCATCAGAGAATGGGTACATGGTGGTCATAAAGGGATGGACATGGTCAGAAACAATGCTCAGGTAGGCCGTGGCATTTAAACGATGCCCAATTGGCACTAAGGGGCCTAAAGTTGGCCAAGAAAACATCCCCCACACCATTACACCACCACCACCAGCCTGCACAGTGGTAACAAGGCATGATGGATCCATGTTCTCATTCTGTTTACGCCACATTCTGACTCTACCATCTGAATGTCTCAACAGAAATCGAGACTCATCAGACCAGGCAACATTTTTCCAGTCTTCAACTGTCCAATTTTGGTGAGCTCGTCCAAATTGTAGCCTCTTTTTCCTATTTGTAGTGGAAATGAGTGGTACCCAGTGGGGTCTTCTGCTGTTGTAGCCCATCCGCCTCAAGGCTGTGCGTGTTATGGCTTCACAAATGCTTTACCTCGGTTGTAACGAGTGGTTATTTCAGTCAAAGTTGCTCTTCTATCAGCTTGAATCAGTCGGCCCATTCTCCTCTGACCTCTAGCATCAACAAGGCATTTTCGCCCACAGGACTGCCGCATACTGGATGTTTTTCCCTATTCACACCATTCTTTGTAAACCCTTGAAATGGTTGTGTGTGAAAATCCCAGTAACTGAGCAGATTGTGAAATACTCAGACCGGCCCGTCTGGCACCAACAACCATGCCACGCTCAAAATTGCTTAAATCACCTTTCTTTCCCATTCTGACATTCAGTTTGGAGTTCAGGAGATTGGTTGATTAGATAATTGCATTAAGGAGAAATTGAACAGGTGTTCCTAATAATCCTTTAGGTGAGTATATATATATATATATATATATATATATATATATATATACATACACAAGTAAAATGGCTTTTGGAACAAGAAGGTCAACAAGAACAAGTCCCGCATGTAGGGCGGGACTTGAAGGGAATTGATTGGATGGTTGTGGTTTGCTATTGCTGTGATCTCATGTGAGTGACAGATTGTACCGCCCTTGCACCGGTAAACACGTCATCAGAGAACAGATATCATTACGAGGGCACATTCATTTGTACATGAATAAATCATTTATAATAAATACTGCAATATTCCATGAAAAAAAGAAGAATTGTCAATTTTGATTTCATTTTGACTTTAATAAATAAAACAATAATACAAATGAAACAAAAGTGCAGCATAATAAAATGAGAGAATAAGTACTAATAATTAAAAGAAATAAATTACAATCACATCAGTGGTTAAATTAGTGATTTAAAATGGTAAATTTAAGATCAAAATGAGACTAAACACATGTATAGAACTTTCTTCATCCTTCTGGATCTCCAACTCACTGATTTACAGCCCTTTAACAGCAAAGGAGTCAAATTCATTGTTAATTTGCAATTATAGCTCTTGGCATCAGAGCATGGTGGCAGAAATTAATGAACAATTAATGGTCCTAAATGAGACAATAGAGATGATCACTGATCTTTATGCATTTCAGACGAGAGTGTACTACACCTCAGCTGTAAGTCACACATATACATGCTCAAAAGTGCTCCAAAAGGTCGGACAGTAATTCAATTAGGTGCTGAAATATTTCGAATGTATTTCCCTGACATCTTCTTTCTCTCGATGTACGCATGTTTGAGAGAGTGATTTAATAAAGCTGTGTGGTTAGGATAGTTTAACCTAATTTGAGTAATTCCTGTTCTCTTGACTTGAGATTTCTCCCTGCACCACCACAGTTGGCTGGTTTATGCTCTCCACTTAAAGAGTCCCACATAATCTTTTGAGAACTGAGTGAGTGATGTACTGAATAAACAAGTAACTTTTACAACAGGTTATGCTCTCAAGGCCAAAGACCAAAATACAGTTCACTTACATCCCCATACATTTTTTTTGAGAATAATTGACAGAAGGTCGTTTTCACACTGAAACATGTTAAACTGTATTACTCCCTGACACTTATACAACGTCGTTTACAACAGCTCATAAATGCAACACAAATTTTCACTCTTCAACAAATATAAACCAGGGACAGAAGGTAGAAGTGGAGGAACTGATCGGTAAACGTTGAGTCAGAATGCGGTATGGCTTTGATTAATAGCAGAATGTTTAATGGGAATTGAGGGAAATGTGCGTCACGCTGGGCTCTGCCAACCCCATAATTACCGCAATATAAAAGAGCAGAGGGATCGTATGCTGCAGTGCCATGCCCCAGTGCCCAGTCTGACAGAGCACACCACGCCATTAAACACTGCATTATGGACACCTTGCTGAGGTGTACTTAGCCTTCACTACAGGACAGGGGTGATTTAAAAGCCATGTTATGACATCTGACCCATGCAGTCTGAAAAAAAAAAAGTGCCAGCAGTGAATATTGTATGGGTGTGATGTAAGTTAAATCATGTCTCTTTTTGCTGTGCTGCTGTTCAGTTTGTATATGATAGATACCGTGTCAGCTGCAGGTTAAGAAGAGGTGGGTGGAAATGATGTAAACTGAAGCTGACATCCTATGGAGCGCTATTTAAAACTCTGGATTTGGCCTCTAGCCACCCTGTTTTGTGATCACAAAAAGTACCTGAAATTCACCCTTTTCTATTAATATTAAATGAACTCACTCTGTAAAGAGAGCCAAGAGTTTCCAGTTGGCATCTTATTCACACAGAATTCAGGTGTTCCAGTACCATTATACGTATTTTAGACAGCTTAAATTCCGTAATGATATTATTTTCCAGTTAAAAGCACTTAAAGAGAGCTGTAATTTCATTAAGTAAATGGAAAAATAAATCAAGGAAAATGTTAAAATTGAAAATTCATTTTTTTAAATACAGTACATTATGAAGTGGAGAAATTCATTTAATTTAATCTTTCAAAATCTATGCTCTAAAGTTATTGTGATCATGTTCATAGAAACAGCAGTCAGGAGCTTGTGAGGGCACAATTTGACATTAAGAAAAAAAATAAACTTCTGATAAATACTGTCATTAACTTCGGCAGATGGATGCCTCTACACTGTCGCTGCACATAAGATAGTTCTTAATGATTGAACCACTGATATGGCCACTGTAGATCTTTAGAGGCTGTGTCAATCTGTTGATGCCCCACTGATGCTCTCTGTATCCCGATGAGCAAAACTTCTCGGGAATATGCCAATTTTTCCAGCAATGTGCCCCTCTAACCACTCCTCATTCACTGCAAAATGGAGAAAAAAGAAAAATACTGTTCTTACCCCAATGCTGGTGTGTAAAATTCTCTAATAATAAAGAAAAGACACCCCTGTGTTTACATACCTTCACTGAGAATGTCAATTGTGTCGCCTTCACTGAATTCCAAATCCTCTGGGCCTTGTGCATTGTAGTCATATAGTGCCACCATCTGATAAAGAATGGTCCTGTTGGCCAGAGGGTCCTCGTTCTTGGGACAAGATGGAAAAAAAGAAAGTTTCCAAATATTAAAAGTTCCTAAAATGCTGTAACATTCATTTGTGATGGGTGTTATTTTTTTCCTCACAGTTTAATAAACAATTCATAGGTTTTGATTTCCTAAAATAGTGTGAACACTATGTGACTGTGTGGCGCTATCAAAACACACTCTGTTTAAACATACAGACACTAGCTCAACCATTGGTGTGCATTTTGGGTGACACAATATGACCAATCGCAGACAGCATTGTGCATGGGAAACTGTATTCCATTTGGTGACAGTAGAGGTGCACAAATTACACACAATTAATATCCTTTAACAGGCTTCACTGAGAGCTGTCGATCAAAAATGGTAATTAGTAAGATTACCTGACACCAAACTTGGGCACGTCCTGATTCAGCCACACCCTCTAAGCTATTCAGTTCATCGTCACCATTCAGTGGCATTAGTACTCTGGTGCCATGCCTTCGGTGTCTGTGAGAGGAAGTATAGTATTGTGCGTTAAGGATGGTGTGGGGTGAAAAATCACCCAGACAGATGGACATGGTGTCCATCTGATGGTTCAATGGAAAAATGTGACCAGAGTTTTAACATACTTTAATGTTGGGAATTTATGGCAACTAAAAGCAGGTCAGCCAGACTGCAGGTTTGCAATATTACCTGAGGCAAATGTTCGTCACGGGCTGTCCTAATTTCTGAGCGATTTTCTCTTGCAGATCCCGGAAAGGAGTTTCTAAAGGGACTCTCAGAGCTATGGTGTATGTATAGTGCACCTTGACTACGACTGATCCAGAGTCCTGTGGTGAAGTTTGGGCCTGAGAAATGGAGGTCACATTTGAGGCTATGGCTGATGCAACAGAGATACATCTGAATCAGATTTTTGCATTAAACTGATCATACGTATAAGCTAAATGAATGAAGTTATTATACAAGGACATGAAAACATTTCAAAGTTCCCTTTTCTATTACAAAGTTCTATCATGTGCACAAGGTATTGGGATATTCAAATATAAGTTAATATAAGGGTAATTGGGTTTCTCTACCAGGCAGTGGCCTTAAATAGTCTCCTCTTAAGATTTTCAGCTTTCTTTTGCTCCCTTGGGTGTATTTTTGACTGAATCAGGCCAAATCAAAGGCCTGCTGCCTCAACACTCCACTCCACTTCTTGTCTGAGTCACAAAACTCATTCAAAAGATCTCATCTCACACAAAAGATCAACCATGACGGCCACTGCATTAATCATGCTCTGCTTCTATTTTTATCTACAGTACATGATACTGTCAGAAATGTTGGCTTTCAGGCTTGACAAATTGGACAGGGAGATAAAATGAATTTGCTGAATTATATAATGATGTATTCATGATTAGAGGGCAAAAAATGTTAAAGTTAAAGAATGGAAACCCCCATGTTTATAGACAACAAATCTGTTCATTTGAACATAAATCGTTTAAATTAGCTTCTAGTTATTGGTGGCAAAAAAAGAAAAAAAATGTTGGAGTGACGTACTAAAGGGATTTTTCCTGCACAAGGTGAGCATACTTTCATCTTTCTTTCAAGTGTGTTTTATTACTCACCTGCTGTGTAGGGACGCGGGTGGAGTTTCTGGTCATTGAAGGAGTTGTGTGGGTAGCACCGGCATAGGAGGGTGAAACTCTACAGAAGAGAGGACACTGGTACAATCTTTCTTCAGAATACTGGTACAATCATTTTATTTATTTTTAGGACAGTTGAAGAAGAGACAGGAAACGATAACTGCATCATGCAACATATTGGAGCATGCGCTCTAGATATTAGTTTAGAAATTACATTTTCTTTCTTTTTTTATAATATTATATATTTTATAATAATTCTATAATAAAAACAACTTTATTTATTAACAAACAGTTTTAGTTTCAATGTGTCTGTTATATCTGAAAACATTTTTACTGTACCTAATGTACGTTGAGATGGACCTTGGGGTCGATTTGGGGGTTTTAGGGCTGGTGGATGTGGGATGCCATTGGCGAGTTCCTTCCAAGTGATATGCAGAGAAAAGCACTCAGTATGTTATTGCCTATAACAACTTTAATTCAGATATTGAACATCAGAGGCGGAAGAACAAGGTCACTGCTCCAACAGTATGCAAAACAAGCACAATTAAACCACATCTCTGGAAGAATGGGTAACAAGAGGCTATAAACTTAAATCATTTTTATTTTCATGATTGCTATTTTCCTTAGAACGATACTGAAAGTGATAAAGCGTTATGAAGCAAAGTGCAGTCTTTGCCAAATGTATGTGGTTTGCAGAGTGTGTAAGCACATTTTTAACTAACATTTTAAATAGTCTCCATTCATAAAATTCAGCATTTTACACCAAGTTCAATATATCTAAGAGAAAGGCTGGATGAGCCTTGGAAAATAACAAAACCCTATTAAAACCCATAAAGCACATATAGTATATTGTGGGAAATGAAAGAGGTCATACAAGGAGGTTAAAACAAATAGAACACTTACAATTCGCTTGATTTTACCCTTTTTCTTGCCCATCGGTTCAAGCAGGAAATTGGGAACCAGACCTCTCTGACATGTAAAAGTTAAAAAAAGAAGAAGAAATAGCCCAGGTGTTACTCTATATTTTCTTATTAGTTTTATATCACACATTGACATTGCCACTCAAACTGCTTTTGTGAATGTCAGACACATAATTAGAAAGCAAGAATATCTGCTTGTTAAGTCTGACCTGTTTCCGGGTCCAAACGCTTGGATTCCAAAAGCAAATGGTGCAAATATAAACTGACCACGCACTGCAATACTACTGAAAAATCATGATCCTAATCTTTACCCCTATACAGAAATCTCTGATGGCCAGACAGGGATTCATCTTTTATGAATTGTTGAAATATGGTATACGGGATGTTGTGAGCCCAGAGAATGTGGTGTACACCGTTTTAAACAGTTTTAAAATGCTTAGCTAAAATATATGACTAAATAATGCTTATAAACTCCTGTTAAGATTGGATTCCCAATTTAAACAAGTGGAGGCATGGACCTGGAAACAGTAATCCTTATGTCACAATTTAAAGCCACAATGTGTAATTTTTCGCTGCTAGATGTCGCCAATTCAAAACAAAGGTGTAAAGGCCTTTGCCTTTGAAATCAGGTGCCTTGATTTCACTGAGCTTTTATTATGGCGCAGAGACTGCTTCCACTTATTCCGGTCATGCGTACGCAGCGCTGTTGTATCATGTGATACATTATTTGAGTGTGTTGAAAGTTATGTTATAATGGTTCTCTGTGCGTTCGCTCAGTGGGTACTATGAGACACTTGTTGCACACTGCAATAAGCTAGATCGATATTAGGCATGGTAAAACATGGTACTCGAGGTAAATCAAGAAAATGAGTTTTAAACAATAAGACTGTGTTGAGCTATAACAATAATTACTTTTCTGTCGATTAATGTATCAAACAGTTGCTCACCTGTCTAATAAAACACATAATATATTAAAGCGTCTTTGGTGTTTCCATGGTTTCTAAAAAAAAATTGAGGGTAACACAGTATGATGTCATTGATGCCGTGTCAAAATTTCTTATTTCTCTGGATTTAAAAATTCTTTTTACATTTAGGATGTACCTTGAATACAATGTAAGTCGCTTTGGATAAAAGCGTCTGCCAAATGCATAAATGTAAAATATATAACATTGTTCTAGTGGATCTTTTTGGTATTTGAATCCAAAACTCTCACATAAGAAGCAGAATGTCATACTGGTGGAAAAACATTCAATGTGCCTCCAAATCAAAACAAATCCCCAGTAATCATCCTTCACATCTAGAATGAAAGAGTATCCCACCTTTCCATCATAAATGACTACTGCCAGCCCGTCCTTGTCGTCATCACTATACACAAACACTTCTGCTCCAGCAGGCACTGTTAGCTCCCCTGCACCTTTTGCCACATAAGCACTCTTCATTACCATGTAACGAGAGTCCCTATGCAGGAATGACATATTATATCATATATTATCTCAGTGTATTAAGCTGGTCTTGTAACGGTCTTTAATATTTTCTGAATACTTACTGGCCGTCAACTACATTTGGCTCATAGTACCCTGGTTTCTGCAGGGACATACATAATCAGTGGAGTTTAGTGAGAAACCAAAAGACAGTGAAAATAGCATTACAGGTGGTAACTTTACCTGTGGTCTGAGGGGATCAAAGCCCCTGAAGTCATCATTTGGAATCAAAGAAGTGATGACCTGAGAGAAGAAGAGTTTAGTTTCAGGGAATATTTGTCAAATTTCTTGTATAGTGTGTTTAGTGCAGAATCAGCAGTGTATGTGATTACAATCATTTAACAGTTGAAGCCCTTTTTGTGCAGCTTTTAAGTTCTTACATACATGTATTTCTATATTTTCAACAGATTTTCAACTGTTAGTTTCAAATGTCCCCACTAGGGGGCCTCAGAAAACTTCTAAGGTGGCCTCAAAATGACTTAAAATTATGAGAAAAAGACAAAACAAGCATTAAAATAAGCTAAAAAGAAAAAAAAAAAAATCTTATTTTAATTCACCTCCTTAAGAAATAAGTGACTTCTAGATCTGGAAATGTTATAGAAAAATATTAAATATTGTTAATAATGTCATTAATAAAAATCCATGAGCATCCTTATACATTTTCTGAATATACCATTTTTTTAGTTATGCCACGCTCAAACATATTTTATCAGGTAGAAAATATTTGTGAAAATCCTCATCCTTCCTCCAAATTGTTGTGGACAATTGGGGGAGCTGAAGTCAAAAAGGCTGAGACCCACTGACTTAGAGCACATCATTACAATTTATTTGTCTGTAATATTTGATTTTGCACATTTAGGTTTGTCCGTTTTTTAATTGGACCACTCCTTTTGTGTTCAAATATTTTCTACTTTACTATTATTGGATTATAGTGAAGTTTATCATATAGTTAATTTTCAAACAGCTATTAAAGCAGCAGTACAGAGTAAAACTGCGAATCACCTTTGCTTCACCCAAGAAGTCTCTCGGTTTAAGCTGGTCTACCTCCTGTTTCCTGGGACGGAACACTTCACCCTCTGGCACCAGGAGAGGCTCCAGAACCTCTCTCCTCTGGGAATAAATTGGACATAAACATTAAGTGACAATGTTTAGTGGAGTGTTGTTCTCTGAAAACAGACTTCAGAGATCATTACAAACCACTGTGTTCAGTGAAACATTATTATTAGTGCAATAAAAGCTAGCGCTAGATGTTTTGCACTATGAAAATGCTTTTCAGCCTTCTGTTTGCATTTTCTTAATGTAAGTATCACAGGTCTTACAGAAATAGCCTCTAGAGCTGTGTCTATTAGGTTGCTTCGACCCGCTCCTCTCTCCTGTGAGGCTGCCAGCAAAATGTCCCTGGCTTTGTCCCATTGTTGCAGTCTGGAGTGAACGGCTGCTGCATTATAAAGGACCTATAAGAGAACAAACCCACACAAGTTGTACACACTGTACATTATATCATATAAACAAGACAACAAAAGATTATATAGTACTGTTAAAAAATACTGTTAATTTTTTTAACACTTTTATTCATCAAGGATGCATTAAATTAATCAAAAGACACTGCAGACATTTATTATGATTTATAATTTTATTTTAAATAAATGCTGTCCTTTTGAAGTTTCAGCAAAGAATCCCCCCAAAAATATAATGGTTTCCATGGTTTTAACTGTGATTATAAGAAATGTTTCTTTTGCACTGATTTCTGAAGGATCACGTGACACTGAAGACTAGCGTAATGCCATCACTGGAATAAAATACATTATAAAATATATTAAAATAGAAATTATTTTATGCTTTAATAAGGTTTCAAAATATTACTGATTTTACTGCATTTTGATACTTTGATACTGTATTTTTTTTCAAACAAATGCATAAGAGCATAAGAGAAAAATGACAGACATTAAGACATTAAAAAAAAACATTTGAATGGTAGTGTGTATATATACAGGTTCTGGTCATATAATTAGAATATCATCAAAAGTTGATTTATTTCACTAATTCCATTTAAAAAGTGAAACTTGTATATTATATTTCTTTTAATTTGATGATTATAACTGACAACTAAGGAAAATCCCAAATTTAGTACCTCAGAAAATTAGAATATTGTGAAAGGTTGAATATTGAAGACACCTGGTGCCACACTCTAATCAGCTGATGAACTCAAAACAACTGCAAAGGCCTTTAAATGCTCTCTCAGTCTAGCTCCCTTTCAGTCGGTCATGTTCGATGTACGTCTCCGTTCCCTCCTTCAGGGAACGAGGGTTACATGCGTAACCAAGACGTCCTGTGGGCTACACAATCATGGGGAAGACTGCTGACTGGACAGTTGTCCAAAAGACGACCATTGACACTTTGCACAAGGAGGGCAAGACACAAAAGGTCATTGCAAAAGAGGCTGGCTGTTCACAGAGCTCTGTGTCCAAGCACATTAATAGAGAGGCCAAGGGAAGGAAAAGATGTGGTAGAAAAAAGAGTGTCCAAGCAATAGGGATAACCGCACCCTGAAGAGGATTGTGAAACAAAACCCATTCAAAAATGTGGAGGAGATTCACAAAGAGTGGACTGCAGCTGGAGTCAGTGCTTCAAGAACCACTACACACAGACACATGCAAGACATGGGTTTCAGCTGTCGCATTCCTTGTGTCAAGCCACTCTTGAACAACAGACAGCGTCAGAAGCGTCTCGTCTGGGCTAAAGACAAAAGGGACGGGACTGCTGCTGAGTGGTCCAAAGTTATGTTCTCTGATGAAAGTAAATTTTGCCTTTCCTTTGGAAATCAGGGTCCCAGAGTCTGGAGGAAGAGAGGAGAGGCACACAATCCACGCTGCTTGAGGTCCAGTGTAAAGTTTCCACAGTCAGTGATGGTTTGGGGTGCCATGTCATCTGCTGGTGTTGGTCCACTGTGTTTTCTGAGGTCCAAGGTCAACACAGCCGTATACCAGGAAGTTTTAGAGCACTACATTCTTCCTGCTGCTGACCAACTTTATGGAGATGCAGATTTCATTTTCCAACAGGACTTGGCACCTGCACACAGTGCCAAAGCAACCAGTACCTGGTTTAAGGACCATGGTATCCCTGTTCTTAATTGGCCAGCAAACTCACCTGACCTTAACCCCATAGAAAATCTATGGGATATTGTGAAGAGGAAGATGTGATATGCCAGACCCAACAATGCAGAAGAGCTGAAGGCCACTATCAGAGCAATCTGGGCTCTCATAACACCTGAGCAATGCCACAGACTGATCGACTCCATGCCACGCCGCATTGCTGCAGTAATTCAGGCAAAAGGAGCCCCAGCTAAGTATTGAGTGCTGTACATGCTCATACTTTTCATGTTCATACTTTTCAGTTGGCCAAGATTTCTAAAAATCCTTTCTTTGTATTGGTCTTGAGTAATATTCAAATTTTCTGAGATACTGAATTTGGGATTTTCCTTAGTTGTCAGTTATAATCATCAAAATTAAAATAAACATTTGAAATATATCAATCTGTGTGTAATGAATGAATATAATATCCAGGTTTCACTTTTTGAATGGAATTAGTGAAATAAATTAACTTTTTGATGATATTCTAATTATATGACCAGTGCCTGTGCATACAGCAATCAGGCATAACATTATGACCTCCCTAATATTGTATACTAAAATATTATTATATTATATTAAATATACAAACCGATTCCAAAAAAGTTGGGACACTGTACAAATTGTGAATAAAAAAATAATGCAATAATTTACAAATCTCATAAACTTATATTTTATTCACAATAGAATATAGATAACATATCAAATGTTGAAAGTGAGACATTTTGAAATGTCATGCCAAATATTGGCTCATTTTGGATTTCATGAGAGCTACACATTCCAAAAAAGTTGGGACAGGTAGCAATAAGAGGCCGGAAAAGTTAAATGTACATATAAGGAACAGCTGGAGGACCAATTTGCAACTTATTAGGTCAACTGGCAACATGATTGGGTATAAAAAGAGCCTCTCAGAGTGGCAGTGTCTCTCAGAAGTCAAGATGGGCAGAGGATCACCAATTCCCCCAATGCTGCAGCCAAAAATAGTGGAGCAATATCAGAAAGGAGTTTCTCAGAGAAAAACTGCAAAGAGTTTGAAGTTATCATCATCTACAGTGCATAATACCATCCAAAGATTCAGAGAATCTGGAACAATCTCTGTGCGTAAGGGTCAAAGCCGGAAAACCATACTGGATGCCGTGATCTTCGGGCCCTTAGACGGCACTGCATCACATACAGGAATGCTACTGTAATGGAAATCACAACATGGGCTCAGGAATACTTCCAGAAAACATTGTCGGTGAACACAATCCACCGTGCCATTCGCCGTTGCCGGCTAAAACTCTATAGGTCAAAAAAGAAGCCATATCTAAACATGATCCAGAAGCGCAGGCGTTTTCTCTGGGCCAAGGCTCATTTAAAATGGACTTTGGCAAAGTGGAAAACTGTTCTGTGGTCAGACCAATCAAAATTTGAAGTTCTTTTTGGAAAACTGGGATGCCATGTCATCCGGACTAAAGAGGACAAGGACAACCCAAGTTGTTATCAGCGCTCAGTTCAGAAGCCTGCATCTCTGATGGTATGGGGTTGCATGAGTGCGTGTGGCATGGGCAGCTTACACATCTAGAAAGGCACCATCAATGCTGAAAGGTATGTCCAAGTTCTAGAACAACATATGCTCCCATCCAGACATCGTCTCTTTCAGGGAAGACCTTGCATTTTCCAACATGACAATGCCAGACCACATACTGCATCAATTACAACATCATGGCTGCGTAGAAGGATCCAGGTACTGAAATGGCCAGCCTGCAGTCCAGATCTTTCACTCATAGAAAACATTTGGTGCATCATAAAGAGGAAAATGCCACAAAGAAGACCTAAGACAGTTGAGCAACTAGAAGCCTGTATTAGACAAGAATGGGACAACATTCCTATTCCTAAACTTGAGCAACTTGTCTCCTCAGTCCCCAGACGTTTGCAGACCGTTATAAAAAGAAGAGGGGATGCCACACAGTGAACATGGCCTTGTCCCAACTTTTTTGAGATGTGTTGATGCCACTAAATTTAAAATCAACTTATTTTTCCCTTAAAATGATACATTTTCTCAGTTTAAACATTTGATATGTCATCTGTGTTGTATTCTGAATAAAATATTGAAATATTGCATTCTCTTTTTCACAATTCACAATTTGTACAGTGTCCCAACTTTTTTGGAATCGGGTTTGTATTATAATATTTTGTCCAAAACAGCCCTGACTTGTCAAGGCATGGACTCCACTAGACCCCTGAAGGTGTGCTGTCGTATCTGGCACCAAGATGTTAGCAGCAGATCCTTTAAGTCCTGTAATGTCCTGGTTGCCATGTGTTTCCCAGGTAAGCGATGCACACGCACCCGGCCATCCACGTGATGTAAAAAAAGATGTGATTCATCATCTGTTTGATTGGACCACACAGGCCAGCTGTCACAGAGTCACAGCCAACACCCACCTATGTCCATGCATCTCACTAGATCTCCACGCTCCACCCACTCGTTCACAATCCCCTGAATACGGATCACCTACACCTCATCTTCACAGACACTATATAGACTCACACTCCCTTCACTTCAGTGTCTGGTTTCATTATACATACCTGAACTCCTTACCCGCTACTCACCTGAAAATCCTCCGTCTTCTTCCAAATCTTCCTCATCTCCTGTTCCTCGTTCCTTGTTCCTCATGTTCTCCATTTCCTGCAAACAATAACCTTCAGCTAAGTGTCTGTCCAGAAGTGCTCGTTTCAAATACTCACCTGAATATCCATAGCAACTTGTGTTCGTGTCTCTGTCAATAAACTATCACTTGAGTTCACCTCCTCCTCTGTTTTCGTCTATGTCGTGACAGAAGACCAGACCTTATGCAGAGCGCCAGACACAGGCGGAGATTGCCTGCTGGATCCCTTCGCCTCTCTGGTCGAAGCGGTGCGATCTTTATTACAACCGTCATCCATCAGCACTTCTCCCACAGTCCCTATGACACCCCTGCACCTAGCACCCACTGCTTCTTCACCGGCTGCCTCTGTCAGCCTGTCCTCTGGCCTCTGCAACTCTTCAACAATGAACGCACCCACGTGGCGTTTGTGCACTTATAACAGCCTTTCGACAAGGTCTAAATCCTCATGTGAAACAGTTAATGGTTGTGTATGATGATACTATGGGGATTGAAAACCTGATCCAAAAGACCATCCGTGTGGCTCAACGCTATTCTGCATGCACTCTTCACATGCCCACTGCCAATCCTCTGCTGGCCACACCATCTGTCGCCCTTCCAGCACCCGAACCCATGCAAGCAGATTTTAATTGCCTCACTCGTGCGGAGCATCAGAGAATAATCTCCTACACCATCTCTGTCTGTACTGTGGGGGAGAGGATCATATCATCACCACCTGCCCCATCCGGCCACCACGCCCAGCGGTGAGTACCATCCAACTACCTGCCCGTATAGCGTCTCTCACCAGAACCACGGTGTATCTCATTAATTCTCTTGTCTGTATTTCAGCACAAGCCCTCATCGATTCCGGCTCCGCAGGGAACTTCATCAGCCCTCAAATTCTCCAAAAGATGAACGTCCGTCATAAACGCTATCAACAGGATCTCTGTGTGGCCACATCTAGCATTACTCCTCCACACTGACGCTCTGCATCGGAAATAACGTTCATGGTGCTGGAAGGTTCCACCGCGGACATCATCTTGGGATGGCCCTGGCTCATACAACACCAGCCTGACATTCAATGGAGGATGGGTGAGGTCCTCAAGTAGAGTGAAGAATGCTTTCAAAATTGTCTATCTCCCATCCAGAGATCATTTGTGATTCCCCGGCTTTCTTCTCTCTGCTTTCTTCTCCTGACTCCGAAGTCCTTCCTCTCCTCTCCACTTCGATCGAAAGTCCAGAAACCAGCCACCATGTGGAAATTCCACCTGAATACTAGGCATTGCAGGATGTGTTCAGCAAGTGGTTGGCAACACAGCTACCACCTCACCAGCCATGGGACTGCGCCGTTGACCTGCTGCCTGGGACTACTTTATCAAAGGATAGAGATTATCCTTTGTCCATCTCGGAACAGAAGGCCATGGAGGAGTACGTGCAAGAGGCACTCAAGCAATGTTTCATCCGTCCATCAACATCAAGATTCAAGATTCAAGAGTTTTATTTGTCACATACACAGTTATATACAGAGTATACAATCGGCAGTGAAATGTAAACAGGTCCGCTCCATGGACAGTGCAAATTCACAGTTAAAAACACAAGGAGGAAATTATAATAGAAATAGGATAAAAAAGTACTATATGTATATATATATATCTGTAGAATTATAAATAATCAAGTCAAGTAGAAGAGAAAAGTAAAAAAATAAGAATAAAGTGGAATAAAATAATTGAAGTAGACTGTGCAGTGAGTAAACTGTAGACTTATAAATATGTGGTTAACAAATGTATAAAGAGTATAATGTGCAAACAGGTTTATAACAGGTTGTTACACAGTAACAACGAGAACAGTGAGTGAAGTGCAGTGCAATGTCAGTGTATCAATGTTTATCCTGAAGTGAAGTCACGTGATGTTAGGTGACTGAGTTCAGGAGTCTGATGGCCTGGGGGAAGAAGCTCCTCCTGAGTCTCTCAGTTTTGGCCATCAGGCTTCGGAAGCGCTTACCAGATGGCCAAATGACATCCAGATGACATTGAAGCGCCAGATGACATCCCCTGCCGCTTCAAGATTCTTCTTCATGGCCAAGAAGGACTGAGGCTTGAGGCTGTGCAATGATTACCGCCACCTAAACTCCCAGATGGTGAGGTTCAGCTATTCCCTTCCTCTGGTCCCGTCAGCTCTGGAACAGCTGCAAGGAGCTCATATCTTCTCCAAGCTGGATCTGTGGAGTGCATACACCCTCATTTGTATTCGCCGGGGGATGAGTGGAAGACCACTTTCAATCACACCATCAGGGCACTTCGAATACCGGGTCATGCCATATGGCCTGTCCAACTCCGTGTTTCAGAAATATATGAATGAGGTGTTCTGGGAGTTCCTCCACCGCTTTGTAGTTGTCTACATAGATGACATCCTGAAACCTGGCCGAACATCACCAACATGTCACCCAAGTCCTCGAGAAGCTCCGCCAACACCACATGTACCTCAAGCTGGAGAAGTGCAAGTTCCATTACCAACTACAGTGAAGGAGCTCCAACGGTTCCTGGGGTTTGCTAACTTCTATCATAGCTTCATCAACAACTATAGTCTGCTCAGTACACCCCTCACCTCTGTCCTCATAGGCCGGCCCAAGTCTCTGTCCTGGACTCCATCTGCCAGCTGTCAACCACTGGTTCCAGCAGAGCAAGAGCGTGTGGAACTCAGCTCATGTCCATCTCCAGAAGGCAGTTTGGAGACACAAGAGACAAGCTGACACCAGAAGGGGTCCCACTTCTCGTTACCATCCTGACCAGAAGGTTTGGCTCTCAACATGGGACATCCGTCTCCGACTACCCTGCCGAAAGCTGAGTCCCCGGTACATAGGTCCATTCACAATACAGAGGCAGCTCAACGAGGTCACCTACCATCTCAACCTCCCAGCACAGTGTTGTATCTCGCCTGCATTCTATGTGTTCTTGTTGAAACCCCACACTGAACCCTTGTCCTCTCCTTCCACAGATCCTGGTGACAATGTGGAACCTCCTCCTCTTGACGTTGTTGAGGAAGAAGCCATCTACCGGGTGCGGCGATCCTTGACTTCCGACAATGGGGTCCCCATATTGAATACATCATGGATTGGGAGGACTATGGCCCAGAGGAACACTCCTGGGTCAACCGTAACAACATCCTCGACCCCTCGCTCCTCACTGAATTCCATGCTGAACATCTGGACCGTCCAGCTCCTCGGGGTTGAGGTAGACTCGGTCGTCATTGCCCCATCTGGTCGTCAGTAGCCGCCCGTGGAGGAGGGGGTACTGTCACAGAGTCACAGCCAACACTCACCTATGTCCATGCATCGTCACCAGATCTTCATGCTCCGCCCCCTCATTCACAATCCCCTGAATACTGATCACCTGTACCTGCACCTCATCTTCACAGACACTATATAGACTCACACTCCCTTCACTTCAGTGTCTGGTTTCGTTATACTGCTACTTTCCTTACCCGCTACTCATCTGAAAATCCTCCGTCTTCTTACAAGTCTTCCTTGTCTCCTGTTCCTCGTTCCTCATGTTCTCCATTTCCTGCAAACAACAACCTCTATTATCTTCAGCTAAGTGTCTGTCCAGAAGTGCTCGTTTGAGATACTCACTTGAATATCCATTGCAACCTGTGTTCGTGTCTCTGTCAATAAACTATCACTTGAGTTCACCTCCTCCTCTGCTTTTGTCTGTGTCGTGACACCAGCCTTCCCTTCCCAAGTGCATCAATGAACCTTAGCCGCCCATGACCCTGTCGCCGGTTCACCACTGTTCCTTCCTTGGAGCACTTTTGATAGATACTGAGCACTGCAGACTGGGAACACCCCACAAGAACTACAGTTTTGGAGATACTCTGACCCAGTCATCTAGCCATCTCAATTGGTCCCTTGTAAAACTCGCTCAAATCCTTTCGCTTGCCCATTTTTCCTGCTTCTAACTCATCAACTTTGAGGACAAAATGTTCACTTGCTGCCTAATATATACCACCCACTAACAGGTGCCGTGATGAAGAGATAATCAATGTAATTCACTTCACCAACATGGTCATAATGTTATGCCTGACCAGTGTATATATCCCTAAAGTAAGATTTTTGTTACTACACTCAAAATTTAATTAAAAAAAAAAACTAAATGGTCCATTGCCATTTCCCTCAGATTTACACAAAATGTATTATTAAAGCTGCAGTCGGTAACTTTTTGCGATCTAGTGGTTAAACAAAACTGCATGCGTCTTGCGGAAGAACATTGCAGCCGGAGCTACTTCTCTCTGTTTATGTCTATGGCAAGTCACGCAGGGACTGTGCTCCTCCGCAGCGGTTCCTACCAGACCGGTCTGAAATAGTCCCAGTATAAACACTTATAAGAGTACCATAATGATTCAGGGTAAGACAAAAACACGGTTTGGAAAATGGATTAATGTTGTACATTCTCATTATATAACTTTTGTAAATCTTGAACACAAAGTTACGGACAGTCGCTTTAAGCTCTAGTCTTTTTACTCAATTAAAATTCTTAATTCATAATATGAACAGTATGTAAAGACTATTCAATTTAATTTGATGGAATTTTACTATTGAAATGCGTAAATGTTGAAAAAAGGCTTAAATTCTTTTTTGAGTGTACCCTCTTTGGAATCTGTAAAATTAATAATTTCTTTACCCAGTGAGTAATGTGGCATCATTCATATTCTTCTTCTAGTAAATTGCATAAACCATACCTATAAAACATAAAATATGTACTTATGTTTAAAAATGGACAAGTGGTGCAAATTTTGCATGTGATGGTTCATTGCTCTGTTTTTCTACTAATATGCGTTTGAGGAACTTAAAGGTTGCTTCATCTATTCAGGCTGAGGAATGCTGGATGTCTTATCTTTTTTTCAGCCTGGCATTTGACATTGCATAACTATGGAGCTTTATTCAAACAGCCCTCAAAAGAGGTCTTGTGATAGCTATCTGTGCAGGTGAACTCCAACAATGTTCATGTTTAATGGCAGAGTTGACACAAGGTTTGACAGAAAATTTCAACAATTTCCCAAATTACCAAATAAAACGTGCACACTAAATCCAGACGAACGTACTTTTATAGATGGTTATGTCTTACTTTTTTTCACAATCAGATAGAAATATGCTCATGTTCTTACCTGCCAGCTGTACATTTTATAGCGAAGACCCAGCTGTTTGTAGTCAATGACAGGGTTTTCCCTCATGTATTTCTGAGCCCATATACAATCAGACAATGCCTCCTCCAGCCTGGTGTTAGAAAAAGTGACATGAAGAAAAAAGAGAGAAAGACAACGAAAAAAGGGAGAGAGCAAGAGAACAAAGAGGCAGTGTCAGATGAAAGTGAATCAGCTGTCCAGAACATCAACTTTAAACAAAAGAGGTCAATGTTTGTGTTGCATCACGCTGTAGATTACCAGACAGACTGGTCTACTCATTCATAGAGATCTACAGTATAAAAACAGAATAGGTCTATTTCTCACCTGTTTGCCATGATATGAACAGCAGACCTCTGAAAAAATCCCACAGCAAGACATGAATCCTTTGCGATTACCTGGTCAAGAGCCTAAAAGGTATCATGTGACATTTCAAAATGTACACCATAACAATCATGACCTATACCATTCGTATTTCCTGATTATATCTTTTTGTGACCTTGAAAAGACCAATTTATTAACTAAGGGATTTTTAAACTGGAGTTTGGGGACCCCCCAAGGGGCCGCAAGGGAGTACTAGGGGAACAGGAACAGAAAAAAATAAATGAATAATAAAATTTTAAACTTAACTAATTAAATATTTTTTTATTATTATACATACATACATACACCTAACTGTACTGTACTACAGTGAGTAGAACAAAAATGTAATGTAATCCAAATAATATTTTACACATTTATATTATTCATTTTCACAGTAGTCTTTATACATACAAATATATAGCTTTTATACAGTACATCCTAAATATATTGTAGGATGAGGGTCCCTGGCATAAGGATAATCATATTTGGGGATCAGTGGCATCCAAAAAACTGAAAACCCCTGAAACTAAACTATAGCTATGGCAAATGCTATTTAACACCTTAAATAAGGATAACTGTTTGGGAGTGGGATCTTACATTTCTATAATTTCTTACATGGTTAAGTACCAAGATTGTGGTTGTACCTTGATGGCCAAATCCACTTGACCCAGGGCGATGTGTGTTGACGCGACCACAAACATAGTGCGACAGTTGTGATCTGTTATCTGGTTGAGATTAGTGAGAGCGCCCTGCCAGTCCCGGCTGTCTATTGCCCGCACGGCCTCATCCCACAGCCTGATCAACTCTATGTACAGCATGGCCCTCTAGAATAAAACAAAAAGGATCAAATGTTATTTTTATAATCATTATATATTCAAAAAGAGATTTAATGGATTAATACCAAGCTGTACTGAGAAAACACCATATTTTGGTCACTATAGCTTAGAATGAAAAGAATCTGACAGCTGCCTTCAAGTACAGGTGAGACTATATGCAGGTTGTTCTAAGACAGTAAAACCATGAAAGCATACTTACCACTGCACAGAAACAGCAAGAGATAAGTCAGGAACTTGAATTGCTTCCTAGAAGTGATCGATCACAGGTGTAAGCCTGAACTCTTAGTTGGCTCACAGGGAAGTGATATTTGTAGTGTGACACACAGCTGTGGTTCCCACCCACTTGCCATGCCATCAGGAAGTCCTGCATTCCCGAGAGAGAGAGAGAGAGAGAGAGAGAGAGAGAGAGAGAGAGAGAGAGAGAGAGAGAGAGAGAGAGAGAGAGAGAGAGAGAGAGAGAGAGAGAGAGAGAGAGAGAGAGAGACTTGTTGAACAGTAGGTAGGGCACGTACACAATGGCTGAATTAAACAAAAATGTGTTGAGTAAGTTGAGTAAGTCAAGGAAATAGAAGAAAGAAATCTTCAGCACCCTAAGGACAGAACTTTAAAGGTTGTCTGGCCAAGAGTAACACTACCGGGAAATATTTAGTTTTCACCTGACATTTATTTTAATAGGGAAGCAGTCGAGAAAAACAGAAAAAATTTCCACAGCAAGCTTACTGCTTTAGATTTTTCACCAAATACACGAGGCCAGTATCTTCAGAAAAAAAATAGACATTTGCTTTCTACAAAATGGAGACACATTATTTGGATGAATTGGGGACACATTATGTGGTTTTGAGCATATTATTTCCTCATGTAAATTTAAAATATATGGACATCTTAAAATTATCATCTGAGATATATGAAATATCTAAGAATGTTCAAATCTACTCTCATTTAACCTTCAGTGTTATCTATATGCAAATATAATTTACAGTAGATGGCGCTATATATTTTGGTAAATAATCCATCAAGTGTTGCGCCAACGCTTCATCTGCAATCATCTTCTGTAGTGTAGTGATGCAAAGTCCGATTCATTTGCGCGAACCGGTTCTTTTCGGACAGTTTGGCTCAATGAACCGGTCCAAAAGCCGATTCAAATGCTCCTGACGTCATCATGCAATGACGTCACTATGCATTTCTTTCATGCTTTTTTTATGCATTTTCAGTGTCATGTTATATCAAGGAAACATTCAAATAAAGTAATCTGTGTCAATGCATATTGAAACAATTCAAATAAAGTTATTTGCGTGAGTGCATTTTGCTGATTATTGCCTTTCATTCACTTAAGTTAATGGTGTTTGTGTTTACAGTTTCATTCGCGGATCCTTTGTGTTTTATACAACTGACCAATAGTGAGTAGCCTAGACATGTCTAAAGTAGCCTGTATAGAAAGAATAAACCAGTCTTATAAATTTCGCTTAACAACTTAAAATATAATCTGCATGCACAATAAACTACAGTAAATGTATTTACATCTCTCGACAGAAAGGTTTTTGAAGGTTTTAATAAAATGTTATTTAATAACAGTAGTCATAATAAGCATATTTCCAGGACGTGTCTCAGGTTTGCGTCGCCAACTCAATCATCAGAATCCTCGGTAATCCTCGCCAAACTTCGACAGATGTTTTAATTGCCTCTTTCTGTTCCTTTTGAGTCCTCGGTAATCCTCGGCAAACTTCGACAGATGTTTGAACCGGCTCGTTCGGTTCCTTCTGAGTCCTCGGTAATCCTCGGCAAACTTCGACAGATGTTTGAAACGGCTCGTTCGGTTCCTTCTGAGTCCTCGGTAATCCTTGGCAAACTTTGACAGATGTTTGAACCGGCTCTTTCGGTTCTTTTTTAGTCGGACGTGCTACTTCGGCTTTTGCGTCTTGCGTCATCAACCCGGAACTAAAGATTCAGTTCGATTAATGAACCGGCTCAACCGGTTACTTGCTGAGAACCGGCTCAAAAGAACGATTCGTTCAAGAACCGAACATCACTACTGTAGTGTTTAGAGCAGAGGTCTGCTGGGACCCACTGTCCTGTAGAGTTTAGCTCCAACTCTAATTAAAGACAGGTGAAGCTAATCAAGATCTTCAGGATCACTCGTTGAAAATACACAGGCAGGTGTGCTGAAGTAGGTTGGAAATAAACTTTGCAGGACAGTGGGTCCCCAAGAGCAGGGTTGAAGACCTCTGGGATAGAGAGTTGGACTTGTAACCCAAAGGTTGCCAGTTTGATTTTCATGTTTGTATGCATGTATGTATGTGGGGGAGTGAATTAACAGCGCTCTCTCCCACCCTCAATACCTACAACTGAGGTGCCCTTGAGCAAGGCACCTAACCCCCAATGGCTTCCCAGGCTCTGCTCTGGGTATGTGTGTGTTTGTGTGTGTCTTCACTCCTCACTGCTCCTAATGTGATGCAGAAGATAAATTCCGAGTCACTGTCACCATAATGTAAAGTCATTGCCATTATAGTGTATTGAGCTGTTCAGTTTGTAGCCAGTCTGTAACCTAAAACCATTTACATGTCTAAAAAGTTACTTTTTACGTGTGCATTATCTTTTGTTCTACATGGATTACATGTCATAGGCTAGCCTAGAACTACATTAGTAGTAGTAGTAGTAGTAGTAGTAAAATTACATGTTTCTTCTTGTTGTTGTTTACTGGCCATTGACTCCTTAAAAGTAAGTTAGTAAACAAGGTCAAACAGGGCACCCCTGTTTGACCTTGGTTGTGGTGATTCATTAGTGAATGATTCAGGGTTTGTGAACAAATCCTTAAAATGAACAAATCCAGGCCCTGCCCCAAATGGCACACTTCAAGTGCACTTCCGGTCTTGTGGACTTACAATGGCCGCTGCGTGCGCATGTCCGTTAAGTCCACAAGACCGTAGGGTGTCCCATTCGTCATTTAAAATGAAGTGTGCCATTTGGGACAGGGCCATTGCAAGCTACGCAGAGGACTTCTAACCCGGCAGTCAACGTGGCATTACGTTGTGAAAGTGCGGACTCAGAGGAAGATCGTGAGGGTTTAGGGTGCCATTTGGGACAGGTCCCTACTGGCACAATGATGTAAACGGCTGAAAATGATCACTGAACGAATCAGTGAACAAATCTTAATCCCAGTGAACTGATTCAAAATAATCACTTATGAATCAAAGTCCCCACCAATACAACCAGGAATAGCCTTCAGGGTTGGACTCATTTATGTAATGAAGAAGCATTATGGGCAATTTACAATTTTTCCTGCTCATAACATATATCGAAAATGTAGATGTTTATTATTATTATTATATATAATAATAATAATAATAATAATTATTATTATTATTATTATTATTATTATTATTATTATTATTATTATTATTATTGTGAATTAGTGCTGTAACAGTTAGTAATAAGTTTGGTATTTTCTAGGATAACATGGATTTAGAGTTTGTTCTTATGCTGCTGTTATTTTGATTTTTTTAATACATTAGTGCACATGCTCTGGTGTAAACCATTGAAACATTAAAGGCAAAAAAAATCACTTATGGATTTTACAAGATGTATTTATTTATTGTCATCATAGTTCCTGTTTATAAGCATTTAATAATAATAATAATAATAATAATAATAATAATAATAATAATAATAATAATAATATACAAATCACTTTTTTCAGCATGAGAGATATTTTATTTCATATTTTGTCATAAAATATTTTAAGATCTTTACAGAAAAACCTAAAGGAGGGTGTAATAGATATTACTTTAGCTTTATATACATATATGAAACTTCCCAAGAAGAATTATTAATTTTAATGTGCTTTCAATTATATTGGAGTCAGTATTACAGTCCAAGAAGTGGATCATAGCCTCATCTATTTTGATCATTTTGCGGATTGTATCAAAACCAGCATAGATACCGGCTTCCAAAAGTCTTCTGAATACAATTACAAAATAAATGTGTAAGAGTTTCACATTCAAGATTACAAAAAAGAGCATTGTGGTGAGATGCCTTCTTTAAACTTAATAAGAAATGCATTACATGGATAACACATGTGCAGTATTTTAAATGTTTTTGCTTTACTAATAGGCCAATTATCCCCTATTTACTTATTTAAATGCATGAAGACTTTTACTTTGGAATGATTCCTGACTTTTGCTCTGACTGAAACTATTATTGTGTAAACTACTGTTAAACTGCGAAATTGCTCTGTTCATTGTTCAGACAACTTTTAACTTTATAACGGTGTAAATCTTTACAACGGTGTAAATCCAACAGGGACAACCGATTGTCTGTAACGTTTATAGAGCTCACGAAAGTCACATGACAGCTGACGTGATCACATGACAGTCAATACTAGTCTGTGAAGACTCCATTCGGCTCCACTGGATTTCTTGCTTATTCTATGGGTTCTCTGTGAGAATGTCTGCACGGTGTCTTTTCCTTGGATTCTTATTGCTGGTCCTCGGTGGAAAGACTGAGACACGTTTATCTGTGGCAAGTTCTGATCTGCAGTTAGTTGTATTTTGAAATTGTATAGTTACTGATAGGCTGTCCCAGTTGTTTTCATACAGATTATATAACGTTAGACCATTCTTTGCTCTGTTATTCCTTACAATTCGTTGGAATTTCCTTTCTTTCTTTCTTTTAAGGAAAAGCTCAATAATGAGGTCATCCCATCTCACAGAGACCGTGTTGCTGATTTCAAGGAAAAGTATTTTAAACAGATTTTAGACCACTTCAATTACAACAGCCTTGGCAATGGCACATATGATCAGCGCTACCTTATTACAGGTAATCTGCCACACTGTCATACTCTTAGTCTTAACTTTATTTATTTATTATTATATCCATACTGAAAGCATTGTGTGTTTATTCTAGATCAGTACTGGAAGAAAGGCTATGGACCCATTTTTTTCTACACTGGCAATGAGGGGGACATATGGGATTTTGCACGGAATTCCGGCTTCATCACAGAGCTGGCAGCAGTGCAGGGAGCCCTGGTGATATTTGCTGAGCATGTAAGATAAGATGAGATGATGCTGGATCATATGACCATGGAGGAAGTTAGAAAATAGGAAAGAAAGTCTCTTCTGCTCATAGAGACTGCATTTATTTAATCAAAAATACTGTAAAAACAGTATTATTGTGAATTATTTAAAAAAATATATTTTAATCAAATGTAATTTATTCATCTGATGGCAAAGGTGAATGAATCAGCTGCCATTACTTCTTCATTACGTCATTCAGACGATGCTGGAAGGTAATGTTCAGCTTTGCCATCACAGGAATAAATTAAAATATAAAATGTATAAAGAAAATATTTTAAATTGTATTAATTTTTACACTATCTATCTATCTATCTATCTATCTATCTATCTATCTATCTATCTATCTATCTATCTATCTATCTATATATATATATATATATATATATATATAGCCTTTTTCAAAAACATAAAAAAATCTGATTTATTCCAGACTTTGACAAATAGTGTATGCCTGTCCATTAATGGTTACCTTTGCTTTAAACTCTAGAGATATTATGGAAAATCTCTTCCATTTGGGAAGGATTCATTTAATATCCCTGAGGTGGGGCTGTTGACAGTGGAGCAGGCCCTGGCTGACTATGCGGTCATGATCACGGAGCTAAAGAAGGAACTGGGAGCTCAGACATGTCCCGTCATCGTCTTTGGTGGAAGGTGGGGGGTCTCAGTTAGCTTTATATTTACCTACCATCCCCTGACAATCACACACGTATAAATATACATAAACATCCATATCCCATAATTAAATAGTATCATAAATAATGGTAATTTTATATAATGCAGTAATAATTGCTAATAATAATAATATAGCAAACAACATCTAAATGTTTTTATGTCTGTTTCTATGTCAGCTATGGAGGAATGTTGAGTGTTTACATGAGAATCAGGTACCCGAATATTGTTGCTGGTGCGTTAGCGGCTAGCGCTCCCATCCTGTCCACCGCAGGTCTTGGAGACTCTAGACAGTTTTTCCAGGATGTTACTGCTGTAAGTTCATATTAAATTACTTTCAGACATTTTAGCTTTAAACATGACTTTTAAAACTATAATAAAAGAGGATTTGATTGTATAGAGGGTATGCTTTGACATCACTTTCCCGCCGGAACACGCCCCCTCATCCAAACTGAGTGGCAAAAGAGTGGCTGCATGAGTGGATTTAATAGGAGAAACTGCAAAAATGTGTTCATTATCCTTTAGTTTAAACTAAAGGTTGGGCTCTGTATAGTGTCCCTTACAACTTACCAATGATCCATGGATATTGACATGCAGTCAGGAATCATGTTTCCTTACATTTATATGAGCCTTATTTCGACATTGGGGAAATGCATAAAGCAAATTTGCCTGTGAATGCTTTATATAAATACATGTTATATATATATCGTCATATCGTCCAGCACTAAAACTTGTATAGTTTTTGTCAGTGTTAAAAGCATCTAATTATGCAGAATATAAGATGATACATATTTAATTGATAAGTTGTCAATACAATATATAACAATACAAAATATAGGCTATGATTTTACCCCCAAATTCAAAATATTGACACAAATTGAACACTGCAAATCCACGATTCGCTGCCTGGAGTCCAGTTGTTTTCTGTAAACTGCAGCGATCCATTTGCTTCTCTTTTCTGTAGCTTTCGGCAGTCTGTAAAAATATACCTCAGATTTCTTGTGAAATCTATTTATAGAGTCAATCTCAAAGCTCTTTTCCATTTAAGATGTGTTTTTTGCGGCATTCACGCTGAAATCCAGTGCTCCCGCTCTGTCTTTTTGCCACTCGGTGGGCGTAACCGCAGTCAGTCCGGCCGACCGTGATGTCACGCGCATGCCCTCTATTGGAGTAATATTAATGTGTTCTGTTTGCCTGTTCAGGATTTCGAGAAGGTTAACCCTGCTTGCAGAGATGCAGTGAAAGGAGCTTTCCAGAAGCTAAACACTTTGGCACAACAGAAAGGTATCTGTAGCCATTCACTCGGGATGCTTAACCATTTCACTCTGCGTTTGTTTCATTCTCTTGCTCCTTGTTCATTCTACATAGAATACAGCCGCATCCAGTCTGCTTTCTCCCTGTGTAAAACTCCCTCCACCCTAAAGGACATTCATCAGCTGAACGAACTCTTGCGCAACGCTTTCACCATGATGGCCATGTTGGATTATCCCTACAGCACTCATTTCATGGGCAGCATGCCAGCCTTCCCTGTGAAGGTACTGGACGTATCACTAGCGTGAATTCTGAAAACTTCATCGCCAAATGGGAAGGGGATAGCATGAAAAATAAAAGCTTGCCACTGAATGGCTTTAATGCAGAAAGCAAAACCTAATGGTGTTAAACAAATGTTTCCCTGATGCTTAGAGCAAATGAAACCATTCCACCCCATCTGGTTCAATTTAAAATGGCTTAGTAGTGCAGTTCCTACAGTTGGAACCATTACGATTGAGTCTTAAAGATAAAGTTCAGTACTTTTTTATTTTCACAGGTGGCGTGTGAAATCATGCTGAATGGCTCTGATCTTATGCTGGCACTCAGAGATACTGTTGGTAAATGACCGCAGCTTTGCACAGATTTCAATTTCGGTTTCTTTTTGTTGTAATCCCTCTGGTCCTGACAAGGCACAAAAGACTTTTGCATCAATTTTGTGCTACCCCCACAGGCATTGTGTATAATTCCACTGGGCAGCTCCCATGTTTTGACCTCTACAGTCTCTATGTGGAGTGCGCCGACCCCACCGGCTGTGGCCTTGGCTTTGACAGCAATGCGTGGGATTACCAGGTACCTAGATTACTTCTCCCTAATCCCTGAATATTAGTTTTTGGTACTTGCTGAAAGTTCACTGTAATAGTAGAGCCACTATCAACGATTGGAGCATGTCATAAACGTCATTTCACATTTATGTTAATAATTTAATACCACAAGTCTTCAGTGAGACTTATTTTGTTGGCCAAACTGGAAGTTAGCATCACCCTTCAAAATGCTAAATTGAGACTTTTAGGACAAATTTTTGCAGCACTTTATTCAGTCCAAATACTTGACACTGTGAAATTATTCTTTTTCTTTTTTTAGGCCTCTATAAAAATATTTTTTCTTTTAAAATCATGTTTGCAGTTCATTCTGATGTATTGTTTCATTGGAATAGTCACTTGTAATCATATATAAAAGATATATTTTTTTTAGGCCTGCACTGAGATCGAGATGTGCTATGAGAGTAACAATGTGACAGACATGTTCCCACCGATGACATTCACCGAGCAGCAGAGGGAACAGTACTGCTCAAAGAGATGGGGGGTGGTGCCACGGCCAGGGTGGCTCAAGACCCAGTTCTGGGGCCAAGGTAAGCTACAACTACCAAACTGTGTATAGGTTTGTCTTTCTTTACCTCATGATTATGCACCAGGATCCACTTGTTCTTTTAACTTTTTCCCTGCCATTGACTGAAATTTCTGTCATTTGAGAAAACGCTTCCCCGCACATGGGTGTAAATTTCATCTAACAGTTGGGGGGACGATAAATAACTAATTTCTCAAGGACAATTTTTGAAGGGGACACAAATAATACAGCCAAATTTGTAATTATAAGGATATGTGTGGCGTTTTGGTGCACTGAAAATTATCATGTGTCCATTTTCTTTTCTCTTTTTATCTGGCCAACAACACAAAGCAATAGTTGTTTAAATATGAGTTATCATAGGTTCACCACATGGTAATATAATTGTTAAATTATCTTGTTTTATCCTACCCCTAGATATTAAAATATGTACAATATTAGCCTAAAATCAGTTCACACATAGGCTTATAGCCATGTTAGTAGTAGTGGGTGACTTGCAACAAGCTACCAAATAACAATTGCTAAAAAAATACATTAAATATCATAATTTTTGGCTTTGCTAATTTATTAATTACTGAGCATAATTTTAAGTATATATATTATTTACAATACACAATGTGGATTTTAATGCTATTTTTAACGGGGGAAAACCTTAGACGGGGTGGGACCTGACGCCTATGGAAATTGTTATATGGTAGGGGGCGCTATGACACTTCTTCTGAAAGTACTAAATCTCCTGATCAAAAGCCATTTGAAGAAGCAGCAGACACAAGCGGTAGCATATGTAAGCAGATGCATGTGTAAAATAATGCGACATCAACATTAAACGGCATATAAATCAAAACTGCCTGTTACTGAATGAAATGTTGACCCAGGACGAGCTATAGGACTGTGCAACCTTACGGGGTGTTGGAGTCGATCTACTCCATCTATGTTTTGATCATTGTACTGAATCTGATCCAGACACAGTCTTTGACAAAAATAAGCTTTTTGCTCAAAATTGCTTATTTTTTTATTTTATTTTTTATGATACTCTCCCACATTTAAATGTTGATAAAAAAAAAAAGAATGAATTAAGCTAGAATAAAATGTTGTTTAAAAGCAGAGGCTCTGTTCTTTCTTTTGATACATGGCATGCTCAGATATTCATACAACAAAATATTCTGGGGGCCATGAACATTTTGTGAAAATGATCAAATTCTGCTGGTGACTATTTTTTTAAAAACACTGGCAGGGAAAGTTAATATTCATTGAACTGGAATCTAAATGTTGCATCAATATAAATCTATTCTAGATCTCTCCACCATAAGCAATATCATATTTTCCAATGGTGATCTTGATCCTTGGGCTAATGGAGGGGTAAGTTTACCTTTAAAACTTTGTAAATGTATTATTTGGTTATTTAAATCTAAAGGTGCACTCTTTATTTTTCCCTACTAAAAATGATCTGAATACTTAATTTCTGTAATTCCCTTGTTACACACCGAGTGCACGTTTTTTTAATTCATTGTGGTTTACAAGTAAAGGTATTTTGTTGCTGTTCTCTGTAAGGCATTTAATGTAATTAATTTCACCTGTAGATCAGGAAGTCAATCAGCTCATCACTGGTTGCAATCAACATACCAGAGGGAGCTCATCATCTGGATTTAAGGTGCGATTTAACTTAAGACATTTTCAGACTGCAGGCAAACTGGATTATTTATTTTTTTATCTCAGATCAGATCATTTCAGGCAGACTGTCTGCACTATTAATTGTAAGAGGTCAAAGAATATTTGCGTGTCCAGACATAACCAACCTATCTGCATGGGTTGCTTTGGTAACGACATAGGCGTACCCCCACATATGTGATGTAATGGGGTTGCATCACCTCAATCTCCAAATACCTCATCCCTGTCGAGACCCAAAAAACACTAAAATTTCAGCCATGATTATAGCACGGAACATCACAATATATACCAGTCTCCTGGACGTACTGTTTGAATGCTGAATTTCCAAAACCAATCTGGATATGCAAAAAAACAACACGCATTTATACTGGCAGTCTGGTCATAGCCCATGTTACATATTGATTAAGATATTAAGTTTAGACAGGCGAGAGATAAAGACATTGAAATGCTATATTTGGCTATATCATCTGACCATGCCGCCACCTTTGTTTTTTTTTGTTTTTTCCAGGGAGTCCAACCCTGGTGATCCTGAGTCTGTGATTGTGGCTCGTAAGAAAGAGTCTGAAATCATTGCTCAGTGGGTGAAGGCAGCAAGGAAGGAGACATCATGAGTTATTTTTATGTACAATTTATTTCAACATTTTTGAACTTGTAAAATAATGAATAAATCCATTTATTTTCCACAGAAATGGACATTAAAAAGTTATATTCCAGAAATATGAAGTCAATAAAAAAAAAAAAAGTCATTATGTACAAGCTCACTCTCATGTCAAAATCATCATTTACAAATGGCCAGATTGAGTTGGGGTACGTAAATGCATCATTCAAAGGAATATGTACAGCTGTACCACATTATTATTGCCCCCGTTTTAGAATATTCTTTGAAATTCATGGCACGTCTTTGGTGTATGAATGATTCAGAACTATGTTGATTTGTCAAAATGCATGAGGCAGATGGTAATTTAAGACATTTGCACAACAATTGAGAGTGAGGCATGAAAAGCCCTTCATTTTAAATCTGTGAGATACAAAAACACCCAGAAATGGCAAACAGTGAGCAAGTTCATTTAACACTTACAAACTGTATTATAAATAAATCACAAAAATATTTAAATTCACAAAAAGATCAGTAAAAAGCTTCACAACAGGAATGAGATGATTAAAATAGATCGATTTCTCATAAAAACCTGATTTTCAGGATTGAAAATTGACAACATTTGTCATTGCTCTGTATGTAAAGGCACACGCGGAACAGAACACCTCACCACAGCACGACATCGAGAAACCAGTCAATGCTCAGCCCTTTATAAACATCTGCAATGGCTGTAATGTACACACTACCTAAACAAAACTCTGGATAATATTACTGTAAGATTCTGCACAGTGAGACGTAATGTTCAACCAGCTTTTCAAATACAATGCACATAACACATCTGTGATTGTGTAAACAGCAGGTCAGTTAAAAGTTGGTAGCCCTGCCTGGTATCACTAACCTTAAGACATTCTATACATTCTAATCTATTTAAGCTCAGGCCACAAACTGATTCGCAATCAGCAGTGGTGAAGAATTCATAACTTAAACATTCAATCTTTCTTCCTGCATGAAAACATTTGGAATTTTGAAGATTCTTTAAAGTTCTAAAAAAAACACCCCAAAAAACATCAAATTTTTCATATTTCACAAAATATTCTACCAATACCATATGTTTAAAAGTTCATCATTACATATGAAAGTACTACTGACAGAATCTCATCTGATGTAGGTCCCGTGATGTAGGTATAATAGACCCTTATTTAAAAAAAAATAATAAAAAGCCTTGTGCTTGATTAATGCTCCATTAAAATACTTATAATCCTGCAACCAAAAAAAAAAAAAAAAAAAAAAAAAAAAATGGACAAAACTGAATAAAAATCATAATAATAATGGTTCAAATGTCCACCTGCTAGCAATTTTTAACACGAACACCAAACTCAACACAAAAATGTACATTTCTCCTATTCACAGGAATGGCATTAAGATTCTTCACAGCAGGGTTTGGGGTTTAAGGCAAAAAAATAATAATAAATGTTTGTGCTTGATCACAAGATAAAATTATACAATGCTGTCTGATTACTACGTTTTTACTCATTACTACAACACTTTACAATAAGGTTTCATTTGTTAACATTAGTTAACAATTTACAATACTTCTACAGCATTTACTAATCAATGTTGATCTTAAAAATGTATGTTGAGATTAAAAGTTGTATCTTTTAATATTCGTTAATGCACGTTTTTATTAACTAACATTAACAAAGGTTAATAAATGCTGCAGAAATATATTGCTCTTTGTTAGTTCATGTTACTTTATGCTTTAACTAATGTTAACAAATGAGACCTTATAGTAACGTGTAACCACATGATCCAAATGCTCTAGAAAACAAAACCATGGAAAAACAAAATGTACAAAAGCTAAACAGACCATCAGATAATGGTGAAAGACTCCCTAAATCCTCACAACAAAAAACAGCAGTGGTTCTTTCATTAAAAGAAAATAGACACACACACACACTAAAACCCCAAAAACACACCATAAAGTGCTTGCAGTCCCCATAAGGTTTCACAGTATGAAGGTTTTTTTTGTCTGTGTGCTTGGGCTAAGAGACTGCACATACTGATTCAGTGGGCCAATTCATCAGCCCAGCTGATCGAAGCATCAAAGAAGCATACACCGAGAAACTCTATTAATAGAAACATACAGATCACTAGTACGCTCAGAAACTACTCATCTACAAAATTCTTGTCATGGCTCTTGTAATTATTTTACCAGTTAGTGACTTTCAATTACGAAAGAGTTCCTAGTGTAGAAAAAGATTCAAAAGATTTGAATATCAAATGTGTTCACGGCCCTGAGAGAGGTGTGTTTGGTTACGCATGTGTGCTTGTGGGTCCATCACTCTGCTTGTGGCCATATGGGAAGAGGATGGGCCTCAGTGTTGAAGACGTACTTGTCTAAGCTGATAAGGTCGGGGTCCTCGGAAAACAGCAGGTAGAAGTATTTGAGTGTCTCACCCAGGAAGAAGCTCTCCATCTTGTCTCGAGGGCTGGGATAGGCCAGGTCACGGACGTTGTTTATGGATGTATAACCTCCAGTGGGAACCTTTGGGGAGAGGGACACATGAGTCAGAACTGAGAGTTGTTTGGTAACATCCTTGTAAACTGTTGATATGAACTGAATGTGAAGTTCAGAAATGCAGAGAGAGAAAGTGTAAATATATTTGGAATAGAAGCAAGGCAATGTTTGTATAAACCAAGCGAAATATGAGAAGCCAAGTAGCAACGTGTCTGACATTGAGAGTCAGACCTGAGACAATAATATTAGACTTTCATTCTGACAGAGCATCAAGGATGAAAAAGTATGAAAAACAATCTTAAGATATTTTCTCACCAATTACTTTCCACAATTTTTCCATTAAGAATGGATAAGGTCTTTTAAACATGCCCTAGAATGAGTTGAAACAATATTTTAAATTGTTCTCTGATATCTACATAGAGGGTATGTGGCTTATTTAAGGTCAAAAACTGTCCAGATACGGTTTTACAGGTCCATTTGCATCCCTAGAATGAAATGGTCCGTTTTTGCCTTATTTGGAAGGGCCATGAATAATAATGATGAGCTCTGCTCTGATTGGCTCATTTCAGCAGCTCACACAAGTGCAGTTATTCACCAAACACAATCGCAAACAGCACAACCGACAGAACACAGACCGACTGAATGACACTAAGCAGAAAATCTCAAATGGAGATTGCTGAAATGCAGCTTACTTTTTTATTGGTGTTTTCCGATCATCCGCACGTGCGCAAGAGAGCTTGCGTGCACATGATTGCCAGATTGCACATTTAAGTAAAGCTCCGGATTTAATACGTGTTCTTTTAATCAGGAAAACTCTGATTGGGGGATTTTAATTACTGAAATCTGGCAACCGCCAGACAAGCATGAACACTCGTGCTCACATCCCCTGCACAGCCTGGAACATATCCATGATCTGCCGTTTCCACTATATTGTCCTCATCTTCACAATACCTGCAGAACTTCTGTTGATTCGGTGCAGGTCCACGTTAAAACTGCCGGCCTTGAACATGGGCTGGTTATATGCAAATTTGCGGCGCGTAAATATTAATGATCCCGACGGTTACGTCACAGTTGGTGTTATGTTGGAAATCGCCCGTTTTTCAGTGCTCTTTTGCTAGCACAAGATTTACATATGAAGGAGGAAACAATGGTGTTTGAGGCTCATGGTATGTTAGTTCCATGTACTGAACTCTTCTTATTCAACTATGCCAAGGTAAATACAGTTTTCCATTCTAGGGCACCTTTAAGGATATTTTTGAGATCTCACTTACAAAGAGTATATCAAATGAAAGAAACAATTAAAAACTGAGCATAACTTGTGGAAGCTAGGTAATTGAGAGTTCTTAATCTCACAATTCTGACTTTTTTTTTTTCCCTCATAATTTTGAATTTACATCTCATAATTAAGAATTGTGTGACAAAGTCACAAATGCAAGCTTTAAAGTCAGAATTGTGAGATAAAAAAAAAAAAAAAAGCTTTTTCACGCAATTCTTACTCATTTTATAGCAATTGCGATTAATTTATATCTCATAATTCTGAGGGGACTTGTGAGATAAAAAGTTCATCTTTTAGCAATCATCTTTTCATTTTTATAATTCTGTGGCAGAAACACTCTTCCATAATAACTAGATAAAAATTTTCTGACCTTTAATTTCAATACATTTTCCAGAAAATGAAAATCTCTTCTAAAATCCCTGGTATTTTTTTAATTTTTATAGTTTTGTTACTCAATAGAATTATGCACTTTTCTGATAACATGCATATTAAGTACAGGGACAAACTGTTACATCATAAAACTGTATCTTTATACCAAAACCCCTCTGTTGCGTTTGCATATACACTAACGTTCAAAAAAGTGTAGCGTTGGTAAGTTTTTAAAAATGTTTTTCTAATAAATCTCTTGTTCACACCAAGGCTGCGCTTATTTGTTCAAAAATACAGTAAAAAATAGTACCTGTGAAATATTATTACAAAAAAATGTTTTTAGTATCATTATATATTTATTCATTATATTCATCATTACTTAATATTTTTGTGTAAAACATTATTTTTTCATGATTCTATGATCAAAAGAAATGAAAAAGAACAGCAATTATTTTAAATATCTTTTGTTACACTGCAAATAAGGTGTACAGCTATTTTAAGATATTTTAAAATATCTTGGTATAAAATGTCTATCACTTTTGATTATTTAATGCACCCTTGCTGAATAAAAGTATTAATGTCTTTAAAAATGCTACTGACTAACTTTTGAATAGTAAACAATTATATAGCTATTTTATTAACATCATACATTTAGCTAGTGATTATATCTACACATACATTTAAAAACTGCTGTAGTAGTTGAAAAACTTCAATTGAGCAATGGATTGTGGGCGATATTATCTGAAAAGCATTCATAGAAGCACACGCTTCAAAAATCCACCAAAAACAGTACACCATCTGTACACCTTTGGCAAACCATTTTCTATGAATGAATTTACATTATTTTAAATCTCGCATACTAGTTAGAATGGAAAACATGTAAATTTGGACGCATCGTCCTTCCACTATTTTGCATGTTCAAAAACATCTCAAGATAACAGAGGAACCGTTTCTCACTCTCTCACATACCCTTGTGTACTTATTGAAGTTCTGTAGGATCTCCCAGCCCCACTGCTGGTACTTCTTATCCTTGGTGAATCTGTACAAGTAGAAGAGGCTTTCCACGGTCTCTGGCCGCAGAAGGTTGTGTCGGTCAGCAACCTGCAAGATATTACAAAATCACAAAGACCGTTTCATTTCACATTCTCAAACATGTTGTTTCACAACTGCAGAGAGTAGTCAAAACTTAAAGCTCTTTGTCAGCTCACCTTTACATCTACATCCTTTGTGCTGCCCTCATGCATGTTGAAATGAACTATCTCCGGGCTCAGACCCGTCTCCATCTGGGCATACATCTGGTAGCAGGTCTCAATCAGCTGTTTTGCCAGCTCCATATGATCAGCAGGAAGGCCGTAATGTGCCCCCAGTGCCAGTGTGCCAGGCAAAAAACATACCAAATGGTCCTAAAAGAAACGAGAAAGGAGAAAGGAGAAAAAGGGGGCTACATGAGCTATTTGACTCTGCTGAACTTAAAGTCTTGTTATTCTTTGTGAACAAACATACCATTTTGGGACTGAAGTGTCCATGGGACAACTCTCCTACAAATGTAAGGCCTAGAGGAGCTGACTTCTTCAGCAGGTTCTTCTTCACCCCTTCCACAGCCAGCAGGTAGTCATCTAGTAATCTGAACACATGGGGACACAAACAAATTGTAACAATAAAAAAGCTTCAGCAACATCATTCCACAGCCAAAATTCTGGTATCGACCCAACCCCATAAGGAATAAATTATAACATCCAAACAACCCTCTACTCACTCGTTCTCCGTCTTGCCTCCCTGTATCCATTGCTTCAGCAGATACTCATAGTAGCTGTCAGCCCTGGCACCCAGCGTGTAAATGCCCTGATGGGTGAACAGCCCGTTGTTGGTATTTATAAACATCGGCACCAGCCCATCTTGCTTTCCGTCTAGTTTATGCACCTGGTTCATCACCTCCATCACGGCCAACTATAGAAAGAAAGACATGGATGATAAGTAACCACCTGTTCTAATGATAACAGGATTGTTTAAATGAGTGTCCAGGCCTTAATTGTGAAAGACTATCCATTGTCTTGACCTTGTATTTGGGATCTCCAGTGAGCCGGCTGAGCTCTCTGAACTCCAGCTGAATGCTGGTGACCTCAGCTACGGTGCTGTCTGAAGTCCATCGCGGAGGATGAGCCGTCCCCTTCCCAATATTCACATCAGAATAGGGGATTTTAGAGGCAGTGTTGAAGGCGGGCATCAGCCTGGAGCCAATATCTTTCTGAAAAATGATTCACAAGATAAAAATACCATCAAATCACCAGAACATAGTAACAGATGCTTTGAGCTACCGGGGGTTTACTTCTCACTCACAGCTTTATCCAGGAACATGAGGTCTCCGGTCAGATGGTATGTACTCAGAAGGCCCCCCAGGATACGAATGGTGCTCTCGAAAAGATTAACATCCACGTTTTTATCGAAGGAGAGCTCTTTGGCCACCCACTCCCTGGCTTCTGCAAACTCTGTCAACAACATTTATGTAAATTAAGTAAGCCACTTTACATACACAATAAACAGCTTCAGTGAACATCATAAAACGAGTAGGTGAAGGTCAAGTGTATTTTTTTCTGTTATATGCGAATGTCTTCATTTTAAGATGGGATAAGAAAATATTATTCCTATCCCATCTTAAAATGAAGACAATGGTATATTACTATTATTAAAGGGATATGTTGCTCCAAATCTGTATGGATTTCTTTCTTCTGCTGAACATACTTTGAAAAACCCCATCAACTGTTTGGCTACCGACAATTCTCCAAAATATCTTCTTTTGTGTTCAGCAGAAGAAAGAAACTGAAACAGGTTTGGAACAACTAGAGCGCGAGTAAATGATGACAGAATTGTCACTTTTGAAAAAAATCGCTTTGTTTCTTTGAACATCTGAACCAGCCTGACACAGTAACATTGGCTTGACATGAGGGTGAGTAATTAATGACAATTTTCATTTTTGGGTGAACTAAACCTTTAATGACGCAATTTCACATACTTCAGTAATTTATTTGTGTTAAATTAATGTAACACTTTAAGGAATTTTACATTAATCGCATACGTTTTTTAAGTCTTTGAACGGTTTGGCACCAAAATACTATTTTTAGTCATTAGTGAACTGGCACTCCGCTGTGAAGCCCCTGAGATCTTCTGAGCAGTTTCTCTTAGTGGTTCCCAGATCCAGATTAAAACTCAGGGGGGATCATGCCTTTTCAGTTGCCGCCCCCAAACTTTGGAATTCTTTGCCTTTTCGTATTCGATCCTTGCTAAAAGCTCATTTCTTAACGACCGCCTTTATTTCCCCGGGTTATTAATTTTTAGGTGTGTGGTTGTTTTATGTTGCTTTGTTGTATTGTTTGTTTTATTATTATTGTTATTATTTTTGTGTTTTATTTATTAGCATTGATGTACAGCACTTTGGGCAACCTCGGTTGTATAAAAATGTGCTTTATAAAGAAAGAAAGAAAAAAAGAAAGACGTTAACACATTAGCGCTGACATTTATTTATGTATTTAATGCCTTGAGACTTGGGCTGAACTTTTTCCAATCCATGCCACAAGGCATTTTGGATCTTGGGAAAATGAGACAGAAAAAAAAAATACTGGTCTTCTGTAATGTATTTTCTCTAGCAAGCTAAATTACCCTCTTTGAGACCCAAGATCCACATGGTGTCCAGAGCATCAATTAGGGTCAGCCCAAGTCCAAACCACTCTCCATATGATTTAGAGATGGGTTTGAGCTCATCATGACCCCAAGCAAAGTCCTTGTAGCCCTTCCAGGCATGTCTAAAAGCTTCTCTCACAGCCTCCAGCCGGATCTCAGCTGAAAGCAACAAAAACACAGGAAACAGCTGCTTCAGTGCAATACAGGAGAGGAAGAAAAAAAAAAAAAAAAAAAAAGAAAAAAAAAAATCAAATGAATTAGGCAGATCAGCTGCTTAAAATGTGTTTATATTTAGAAAGTATTAATAGATTTAGCAACTGGCTCTTTTCCTGTTCAGTATCAAAGGAATAATATGTAGCTGACAAAATAACAAACCAAGTGCTAATGAAGCTGGGCCGTCTTGGTTTCTTGTGTCTTTAGTTTTAGTATCAGAGGCCTGTCCTTCATCTATCACAGCTCCACGCCAACTACAATCATGTAAGAAATAATTAATAAATAAAATAATAATAAACAAGCCACAGGAATATCTAAAATGCACATGCTGTTGTGTTTCAGTACAGTTGACATTTAAAATCAAACCTAATGATCGGCTTTTCTCTCTCAGATCCTTTATCTGCATTCTTTAGGTCCAGTCCATGACTTTCTTCTCCCAACAGACCCGAAACATTCATTTTGAATTGCAAACGGTTCTGCAAGATAGGAGGTCCACGTCTATGATAGTCCTTTCTCTGTTTTTCAGGAGGAAAACATACGTTACTGCCACAAACTGCTAAAAGTAGCACAAAGCACAGCCTGTAACCTTGAGTTATCAGGTTACTCATAAAAGGAGGGCATCAAAAAAGCAAGCAAGAAACAAATGGGTCACACTAACCTCAGAGGGCGGCTCAGGAAGAATGGACTTGTACTCATTTTTCAGGTCAACAACAAACGGCTGTTTCCCATCATTCCTGTTCCCCCCAACTGAACCACCTGAGAAAGATGACCACAGGAGGTATAATTAGTTTCTCAGACTAACCTTAAAAGAGATTTTAGGTTAAGGTTGACATGAAATTGAAGTTCAGTTTTGTAAATGCACGTTACAGATCTTATTGTGAAAGATAACTCCATGCATGTTTTACATTTTTTGACCATGTATTGTTTTAATCAAAATGTCAAATAGTGTGGGGCGATATGCTCCCTAGTCATATCGTCAGCCTGTGAGATCACGATACACAATATTATGTGTATCGTGATGGTGGTTGTTTACTTATTTGATCATTAATTTACTTGTTTATATACTCATTTATTTAATAATTTACTTTGTTATTGTTGTGAAATTGGAATCTTTTTCTATTATTTTGCAAGCAAGGATGGAGTTGGTGATGAAGAAAAATGTCACGTTACATAGAAATATTTCACCCAAAAGGCAAGCCCGTGGATATCTCTGACTATCGTCAAAACACGATACTATCATCTATCGGCACAACCCTACTGTCAAAACTGGATCTTCCGGTGAAACGACAGACTTCTCTCTGGTAACATATTACGGTCTTCTCCAATCATTTACTCCACTTAAGCCCCGTCCCTTTCTTACAATCTACTGCAAAGCTTGCTTTCAGATCTGCCTCCATCCAATCAACAACTGATGGGTAGAAACAAGTCCCCATCCTAAATATTTTAAATTCCAAAATCTGGGGGGAAGTGGCTCACCTCTCCAGTGCCCTATGAGAGTGGGAGATGTGGCGATTCCACAAACCAACAACAGCATCAATGTAAGCAGAATCAGGCTGCGCTGCAATCTGGACAGCTGTTTCCATCTCTGGAGAAAAAGCCAAGGTGATCATACAATCACCACACCTTTGCAATCAAATGCTACTAAACAAAGACATTACACTACAGATGTATGGAAGCATATGGGTAGCAATATTCAATTTGAAATGTAATATGCAAAATGGCAATGTATTTCTGTATTTAAATGTACATTTTGTTTCAACGTTTGGAGCAAAATGCTATTTTCCACACTAGTTTTAACATATAATTTAAACACATATTTTAACATTTTCTAAGCTGCAAAATGAAAATGAAAATATATTACAGAAATGATTAGATATGTTTAACACGTTTAATCAAAAACTGTAGGAAAATGATAATTTAAATGTTATTTTTTCTTAACTGCATTCATTGCATGTCCTGCAATGAATGTAGAAAAATTCAATGTGGAATTGAAAATGAAAATAGTGGAGGAAACAGCACATTTAAATTATATAACGGAATATGAATTAGCATTTTGCTCGAAACGTTGCACATTTGGTGTGGAAAATGTAAATTAAAATACAGAAATACACTGTCATTTTGCATATTACATTTCAAATTGAACATTGCTACCCATGTGATATGCTTCCATACCGATGGATCTAGAAGCTCCTTGTAGATAAAACCATCATGTAAAATAAACAAATGACTTGAATATTAAACTCACCCTCCAGCAGGACTGCCGGCGCCACTGCTTGCTGTTGGTGTAGTTGCCGCTTTCACCGAGAGTCAGAGATACAAAATCCCTTCTTGATGGTGGAAGCATGATTCCCTGTCTCTCCCCAGACTGTTCATAAACTCAGTGACCAGGTCTCTGTATACAGAGAGAGCGAAAACAAGCTGTGTCTCAAAACCTAGAGAGCTGCCTACCTGCAAAATATGTCTGGGTTGACTATGAAGTTTAAAAGTGCTGTCTATGTAGGTAGTTCACTAGGTGTTGAGACACAGTCCGTGTTGACAGTAGCTACGTGGGCAGCAGACTGGCACATACAGTACTGATAACACAGGGAAAAAAAACGTTTATAACGTTAACATTTGACACTGCACCGGCGTCGATGGCACAAATAAATTATGATGTATTTTGAGTAACATAAAATATTTGTTTAATTCACGGAGAAAGTCTAAAACTGCTTTATACCATCAGCTGATGAGACCTTATCTAACTGTACATTATAATAAAAATATCTAATTACGTTAGAATAAAAATAAAATAAAATACTAAAACAGAAACGAGTAGCATATTTCAGTCGTTGACTGATTCATTCTATATTCAGCAACCACTTCGAGAGTTTGATTCATTCAAAGGAACCGACTCATAAGAGTCATTCGTTCCCATATCGTCGAGCGAATAAATAGTTTTAATAGTCATTTCAGGACGGTGTTTCCTCCACAGCGGCAGAAATTCATAAATATAAATGAGTTTGAATCAAGGAACTGTTATTCAGAACCGGTTCTCGGTTTCCATTCCTAACCGCACGAGCCAGCTGTCAGATAACGCTTTCTCACTGACTAAAAATACTGACTTAATTTTAAGTCTGACTAAAAAAAAACTGACTTAAAATATAAATAGTTTTAAGGACTCTTTAGACCAGATGTAATTTTATTTAGTACAACAAAACAGGTCACTTTCTCGATTTAGGAACACAATAAAACTCACACTGGGTTACATTTCTCCGACGGCTATGCACATTCAGGCTTAAGCGCAGAGATCAGACATCAATAACTCATTCACCTCGAGTATCTTCCCGGTGTATGTCGAGCCTCCAGCAGTGTGAAGTGGAGCTCTGGTCGGCTCAAGATCTCACGACGGTCCGAGGCATCACTGAAGGGCCTAGAGCTCACTAGCGGTCTGTCACACTCACACAAATCTCATTCTGTGGCGAATAGGGTTATTTGCGACTTTCCAAAACTACACGTCTGAAATCGTGAATGGTTTACTGGATCATATCGCAGCCATTTTCTCAGCTGTTGTTTCAAGTGATTTCCTGGAAACGAAGAAAACATCCAGCTGTAAGGAGGCGTGTTGAACTGTACACTAGCAACTTGTGGCTTTTCCAAATAACCCTCCAGAGGGCGCCAGACACCCCACAAACTGGGAGCAATAAGAGAAACACAAAAACTCAATTTATTATTTACCAGACAAGCCTACAGGTTTATACACTACACTGAAATGGTCACTGGAGTTTACAGAATGAACATAAAGGTATGTGTTTTTGATAATTTTTTTTAAGACAACGTTTAAAAAAAACCGTACTGACCCCAAACTTACTAACGGCAGTGTATAGTAATATATATATATTTGCTGAGTGAAACTTTTTATTTTACATCTCGGTAATTTTATCTCGGCTTTACTTTAGTAAAGTTGTATTTTTTTTTTTACATTAACAGTCTAATTCAGTAAATGCATGTACAAATCAGTACATTGGAATAAACTAGACCAGCCTTACAGACTTAAACATTTTTTGCATACTCAACAAATAATAATAAAAAACACACTCATTTGAATAAAATCAGTTTGTTATTAAAACAGATTGCAATGAGTTACTTTACAATGACCTGAATTATCAATTAAATGGGATTGTTTTTGTAATTTGCACACAAGAACAACTGACACTTTAATAATGGTCATCATAATTTGTTAATTAAGATATAGCAAATTCCACCATAAACAATGGGCTCACAGCAACCGTCTGACAGCACTAAGCTTTGTAAGAAGTAATTCATGTTATTAGACTTATTAAGCAGTGCCTGATATAAGTTTGAGGCACATTGTTTAAATATGTAGTATCAGATTTGGGTGCCACATACACCACATGACCAATTGTGACAACAAATCACTACATCCATGTTTGAAAGCCTTCCAAGATGAATAGGAGCGGTTACAGAGTGGACAAACTACCTATTAATGCCAATAGTTTTTAAATGTTCATACAGGCATGGTGTTAAAGTGTCCACAAACTTTTGGCCATGTAGTGTATATATCACAGTGCTCTTTTTCATAAGGTGCAACAAAACCTGAATTAAATGGGTTTGAAGAAATCATGGGTTGTGGAAGTGAATTGCTTCCTAAAATGTGACAAGAGCAATGTCAAGACATCATATAAATAATCAGTTATTTAACAGAAAACAAACATTGTAAACAATATACAACAATATATTACAACTCCTCACGAGAAACTGCACCAGATTACTGTTGCCAACAGACAACAAACCAGTTCATTGTATTGAAAGTACACTGTAAACTGAAGGTGAAAACTTCATTAGGAATCTCCATTCCCACAGCAGATGGAGAACAGTAGAGTAAAGAAAGTCCTGATTTCTCCGCAGAGCTCTGCAGAACAGTTCTCAAATGAGAGCGTGTTTATGTTTTAGCTGAAGCAGACGTGTCCTACAGTAAACTGAAACTCTTCTGTTGTGTCGCTGTGGCCAAATAAAGCCACATCTCTAATTGGTAAAAGCTCCAGGTCTTCAGTCTCAAACTGGAACACAGACTCCCGAGGGCCTGTATCCAGCGCCTCTGTATGCTAAACACAGACAGAAAGGGGACATAATAAATTCAAGTGAACAGCAATGCAATCCATTATAATTTAGTTATAGTTGTCTTACTTCGCAATCCAGTAATGTTCCCAGGAAGCTCTGTCTCCTTGAGTCTGCGAGGAACTTAATATCTCTTTCACTGGAGCCCTGGTGGCTGTTTGGCTGGCATGAAAATGTGATGTTCTGCTTGACAGTCTTGCTGTTCAGTCGTAGGAATCTCATTTGTACCACACCAGTTTCCGTGTAATCAAACTATAAAGTAAAGATTTACTTAGGGGTGGGGACATGATGGCAGGAGGATATTCTAGTTATTCAAGATTCAAGATTTCAAGATTCAAGAGTTTTATTTGTCACATACACAGTTATATACAGAATATACAACCGGCAGTGAAATGTAAACAGGTCCGCCAAATGTATAAGAGTATAATGTGCAAACAGGTTTATAACAGGTTGTTGTCATATTGGTCAAATAACTGATCAAATAACATACCTGAAAGCCGCCATCTCTAGTGCTCAACCATGTAAATGAGTCCGACATGGTGTCTTTGAGCCAGGATCTCATGGGTATCTAAAGCAGAGAGGGGTCTCATTATCAGCCTAATATGAATTAAACAAAACTTAAAGTGGTCATGTAAGATTTAAAGGTAGGGTAGGCAATTTGTTTAATAAACACTTTGTTATACTGGTTGAAACTTTCTTCACATCCGGATATCAATCAATAATAGAAGTGGTCTCAATATTAAAATATACATATCTTCTGTGGAAAAAATGTCATCCAATCATTGCATTCAGTCCAAATGCAATAATACGATGTCATATCTGCCTGTCAACATATGTATATCCATATACCTCTGCACACCCTGCTCACACAGACATCACACGTCTTCAGCACATTAAGTAAGGACAGGCCGTACGGAGTTGTAGATGTGACTCGTCTCGTGACGCTTTGCAAACGCTGCTGTGTGTGTTGCATTCATGTGTTTTGAAGGAGGCGTGACTTTGGAGACGCTCTGAAAGGAGGGTGGGATCATATGCTTTCAAACCTAGCTTGCTACTGCTAGCATGTCTGAAATTGCCTACCCTACCTTTAATGTGGGGTCAGTAAGATTTTTATTTTTTAAGAAATAATACTTTTATTCAGCAAAGAATACAGTAAAGACATTTTGTATTCATCAGATACTGAGGAAACATTTTACTTGCCTGTGGCTGCAGGGGTGACAAACATGTTTGTCCACCTGCACTGAAGTTACAATATACTAGCAAAGCATCAGAAGAGCTGCCCTGATTTGGGTCGATATAATACATTCCTGAGACAAGGACAGTCAAATAAAAATCATTAACAATAAGTAAGATTATTCATGCAGCCCAGACTCATATATCCATGTCCACAGATTAGCAATAACATTCATGAGAATGACTGACCACTTGTTAAATTAGGATGACTGATCATCAGCTCCAAGCAGGTGGTAGCCGGATGTTCCTTAGTGCCATCTGGAGGATCTATGAAGAATCGCAGGTCTTGCTGAAGGGAGTTCAGCAAGGTCCTAATAAGTGGATAGTTGGGCTTGTCGGAGAGGTACACAAGGTTCTGATTTGTGTGAATAAAAAATATTATCACATTACAATTAAGTTTAAACCTGTGTATTTATGCATGTGATATGATGAATGGATCTTGAGCAGCAACAACAACAACAACAACAACAACAACAACAACAACATTTTAAAATGTAAAATCATTCATCAGCTACTTACTTTTATCTGAGTCAGTGTAAGGTTCAGAGATAAGCCTGGTGGACCTGGAAGGCCTGGTGGACCCTAAAATAAACAGCACTATTATATTTACTACATTACAGCCATTAATTACTCATTTACATTAGCTAGGTGGTATATGTAAAACATTTACTTAATCAAACTTACAGGAGGTCCTCTCTTTCCTTTTGGACCAGAAAGTCCTGGATATCCTTTTAAACCCTGAAAAAGTTGAATAAAACACTTTTCATCATCAATAAATATTCATTGTAAAAGTGAACCACATTTTATTTAATGAACATCTGTATTTAAATGTTTGTTCCAAACCTTTTCTCCAAACAGGCCCTGTAGAGTGAGCAAATGGACATAGTGAAATATTATATTGAGTATCATGAGTGTATGAAATGCTACTGGATTTTTGATACTGGACTTTTTTAAATAATTCATATGATGTACCGGTAATTTGTCAAATATTTACTTTATCCTAAATGTCCACTACCTTTCAAACGCTTGGGATCAGCAAGATTTTATTAAACATTTGTTCAGTAAGGACACATTAAATTGATTTTGACTCTTCATTCTTTTGATTTATATTCTTACAAAAGAATTTCATTTTTAAAAAATTGCTGTTCTTTTGAACTTTCTATTCATTAAATAATCCTGAAAAAATGTTTCCCGTTTTCACAAAAATATTAGGCAGCACAACGGTTTTCAACATTGATAAAAATAATAAGAAGAAACGTTTCTTGAGCAGCAAATCAACATGATTTCTGAAAGATCACGTGACACTGAAGACTGGAGTGATGATGCTGGAAATTCAGCTTTGCCATCACAAGAATAAATTACAATTTAAGATATATTAAAATAGAACACAGTTATTTTAAATTGTAATAAAATTTCACAATGTTACAGTTTTTACAGATTTTTTGATCTTGTGAGCATAAAAACATTTTTCAAAAACATTATAAAAATCTTACTGACAAACTTTTGAACAGTAGAGTATAAAATATGACATTTTAAAATACCAAAGCAATATTTTGGAATTTAGGCAATTAAGAATTATTTGAAAATAATATACTTTAGATTTGGGTTTAAAAAATAAATAGAGGTGGTAACTTACAGGCAGCCCTGGTAGACCTGGGGTTCCTCTTTGACCTGTTAAGCCAATATCCCCCTAAAAGTGACACAAATTACTCTGTTTTCTACATGCCAACAGTCTCATTGTATGATTACATGCATATCTAAAAATGTCACCTGCTCTCCCTTGGGCCCATGTCTCCCCTTCTCTCCGTACAGGCCCTGGTCCCCCTGAAATGAATAAACAGATATTCAGCCACTCCGAACAAGGAACATTTACTTACAGTATGTACACAAAATACTATCAGGTGCCGTTTCCTTCTACTGTTTGATTGAGATGAATGAAGGTACCTTCAGTCCATCTCCCCCTGGAGGACCAAGTGGCCCAATTTCCCCCTTCTCTCCCTTTAGACAGAAAGAAGAGTAAGCCTCAAGGTTCTCAGTTTTGTTTCTCTACCAGTTCTAATATGACATTTCCATTAATGCCCCAAACCTCAAAGCCCTTTTGACCGCTCTCTCCTTTCTCGCCTCGAATGCCTGGTAAACCCTGAAACAATACATGTAGACCACTAATAAATATTCACATCATCTTTATGAATTCATAAAACCGGGTGAGGGAAATTTGTGTATTCATTTACATATTGTCCTGGCCTGCCAGGAGGTCCAGTCTTTCCCAATGCTCCTTTATGACCCTGTTACACGTCAAACAAAAGGTGGTAAAACGTATTATAAATTATGACAAGCACCATGCTTTTGCAGGTTAAATAACATTTAAATATAAGCAATGAATACATGAGTACCTTCTCGCCTATAGGTCCCCTGAGACCCCTCTGACCAGCTTTGCCTTTTTTTCCCTAAGAGTAAAACAATGGCTCAAATTATTCTTTTAATGCTGAAAATGTTTCCTTCAAACCCTAACAAACCTTATCACTGTACTTACTCTTTTCCCAGCATGTCCAGTCTTTCCAGGAGGTCCATCTTGACCATCATTTCCCTGAAAAATTTGAAAAGTATATAAGACTTGTTGTTATAGAAATTAATAGAGCAACTGAAGAAGAATTATTTGAGCAACTGAAAAAGGAAAAAGTGAATGTAATGATGTCAGATTACAAATCCAATCATAACATATGATGAAAAGAGATCACCCTGACCTTCTGACCTTTCGATCCCTCCCTTCCCTGGGGCCCAGATTTGCCCTTTGGACCCTAAAGCATTTAAACAGAAATAATACATAATACCTGATCTTCAGGAAATAAAAGAATCTTACCATTTAATTACAGATAGAGAATTTTCCTTGATATTAAATCACACAAATACTAACTTGTGGTCCAGGTGGGCCAACAGGGCCATCAGCACCCATTTCTCCTGGAAGTCCCTGAAAATAGCAGCAAAAAGTATTTAAATGCTTTTTTACAAAATTATAAGAGTGTGTTTAAATTTTATTATGTACGCTTCTTCATACCTCTATGTCATCAGGGGACGTAACAATACTAAATAAATACTAAGCATACATACATACTCACCTAAAGGATTATTAGGAACACCATACTAATACTGTGTTTGACCCCCTTTCGCCTTCAGAACTGCCTTAATTCTACGTGGCATTGATTCAACAAGGTGCTGAAAGCATTCTTTAGAAATGTTGGCCCATATTGATAGGATAGCATCTTGCAGTTGATGGAGATTTGTGGGATGCACATCCAGGGCACGAAGCTCCCGTTCCACCACATCCCAAAGATGCTCTATTGGGTTGAGATCTGGTGACTGTGGGGGCCATTCTAGTACAGTGAACTCATTGTCATGTTCAAGAAACCAATTTGAAACGATTTGAGCTTTGTGACATGGTGCATTATCCTGCTGGAAGTAGCCATCAGAGAATGGGTACATGGTGGTCATAAAGGGATGGACATGGTCAGAGGCAATGCTCAGGTAGGCTGTGGCATTTAAACGATGGCCAATTGGCACTAAGGGGCCTAAAGTGTGCCAAGAAAACATCACCCACACCATTACACCACCACCACCAGCCTGCACAGTGGTAACAAGGCATGATGGATCCATGTTCTCATTCTGTTTACGCCAAATTCTGACTCTACCATCTGAATGTCTCAACAGAAATCGAGACTCATCAGACCAGGCAACATTTTTCCAGTCTTCAACTGTCCAATTTTGGTGAGTTGTCCAACTGTCCAAATTGTAGCCTCTTTTTCCTATTTGTACTGGAGATGAGTGGTACTCGGTGGGGTCTTCTGCTGTTGTAGCCCATCCGCCTCAAGGTTGTGCGTGTTGTGGCTTCACAAATGCTTTGCTGCATACTCGGTTGTAACGAGTGGTTATTTCAGTCAAAGTTGCTCTTCTATCAGCTTGAATCAGTCGGCCCATTCTGCTCTGACCTCTAGCATCAACAAGGCATTTTCGCCCACAGGACTGCCGCATACTGGATGTTTTTCCTTTTTCACACCATTCTTTGTAAACCCTAGAAACGGTTCTGCGTGAAAATCCCAGTAACTGAGCAGATTGTGAAATACTCAGACCGGCCCGTCTGGCACCAACAACCATGCCACGCTCAAAATTGCTTAAATCACCTTTCTTTCCCATTCTGACATTCAGTTTGGAGTTCAGGAGATTGTCTTGACCAGGACCACACCCCTAAATGCATTGAAGCAACTGCCATGTGATTGGTTGATTAGATAATTGCATTAAGGAGAAATTGAACAGGTGTTCCTAATAATCCTTTAGGTGAGTGTATATACACACATACACACAAACATACATACATACATATAAATGTAGTGTATTGAAGAATTTTTTATAATATGTAAAGAAAATGAATGCAACATTTAATATTTAACATAATATTAAAGGTGCAGTAAGTGATTTCGCTGTTGAAAATTTCAATCAATGCCTAAACAAACATTTTTATATTTTGGGGGCGGACCAATGATGGGAGAGGTGTGTTTATTTGGGTGTCGAATTCAAACAGTGTTTCTCAGAAATTGCTTACTGAACCTTTAATATGACTTAAGTCCAGTTTCTGTATTTAAACAATTTTATGGAGACATTCTACCTCCTTTCCTGGTAATGCAGAGGGTCCTTTTGTACCAGGGAGACCCAGTGGTCCCTGTAAAAAAGAGAGAGTCATCAGTTGACACCAAGCATACTTCAGTCACTCATTATAAAATGTATTATTTAATTCAGCGCCTCACCATCCGTCCTGGAGGTCCTTGTCTTCCTGGTTCACCTTTAGGTCCTTCTTGTCCCGGCGTACCCTTTGGGCCCAATGAGCCGTCAGGGCCTCTGGGACCCATGGTTCCCTGCAATAAGAGTATTATTTATCCACTGAAAATGTAGCACTGTAACCGGGATTTACCTTGAAATGGTTAGCTGTACTAACCTGAGGCCCTGCCTTTCCCATAACCCCTTGTAAGCCTTTCTGCCCAACCATCCCCTGTAGATAAAAGAAAAAAAAGCATAATGACTTTAATTTAACATTGGGGGTTCCCTCAGTCCCTGTAATCTTGGATAGCAGCCAATATGTATGCAAAAAAGGGCATTGACACGGTTTACTTGAATATGTATTTGAGAGGTTATTTGACCTAAACTGTTGTAATATGGAAAACAGCCATTGATTTTACCCGGCTGCCTTGATCTCCTGGATAGCCAGTCGCCCCAGATGATCCAGTTTCTCCCTTTTGAAACAAAGAGCAAGTCTGTTATATTAGGAAATGTATAAGGGTAATCCTGATCTATTACAAGGAACATTGATGAAAGAAACTTGAGGAAGAAAAGGGAATAATACCTTTAGGCCTGGTGAACCATTTGCTCCTGGTGGTCCCAGAAGACCCATCAAACCCTGCATTTAAACCCAACTTATAGACTCAATCAACCCACTGCAAACATATTGTCCATCAAAAACTACAATGATGTAAGTTGATAAGCATCTTAAATAAAATTCATACCTCTAAACCCATCAAACCAGACGGACCAGACTTTCCCATCAAACCATTCTGACCCTGGTAAAGAGATGATCATATTTAAATCCCTACAACTAATAAATATTAGTAGTGTGTAATAGACGAAGTGTCTGCCCAACAGAAACAGGATTTTTCAGCAAAATCACTAACTTGTGGTCCAATGTAGCCTTTATTCCCCTTCACTCCTCGCTCTCCTCTATCCCCCAAAAATCCAGGTGGGCCTTGTCGTCCAGAGAATCCTCGATGTCCAGGGTCACCCTGAGTGAATAAGAATGTAGATACTTCACTTTGTGTAGAAATTGGTCATTGTAAAGACCTCTACAGCACATTTAACGGAATTTTACTTAAAAATATCCATATAGTAAAATTATTTGACCTTTTTTCCTTTAGGTCCTGGATCTCCAATATCACCTGGATGTCCGATACCTCCTGCATATGAAATATCATACTCATTATAACTTACTGTAATGCATTTTAAATGAATGAGGACTTTTATGATACATTACCGTTCAAAAGTTTGAGGTCGGTAAGATTTAAAATGTTTTTGAAAGAAGTTTCTTATGTTCACCAAAATTGCATATATTTCATAATATATAATATTATGAAAAGTTATTACAATTTAAAATCTCTATTTTCTATTTGAATATGTTTTAAAGTGTAATTAAATGAATGTAATGGCAAAGCTGTATTTCCATCAGCCATTACCCCAGTCTTCAGTGTCACATGATCCTTCAGAAAATCCTCTAATATGCTGATTTGGTGCTCAAGAAACATTTCTTATTATCATCAATGTTGAAAATAGTTGAACTGCTTATTAAATCGATAACACTTTATTTTGTTAGTCCGCTTGAGATATTCTACTAACTTTGCAACTACATGTCAAGTTGTCAACTACCAGTCATTAGAGTAGAGTATCTGTTAACACTTTAGTTTGATGGTTCCCCAACAGACATTCTACTGACTATAAGTAACTATGCAACTACATGTCAACTTTTGTACTAACCCTTAACCTACTACAGTCTGTCACAGTCTACTAATACTCTAATGTGAGTTAGTTGACATGTAGTTGTAACGTTACGTATAGTTAAGTAGAATGTCTAAAGTGGACTATTGGACGTAACTGTAACGTAACTATTATTTTTGTGTAGAAATAGAGCTTTCAAAAGAATAGCCGTTTATTTAAAATGTACATTTTATAATTTTATAAAATGTCTTTACTCTCACTTTTGAATAAATGTTTTTACATTCTTGCTGAATAAAATTATTAAATTATTTTAAAAATAAATAAGTAAATAATATTAATCATTTTACTGACCGCTAACTTTTAAATGGTAGTGTAGCTTAATAACAGGGCTTCTCTTCTCAGCCTCAGGTAATCAATGACACTGACCTCTTTGCCACATGGTCCCGGTGTACCCTGCATCCCCTGAGAGCCCTGAGGCCCGTGTTCTCCCGGAGGTCCATTTGGCCCAAGCTTTCCAATGGGTCCAGGTGATCCCTTAAATCAAATACCCTTGTAAAATCATTTGGCATGAAAAAGCCTGGAGTGGAAGCTGACAAACTCCATGCTAAAGTTTTGTTGGATGTATATGAACCAGCATATTTGGTACTTACAAATTCCCCTTTTGGCCCTGATGGACCATCAAAACCAACTGGACCAGGATGGCCCTATGAAGAGAGAGGTGTGTCAAAACTTAATTAATGTTGAATTTTACTCAAACAAGAAGGGGTAGCTGATGTACAGCATTTCAGCAAAGGTCTCCAGCACTTATGCTATGTAAATGTTCCCTATATCAAAATATTATATTCCTCTGTCTTCGTTAAAAAAAAAGTTGCTTGAATTTTAGGAAATCTACCCAAGAAGTCGATACAGGGAAGACAAACATGACACCGAACAGCAGTTAATTCTGCATATATTGAAATGAACTGACCTGTGGTCCATCTAATCCAAAAGATCCAGGGTCACCAGAAGGTCCTGGCAAACCCTAAAGGAGGGCATCATAAAGTAAATGCTTAATCATATGTGTTGTGTAACTTGTTTTAAGAAATTGAAATGCTCACAATACCTGCTCTCCTTTTTCTCCTGGTCGACCAACCATTCCACTTGTTCCCGGTGAGCCCTGAAGAATAGCAGATTGTGTTCAGAATCTTAGATACAAGCTCAGAATTGCAACATCCTCTTCATTTTTTTTCTAAAAACCTATCCTAAAAATGCAATCAAAATGAGGGGTACCCACTCACTGGCAATCCAGCTGGTCCTTGTTTTCCCTGTGGCCCCCGAGGTCCCTGGCTCCCTGGGGGGCCTTGTTTTCCAGTTACACCTTCAGTCCCTGGCAGTCCTGAGGGCCCCTGAATTGACAAATACACACACACACACACACACACACACACACACACACGCACGCATTAATTAAATGTACAACATTTTATATAAAAACAGAAATATTACAATTTTACCAAATTGTATTCTATTTTAATATATTTATATATTTTGAAATGTCATTTATTCCTGTGATGTAATGATGAATTTCCATTACTCTGGCCTTCACTTTCACATGCTAATATGCCGATTTGGGGCTTATGAAACTATACCATACACACACTTTATTTACTGTACTTTTAATTATAATTTTTTTTTTTTATTTCTGCTGAAAAATCTAAATGCATGCTTTAAACTGAGGGCTACATACAGGCATTCCTCGCAAACCAGCAGGTCCCGTTTCCCCTTGGCGACCCTAAACATTTTTTTGGAAACATTAAAGAGGCTCTCTCTGAATATTACAAACAGTACTATTAAAGTTTTAAAATACATCTAGTCTCTGTATTGGGGAAGTCACTTTACCAGTGGTCCACGTGGGCCTCTCTCACCAGACGGGCCTGGTAAACCCTTAGAATGTTAACAGGTTAACAATTATTTTAGAGAAGAAGAGACCATAACGTTAATGATACTTATTCAGTTGGAAAATTTAACTTACAGATGGCCCTCTCTGCCCCGGTGTACCAAGAGGTCCCCTGATGCCAGGTTCACCCTGCAGTTGCACATTCACACAATACATGATACAACACCCAGAATAATTAGAGAAATATTTATTGCAAAATATTTACAGCAGAGATTTCTAACCCTCTCTCCTATGTGACCTGGCCGTCCACGAAGGCCGATGGCTCCTGGATAACCCTGAGGGCAAGAACAGCATATATAAAATCAAATCCCTGCTACAATACAGATCATGAATTTTTATGCCAGTCCAGACTGGTTTGGTATGCAGGATAGTGCCACTTACATACATGCCTACAGGCCCCTGAGCACCTGCAGTGCCTGGTTTTCCAGTGAAGCCCTGATAACAAAAACACACAGTAATGATACATATGTATTATTTACTCACACTGTGTACATATTGTATATTATTTACATTATTAATGTTCTGACAGCAATATAAAGCTCTGAGAGGCTTACCTTCTCACCGGGAGGGCCTTGGATGCCATCTTGGCCTGGTCTTCCAAGTGGACCCTAATGAGAGGAGAAACCATGAGCTGGTGATGAACAGTGCAACTTTTGTTCCCTTTCAGTTGGTCACATTCAACGTTATGTCGACACCATGTCTCTGTTCCCTCCTTCAGGGAACAAGGGTTACATATGTAACCGAGACGTTTTTGGTAGTGATGGGTTGAAGAATAAACATAGTTCTGAATTTCAAATTCTGAGATGTAAGGAATATGAAACATGATCATTATTTTACCATGCATTTTCACAGTTTGTCTTCTCTGTGAAAATTTTACTTTTAACAGTCCTTACAATGAACTTAAAACTTTATCGGTTTGTCCTGTTGTTATGCATACCCGTGAGCCTGGAGTGCCTTGTTTTCCTGGTTCTCCAATCATGCCCCTCAAGCCCTTCAGATGACAGATGACAGAAAATATGATGTATGACCAAAAAAAAAAAAAAAAAAAAAAAAAAACTTTTATAAAGTCCACGCTGAATATTGTTTGATGTAAAAATCAAGATTTAGGATTCTGCACGATTTCTAGGTTACTAATCAAATTTGTGACATTGACCATGTTAACTCTTTTCAGAATAACATTTTATTTTTTCCACTGAAGCACAAGATGCTCTTGAATCATTCTCAAATCATGCTGGATCACATGATCATCTCATTTTACACAAACTTATAGCGTTTATGCAGTTTCTGTGCTGCTGACAAGCAAAAAAAAAAAAAATAAATGCTGAAATTCATGTTACTTATTCAACTTTTCAATTAAATATGTAATGATTTATAAAAAAATTTAAAGAATTTTCACTCTTGGTCTAAGGATACCAGTTTAACAACATATCTGATTTACAAAACATGTTTCCATGTTACTCTTGCGGTCAAGCTGAAACAGAGATCAACCCAACACACTTGTTAAGTTTAATAGTCTCTAATCTTTTAACCTTTTTCAGGCCAGTCTGACCTTAACAACCATCTGTTATTATTATTATTGACTGGTTTGTACAACAAGCTTTTATTATAGCAGTATAGCAGCAGTTTACTATATTGGCTAAAAGTCATAGAATATTTCAGTTGATGATAAGAAACATACATCAGGGCCTTTATCCCCTGGGCTTCCAACAGAACCAGAAACACCCTGCAAGGTACATAAAGAAAATCAGCACAGGACAAAAAACATTTAACATTTAATTTGATGTCTTACTTTGCAGTAATGGTAAAGCAAAGATTCATATATGATAAAGCACTATGACTAATATAAAAACATGATATTAAAATGTATGAAATGGGAACCTGTATACCAGGCTTTCCTTCTGGTCCCTCAGCACCAACTTGACCTTGTAAACCCTGGAAAAATAGAAGGAAAAAAAAAGTATATATATGATCTATATGAAAAGTATAAATCTTGACTCCTTTTACTCTTTCAATTCTCTTACCACTATTCCAGGTATACCAGGGGGACCATGTTGGCCAGCTCGACCCTGAGAATAATAACATAGGTGAATGTGATCAAAAGATTCAGAACGACTTCTTTAAATTTTGCTCATTCATAATACACAGTGTTTAATATCTAACTTAACCATAAAACAAAACATATGAATGAATCAGAGGCCAAAAATGAATATATATTTCTGTAAGTATGTATGTACATACTGATCAGGCATAACATTATAACCACCTTCCTTGGTCCCCATTTTGCTGCCAAAACAGCTCTGACCAGTTGAGGCATGGACTCTTCTAGACCCCTGAAGGTGTTCTGTGGTATCTGGCACCAAGATGTTAGCAGCAGATCATTTAAGTCCTGTAAGCTGCAAGATGGGGCCTCCATGGATCTGACTTGTCTGTTCAGCATATCCCACAGATGCTCGACTGGATTGAGATCTGGGGAATTTGGAGGCCAAGTCAACACCTCAAACTCGTTGTTGTGCTCCTCAAACCATTCCTGAACCATTTTTGCTTTGTGGCAGGGCGCATTATCCTTCTGAAAGAGGCCACAGCCACCATGGAATACCGTTTCCATGAAAGGTAGGTAGGTAGTACATGTCAAAGTAACATCCACATGGATGGCAGGATCCAAGGTTTCCCAGCAGAACATTGCCCAAAGCATCACACTGCCTCTGCCAGCTTGCCTTCTTCCAATAGTGCATCCTGGTGCCATGTATTCCCCAGGTAAGCAACGCACACACACAGGCTCCACATGATGTAAAAGAAAATGTGATTCATCAGATCAGGCCACCTTCTTCCATTGCTTTGTGGTCCAGTTTGGATGCTCACATGCCCACTTTTGGCGCTTTTGACGGTGGACGGGGGTCAGCATGGGCACCCTGACAGGTCTGCGGCTATGCAGCCCCATACGCAACAAACTGTGATGCACTGTGTATTCTGACACCTTTCTATCAGAACCAGCATTAACTTCAGCTACAGTAGGTCGTCTGTTTGATCGGATCCCCACATGCATCAATGAGCCTTGGCAGCCCATGACCGCCGGTTCATCACTGTTCCTTCCTTGGAGCACTTTTGACAGATTCTGACCACTGCAGACCGGGAACACCCCACAAGAGCTGCAGTTTTGGAGATGCTCTGACCCAGTCGGCTAGCCATCACAATTTGGCCCTTGTCAAACTCGCTCAAATCCTTGCGCTTGCCTATTTTTCCTGCTTCTAACAAGTCAACTTTGAGGACAAAATGTTCACTTGCTGCCTAATATATCCCACCCATTAACAGGTGCCGTGATGAAGAGATAATCAGCGTTATTCACTTCACCTAAGTCATAATGTTATGCCTCATCGGGTATATATATATATATATATATATATATATATATATATATATATATATATATATATATATATATATATATATATATATATAAAAATAAACTTAAATGTATATAAAATTGTATTAAATAAATGTATGTTTATGATATCATATTTCTCAAGATATCACCAATCATATTTCTCAAATTATTGTGAATGTTCCCATTATCAACTTTTTTTCTTAGATAATATATTTTTTTAAATTTTTAATGAACACATTTTAAAAATCATTAAAAAAATTATGCATTTTTAAATGAAACAAAAGTAAATTTACTCTGGATCCTATGGGTCCTGTTCTTCCATTAACACCAGGTTCACCCCTACTGCCCTATGTTCCAAAAAGAAGAGGAAGAAGAAACAAAAGGACGAAAGGTTATTGATTTAGGTGCATATAGTAACAGGACATAATGAAAGGGCTTTTGGGCAAAATGGTTTTTATTAAGAGTAAATCTTATTTGAAAGATCACAGTAGGGTTGATGTAAAAGGGTGAGCTATAAGAATGTTTTGGTACTATAGCTCCATCTTAAAGTCCCAAACCACTCTGACCTTTTGACCCTCTTTTCCAAGCATTCCCTGAGGACCCACTTCACCGTCTATACCCTTTGGGGAAAAAGTGTGAGAGAAAAAACAATGTCAATTTGCCAAGAAATTTTCTTTTGAACCTCAGTTGTCAAATATTATGACTGTAATGCTTTAGTTCTGCACATGAGTCTATCTGCTTGTTTCACCATTGCATGAAGTAAGGCATGCTATAGGGAAGTCTCTCTGCAATTGTATACCTGGATACCTGGAGCACCTGGCTGACCTTTGACACCAGGTAAACCGAGGAGGCCTGATTGGCCCCTCTCTCCCTGAGGACCCATGATCCCTGGTGCTCCTTGTGGTCCCTAAAGACATACAGTTCAATCATAAATTGGAAATTTTATATATCCTTCAAGTATGCGTTTAAATATTTTTAACTTTTGAATGCATTGTGTTGCTTGTGATTACTTTTTTCCCCTTGGGACCTTCAACACCCTTCTCTCCATCCGGGCCCCTTTTGCCCTGAATTATAGGCACTAATTAGTGAGGTAATACATGATAAAGTACTTACTATAATTTCAAAGAAACATACAGCAGATTTGAATTAGATATCTTACTGTGACACCTGGAAAGCCTTTTGGACCTGGAAGTCCAGTCATACCCTAAACAATAAAAAATAATTAAAATAAATTAGGAACATGGTAAATTAATAAAAATGAATAAATAGATAGACAGTAATCATTGACTCCTAACTGAAAGACTATTTTTCTGAATTATCATCAGACATATCCCAATTATATTGTGTATTCCTAAAACATATCGTTTCAGTTTTTCTTTTTCAAAGCATCTGCATGGAAAGCATGTTTCTAGCCTGCCAGAGCACAACAGCAACTAAGATTGTAATATGGCTGGGTGAAATTTAATGGCGTTTTAAAGCCAACGTGACTTGCTTCAATCCAAATGTACATCTCTAGTACGTTAATCAGAGTTATAATGTATACAATACATATATAGTGCATAGAATGTGTTATAATGGTTTGCAGTATGAGTTTATAAGTGGTTTCCTATAGCTTACATTTAGTATATGAGAAATAGACTCACCATGGGCCCTTCAATGCCTTGTAGCCCTCTGTTACCCACTGGACCATCTGGACCCTGTCCACAAACAAAAACCATCTAAAGCATCCATTTCATAAACACAATATGCTATTGTACACGACAGATCATGTTTGTACTAATGAGTTCCCATTTAGTACATGCACTCAGGAAAAGTATCATAACTTACTTTGTCACCTTTGAGACCCTGTGGACCACCCTGACCAGGAAGTCCCTGTGGTAAAAAAAAACACCCATGAACAATGTTAAATGCCACATTAGACCCATATTTGTATACTTTTTTCTACTTTAATAGCATTGCTAGTCTACATGGTGAAATTGACCTGTGATCCTGGATGACCAGGTAGGCCTCTATGTCCCTCGATCCCTCTAGGCCCCTAAGAGGAATGGTCAGAACAAGTTTCATATTATTTCAGCCTCTGATCATTCTGTAAGAACAGGCTTCATAAAGCAACAACACAATAAAATGACAGTATACCTGAGGCCCTTTCCGCCCTACAGGGCCAGCAGGTCCAACGTCTCCCTGTAACAGCAAAAGTGCTTTGGTTTATGAACAGCTTCCAATATTTGTGAGACAATGTTGCCTTCCTTTATTAGTTTGTACTAGATTGCACTACAAATTCAGTAAGCAAGTCTCAATCAGGGACATCCTTAGGGCAGTGCAACTGGTGCCGCTAACTTGCACTGGGTCTCGCCCCATGCTTGGGATGCCCCTGTTCAATCACTTACTTCTGAGCCATTGACACCTTGTGTACCAACAAATCCTGTAGCACCTGGTGCTCCCTGGCAAGACACATAAACACATAACTGAGCATTATTAAGTAGTATGTTTAAATAGCTGGATAAGGGTGATTCCTCTGTTAAAGGTAGGGTAGGCAATTTCGGAGAGGCTAGCAATAGTAAGCTAGCATTGAAAGCATAAGATCCCACTCTCCCTTCAGAGCGCTCTCCAAAGCCACGCCTCGCAGATTCAGCAAAGGTGAGCGTTCATAGGAGATTCCATTAACTTACCTCATGTCTTAAAATCACATAACATTACAATAATAGTGAACACAAGTAAACTTAAAGAGCTCTTACTTGTACCACCTGACTGCTACAGATTAATTTCGATGTTGATAGTGCTACCAGAGAAAAGCATAAATCGGTGTCTGAGGACGTGAGCGGCACTGGGTAGAAAGTCACAGGTTGCCGCCTCTAAATTACGGTTACAACATGGCGTGATGCAGCATAAGCTGGTTGTTTTGGTTCAGGAGGAACTGTAAAAGGTGGCTGCTGTTTGTTTGTGGTGCCCTGTGACTGTCTGTCTATAACTAGTGCAAAAAGCCTCATGGAACGCGCAGATGACGTGTGAGAGGTATGGAAAGGCAGGTAGGGCATTGTATGAACATTCGGTCCGAATGCATGATTGAAGGGGACATTCTTTGGTATTGAGACTTCCACAGGTAATATATGTACATGTTTTAACATTTAGATTATTTACTTCTATTATTGACTGCTATCAGGATGTGAAAAAAACATTTTATGAAAAAAAAACTGCCTACACTTTACCTGAAAAAATGCCATTTCTTTGATCTATGTTTCATCTAACAATTGGGAACAGTCATTCTTTAATAAAGTTAAAAACAGATTATGACTCACCACTGTACCTGGAGGACCACGTTTCCCATCATTTCCTGGATCCCCTAAGAAAATAAAATGGTTTATACTGTCAATGTATACGGAATTATTATTATTATTCAATATTCATTTAAATAAATTGTTATTTATGACTATTACAAAAGATAATTCAATTAACTCACCTTAGATCCGGGTAGTCCAGGAATCCCTTCAACACCCTGTAAACCAACAGATCCCTAAACAAAAAACAAAACAAAAACATTTTTTTTAAACAATATTTACTACAATATAGGAAATGTATTTAAGAATATTGACATCAGTTAGTAGTAATAATGTTTGAAACTAGTAGTACAAGAATAATGTATGTGTGTGGGGTGGTGGTGTATGATTTACTCACTGGAGGACCAGCAAATCCAGTAAACCCAATTTCTCCTTTTGAGCCCTTTAAAAAAAAAAAACAATGATAATAAAACAATTAACACCCAAAAATGAAAACAACAAAAGTGTAACAATTCTTGCATTTGTCAATATATGTTTTTTAGTGGTAGTGTCCCCTCCTGATCCACTAGGGGGCAGAATATGTGTTGAATTTGTAGAGAGAGAGAGAGAGAGAGAGAGAGAGAGAGAGAGAGAGAGAGAGAGAGAGAGAGAGAGAGAGAGAGAGAGAGAGAGATTATAAATATTATACTTCAGGTACAGGTTTTTCTTACCTTTTGGCCAGCCTGTCCTTTGTCTCCTCTGGGACCAGGAGCACCAGGAAAACCCTACTCATGAAGAAAGGAAGGTTTTATGTACATAAGTATATTATAAATTACAGGGGAGTGTATTTCAGAATATGCATTCTCATGTTGTACCTCATCTCCTTTGTCACCAGGGGGCGCTGTGTCACCTTTGTAACCACGAGGACCCTTGAACCACAACCAGAAATATACTGCATATGGTTTTCCACAATTTAAGTACATATGTTCCATAGCCACAATTTACAGCTTTACAGAATCTATCCAAAAGCAGTAACATATCCACACTTGTGTCCCAACTTGAACTTTTACAACTACTACAAAAGCTATACTATTGACATCCCATGCCCTCCGTCTCACCTGTAGGCCAGGAACCCCTGGAGATCCTGCCACCCCATCCGGGCCGTTCTCTCCATCTCTTCCTCGAGTCCCTGCTCGGCCTCGAACACCCTTTGGTCCCATGTCACCCTATTAGAAAGTGCTTGCTTGTAACTCAACCCTGTTGATGCTTTGCATAAATCTACACTAGTGTTAAGTTTGGGGTCAGTAAGATTTTAGTTTAAAAAAAAGAAATTACTTTCTGTAATGATTTTGTACTAGTAAGGAATAGTTACCATATCGCCTCTGTGGCCTGGTGTTCCTGGCTGGCCTGGGGCTCCAGGTAATCCCTTTAAAAAATTTTAAAAAAAATGTTTTTTTTAACCACATTACTCTATATTCCAACATGGAATATTCTTACAGTGAACCGTACTAGTCAAAGATGCACAATGACCCTCAGTATAGTTGGTCATTGTAATATCCTTTCATACTCTGCAACACAGGCAAGTAATATGTACTATAATAGTTCAGTCTTCATTAACAGTGTTCTGCTTGATTATGTTTACTCACAGATAAACCAGGTCTCCCTGTCTCACCCATTGGTCCAGGGTCTCCCCTCTCTCTCTGCAGGACATCAGAGGGAAAGAGTTAAGTAAGGGGGACCATGTGCCTATTTTATAATGATGTTTTGCTCATTTATTCCAATTTCGAATACTTACAGGCCATCCAGCTGCTAGCAACTGATAATAAGGTGTTCTCTAAAAAACAGAAGAATGAATGAATGAATGAATGAATGAATGAATGAATGAATGAATGAATGAATGAATGAATGAATGAATGAATGAATGAATGAATGAATGAATGAATGAATGAATGAATGAATGAATGAATGAATGAATGAATGAATGAATGAATGAATGAATGAATGAATGAATGAATGAATGCTTTATCAGAGCTTAGGTTTGGATCAGACAGGCAATATGAACAGTCAAATAATATATGTCAGTGTTATTATTGTTGTCTAAAAGTAAAAAAACTCGAAATAATTGTTTTTGTTAACTGAAATAAAGTTGAAACAAAATACAAGAAATATTAGATAAAAAACTCACACTTTAACTTAAAATACAAAAATATTGCCTTGCCACCTAACTGAAATAAAATAAGTTTAAGTAATAAATCACTAAAACTAAAACTGAAATAAATAAAGCCAAATAGAAATATATATAAAAAATGCATATAAAAATGCTAAACATTGAATATATAAAAATTCCAAATATTGTCCAATTTATTTATTTCTCTAAGCGGTCTCAATTCTCTCATTTACATTCACATGTGGCATTCACTATGTAGAGAATATTAAATGAGCAAACAAGCAAGCGGTTTTGGACCCAGCATCTGCATGAATGCATAAATACAATTCAGACTGCATTCGAGAGGTGATGAGAAATGCTGTACCTGACTAGCATTAAGAGGAAAAACAACCCTGCTCAACAACAAATCCTCAATCTAAACTCTTATAACACTTAATGCCTGTATGTTTCAATTCATCTCAATGAGTAAAACAAACCAGGGAGTGTTGAAAGGCATCTCTCCTGTTCAAATAGAGGAGAAGAACTGAAGGACAGTGTACGCTGTCTCTACAGTGTGGGCTGGAAAAGCAGAGACCTCGAACCCACATAGACACACAGTCTCTGTCACACTGTTATTAAATCAACCCAGCCGCCTCCGCTTTATACAACATTTGTCTTGGCACATACTCAATTTGGCACCAGGGCAGGGGTTCGGCTAACTGCTGGTCCAGAGAAGGTGAGGGAATCAGACCTCCCAGTGCACTTGCCTAGATGACCATCAAAAACCTTAGTGTACAGTGAACATTTGGACATTGTGATAATGTAATGTCCTAAACTATCCATCTAACAAAATAATATTTAAATATTTTTTGGCCTATTTTCCCCAAAGAATTTTCATCAGTGATCATGGTGACAAAAATCAGAGGAAAAAGGCCAACAAAATATTTAAACATAATTTATATATTTATTAAAACATGACAATGTAGTGAAGATTTATATGGAAAATTGGTCCAATATTTTCTGCCAAATATGAACAAAAGAGATTGACTTCATTTTCCGAAAAAATAGCCAAATTATACATTACACCATATGAAATCTGATCTTCCATATTGAAGCATTTATATAACTTCCACAATTATCTAGACAAAAAAAAATTCACATACAGTAATTGCTTTTTCATACAAGTAATTAAATCGAATCAAATCATCACTCAAGTGAAGGGATTTCAAATGGTGAAACCTAAAACCTATGGGGCAGCACAGAAAAAAAAAAAAAAAAAAAAAAAAAAAAAACACAAATCACAAAAAGCAACAGTATCTTAGAATGTATACAGTCTCACTCTTTCAGAAAGGAACAACTCCCTCACCTACCACCCATGGCTCAATATACACACACGACTCCTCTTTAGAGGACTAAACACATCCATCATAATCCAGGATTCTGCCAAATGATGAGGAAAAAACAACAACATTTGGACATGCTCCACAAAAAAACAAAAAAAACAAAACAAAACAAAAAACACATTACATAATGCCAAGCTGCATGATCACAAGCAGATATTCATGACTGTTTCGAGTTATGAGAATCTACAGGGAGGTCAAGCCTGTGGTTTTACAATTACACTTAAATATATGCTTAAAAATAGTGAGTCACAAATAGATCGAATACAAGGTCTGGCAGGAACACAGAAAGGCTGGGTCATCCAAAAGCATTGAAAGACACAGGGCGGTGGCTCACTGCACCATGTTCAACTTTGGTAAGGATGGGCAGTATAATCGACTATTATCTGGATGCATGTAATTTATGCAAATTCATCTTAAATGATCTTAATTTTCATGGCTAGTCAGACTGTTAAGGCCTACCCTGAATGCAGCCCAATCCTCCTCTGTGTTCCTCCAAAGGTAGAGAGTTGGGAGTCCCGGTGGACCTGGGGGTCCTGGTATGCCTCTTGACCCATCTGCTCCTCTGACTCCTTGAGAACCCTGTTAGGACATACAGGTCAAATCAGTGTCACCTTCACAGAACACTGCGATGAGTTGCATTTGATGAAGTGTTTTTCCTCACCTTATCACCTTTGAATCCAACATAGCCCCTTTTACCTGCACACCCCTATGCAAAAAACAAAAACAGCAATCTTAAAGTTATTTCTGCTTCATCTGTAGGACTCTATGGGACTTTGGCATTTATCAAAGCATTTCACCACAGAAAAGTGTGAGGTTACTGTCATCAACCATCATGCTAAGTTTATAGAGGATTGCTTTTCATTTTCAAATATAAGCATGGAAATCACGACACAGCAGAAGCAAAAGACTTTGTGAATCCATAAGGCTCATGAGTTAATTAATATTTATAGGTCCATGCCCTTTTTAATCTTATGTATATTACGTAATGTGACACTCTTAGACATGCCAATTCGTAGAGTGCTGCCAGACCTCAAACCTTATGCAAAGTGCAGATTTAGAACTGAAAGAACTACAGGCCTGATATTTTGGTTTCATGCAAGAAGGTTACAATTTAGAAAAGGGCAGATGTAGTAATGTAAGGTTACAGATGTGAAGCATAATCAAATGAAAGCGAGGGATTCTATAACATAACAGGGATTTATATAACATCCAGCTTTCGGCGATGACGTATTCCAAAATACGAGCAATTCGTGTTCAGACTAGCAATGTAATATAACTTTAGTTGTTTCTAGCGCAAACAACAAAGCTATTGTAAATTCCAAACTAGAATTTTTTTTTTTTTAATACACACTATATGTCAGCAGCTACTTGTTTTAGTCGACATTTTACTGCCAAGACTATTGTCGAATACTCGATTGTGATTGGTCAAAAATCGAAAATTGAAATCCAGTAATTTCAATAGGAATCAGCACAATCAGGATTTTCACAAAAGGGTGAAACATTTCCCCACGCAGATTGACACAAGTAACACCATCTGTGTCTCATTTATCAATTGTAGAAAATTATTTCAGGACTTCAGTATTGATATTAGGGCAATGTAATTGTGTTGCAGTGTTCATCTTATTGTTCAACTAATTGTTTTGTACATTTTAATAGACTATTTTCAAGAATATACTTGTAAAATTACATATTCATTATCCCTATACATTATCCCTTTAATATTACATCTGAAAAGAGATTCACCAATATAATAAACATACGATTGTTTCTGTTACATAAATACAAATGATACTATTCATATAAACAAGTTTAATCTATTCAGTCACTATGTGGGAGAAGTTTTTTTTTTTTGGATTTAGATTTCCAATTTGGCATAGTTTACAGAAAGAAAGCCACTTAAGCATTATTAGCTGCCCGAGAGCATGTGATTTCACCTCACTTCATCAGGATTTTAGTTGTGGAAACTCACTCTTTTCCCTGGTGATCCAACAGGCCCTGGAGGTCCACTGAGGAGCCTGTATCTCCTTCCATCCATGCCTAATATAACATCACCGTGTTTAAGTGCAACTCGTCCCTTGCTTGAGTGCTTGTAATCAGCTTGTCCTCTGCCTACTAGCATTTCATACCCTCTTTTTGCGTGAACATCAACCAAAGGCTGTTTAACTTTACGGGAGTTCCCAGAGAAGCTCTTCGAAGGAAGTAAGAAACCTTCTTCAGTCAGCTGGCTTAACTCAGGATGGACTGTAGGCCTGACAAGATCCTTTTGACCGGCTGATGTCTTCACATTCAAAACAGAATCCAGGTCAGTGGTGTCCCCAGAGGGCTTCAAAGGGAGCCGCTCCAGACGCCCTTCACCCAAATCTGTTTTCATTTTTTGAGAGGTGAAGTTCTCGTCTGATGATTTGAAGGTGGTGGACTGGATCTTTTTGTCAATGGTGTCCTTATACCTGCTTTGTGTGCTGATGGCGGGAGACGTGAGTCGGTCAGACTCATCCACCACTACAAAGCCACGAATTGAATGCTTTGAAGTTCTGTTCGGATAAGACGAAATGTCCCATTTACTATGCAGATCTTCATTCTGGGAAGAGACGCTGGAATTCTGGATGAGAACAAAATAATACAAGAGATAGACTGTAAAGATAGCATGGCACACAAGATACATTAGTAAAACACTAAGGGGCTGTTCTACTAAACATTTCAGCACAAAAACCTGCTGTCCTCATTAATCATATGCAATCTAGTTACACTGTGGGTATTTAAATTAATTCATTGTCATTCCTTTCAGCACAAAGATGCTTGCACCTTATTCACTAAAGTCGGTGCTACATAGCTTAGATTGTATCATTACTGTCAAGAGAGAGCAAATGGAAAACATAATTCCATTTAAAAGAGGTATTTTGTACATTTTCTATTAATTATGGCAGCAGCTAGTCATTCAATTATGGAGAACAACATTTTAACTGGGCATACAACCAGACATGGTGGAGTTGAGCACACTTTCTGCATTTTCTTTTCAAACCAGGACACAAGTGGCAGATGATCACTAAATGAGTGAATATTGCACCGAGCGCGATAAGGGAAATGGCCTACACGTGATTCTGAGCTCAGAGACCCAGAGGCTCCATCCTACTGTCCTCCTCTCTTTCTCTAACAATAAGCTACAGAGAAAGAGCAGTCAGGCACTTAACACTGTAAGGCGGCTGCCTCAGATGAGAGGGACACTTGATCCTCTCAAGGGTGACACAGCTCCCCAAATAATTGTTTTACCCTCCTCAGTGCTACAGGTTACATCTTTGGCTGGAACTGTACCGAACACTGGAACAACTCCTGTGAGAGAAGCTGGAGCAGAACCAGATGCTACAAGACACAATTACACTTTGTTCAGAAGATACGCCAGTGGGATGTTTGAGAAGTGAGCTACAAATGTAGATAATTCAAATAGTAACGAAGGTGCATGTTCCATGTTTAAGGTTTACATTAATAAAATTTCAGGTCAGATTTGTTTGTTTTTTTAAAGAAAATAATACGTTTAATATATTAAATTGATCAAAATTAACAGTAAAGACTTTTACTTTGAACTTTCTACTCTTAAAAGAATCCCAGAAAAGCACAACTTTCACAAAAATATATAGCAGTACAAGTTTTCAACATTGATAAGATTTTTTTCTTGAGCAGCAAATCAACATATTAGACTGGAGTAATGGCTGCTGAAAATAGCATTTTAGCAAAATATCAACCCCTGGGACATTTATTTTAAAATATATACTGTATATAAAATATAGTAAAAGCTCACTCTCCAAGCAAAACAATTCACAAAAATACATTTGTAAGGTTTCAAACCATAGATGCATCGTTTAAAATTAAGATAAAAGTTATTTTGGTTGTCAGACTATGCAATGGAATATCCCTTTCCCTTCAGATGTGAACTAGGACACCTGTGTAAACTTGAGGGGAACTAACGTCATACATAGTTACAAAAGTAAAACTAGTTCTGAGAAAAGCTTTAGTATCATTTGCAGATGTCACTTGGTTTGATATTCCTAATGCAATTAAATTAAAACATTTATGACTTACGTTTCCAAAATTGTCCAAATACTTTCTAAGGGCCATTGTTTTGAACCATATTTTGTGCTATACCACTTTTTTCTGCACTACAATGACTATTTGCTCTACTCTGTGATTTGTACCATAATTTATTTATATGCTATGACACTTCTGGTTATATGTGATTTCATTGGCTCTGTACAGTACTTGACAATGACAGTAAAACTGAATCAAACTAAAAGTCTATAGTGCTAAAGACCTAAAACTGAGACACATCAGATGAAGCATCTGCCAGTGAGAAGGTCATAGCTACTAACTCAGTCTGGAAGTTTACGGATAAACAAATGTTTCACAGAGACTGGAAAATGATGAAGTACAAATGTCAGAGCTTGGAACCCAAGGCCCCAAGCAGGATATTATCAGTGTTCATCACGGCTGACCCAACAGTGAATGAGAAGAGACGCCATAAATCAAAGTTAAGACACAGGTATGAGGGAAATCCTTGCAGGTCATTTGCTAAAGGACCCAGCTGGGCTAACCTGACACTCCTATCAAGAAAATTTATCAGAACATTTTGTGGATCATCAGAAAGGAAATCATGGTGCAACTGGTAAAGAAGAAAACAACTATAGAGTATACGGTTTACTTGTCTACCAAATGACCTCAGGTCAATCAGATTATCTGGACAAAAACAATAAACACCCAATTAACATGTTGTTAACCTCCAATTTTATTCGTTTTACGATCTCCTTAAACTTCCACTCAGCCTGCAGTTTACAGCCCATTTACCCTCTTAGTTTACCCCTGTTCAGAGAGTGAACATGCTCATGGGAATGTCCCCATTGTTGATTTATGTAACAACTGGGATCTAAGAGATCTAAACCCACTCTTACGGAAGTTGTGTAAACACGTCAGCTCATACAAGAGAGCCGTCTAAGCTCAAACAAAATACATATTGTCTGATATTATACATTTGCATTTTCTGCCTTCAGAATGAAATAGGCAGACTAGATAAAAGATCATAAAATTTTTTGTAACACTTTACTTAAGGCCTTATATTATATATAGAAAGTATTTGTTTCATCAAATAATACATTGTATATGTACATATTGTAACCTTACATCATAATACTGAAATGCATTAACACATGACAAACAACCAAATTCAGACGTAACAAGAAATCTGCAAATATGAATGCATTTTTGGTTACAATTATTTATGAAAAAATATAATTGGTTATAAATGTACATTATGAATACCTGTATAATGCAATATACCTAAAAGCTATAAGTTATACAAAAATCACTTCCATGTTGGTTTAGGTGATACTTGCACTAAACATCCAAACAAATCTGACCATCTAATAATGAATAATGAAATGAAGCACAATTCAAAAGGACAGACATGTATTTGTTTCATACCATGGCTTTCCATTTGCCCTCCACATGCAATTCCACATGCAATCCAAGCAGAAGGAGATCTAGTACAAGGTAACATCCCATACAGGCACAGCACACCATGATTGCTGGAGATACACACTGCACCACAGTCTCTGTATCCCTGCTAAAGCTCCCAGACAGTGCAGGCTTTCTCCAAATGCCCTCCCAGAGAGAGAACCTCCCAGACACAGGAGCTGTGCCCAGGCTTCACACACTCAAGCCAACTAAACCTTCAGGCAGCCATTAAGATGAACAACACCCAAATAAAATGTGCAATAGCCACTTGTAGTGTCCTATTTGAATTATGTCTGCAGAAGAAAATGGTCTATTAGGTCGTTTTGAGGGTCATGGAGGACATACACTACTGTTTTCATACAATTTTTGAAAGAAGTCTTTTTCAGGTTTCTTTGATGAATAGAACGTTTCAAAAATCTATTTAATGCATCCTTGCTGAATGAAGTATCTACATTTTTAGAAATCCTGCTGACATTTTAATGGTAGTGTAGTTTGTAATATTCAATTTGTACTTCAATACTTCAATTTATAGAAAATAGGATGAAACTGATGGCTTTTAAGGAGGGAGCGCTCAAAGCTGCTGGACTTGAAGTGAAAAATTTCCTTAATTTTCATTCAAGAAAAGATAATGCTATCATTCATGTCTTTCCTAATGACTGGCTTTCTTCCATGGAACACAACATGAGATATTTAGCAGAATGTTGATGCTGCTATTCTCCATACAACAAGAGTCGACGGTGAGCAAAGGTTGTACAAAAATGACAAAAACACACCATAAAGTATCATCAAATTTCTCCATATGATAAGTCTTCTATGACTAACAGAAAGCTAAAATCCCCTCCGTTGTAGATGTCAAATCTAATTTAGCCATTTTGAAGTACGCAATTTGGTTATAAGACACAATTGAAGTCAAGCCTTTGACATGCCATATTATATGTTAACATGGATGACATTTGAGAGCTATGTTGAAGATTACCAATGGACACTTTTTGGTGATTTTCCTCAAATAAAGACTTGGAATATAGCATATGAGTCATATATGGACTACATTCATGGAACATTTAGTTATTTTTAGAGCTTATTAGCTTGATAGATAAGAAAGGCAAAGAGGAAATGCTTGGAAACTTCATATCAGACAGTCAGTTTTAGAACCAAATTAAGCTACTTTAGATTTAAACACAAAGGATTTCTCCATCACTGCTGAACCGTGACAAATAAAAAACACATTCAGACAACTAAAACTTGGTGAGAATGACACACGCCAAAAAAGAAAAAGAAAAAAAAAGCAGCAGAGAAGAGATCGATTTATGAAAGCACTGCTGAACCATCAGTTAGAAATGACAATTTGTTCCAGAAATAAACTTGATGGGGTTAGTTTGATTCAAAGCAAGTTTTTAAGCAGACCTCCAGCTCTCAGAATCAAAGCAGTGGGATGCTGCATGACCACAAGGTCATTAAAACAGAGAGGATTAGTGGTAATGGCTGCCATGGTTACAGAGGTAACTCAAGGAGATCAATCACAGATGAAAACTCTGTTGCCTGGCTTTCCTGTGGGACCCTGACTCTGAGGTTTTCACAATTTCACTGGTGGTGGGTGTTGGAAGCCATGATTCCACATAGCCTAATTAATCAAGCAGCAGAAACCACAAGGAATGATGGGAGATGGCCTTTTCATCTAACATATCCAGTGTGCACGTATATACTGTGGTTCAAATGTCTGAGACCACTAGTGGAAAAACTTTTTCCAGTTTAATTACAAATTGCATTATTTGAAATTTTATATTATTTAAGTGAACGTTCTACATGGAAAATTAACATGGATTTTAGAATTTATTGGTTATGGGTATAATATGAATCTATCAGCTTATTTTTAGGTTTCATTTATATTATGAATCTCAGAATGTATTGTGGACTTTTGGACCTCACTATATATGCGTTTACTAGTATTTTTATTTTTATGAAACCATGAGAATTATCCCAAGCTTCACACTTTTTCTAAGTTTATATCTACTTTATGACTTATTTTAGCTTTAGAAGGATGCACTAAATTACAAAGCAAAGAAAAAGGGCAGAATAAATGGATGACAGACAAACATTTCCAGGAACATTTCCATGCTGTGCTGATGGACATGTGCAGAACAGAACTCCCACAGTCCCTCTGCTTCATCTATAATTACTCCATACAGGATTGATCAAGTAAAAAAATAAAATAATAATAATAATAATAATTCACCTGGCGTTTAGGGGAGGAGGGTATTTTGTCAAGAGTGGCAGTATTGTCCTCAAGTAGTTTATTAGACTCTAAACAGACAACATTATGTAAAGTGGCCACACACCCACAGCCAACTAATATGTCTAGTAAAATACTGCAGGTTGAATCATAAACAAAAGCTTGTGAGGTGCAGTTTTTAACAATCAAATCATAATGTACAACCCATAAAGCCCAGTAAACTTATAAAATAATGTCCTGCAGTGCACAGTGCAAAAGCAAATGAGGTGTCTAATGACTTTCCAGGCGATTTGCAAGCTTTGGAGCTGATCCTGGAGTACACCAGTGAGCTCTCAGGCTACCCGGTCTTAGTCTCACAGACAGGGTGTTTATCAAAATTGGCCCACCATCTCAGCACAGCTCCTCTCTGTTACAGCACCGTGCTGAAACAAGACCGTTCCCATGATGATAATTCATCATCACCCTCTCAGTGTAGGAAAAAACAGCAACAGCTTTATGAGGACAAATGAGAAGTCAGAGTGATCCTTTCTTTCTCATTTATTCAATTTCCTGACCTTTAAAGTCATCCATCTCTCTCCTCCAGCTGAGGTTCATTCTTCCCATATTGTACTCAGGCTTAGTCTATTTATAGCTGCATACTTACCATGACTGTGTTAATCTTAGCTTTTATGCAATAATCATACAATCATACACATATCACTTGTAAACTGACCATTTGGGATCTCTAATTAACATTTGGATGTCTCTTACCAAGCCATGCGATTCTCTGGGTTCAGGCCTGGACCCTAGAACTGAAAGAATATTGGCAGTATCATCAGTGGCAGTGGAGGGATCTGATGAGAAAGTTCTGTCTACTGTTGAGCCAGCTGAGGATGACAAAGGGCTCTGTAGGTGAACAGAGGAAAACTAGATGTCACTAAAAACACATTAATTTCAGTGGACAAGATTTTACCAGAATTAAAGGTGAAGTGTGTAATTTCTGTCCCAACAGCATTATCAAATGAAATCGCAAAAAAAAAAAAAAAAAAAAAAAAAAAAAAAACTTACCAAACACTCCGACCATCTGCCATTGGTCAACAAACACAGATTGCCCCGTCCCAAACTCCAGAGCAATGAAAGCCCAACAGAGCATCAGTTTACACACTTTTTAGGCAAAGCGGTGTATTTTCAGTTATGTTTGGATAGGAGCAGTGTTAATTTTTACAAAGGATTTTTCCCCATTTATTCATATATTTTGTCTTTACAAAAATAACGTTTCAATTTAGTCAGTATATTGTCATTTTTGTTGATCGAATGCATTTTAGAAAATAGCAATTTTGCAAAGACCAAAATTAAACCAAATATTCAAACATTTTACAAATATCTCTAACACCGTGTCTATACCGGAAGCGACCATTGCGCCGTGCTGCAATGGCTGTCTACACTGGATGCGACAAAGTGACCGTTGCAAAGCATTTGTCCTTCATGTCAGTACGTCATAAATAGAACGAGGCATCAGTTTACTGTCAGGGATTTGTCGTTTCGCACTGTGCCGCATCCAGTGTAGACAACATCACGGATTATAATGGGTTCTATTGTCTTGTGTCACGTCGCATCGCGCCGCTCGCGTCCGGTGTAGACACAGTGTAACATCAACGACTATGATTGACCATTTTAAATAATCAAACACTTTCTAGATTTTCTCCTTCAAAACTTGTTAGTGCATTGTTAATATGTTGGTGCTGTTTTTTTATTTACAACCATTTAAAGAAAAAAAAGACATCAGCTAAAACAAATGTCACACAGTTCATATAACTGCAGTTCAAGTACACCAAGTCCACAACTCTACCTCAGTGCTACTTTCGGTCTTAAGAAAGCTGCGTCCTTTCAAAGGTTCACACATATGCCGATGAAGAGCACAATGATCCTTGGCAGCATATGCATCTCCCATTATGAAGGTCATCTGTCTCAGCTCTCCCTATGAAGACAGACATAGACGTCAAAGACAAATCTGAGCTATGACATCACCCACATTAGCTGAGCATTGATTTCACAAGAGTGTTGGTCAGACGTTCACTCACATGCCTCATTGATTTAGGATGAATTGTGAACTTGATACCACAGTCGCCATGATAAAAACTCATTGTAACTCCTGGCATGCTGTTTGACCATTCATTTTTAAGCTAAAGACATTGAGATGATGGTTTTCACAGCTGAAAAGCAAATTGGTGTGGCAGCCAGACGTTTCCCATGACGCATTGCTAGTGCTACATTAGCAGGATAGCTCTAGTTTCTTTAATAAAAATTATTCTAAACCACTGTGTTGTAGTACGACATATTTAGAGTCTTTAATCAATGACATTAGGAAAGGCTGGTTGCCCAGGAGTTATGGATTCTTGACTTATTAGTTATGTGTACCTGTCTTTCCTCTTTCCATACTCTTCTTGGATATGACAAATTAAGTATACAGTACCTCAAAGGGTGTCTCAAACCCCTCCAGGATGCCGCCCACCACCAGCAGACCATCTGTAGTGATGCCCATGTAAGGGTACATCCAGCTCACTTTCTCCACCAGCACACAGTCCACATATACAGCCAGCCATTCAAATGCAACCCCAATTGAGATCCAATGCCACTGTGAGTCAGACAGTCCTGACACTGAGAACCTGAAGCCAGAGGAAAACAGCTGATGTTTAAAAGGTTTCATATACTCTATTATAAAATCAATGTTATTTCAGTATTGGGAATGCTTAGTGCCATGTGTTAAATGGTGTTTGTACTCATAGTCGCGCTGCTGTGTGGTGATGAAGGTGATGCTCTCTGTGCCTATACGGATCTGGAGTAAAATGTGATTATAGAAGTTCAGCAAAGTCAACACACTTCGGTCCACATCCTGAGAGCTCCGCATTTGAATCAGCACACTGAATTCATCGGCAAAGCTATGAACAAAAATGGACACTAAGTATCAAGAATGAAACGATTTAATTAGAATTGAGAGAACTTAAAAACATACACTTCTGTTCAAAGGTTTGGGATCGGTAAGATTTTTTAAATGTTTTTGTCTTATGCTCACCAAGGCCGCATTTATCTATCAACAACAACAAAAATGCAGTAAAAACAGTAATATTGTGAAATATTTCTAAAATTTAAATATATTTAATAAAAAAAAAAAAAATGCAATTTATTCCTGATGATTTCAGCATCATTACTCCAGTCTTCAGTGTAACATGATCTTCCAGAAATCATTCTATGTTGATTTGGTGCTCAAGAAACATGTATTATTATTATTATTATTATTATTATTATTATTATTATTATTATTATTATTATTATTAGTTTAAAATGGTTGTGCTGCTTAATAGCATACCATGATGCATTTTTTCAGGATTCTTTGATGAACAGAAATGTTAAAAGAACAGTATTTATTTGAAATAGATTTTTTTGTAACTTTGTTTCTTTACTGTCACTTTGATCAAATTAATGCATCATGCTGCTGAAAAAATTAATAAATAAAATAAATAAATGAATGAATAAAAATACTGAAAACTGAACAGTAGAATAGATTAAAAGTTATATAATTATATTGACCCCAAACAATTGTACAGCAGTGTAGATTAAAAATAGTAAATGCATTTTTAACAAAACAATGAAAAAGCAAAAGAAAAATCTCATTAGTGTCATTTAGAAAAAAAAAAATCATATATTTAAGATAATTTCATTTAAAGGTGCACTAAAAGTTTTTCAGTAAAATATCCAAAAACCACTAGGCCAGTGTTATATATTTTGTTCAGTTGAGTATTTACAATATCCCAAATGTTTCCAACTGTTTGTAAATCCTGAGAAAATTGCTATTGCCAATGACCTGGGATATGTGAGGGAGTCGCCTGTCAATTGCGGTTTCCGGTTTTATTTTGCAGAAACGCTTTACTCTCACTGCAGTGTGCAACAAGTGTCACAGCAGCCGCCGAGCGAACACACAGAGTAACGTCATAACATCATTTTAAACACACTCAAATGTATCTAATATGATAAACAGAGCTGCGTTTCCTCAAACATGACTGGAAAAGCGGAAATGGCGCCGGCGACTGTGGCATAATAAAAGTCCTGCTGCTTACTGGCGAGGCGTGTGTTGGCGTTTATCTTATTAACAATCGCTCCAGTGGCCTTGCTCAGCTCCCACAACACTCTGTCCTGCTCTGCTTCATACTACAGTAACGTTAATAACCGCATCCATGAACATGATTTCTGCCCGAGTCCTATCCTGATTCTTTTCCACCGGCTACGAGGTCCCAAGATTCTGCGCTCAAACTTGGCGTCATCAAACTATGCCTGTGTTTAGAATAGGCGCCCTCTAGCGGATGGAAAAGTTACATAGTGCACCTTTAACCTTTTAATATAATTTAAATTGACATGAAAATTGTCAAAAAGCAAAACATCTTATTTTTTTATATTTAAATAAATAAACAAACAAAAACATAAGTGTCAAACCTTGATCCAAATGCTTGCTGGGTGGGCATGGTGAGTGTGGAATACAGGCCAATGTCCAGCACTGGACATCCCTGGTCCTCCTCATAAAGGGTCACGTTCCTGCTGGTTGATACTAAGCCTGAAAGCTGCTCAAGTAAATCCACCGTATGTGTGAAGAGATTCAGATGTGTGATGAACACCTCTGTAAAAACAAGAAACAAGGTTTACATGGATAAGCTAAGCTGTTCTTGAATCAGAAAAGGGCCTTAAAAGACATTTAATCAATTCAGCAAGCGACCTGCACAGAAACACATTACTTAAATCAAGTGGCACTTCATTCAGGTTCATGATATTGCATTTATTAAGAAAAATAATGACAGAATAGTGGGACATTAAGAAGTTGCATCATGGCTTTATTCACATTCTAGCTGACTTGTTTTAGCCCATTTTGGGAAAAGGGCAAGTCTCAAACTGTCCAAATCTCCAGGGCTTATGCACAAATGACCCTACCCCATTGTGCACAAACGCAGTCAGGGCCATTGCTGATTGATGATTCTGGGGTGAAGCATTGCCGTGTAGGGCTGCATTTTTCCCACCTGATCCGCTTTGGACATCAAGGGTGGAGAGAACAAGTCCTTTATTAACTTTCCATACCTCTCCTGCACAACATGGCCAAGGAAACCCTACAAGACTCCACTTCTTCATTTTCCATTCCCTTCAAGTACATCTAACAATGGAAGGTCATCCTTCCAAACCAAAAAAAAAAAAGTTCTTGGACAGACAAAATCCACATCAACTATGAAAGCAAGATGTTAATTTTATGACGCACCGTTTCTGTTTTCATTGGACATGAGACTCAAAGTTGTTCCCACTATTCAAGGCGACAAAAAGAAATCTCACGGCTCATTTCCATGGATGTTGAAACAAATTCAGAAATAACTCACTGTATATTTAACCTCTACATAAACACAAATCCCAATAGCCATATATGGCAGCAGCAAAGCAAAGCGCTGTATGATTTGCTCTTCACAAGAGACTTCAAGACATGATACATGGACCTTACAACCGGATTAGAGATTTCCGTTAAGAGTATTTCCTCTTTAGCTGTGGCCGACTTCTCTTGTTTCATTCATGGTGGTGAAAAGGGCTTTTTACGCTCACTGCATTCAGGCTTCAGTCGTCACTCATAGCCCTGCAAGCAGTGTGACCATAAGCAGCAGACTCCAGTCACACATGAGCACTCGCTGATAACCTGATGAAAGGTGTACATGCCACCATTCTCTACATACCACAAGCACACTAAACCAGAATGCATGTCAACCACAACCACACCACACCACAAGGGTCAAACAACTTATTTTATTTTACACTGCAAAGGTGTTTCAGAAGCTGCATCTTATGTGGCCCGTATTTTAACGTAAATTAAGTCAAACTTAAGATCTAAGGATTCTCAATATTCTGTGTGTGCTACCATATAACCATACATCGGTGTTGTCTTTTATTTTTTTATATGGTTTAATGTTATAATCATTACTCATTTATGTAGTCATTTGATTTATTATTTAATTCTTTATTCATATTTTTATTTGCTTTACATCATTTATAATTTTAACATTTTATTATTGTCTTTTTATGTTTTTATAGTTTATATGATTATTTTATTTATTTCCTTACTCTTGCAATGGTATTGTTGTTTAATCTTATGATTGTGTGGTTTGAAGAGATGTTTGTCTTCATGAGTAAGAGATTAGAGAATGCCTCCATTTCAAAGTTTTTAACATTACACAATCATGTTCTGAAGCAGTCATTTTCCATTGCTTTTGCTGTGGTATAATAACACATGTTGAATTTGTACTGGTCAGACTAAGTCTGAGTATATGAAACATCCAGACGAAGTCTGAGCATTGAAACATAGACAACTAAGATTTTTCATCACTTTGTCTCCTGCTTCTGCTCTTCCCATAGCTTTCTCAGTCAAACTCTCAAGCCGACAGAAAACTGTTAATATAGTTTTGGATACCAGACAAAATGGGATATCTTTTGACAAGGATCCGGCATCCAGCATCCAGCATCTTGTTTCTGATCTAATATATTTGATATTTCTGACATGGAGATCCATCCGAGCTAACAATATGTATAAATGTCACTGCATTAGGTAAAATATTAAATAAACCTTTATTTTACAGAATAATGTTGGCACACTTTTGAAACAAAACATTTTTAAAAAAAGGTTGTTACATTTAAAATAATAAAAACAATAAATAAGATAAGTATTGCTCAGCATTCTGCCACTGGTTGTCAAACATAAGTGGAATATTTTCATTGTAAATGTGATGAGCTACACCTGTGTGAACTGACTGACTGAACGTCATGCTTCCAATCAAATTACCTTAGGACCAGTTGGTCAAAAGTAAATGACTCAGAAAGGGAAGTTAGCTCTGAGAAAAGGTCTCACATTATTTGTTTGCAGATGCAAAATCTGATATTTTAAGTGTGTCTTAAATGTCCAAATTCTTTTTGTTATTGTATAAATCACAGGTGCATTTGAATGTTTAATGCTGCAAAAAGGCAGAATAAATGAATTATACAGGAGTGTTGGCAGGAATCATGTTATAAAAATTAATGTTGTGTAATGTAACCTTGTGGGGACATGTTTATATACAGCTTATAAATCATATTAAATTATGTTTATGATGTAAACATCTTTTACATAATTTACATTTTGAAAATGTAAAAATGCAGAAGCTTTCTGTGATGGGTAGGTTTATGGGTAGGGGATATAATCTACAGTTCGTACAGTATAAAAATCATTATGTCTATGGACTATATAATGAAAACCCAATGTGTGTATAGGTTTTGTTTTGGTCCAAAATATCCTCACTATTAAAACATTTACTAATTAATAAGGTGAAACCTGTTGGACACCAACTAGCGAGCCAGACCTCACTAGTTAAAAAAATGAACCAATGTTTAGGTTAAGTGATATAATTAATATAATTAGGGTTAGGGTTATAGAAAATATAATGAACCTTATATACTGTAAAAACAATGGAAGTCTATGAGTGAGATGTCCTCACTAATAGTCAAACAAACATTTGTATAGCTTGCAAACTGTTTGGTATCATAGCATTTTTCTATTTTGAGTCAAATTCATTTATAGTACTGATATAATGGAAAGGGTAGTTTACTTAAGTTACTTAAAAGTTGAGTTTAGGATTATATGCAAACATTGATTAACAAAATCAGTTCTTTGCAGTGAAAGTTTTGCAGGACTTCAAAGGAATCCGTGCAACACCCCATAACATACAGACCACATGGCTGTAACACAAGACTTTAAACAGCTCAATATGACTTCTGTGGGGTTAGAGTGGAGCCAGATCAGAAGAGCGCATCACTTTCAAAGAAAATTGAGTGACATGAACAGGTTAAAGGGGAGAAATGATATAACATCTTGAGACCATGTGCAAAACTGACATTCCCTTTCCCACCTTGGCTTGTGGTAATTGTGTTGTGCAGGTATTCGTTGTCCACATATGCTATGCACAAATATCTATGACTAATTCACCCTAACCATGTCTCAAGAATGAGAATGTTTAGAAAAGCCACAAAATGATCTAAGATCAAGTCTGTGAAGGGTCAGTGGGTACTCATGCCTCCTCCTAGAGAACAGCTGAACAAGCATTCATCAGACACAGTCATTAATATCCATGTACATATCAGTGTTGTGTTTTGCTTACACAAAAGATGAAATGTGACATTCGTGGGACATTTCATCCTGTCCTTTTCAGATTGATTTTTATACAAAATATACTATTATATTTCAATAATATAATTTTATTATTATATTATATTATGATTTCACATATGACGTTGATATTAATCAACAAAAAGATGTGAAGATTTCTTTGAGACAAAACTGGAAAATCTAATCTGTCAGAAGATATAAAGGTGCTGTTAAATGTCACAAACAACCCTCAAAATAAAAAGCCTTTAAAGGGATAGTTCACCCAAAAATCTAAATTGTGTCATCATTTATTCATACTCAAGTTGTTTCAAACCTGTATGAGTTTCTTTCTTCTGTTGAACACAAAAGAAAATATTTTAAATAATGTTGGTAACCAGACAGTTGACTTCCATATAGGAAAATGATGAACATTTTTGGGTGAACTATCCCTTTAAAATTTGCATGCATGAAACACAAACACGTATAATAAGATGCAATCTCAATCGCTCATGTGTTTCACATTGTATGACAACAAAAACACATATACTGTATGAGTCAGCAAAATGTCACTTGGCTTGCTGAAATGAACTAGTTGCATTAATGTTCAAAAAAATGAAACACTATTAAAAACACTATTTTAACATTTTTTCCCCTTCCTTCTTGAATTCCCTGTCAGTTGTTACTACAGGAAGTGGATGTTGAATGCCAATCTGTAATTTCCAAAAGTCCATTCATCTAGTGTGCACCCAGATTCAGGTCTGTTGTTTGGCTACATTTATTTCCCATTTAATGCCCAATTAGCCCCCCTTGTGCCGGTTTGTGTTTCCTTTATATGGACGGTTCGCTTAACAAAAGTCTTGCGGTAGCAATTATGGAATAAAGAGGAATGAGACTCCATTTTCTAAGCGGTTTCCTTTCTTCCAATTGTACTGTGAAGTGTAATCAGAGAAGGACTGAGGGTTTTTATCCCTTTCATTACGATGTTGAAGATGGGACACTGCTTGACACCCAACCGGAGGGAAATTAATTCTTAAAAGTAAAAGATTTATCTAATGGTGATTACTTAGAAAATGGCCTCTGCATTACTGAATCTGCATGGCCAACCTAAACCCCTTTGCGAAATCTGCAGGGGCAAATCTTTCACCCTTATGCGAAATTCCATATCAAGTGGATCCCTATTGAAATGACTGGATGTCTCCAATGAAAGCTTACCAAACAATGGTAGATGTAACAGCATCCTAACTAACATTGACAGGTAATAATATTAAATAATAAAACACTTTTCAAGCACTGGTTATTTGGCGTGTGGCAGACAGAGAGTGAGGAAGACTCATTAAAGCCTGTGAAGTATTGTTCCCGAAACACATTTTAGCTCTGTCCTGTTAAGGCAATTAGGAAACACATTAAGGAATTAGGAATGGCTCCATGACCAAGATTCACAGAGTTTCAGGATGTTTTGAAAGGCATTCAATCTTTCCTTTTTCCATGCTGGTCTATGTGCTGATAACATTCATAATCCTCTGGGGCACCTAAATCACAGCAATGTCTTTGCCTCAGTTTTCCAATTACTTACAGATTCGCACAATTTGTCTGTGGCTTTTTCTTCAACAATGGGCACTTTGGTATTGTGGACATTATAGAAATAACTAACAAATGCAGATCAACCTTATATCGTGTTAAAATAGCATTATGTGGCAGAAATCACATTTTAAAGGGTTAGTTCACCCAACAATTAAAATTCTGTCATTAATTACTCACCCTCATGTTGTTCCAAACCTGTAAGACCTTCGTTCATTGGAACGACATGAGGGTGAGTAAAAAATGACAGAATTTTCATTTTTGGGTGAACCATCCTTTTAAGCATTTGTGGAATAAAAGTTCTTGGTCCGGAAATGGTGGAACAGTCACAATTTGTGTAACAAAATTAAAGACATTTGCTAAATATTACAATAAATTCAAGCTGGTTTTGCTAAACAACTTGTTCTTGGGTTTCTCAATGTTAGATTTGTAACAGTTTGAGTCTGAATTAAGAATTAGATTAATAAAATAGCAATTTCTGATAAGGTCATGTCTGGGCTTTAAAGGGTTGGAATGAGTATTTTCACAGGTGGCATTACACACAGATAATTTCCCTTATGAATAATGACAGTAATTTTAGGAGTTTTTCCACAATCATTCACTTTTTAATTATTAATTAATCAAGTTGTCAAATATGTCATGATATCAACCTACTTAAATAGCTCTCACACAGAGTTCATGTTTCCATGTTAAGTTTTGAAAATGTTGGTCAAACATTGAACACCAGTGGCTTCATATAAAATAGTGAGACTCTGGATAGTTTAAGAATCAAAGTCACTGAAGCCAGGAAATACACATGATATATTTTAGACCCAATCAAGTGGAACAATATATTTTAAAGAACTGTGAACAAAAGTTGAACACAAGCTAACAACCTGGTTATACAGTAATGTTTGGAAAAATCACGATAAAAAAAAAAAAAAAAAAAAGTTTCTTTCCCAAACTCCTTAGGGATTCATGTCAGAACACACAGGATGGAAGAGAATTCAAGATGTTGCACAGCAGGAAGCCGAGGTGAAAATCGTTACTCACATCAGGCAGTAAAATTCACAACTCATTATCACTCTTACGCAGTATTTACCTTGTCAACCTGTAGAAAATGCATTTCTCCAGATTTCTATGCATTCCATCGTCAAGGAAAGTTAAAGCAGAAAAAAAAATCTGCCCTCATCCACCCAACCTCATTATTTTATTCTCATATGATTTGCTCTTATTTCACAGAAATAGCAGAATACACAGGCTACTCTTTTTTCCATACAACTAATAGGAGTAGGAACTTGGACTGTCAAGCTTTGCAAAGGACAAAAAACAACAAAAAAACACCATATATATTTCAATTTTCTTGAAACTAATAGCTTTGTGTGAGCAATAGACCAAAATTATGTTAATAAAAGATGGTCTTCACAAAAATATTCCACCAAAACTCTCAAAAAGAAAAGGGTTAGTAAATCATGACAGACCTATCCCTTTAAATAGTCTGACAATTGTGTGTCATTTGAGTCATTTCTCCACACAGACAAAGAAGCCATTACAGAAAACACTGATGGCTATAACAAAGAAGCCAAGTACTACTGGATGATGCTCAAATAAGGAAATAATGTCCTTTCATATATGGTTCCCCTTGACCAGTAACCCGCGCTTCAGTGGTGACAGCTCTGGCTGTAGGTTAGTCTGGGCACATTCTGTGATGAAGGACAGGGTTTCAGCTCTCTATAGGATGTGGTACAGTTACAGTAGTAAGGTACACATTCCAGCTCCTAATGAATACAGGGCGCTGAACACACAGGATGCATACAGGCTGATAGAAGTTTATCAAAGAGACTCCTGGCCACTTGCCCAACATCAACCCCAAACCCCTTTTGGATTGGTATCTTTTTGGATTCAATTCAACAATGCATCGACCCTGACAATGAATAAAAGTGCAAAGGATAGAAGTGAAGAACTGATGGGCTTTTCATAAATGTCTCATAGTACATTATACATATCATCATCTGGCCTAATTTACTAATTTAACAGAATTCCAATGGAAAAGCAGATGATTTTAAGAAAAAGTTATGTGGATTCATTTAAAAAAAAAAATGGCTAAACTTCATAGAATGATGTTAAGAATATGCAATACATCATAACAAAAAAGCGAATTAAATATTTATGGAAGTCTATTGCCTGGTTTCACAGACAAGGCTTAAGATAGTCCCAGACTAAAACTGAAAGCAACGTGCACTGACTTATCTTAAAATATGTCAGTGCCAGTAATTTTAAGGCAGATTTATAAAAGCTACTCAAATGTCCTAATTTAACTAAGGCCTAATCCTGGCTTAATCTAAGGCCTGTCTGTGAAACCAGGCTTTTATGTTCACCATGACAATATTAAACATGAAGAGACATTTTATTTGTTAAAGGCACAGTTAAAATATCCAAAAAAACTATATATTTTTTTGACTTGTGTATTTACATTACCCCAAATGTTTCCAAGAATGTTTAAATCCAGAGAAATAAGCTATTTTAACCTGGACATCAATGACATCCTACCTGCGTTACTCTTGATTTCAGATTTCTGTAGAAACCATGGAAACACCAAAGGCGCATTAATATATTATGTGTTTTATTAGACAGGTGAGCAACTGTTCGATACATTCATTGACAGAAAACTAATCATTGGTATATAGCTCAACACAGTTAGTTTTATTGTTTAAATCTCGTTTTCACGATTTACCGCGAGTGCCATGTTTTACCATGCCTAATATCGATCTAGCTTATTGCAGTGTGCAACAAGTGTCTCATAGTAGCCGCCGAGCGAACGCACAGAGAAGCATTATAACATAACTTTCCTACACACTCAAATATTGTATCTAATATGATAAAACCACGCTGCGCACACGTCTGCGGCATAATAAAAATCCAGGCGTGATCAAGCTACGCCTTGGATAAGCGACCTCTAGCGGCGAAAAATTACATATTGTGGCTTTAACTGAAGCTTCAGTTATATCTGGACTCAATATCTTGATAATATCGATACTCCTTTAGATAATATTTTTAGATATGGTATGTCATAATGCTTTTTTTATAGCTCTTTTTATAAAGTGCCGAGATTACGTTTTTAGTTAATATGCTCCAGGATTAGGTTTAACAGGTTGTTGTTATGAGTATGTTGTATGTGGAAAGATTTCACATGACTGCTTATATATTCTGCAAGAGATTGCAAGCCACATAATGGGACATTTTAAGTAAATAAATAAATAGCTTACAGCATCTTTGTCCTAAGCCCTTCTAGACATACATCTCTCATTCTCGCTGTTCTCAAAACAAAAGCGAATAACTTTCCAACTGTCAGACAAGCCATGACAAAACAACTGGAATTGTTAGAAAAAGCTGAAAATGTCATTCCTTTAAGTGAGAGCATTTGCTTTCCATCAACTATTGCACTGACATCTCAAAATGTTCTATGACAAGATCTTTAGTTGACACGAAGCAGGTAGTAGATCAGCTCAGAGAAATGGATTGTCCAGAATACAAATCTAACTAAACTGATGATGATTTTTCAAAGAAACATACTGAAATCATCTCAAACTGTGATATACACAGACTAAAAAAGTGTTACATCACATGAAACAGGGTTCACTTAACTTGACAGTTCTGATAGGCACAACTGTCTCAGTGGATATATGTAATAGAGCAATCTTGAAGCAGCATGGGAGACAGGACTTCAAGGTTTCCCTGAAGGAAAGACAGTGCCAAGAAAACCCAAAGAGCGTCATTATCCACTCTGACTTTCCTTACAGAGTTAACAGGCCTGTTCCTGTCCACCAGCCACAAATCAACCGCACACTGAAATTCTGCCAAATGTTGCTTTAAGAGTGAATTTCTCACTAATCAAATCAGTGTTTTGAGAGCCGAATGACTGGCGTCAGAAGCATCCAGGGGTGCCCACAGTATTCCGATCCGATTGGTAAGTGGGGGGAAAAAAAGAAGAGGGACCCACACAAGTTTAACGTTTATATTAGGGACGTTGGCAACAAATCGCAACACCCAACCATAACATATTAAATGATCTTAGTGAAATGTGACATCATCACTATATAATGACCTGTGAGCCATCAAAGGATTATGAACCTAAGGCTATGAAAATGTCACCCTATTAATTTTCTGTTATAAATCTTATTGTGAACAATTCATCAATATATGTTTCTTTTTTATTATTTCTTAACTTTCAATCAAAATGTCATATCTTCCACTGAAAATGAGAGACTTCATTTGTGTTGTGGGCAATTGGGGGCCTTGGAATCAAAAAGGTTGAGAACCACTGTCCTAGACCCTACGACTGCATCAAACTCTATAGGAATTTCAAAAGGTCTCTCAGTTCTGGCTCATCCTAAAAAAATTGAGAGACTGATTTTTAGCAATAATGTATATTCCTTCCAAAACAAACCATGAGCTCTGAAAATGTAAAACAATGGTACAGTACTGGCTTCTATACGTCATGAGACATCATGATTTCAACTTCAAAAAAATCTTATTTAACTTCCAAATGACAAGACAAGCACTACACTACCCAGAATCCTGTAGAACTGGAGAAGTCACCGTTTCCATGGGAAAGGAAATTGCACAGGTCACTGCTCACTCCCACATACTCAATGACTTTGCTATCCCATACTCCCACCATAAGAGAGGCTCTTTATTTAAGATTCGTAAATGCCTCAGAAGGAAATTAATAGAAACAAAATACTTCCTGTACATTAATGATTTTAGAAGCTGAAGAATATTTATAGCGAAATACTGGTGTGGATAATGTAACCAGTTGTGGGTAAGAACATAATGTTATGTTAATGTAGATATTTTATATTCAGCAGGGTAAAATTCTGTAAGGCAATACCTTAAAATCATATTGTTTTGTATTTCAAGAAAGAAAGAGAAAGAAAGAGAACCTTAACATTATGGAGAACAACTCAGAGTGCTGCAAATCTATACAAATCTGAACCTCTAATTCCATATAATGGAACGTTTTCTTAGCATTTACAGTGATAACTCCAGAAATCTCTCTCATAGATTAAAAACACAGCTAAGTGAAATCATGTGCACATTTTACTACGGCACAGATTCAGCTCTCTACTTCTTGGCTACTGATGTGATGTGATAAGAGTAACACTGTCCAGATTAGGTCTAGTCTCTATGGCTGCAGTCCAGACAGCCAGCCTGCAATGTCTTTACAGTACAGTAATGCTACGGCCTCCAGACAAATAACCAGTAAGGTTTAGGGGGCTTGTTTCACCCTGGCTGCTCACCAAAGGCATGGTTATCAATCAGGGACAACATTAATTATGTATGCTACTATGGCTCCCTGCCTGAAGCCACCTCACAGAGACAGACACACCAGAGCTTTGATTTACAGTCAAAATGAAAAGAAAGAAAGCACTGTGTTCAGAACAAACAGACCATAACCCCGCATTTGACAGCCAATCCGTCTATTAACACTGTGACATCATGCACACAGCTGATGTTCTCACTGTAATGATGGAGTAGGGACACGCTTGGCTAATACTGCTGAGAGTTATTAGAACACAGTGTTTGAGGAAAAACGTGTTTAGAACAATATTATGACCTTTTTCTTTACTCTGCAGTTCTTTGTCTAATTTTAATCATTCAAAATTTGGGGTCAGACAGATTTTTTTTTTTTTTAAAGAAATGTATACTTTTATTCAACAAGGACACATTAAATTGATCAAAAGTGACAGTAAATGCATTTATTTTCATTTCAAATAAATGCTGTTCTTGACCTTTCTATTCAAAGAATCCTGAAAAAATTATCACATTTTCCACAAAAATATTAAGCAGCACAAATGTTTTCAACTAAAGACTGGAGTAATGGCTGCTAAAAGTTCAGCTTCACAGTTACAGGAATGAATAACATTTGAAAATACAGGTGCTGGTCATATAATTAGAATATCATCAAAAGTTGATTTATTTCACTAATTCCATTCAAAAAGTGAAACTAGTATATTATATTCATTCATTACACACAGACTGATATATTTCAAATGTTTATTTCTTTTCATTTTGATGATTATAACTGACAACTAAGGAAAATGCCAAATTCAGTACCTCAGAGAATTAGAATATTGTGTAAAGGTTGAATATTGAAGACACCTGGTGCCACACTCTGATCAGCTGATGAACTCAAAACACCTGCAAAGGCCTTTAAATGCTATCTCAGTCTAGTTCTGTAGGTTACACAATCATGGGGAAGACTGCTGACTGGACAGTTGTCCAAAAGACGACCATTGACACTTTGCACAAGGAGGGCAAGACACAAAAGGTCATTGCAAAAGAGGCTGGCTGTTCACAGAGCTCTGTGTCCAAGCACATTAATATAGAGGCGAAGGGAAGGAAAAGATGTGGTAGAAAAAAAGTGTACAAGCAATAGGGATAACCGCACCCTGGAGAGGATTGTGAAACAAAACCCATTCAAAAATGTGGGGGAGATTCACAAAGAGTGGACTGCAGCTGGAGTCAGTGATTCAAGAACCACTACACACAGACACATGCAAGACATGGGTTTCAGCTGTCGCATTCCTTGTGTCAAGCCACTCGTGAATAACAGACAGCGTCAGAAGCAGCTCACCTGGGCTAAAGACAAAAAGGACTGGACTGCTGCTGAATGCTCCAAAGTTATGTTCTCTGATGAAAGTAAATTTTGCCTTTCCTTTGGAAATCAGGGTCCCAGAGTCTGGAGGAAGAGAGGAGAGGCACACAATCCACGCTGCTTGAGGTCCAGTGTAAAGTTTCCACAGTCAGTGATGGTTTGGGGTGCCATGTCATCTGCTGGTGTTGGCCCACTGTGTTTTCTGAGGTCCAAGGTCAACGCAGCCGTATACCAGGAAGTTTTAGAGCCCTTCATGCTTCCTGCTGCTGACCAACTTTATGGAGATGCAGATTTCATTTTCCAACAGGACTTGGCACCTGCACACAGTGCCAAAGCAACCAGTACCTGGTTTAAGGACCATGGTATCCCTGTTCTTAATTGGCCAGCAAACTCACCTGACCTTAACCCCATAGAAAATCTATGGGATATTGTGAAGAGGAAGATGTGATATGCCAGACCCAACAATGCAGAAGAGCTGAAGGCCACTATCAGAGCAACCTTGGCTCTCATAACACTGGAGCAGTGCCACAGACTGATCGACTCTGTGCCACGCCGCATTGCTGCAGTAATTCAGGCAGAAGGAGCCCCAGCTAAGTATTGAGTGCTGAACATGCTCATACTTTTCAGTTGGCCAAGATTTCTAAAATTCCTTTCTTTGTATTGGTCTTAAGTAATATTCAAATTTTCTGAGATACTGAATTTGGGATTTTCCTTAGTTGTCAGTTATAATCATCAAAATGAAAAGAAATGAATGAATATAATATACAAGTTTCACTTTTTGAATGGAATTAGTGAAATAAATCAATTTTTGATGATATTCTAATTATATGACCAGCACCTGTATATTAAAATAGATCAGTTATTTTAAATTGTAATTGTATTTTTGATTAATTAAATGTGGTCTTGGTGAGCATAAAAGACTTAAACAATCTTATCGACCCAAAACTTTTCACATGACGTTTATTTTAACATGAGTGGGAATGAAAAATGTATCTGAATTTATTCGTCTTGGGTTGAAGTTCAATATTTTGTAGTAAAATATTTTCATTGTTTGAGATCAATCATAAAATGAAAAGATGCATTATTAATCTGCCTGTATATATATTATCTGCCTATAGACTGTACTATGATCAGACAGGGTTTTAAAAATACATCTGCACATTCTGAAAGTTAGACATGATCAAAGTGGTAGACATGACCAAATAAAAATGTGTTCATGAAAATTTCATGTAAAACTTGAACATGTGCCAAAACTATAATACAGAGACCTGATCATTTTCAATAATCCCTGAACTCTTCAATTATATAACTCAGGGTTTATAGAAAACAAAAACATGTCCTGTATCTTTCTGAATTTGAAAATGTTGCCAGTGTTCAAGGTGATAGAGCTGTGACTATTCTAAGAGGTCTAGCGACTGAAAATCAACAAATTCATATGAACACAGACTCATGAATCGCACATCTTATTGAATGTTGTGAAACATGTTACTGATCACATAATGTGTTCTGCAGACCCGCTCTAATAATCCCCCAGATTATCTGCAATGTTCTCCAACCAGAAGACAGGTGGCTGAAATAGGGCCCATGAGAAACAGTTGTAACATAAGCTCAATTAGAAAAACCAAATCAGATTCTTTTCACATATGGACGTTTTTAAGCACAAATTGTGGCATGGTGGTATAAGACTGTGGAACAGATTTCTGGAAAAATGTAAAGAACTTGAATGTGGTTATATGGCTTTTCCCAAAGAAATATGTTCAACAGCTGTTGACAGGACAGTCATGCCATGAGCTTTTCCAACAACAGAGTGTACAAACTGCAAATATATTATATGAATTTTAAATACTCTAGTGTGTAATAGTTTTTTATATATTTTAATACCAAGTGTTTTGGTTTCAACGACAAAAAAAGTTAATGTACCATAATTTAAGTGTTACTACATCGCCCCCTCGGGATAATGTGGATAGTACTACACGACACAACTGCACTGGAGAATGCAAAAAGTAAAAGTTATTAAAATTATCAGAAATCCATAAACCATGCAAGGACCGATTGTGTTTAAGAGAATCTTTTGCATTATGAGCGAATTTCAGACGTAATCTCCACGATTTAACAGAAGTCTTGTTCTTAATCACCTGTACGTTAATTTTAGGTTGTCAGCTAGTTAATAAAAAGTGTCAATTATTAAGGTGAATGCCCCTTAATCTAATTTTAAACTATATTAAAATAGCGTCAACTAATTATGTAGCCTAATATGAAACTGAATGCTAAATGTTTGTTTACACTACACGCAAACGACGGCAGGTGAAGTGTTTCCGCTCTGTTCTTACCTGAGTCCGGAGCACCAGATCCTGTTTCAGAGAAGTCTGCAGGTAAAGCTTTAACCAGTGCAAAAAATGATAAAATGAACCACATCTTTGGAAACCAGTGTTCTTCCAATGCTGGCAACAGTTAACGCTCAAATAGCAGTAAGATGTTCAAAGGGGAAAAATCATTAAAATAAATTATAAAAAAGCCTAAAAGCTTATGCGTTGGTGTTGGGAACTTGACAGAAGTAGTATGCGTGATATCTGTTATCAGTCTACTACAAGAAGTCTTGCTCTGCAAGTGCACTCTTCCCAATCATCCTATTAAACTCCGCCCACATTACACTAACCAGTCAATCAGATCCCAGAAAACCTCCAGACAGGTGGAACACTGATTCACCTTGGCTTGCCACTCCTGTAGCTTCATGCTTTGATCCAACTGCAACATCATCAATCAAAAGGAAAATGCACTATGCTGCTGCATAATTATAAATATTCCCCTTTTAAGAAGTTGATGTGTGTAGTAAAAACGTAACATGGCGATTTCCAGAACAATTGAAATATCTAATAAATCACAAATCTGTATCATTTAAATATTATTTTTTTAATTCAAGGACTTCGATTCATACAAAATGTTATAGTAGAAACAACTGCAGATTTCAAAGTCTGGCCATGGAACATAAATCAGGCAACAAACTATTCAACAGCAGAATTCAAATAAAGGATGTCCCAGCTCATATGCATGGACGGAGCTGTCAACATAGTTCAATACTGTTTCCTTTATTTATAAATGTTTCAACAATTCATTTTTATTCCAACAAATCCCTAATTCATATCAAAGGTCATAAAAAAAAAAAAAAAAAAAAAAAAATCAAACCAAAAATGAATACATTGTATCAAAAAGTACGAAGATAAACCATGGGTATTTCAACATGCACATACATTTTAAGACCATGCAAACATTAATCTTTCTGGAAACAGCCATATTTAAGCTTGGTTGATGTACAGGGGAAAAGAGCATTTCAGATTTTGGCAATCAATAATAAAAGGTTAGGTAGATGGATATGATGTTTTTCCAAATAATAGAGAAGCTGAAGAAATGGGGTTTTTTTTCGATTGAAGCACAGTCTTGATCCACTATGGCAACATGCCGAAGGACATCAATGGATGTGCTGGGAGTGCAAAGATTTGTTCCATAATTACACAAGAACAATGCAACAACTCATAACAATATCAGCAAAATGTCAGCACATCCCTTAACCTCAGGCTCATAGAGTATGTAGAAAAATAGCAGTTGTTCAGACTGTAGATTTGAAACAACATTTTTCTTTTTCCCCTGACAAACTGGACATCTCTGATGCATGCACATAGAGAAACTTGCATTTTTTTGTATATATATATATATTTTTTTTTTTTTTTTTTTTTTTTTTTTTTTTACTGATTTCTGCTTTTTAATCATTGTGCCTTTATGCATTCTAAAATATAAGTTTTCATACATTTTTGATGGGTTTTTTTTGTTTTTTTTTTTTTTTTTTATTTAAAAGATTTGGTCACTATCATGCTAATGCCTGAATCTGGATTTCCCAGCAGGTAAAGCTACAAAATGAATAAAGTATATTTTTCAAAGTGTCATCTCGTTGCATAGCCCTACGTAAAGAAAATATATGTTTAAAAAAATGAAAAAGGAAAGAACATTCACTGTCAGCAAAAGCCCTGACACATCAGTGGCCAAGAATCACCTGATTAGCCAAACAATTCTCCAAGCATCTAATGTACTCATGTATGTTAATGCGGAACACGTGAAATGATCCTGGACCATATAGTGTCCCAATACAGAGGGGGGTTTTTTCTGTTCTTTTAGACCGCCACACCCTCGGCATTCAGGTGGCTAAATATTCCTCTCATGTTACCAGCGTGATAAAAGGAGTCGGACATATTTCTATACAGCAAGCAGCTGGGGAACGGCGGCAGAATGAAAGCTGTGAGTGTGTATGTGTGTCTGGGGGTGCTTGGAGGAGTGCCATGAGGGGGAAAGTTTAACCTTAACACAGATCAGTCTACTGTACCGGTGCCAGGACCCCGACTCAACGCAACACAACACGCGCTCACATCGGGAAATCTGCTACATGAGCAAGGCTCACTCCTTTGTGACAGTTCAGTGGTTCTCAGTCCTCGCATTTAACCCTACAAGACCAAACAGAGAATGCAAATAGCAATGCAGTCTGAGCATCTTCATCAGGACAGGAAATACACACCGTAAATATTGGTTTCGTAACCATGGTTGATCAAGAATTGAAGACTTTTTTTAACATGCAATTTTATAACTGTGGTTATAAAGTCCTCGTCAGGACAAATACACAACTACTGCAGTTTTTTAATAGTTACATACTAATATACGCTTTTGGTAATGGAATTTTCAATATTCCATTTAGTACTAAAATTGTACAAAAAAGGAGACAAGAATTTAAAAAAACAAACAATCATACTGTAATTTCCATTCAAAAACCTAATGTGAATTCAAAGGTACTGTGTCTTTGCTTCTGAATTAAGGCCTGCGATCGTAACACCTTGTAGTTCCTTTTAACCCTTAGAGCTTGTTCAGTTCACTCTGTCAAGTGTTGATGCATTAAAAAAGCTGAGGTTGCATCACTACTACAATATATTCAAAAGGTTAGGCACTTTGTAAATAACATGTGGAGCAGTCAAGAAGAATCGATAGACCTGACAGTATGGTGAAGCCGTAAGCGATTTAAGTAAAACCGTTCGTCTTTACAATACAAAAAGCACATAATGTATAGATAAAATATGTACAACAATTTTATATAAAACAAAGTACATTATGGTTGTCAAAGGTTTCACACACAGTGATATGTGCGAGGAATGGTCATCAGCAGCATAACGAACAATCTGCTTTTCGCAACAGTGTGAAATAATGTGTGATTCTCTTAGATGGTGATAGGGGGCACTGCTATTGTGCGTTTTGGAAAGAAGAAAAAAAACATTGTTGCTTGCATTTCCAGCCACTTCTGTAAGGTTTTGCTCCATCAAAGCTACACCTATAATGCTAAGGTAACATTTTCATGGGGATATTTGCATTTAGAGTGTGTCTCAGAGGCTTGCTTTGAAGGAAACTGGCTAGAGGCCCATTGCGGTCTACATTTGTAGCAGTGGGTCACTCTTTTCCCAGGTTACACAAGCAGTTTTGGCATCTAAAAGGCAAAGATTAAGAGAAAGAGCATGTGTTTTCACATCAACTGTCAATCTCATGTGTTTGTAAAGAGACCACACCTATGAACTATTTAGCCTGACTGCAATACATCAAAGTCGGGTGAGTTGGCGCCTTTTTAAATCACATCTGCTGCTTTGTACATGTATGTTTTATCCCCTGGATATTGAAAAACAAATACATGTATTACTGCATTTAACACCACCCGCAAAATAAGAGATGATAAAACTCATCATGATTTGAAAACAAAAACATCATTTGTATGTGTTGTGTAAATAAAAGCCATGCTAGCACCAGTCGTCCACCTCTGCCTCTGGGTAGTACTGCCGTGCCCGTCCTCTGCTGGTTCCGGGGCCCGCGGTGAAGTGGTATCCGTTGGGAACCCCGCGGAACTGCTGTTGGGGAGGTGGGGGAATCGTCACGACTGGCATCCCTACAGTCTGGGCAGAACGGCCCGTCTGAGGGCTCGGATCCTCTTGGAAGACAGCGTAGGCTTCGGGCTGGAGGCCGGCAGGGTGGTCCGGGGGGCCCAAGAAGGGTTCAGAGTTAATGCGACTGACGGGGGCCGGCGAGCTGGAGATGGAGCCGCTGTATAATAGGGCGTTGTGCTCGGACAGACCGCGGCTCAGCCTGCCGGGACTCGGGGTAAGCAAGGCAGCCTGTGTGCCCAGAAAGTGCACAGGGGAGGAGTTGGCAGTCCTGTAGGCCACGGAGGGACGAGGAGTAAGGGGGGTCTGGGGCAGCTGTCTGCGCCCACGGCTTGGAGTGCTCGCCCCTGAGGTCAACAACACCGGGCTCCCCTTAGCCCACCCACTGCCCTAGATGAAAATTAAACAGGCAAATCAAAACAATAAAATGATGAGGGGAAAATGCCCAAAAGGTTAGACAGGGACCAGGAGCCAAAAAAGGAAGGAGGGAAAGAAGGAAAAGTAATATGTTGGACAAGACAGCAGAAAAAGATGGAAGATGAATAGGACAAAAATGAAAGACAAAAAGAAAAGAGAGAGTGAAGATGACAGTGAAGACAAAGAAAGAAAAGACGGGCAAATGTACAGAGAAATGGTGTGGAAGAAGAGTAGAAAGAGAAGTGAAAGCCTATGAGTAGTTGCACTACAGCTGAAGAGAAGAGAAACTTTGTTTATATCACAAAATGTAAAAACACTCTATACGAACCCCCCCCCTAATATCTCATTATCTTCATGGCTTGAGTAGGAATGGTTAGTGTTTCACAGCAGCTCTTCAAACACGCTGTGTGATTGGTGCCCTGAGAGCTTTAGAATCTAACAGCAGCCTGTGCAGAGGAGTCTAACTGTATTATAGCCTCTTTCTCCACTTTAACATCTAAAATATGTAATGGATAAACTGACTTTACAAGGCTGAAATTTCTATAGTGAGACTGTAATATTTAATATGATTAAAAATTAACTTCAGACAAATTAGTTGAAAGGCATGATGGTTTACTATAATTAATAATACATAAAATATGCTATATTATTATATAATATAATTATTTGCAATCAACTGTAATTAATGACAACAACAAAAGTTTGCTACTACCACAGTTTGAGAGAATCCTAAACCGGAAAACTTGTTTAACACTGAGATTTTAGGCCATGCATAGAGTCTATTGAGTTGTAAAGAAAATATCTAGTTACTGACTGGATCTTCTACTTTCCGGATATTATGTTATAGCTAGTGGACATTTGCCATGTTATGTCACCTTCTTTTCTGTTATCCTTGAGCGTATCGCAAAGAATACCAGATTCTAAGATCATGAGTTAAAAGAGACCATTTCATCATATGCCATTTCCTCATATTAGTCCCATGTTATTGTGTACAGTATTTAAGTCTTAAAATGTGTTTAAAACAATGTTTATTTCTAAAAAAATCTCTTTCCCATTGGCTTCCATTGTAAGTGTACAACTGTAGAATTGCTTTTTGTTTGTTTTTCTATATTGAGGACACAGATGCTGTCCATAGAGCTTAACTTGTGTTTAACTTGGTACATTACATATTGCTGTATAATGCAGTGGTTCCCAACCACGTTCCTGGAGGCCCACCAGCAGTGCACATTTTGCATGTCTCCTCAATCAAACACACCTGATTCAAGTCATCCACTCATTAGTAGTGACTCCAAAACCTGATGTGGGTTTGTCATACAAAGGAGACATGCAAAATGTGCACTGTTGGTGGGCCTCCAGGAACGTGGTTGGGAACCACTGGTATAATGCATCTCGGTATAATGCTGGTATAATGGTATAATGCATCACTGGTATAATGCATCACCTAACCTTTCCTTTTAACACATGTCCCTGTCCTGTCTCAACACCCCCCGTCCCACCTGCTTGTTGAGATTGCCCTCCTCGGCCTCACTGGGCGAGGTGGCACAGCTTGCCATGGCACACTTGCTGGGACAGTGTTCCCGACTGCCATAGCGATCACATGAGTAATACCGCTGCTTTTCTGCGGAAGACGAATGGTGCTTCCTCTCGTGGGAACGCCCCCGGTCATGTGCCCTCTCCTCTACGGGGTCAGCTGCTGTGCCTGAGAACCAACCAAAAGTATGCAGGAAAGAAAGGCAAACCATTAAAACATGCACTGCAACAACATTATTTTCTTAATCAGTACATCTATATCTAAACAACAGAACTATGTACAAAAGTATTTAAGAATTTTTTTATTAGTATTACAACAATTTTAAACATTTAATTAGTTTTGTTCTTGTTTTCACTAAAAAATTCACTAGGAAATATTATTTGCCAAATGAAGTTAGAAAAACAAACTGCCAAACATGGTTGGATCCAATGCAAAATACTTCATCGTACTCATTGGACTAAGGTCAAACTCTCTAAAATTTATTCTGACATCCTATTTGTGACCGTTGTTGTCAGGCTCCTGCAACCCTGGCACATATGTTTTGGTTTTGCCCAACCCTATTTGGATATTGGACTGATATATTTGAGACAATGTCGGAGGTAGTTGAGACAACTATTGAACCTGTGGCTATAACTGTTTGGTACACTTCCTTTGCCAGTTCACTGTTCAGGGTACAAGGTGGATTTTGTGGCCTTTGTGTCCCTCCTGGCCTGCATTGGAAATCATCTGCTCCACTTACTCACTCCTTGTGGATTAAAGACATTTTTCACGTTATTAAACTGGAAAAAATCAGACATTCATCAGACTGAGGGGCTCTTCCAAGAACTTTTACAAAATGTGGGGTTCTCTTCTTGCGTATATGGAAACATACACTCCCTGCATACAGGAAAATAGTTAATAACTGTACTTTCCACTAAGATGTCAACGCTCCTGTAATAACACTTATAACTGATTAATGTGTTTGAACTTTTACCTTGGTTGGCACAAGTTTTTTTTTTTTTTTTTTTTTTTTTTTTTGGGGGTAATTTTTATATTTGCTACCTTAGTACTTTTGGGTATATCTGTACATTTCTATTTGGGGTCAATAATTGTTCCCTTTATATTAAGTATGCCCTAGCTTTCTGCCTATCTTCTGCTCTCACCTCCTTTTTTTTCTACACATGTTAAATTGTACAACTGTGTTCTGGAATATTTGGAATTTTGTAATATGTGGAGAAACCTATGAATAAAGTGAGGGAAAAAAAGAAAAGAAAAACAAACTCAATTCAAAGATACACTATATTGCCAAAAGTTTTGGAATGCCTGCCTTTACATGCATGTGAATTTTAATGACATCCCATTCTTAATCCGTAGGGTTTAATATGGAGTTGGGCCACCCGTTGCAGCTATAACAGCTTCAACTGTTCGGGGAAGGCTTTCCACAGGGTTTAGGGTTTTGTATGGGAATTTTTATTCTTTTTTTATCAGTTTTATCAGGTTGAGGTCAGGACTCTGTGCAGGCCAGTCAAGTTCCTCCACACCAAACTCGCTCATTCATGTCTTTATGGACCTTGCTTTGTGCACTGGTGCGCAGTCATGTTGGAACAGGAAGGGCCATCCCTAAACTGTTCCCACAAAGTTGGGAGCATGAAATTGTCCAAAATGTCTTGTTATGCTGAAGCATTAAGAATTCCTTTCACTTGAACTAAGGGGCCAAGCCCAACCCCTGAAAAACAACCCCACACAATAATCCAAACTTTACACTTGGCACAATGCAGTCAGGCAAGTTCCATTCTCCTGGCAACCGCCAAACCCAGACTCGTCCATCGGATTGCCAGACAGAGAAGCATGATTCGTCACCCCAGAGAAAACATCTCCACTGCTCTAGAGTCCAGTGATGGCGTAGTTTACACCACTGCATCCAACGCTTTGCATTGCACTTGGTGACTTGGGTGCAGCTGCTCTGCCATGGAAACCCATTCCATGAAGCTCTCTATGCACTGTTCTTGAGCTAATCTGAAGGCCACACGAAGTTTATAGCTACTATTGCACTGTACGCCTCAGCATGTGCTCATCCCACTCTGTGATTTTACGTGGCCTACCACTTCGTGGCTGAGTTGCTGTTGTTCCCAATTGCTTCCACTTGAATACCACTAACAGTTGACCGTAGAATATTTTGTAATGTGGAAATTTCATGAATGGACTTATTGCACAGGTGGCCTTATTGCACAGTGACCCATTCTTTCACAAATGTTTGTAGAAGCAGTCTACATGTCTAGGTGTATGATTTTATACATCTGTGGCCATGGAAGTGATTGGAACACCTAAATTCAATGATTTAAGCGGGTGTCCCAATACTTTTGGCAACATAGTGTATATTCTTTTGAAATAAGTCTTAATACCAAGCAAATCATTTTGCTTATCATTACTAGCCATTATATTCACTAAGGTTTGTGCTTAAATATGTTTTTGCCAAGTGAGGTAATAAAGATCATAATTTTGCTTCTCAGGCAAGATATATCTATATTTAGATATATTTAACAAATAAAATAAAATGTTTTGTGTGAAAAGCAGAACACGTGGCAATATCCGCAAAAAAAAAAAAAAAGAGTGAGAACTTAAATACTTCTTTTAACAACTGAGAAAAAGTTGCTTTTATTTTAAATTCAAGATGAATTATCATCTCTAAACTTAAGAAAAGGTCAGGAGAAAAGGTTTTTGACCTCCGGCTGATTTTTAAAGAAAATTAAAGGAAAAACAAAACAAATCAACAGGATTTCTTGAGCTATTGAGCCCTGCTGTGGCAGATCCATCTCTCACAGTCTCCCCTCTCCTCTGGATTTCACATTCTTCAACAGACTCCAGTCAAAAACCTGACTGTCTCTGAATTTTTCTTCCCTGTTCTCGATTGGCCTGCTGAGAGGTAACCATAAATTAGCAGGTCATGGGCCTGCATGTCTGTCAGCCCCTTTTATCTGACTAATAGAGGCCAGCTGCGGCCGGACGCTCTCACACCAGGCCCTGCTTCTGCACTTAACCGATCCTCGACACAGCCCGTCTGCGTTTAGGATCAACTGAACTAACGCAACAAAAAATCTCCAGAGAGATCCGTAGATGAAAATATTGTGCAGCTTTGCTTCATGCAGTTAGCTTTTGAGTTGTTATTTTTACTACTACTACTAGTACTTTTTATCTAATGGCAATGAAAGTGTATTTACCTGTAGGTTTGTGTTGGCCAGTAGGCGACCTGTCTAGAGATCTCTGTTTCTTGTCTCTTTCCCTGCGATGATGGCACCGATGATGATGGTGATGGTGATGATGTCGTTCTTGAACAGGTTTCTCCAAAGTGTAGTCATTCAGATTCACCTCCTGAGGGCGCTGCGGTGCAAAAGTGGATGCAGAGCGTCTCATGGGGGAATCAGGAATAGGCTGAGAAAGAAAACAAGGAGGTGGTTAGATGAAGTCAGATAAATGCTTTTGGACATTGTTATCTTGGAATATTACAAGGAATGCTGTCTTGAAATTGCCTATAATAACATTGTCTTGTATGCTAAACCATTTTATTTCAGATGCATCAAAACAAGGATGAACTCCAAACCGCGATATGGATCTAAGGGATCATTATGATATCAAAGTATCAGAGGCAGTGTAACATCTGTAGCAGCTGAGCTAATCCCATTTCAGGAAACACTCATTTCGGGTTTAGACCCTCAATTTATGCTCCCATCCACAGGTGCGTTTTAACGCTGTGCCTCCTAATCTGTCTGAAATGATCAAAGGTCACTGACTCTTGAGTCACAGTACTAGACTTCCTTTGATTTCATGTTTTGCAGTACAATAGGCTGCTAATCTTCAGATTCCTACTGACAGTAAGGATAAACAGACCTGTGACTTAACTAAAAACATTACAAAGTTTACCTTGGATTCTTATCTCAAAACTTGTTCAAGTCAAGAATATATTCCTATTAAATTGAATATTTTAAAAGTTGACCATACTTCCAGTAAAGTCCCAGGAGAATGACGAGAATGACTCCTCTGAGGAAGCACGTCAGAGGATAAAATGGAGCCCAAGGGCAGAGAAGACATGGAAAAAAGGAAAAAGCATATTGCATGAAAATAGACTGTAAAGAAACACATTAAGTCATGCCCATGTTCTCAGTTCTGTTCTAATGAGTGACTTGTTTCATTTTTGAACCAGTAGTGGAATTGCAAAATAATAATAATGACAACATAATAATAAATTTTTTTGTGCAATATTTAGCGATACTAGTGGCACAGAAATTTTAAGTTTAACTCAGAAATTAGTATCTTCCAACAAAAAGTATTTGATTTTTTTCTATTGGCTTTTGGGTTATTGCAGAAAATAAACTCTGAGACCAACAAAAGTTTAACATTCTTCCATGTTTTTTTCATCAAGTTAATCTTCACAAATCAACACAGCTTTCATGAATTTCGAAGCCTAAATACAATTTTCAGAAGTAAAACGGCTATAAACAAACTACAACCAAATTCAGTCACCACCACTAAGCAACTGTCTTTTTCAAGACACGTAAAATCTTTAAAAAAAATCACAAGTGAGGTATTACCGTTGTATTAATGTTGCAGAATAAATCATGACTTTGGAATGGTGAAAACTGAAGTGCAAAAATGGTAACTCGTTTTAGAGTTTTAGAACTAATTTCTGCACTTCTCTATCACACACTTCACCTTAAACACTTTGAATAAAACAACACTGTCCATTTACTAATGTGGGCTTTCAAAGTCAAAATATTGTTCTGAATGCTTAAAAATGGTTTGTGTTATTTTCATGGACAGATTTATTTTTGAAGCAACCTAAGCTTATATCATCTGTTATCATCCATCCTCTTCTATCCAATCATGACAAACACAAGTCATTCCTTAAGCAACACTTGTCAATCATAATGTCTTTTTAAATTTTCCACATATCATAGCTATGCAGAGTTTCTGAGTTGTGGTTTAAATGAATATGTGTTTGAGGCTGTTATTTGGCTCCTTACATCCGTTGAGCAGAAGGACTGGACATGGCCAGGTGCCAGTGGGGAAAGGATTTCCCCCGCAGATATCAGAGGGATTTGGCCTTATTAGCAGGTGCTGAAACATTACATTCAGCATCTAATGTCTTTTATCGGTTAGACCAGCACTTTAAAGAGATTTGGTTTTGGATGGGAATCAAATTTGGAAGTGAAATAGAGGCACTCTGTGAGCCTGAGCAGCCCATTAGCACTGGAGAGGTGTGGGATAGGTGTGATTTGATAGCATGAATATCCTGATGAGTCTTAATGGACGGATTGCTTTTTGCAGAGTACAAATGGAATCTGAATGTCATACTCAGATGATTTTAGATTAATTTTTCCAATGATGCTGTCGTTCTGACATACATAAGCAAACCGAATGTTAAGATCCAAAAACAATACAATCCATTAGAAAAACCCATTAACCTTTTAGTCAGTTCTGTGCAAATAACATTTTAAATAAAAGCAGAAGAATACCATCCAGTATTCAAATCAAGATGGATCTATCTCAAAGTAACAAAAAGTTCTTTCTTGTGAGTCTACTTATTCTGACAGTTCACTTCCTCTTAGTCAGAACAAGCCAAAAAACAAAATGATCCTAGGCTCAGATCTGGCAACCTATCAATGACTAATTGTATTGTTTTACTTCCCCTGAGCCCTGAAATAGGACAAATGTCCAATTTCCATTAGACTGGGTATGCAACAATATATCACCATGTGTTTGTTTTAGGAAACAGGAGTAAGATTATGTATTAAACTATAGAAGCGTAAAGGATGTATATTACATGTGAGTATAAGTTGCTCAAGAACCACAAGAACTATATTACATTTTATGACACATCATTTAACAATTATTTGCATATGTACAGTATGTGATTTTAGGAAAGTCAGGGAGAGGTTTGACTGCAAAACCTACACCCAATAGAATACCTGCATCTCTGCATTGAGTTTTGGCATGGATACCGCACGTCCTTGGCCCTCAAGGCCGCCAGAGGTTGCTGTGTTGGCACTGTTCTCCATCTTCTTCATTTCTACTGACTCCTATTATATGCACACAATAAGGGATTGAATACACATCAAAGAAAGACACTCTATGTCAGAGAGAGTCAATGCTGTTATTTACAGCACCTGGGCAGTGTTTGCATTTGAGGCATCCTCTGATTGACCTCTGGACATTGGCCGTCGTTTAGACCGTTGGACCTCCTTGGACTTCTCTGAGGCCCAGGATGAAGATCCTTTAATAGGGTTGTCAAGACTGGGCATGGAATTTGACAGAGGAAAGGACGTATTAGAGTAGACACACTTGTCATGGCAAACAGGTTAATCCAAGTGTGTACTGTATGTGTATGCAGGAGGGATTGTATGCTCACTGTGTGCGTCCATTATTGAGCGTGGTGGAGCTGGGTCTGGTCTGAGCTTGAAACTCTGGGGCCAAATCCACATTGTTCATGCCCTGATCTTGTATGTGAGTTAGTGGGAGAATGGGCTCTAAGAGAGCACTGACTTTATTCTTCAAACAGAGAGAATCAAAACAAAGTGAATACAAAGTGCATATTTTTGTAACTGATTAAGATGAAGATTAGACAGCTCTTTAAAAAAAAAAAAAAAAAAAAAAAAAAAAAAAAGAAGTTTGGTCTTAAGGCTTATACTTGGGATTTTAGACTCCATATTATTTTCAATATAATGTTTCTAATTATAGTTTGATGACTTTAATATTATTTTAAAATGTGCAAAACTTTTGATTGTAAATAAGTATCACCTGAGATCCAGGTCCTGCCTGTTCCCTCTGCTGTTGTTGCTGCATCTGAAGTCTTCTGGCTCTGTTCTGCTTGTAATAGTCAAAGATCATAAGAGCTGCATACACCTTCCCCACTGTAAGCTCATTGGCTGCAAAAGAGACATAAGCATCTTTTAGAAGTTTTACTGGTGACCACAAGAGGTCACTGTGTATTACTTGCGTTTGGAGATCTATGCATAATGCAAGTGGTGCTCATTGCAGAGTCAATGACGTCCAGCTCCACCTCTCTGGATGTTAGACCTAAGATCCACCCATTTGCTTTGCAGTGAACAGCCTCTGCAGATGTGAACTTTACCTGCGTTCTGTTTAGATAATTCATAAGTGTGTGCCTGTACCTCAATGTTAGTCTTGTGCTATGTGGTTACAAGTGTGGAGAGCATTTTCGTGGCAAAAGTAAGAAAGAATCTCCTGGGTGATGATTCATTATGTGTTTACGTTTGTGTGGAGTGACCAGCAGGTCCATAGTCTTCTGAGACAGGTTTGGCCAGACTGTAGCGAGCTCCTTCTTCAGTTCTGCGTCTGACAGACGTTGGGCCACCATGCCTGTGGAGAGATTCATGAACACAAAGGCAAGAGGTTAATACGACTACAACCATTACACAACTGGGTCCTGTCTATTATTGTGGTGTTTACAATTGTTTTCAAAATTATTCTCTTCACTCCTCAACATTTTTATCTCCTGAGTCCTGTAATATTATCATTATTATTAATCAATTATTTAAGTTCAGTGAATTTAGAGCAATGCTTTGATTGAATTTAGTGTAGCTAGAAACACTCCTTTCATGTAATAATAATAGTAATAATAATAATAAGAAGAAATTATTTATATAACAATTGTTTAGATCAATGTATTTCAAGACAAAACAGCTTTACTAAGGAGTTGCTTTGAAATAATGTAGTGAAGCTAGAAAAACCCATCCAAAGCCAAACATTCAGAGAGACGCAACAGATGCCACACACATCATCCCACACACATTGCTCCGATAAGTGGAAATGGCACTAGCAGCAACAGAACAGATCACACTGAATAAGTGAGTAAATGTCTCCATCAGGCACTAATCACATTTGGAGTTATATGGAAAAGAGAAAGACAGACTCTCTCGAAGGAGAGGGAAGGTTGAAGAACAATAACTACACAATCATTTAGACAATAAAATGGGTACCATACTGACCTGATGCCAGTTTGATCTCCAGAGCAGTGCGGATCAGAGCCATCAGAGTTGAGGTAAAGTGCACACTGTTGTCATCTGCAATGGGCATGTTCATTTTCACCAGCCGCTAGGGGGAGCCATTAGGTTCATTAGTGGGGTAAAAACACTTCTCAAAAGCAGCATCATGAAGAACATCCCAAAAACTCCAACAAAAAAGTTTGTGTGCGTCTGAGATTAGACTTGGTTCTTTTTATATCCTTTTATTGATTCAATTAATATATTCTATGAATCAAGCAACAAATATACTGGATCCTAATGCAGAATTCTGTTATAATCGTAGCGTTTCAAGCACACAAACAGTTTTGTTCATATAAAGAATAGGAACATACAGAATCGAACATTCACATTCACTGCTATAGGCTACGATCTGCAACCAAAGTGCACTGGTGATAAACCGACACCGACTCGAGAGTGAAGAAAAGCATGAACACATAACCATGAGGCGTTTCAGAAGATGTGGGAGCTCGACTCTGGGAGTTACTAATCAATAGAAGTTCAGCAAATAGCTGCTTTTCAGCTGTGGCTTTTTTAAGTTATATATATGCATATATACCACTGTAAAAATAGTAAACAGCAGGTCAATTGTGTAATTTTGGTTTAGTGCCTCTAGAGTCTCAAAAATGATACACTTTATCTTTAAAGATGCACTCAATTGTTTGCTTATATTACAGCAGAAAACACTTACTGTATACTGACACCTAGTGGTGTGGATGTAGCATTACTAAAAGATTTTAAGTAAATAAGTAGTATTATAGTAGTATAATTAGTAGTAAGTAGTATTTGGCTGGTCATGTGATATCAAAATGGCCGACCTTATAAGACGACCCACCCCCGCTTTTATCAGCGAGTGCACATGATTTCATAAGTACTATTAATTTCTGTATGCTTAAAACTTTTTAAAGAGGAACATATCTGAGTGCACCTTTAAACACACATCTCTGTTGTATCATGGGATGTACAGGTGTACAATATAGTTACGTGTGATTCACTGTGAAGAGTTGAGCTCCCCTGAACAAAGAGAGCATACATCTACTAGCAGTAGCAGTGCAAAAAGAAACAGATCAGAATGAAAAAAAAAAGATGGACAGTCTCACACACAGACATACATTCTCACATACTGCAGAGAGAGAAAAAAGAGAGAAGGCTACAAGAGAAAGAAAAAAGAGAGAGGAAATGGTCAAGTGGATGAGAGATAGACAGCACAAGCAAGACCGCCAAGAGAGGAAGAGAGGTCAAGTGCATAGTTTTTATGACTGAAAGCAACTTAGGTTACACACACACTGCTCCATGAAAACAAGGGTGAGAGGGGGGTCCTTTCCTATTCTAACACAACATAAGGGCTCTAAGAGGTTTTTGAGCTAAATTTGGGGCCCTTAAGTGAATCCCAAAGACACAGAAACCCGCAAAAAGAGCAATTGGCCACATTTTTTTTTTATGTAAATTGAGTTTACATAAAATATTTTGCATTTATAATGCATATAATTGGTGCAGAAAATCATTTTTGTAATGTCGTGCACAAACCCTTACACAATGCAACTTTTGGTGCAAATTTTATACACATGAAGTATGACCATAGATAAAATTGAGATTTAAGTTTCTCTTGTTTTTATTATAATTAAACAACCTAGGCTGATTGGAAATATGTGCCTCTACCTACATTTTTGCAAAATTCAAAAGTACCTATATACAGTAAATACAATTCATAGCAGTTTCCAGCTGAAATTACCACTAGAGATAGTAAAACAATCCAATTTTATTCCTTTTCATATAGATTATGATTATGGTGCAGATTATGGTGCTGTTATGATCTCAAAACACTTTTATCACAGCACATACTACATTTTGATATTTGTATCAAATAATCAGCTCCATATGTACGGCTTTTCTTACATAGTAAACTTCTCGGTAGGTCACCTGGCAGAGCATTAACCTTTTAGTGCCACTCACTGGACTTTTAATTTCCTAACTGCTGTGATACATACATCAAGCAACGCAATAAAAAGTTTCCATATTCACGTTCATATGTTACAGATAAAAGTGAAGGCACTTTTAGTGGCGCTACTTGACATTTAACTTGAAAAGTGTTTTGAAATGTGCAAGAAATGCAGAAATGTTGACACAGGCACGTATTTCCAATGCGCCTGGGTTGTAATTAAACACTAAATGGACTAAAGATCTGCAGTCATACTCATCAGTAGTCTGTGACCATCCCTAAATGACACAGGAAGTGGAGGGGAACTCTTGAATAAAAAGAGGGGAACTACACAAAAAGATTAGAGCGTGGGGAGAAAAAATAAACAGTTAAACAAAAAACAAGGGGAAACACTGCAAGAGCACAGAGATTGGCTGAAGAATAAGCCAATGGGAAGACAGTACGAGCAGGGGGGAGTGGGGGGGCATGTGAAGTTGAGCTACCTTGTAGGCGATTCGTGGAGGGCATTTCTTTCCCAAACCTAAAGGTGGGGACATGTGGAGCAGCATCTCATACATATCGAGGTACTTGATACGGCCACTTCACAGTGCAGACAACGCAAAAAACCCAAAATGAAGAAAAGGATGGGGAGTTAGAGAGACGGGAAGAGAAACAAGGGGGACAGAAAGTAAACCAAACAAGACCAAATGAAAAAAGACAAAAACAACAGACAACAAAAAACAGAAATCTTTTGTTAATTAGATTTCCAAGAGTGTCATGGACAGGGATGCCATCCTGGCCTGGCAGGGTCAGAGATGGATCCCAAAGGTTAGAGGTCAGAGGTGAGAGAGTTGATCCCTGATAAGGAGAGATGGAAGAGGTGAGTGAGATGACACAAGGAGTGGATGGTGACAGAATGGCTGCATTGTTTGGAAGATGTCTGCATCTGCATGCTGAGACATCAGGGGGAGTTTCCACTTTCAGTGCACAGAAACAAAGGTTTCAATGCCAGTTTCTGTTCTGTTCTATTTAATTTGAATGGTTAAGATAGAAATGTAAAAATCAATATGCTTTGATATTGTAACATCAGTTTAGTGAATAAACCCTGAATTGTTAATACTTAAGTGTCATAAAAGTTCCATTATACCCAAGTAAAGGAGGTTTTCAGTTTATATGTGGCCTTGAAATCTTTGTTTCCCATCCAGCATCATTAACCAAAGCCAGTCAAATCTGGTGGGGCAAGTGCTTGTGTGTAGGCAAGTCATCTGAGCACAGCCATTCAAGTTTGGGTCTCTGGGCATTTGCACACAGAGGCCACACGAGTGGAAGAAGTTGCTTGGGTTGCAAACCTTGTATGCTACCCTATTAGGGCAGTTCTTCCCTAAGCCAAGGGGGGGCGAGATAATTCGCAACAAATTGTACATATCCTTATAGGAAATCCGTCCGCTGCGGAAAGAACAAGCAAAACATGACACATACATGAAGTAAGCTTGGAGAGCATATTTGTGTTGTGGACAAGATGCGGATAGGAGTACAAGATCCCATTCGCATCCAGACCACAATTCTTACGGGCATTGCGTGGGAGGTCTTCAATCACACATATAGAATAAGGGGGAACATTTAGCATTTATTTATGTGGTCTAACCTGAGAAGGCCTTTGAGCCCTAACAGAATGATTCTCCTCTCAACTGTTGCCAAACTCAGTTACTATATTTATAACAAAAGTAGGTCTCCATCTGGCAGGGGAGTGCAGGTTGAAACATACCATGCGGCTGGGTCATACTCCGCCCACACTCGGATAAACTCATCCAGGTGGTGAGGGCCCAGGATGGAGGAGTCACGTGTCAGATATTCAAAGTTGTCCATAATGACAGCCACAAACAGGTTCAACATCTGGAGAAAGTGGCAGGAGAAAAGACTGAAGGTCACAGAGCAGGAAAAACAATCTGAAAATATCTGGGAGGTTAATTGTAAATTAGGGCTGGGTAAAAACATAGATTTTCCAGTCCATGGCTGCTTTGTCTTCAGCACTGTGACAAAATAACAAATTACAATCAATAAAATATTTAACCTCAGCTGTGAATGTGAGTTTGTAATCTGCATTCAAAAACAACATACAACATGACCAGTCCGAGTCACGTGAATTTATAGTGTTCTTTTTAGTGAATCAACAACATAGAAACTGACCATTGTAGCCCAATAGTCCTTAAATATTTTTTTTATTTAATAATTTTGAGTTAAGGAGTGGTCACACTAGATTTTGAAATTCCAAAAAAGTTAGGACACTGTACAAATTGTGAATAAAAAAGGAATGCAATAATTTACAAATCTCATACACTTATATTTTATTCACAATAGAATATAGATAACATATCAAATGTTGAAAGTGAGACATTTTGAAATGTCATGCCAAATATTGGCTCATTTTGGATTTCATGAGAGCTACACATTCCAAAAAAGTTGGGACCGGTAGCAATAAGAGGCCGGAAAAGTTAAATGTACATATAAGGAACAGCTGGAGGACCAATTTGCAACTTATTAGGTCAACTGGCAACATGCTTGGGTATAAAAAGAGCCTTTCAGAGTGGCAGTGTCTCTCAGAAGTCAAGATGGGCAGAGGATCAATTCCCCCAATGCTGCGGCCAAATATAGTGGAGCAATATCAGAAAGGAGTTTCTCAGAGAAAAATTGCAAAGAGTTTGAAGTTATCACCATCTACAGTGCATAATATCATCCAAAGATTCAGAGAATCTGGAACAATCTCTGTGCGTAAGGGTCAAAGCCGGAAAACCATACTGGATGCCCGTGATCTTCAGGCCCTTAGACGGCACTGCATCACATACAGGAATGCTACTGTAATGGAAATCACAACATGGGCTCAGGAATACTTCCAGAAAACATTGTTGTGAACACAATCCACCGTGCCATTCGCCATTGCCGGCTAAAACTCTATAGGTCAAAAAAGAAGCCATATCTAAACATGATCCAGAAGCGCAGGTGTTTTCTCTGGGCCAAGGCTCATTTAAAATGGACTGTGGCAAAGTAGAAAACTGTTCTGTGGTCAGACCAATCAAAATTTGAAGTTCTTTTTGGAAAACTGGGACGCCATGTCTTCCGGACTAAAGAGGACAAGGACAACCCAAGTTGTTATCAGCGCTCAGTTCAGAAGCCTGCATCTCTGATGGTATGGGGTTGCATGAGTGCGTGTGGCATGGGCAGCTTACACATCTGGAAAGGCACCATCAATGCTGAAAGGTATATCCAAGTTCTAGAACAACATATGCTCCCATCCAGACGTCGTCTCTTTCAGGGAAGACCTTGCATTTTCCAACATGACAATGCCAGACCACATACTGCATCAATTACAACATCATGGCTGTGTAGAAGAAGGATCCGGGTACTGAAATGGCCAGCCTGCAGTCCAGATCTTTCACCCATAGAAAACATTTGGCACATCATAAAGAGGAAGATGCGACAAAGAAGACCTAAGACAGTTGAGCAACTAGAAGCCTGTATTAGACAAGAATGGGACAACATTCCTATTCCTAAACTTGAGCAACTTGTCTCCTCAGTCCCCAGACATTTGTTATAAAAAGAAGAGGAGATGCCACACAGTGGTAAACACGGCCTTGTCCCAACTTTTTTGAGATTTGAAATTTAAAATCAACTTATTTTTCCCTTAAAATTATACATTTTCTCAGTTTAAACATTTGATATGTCATCTATGTTGTATTCTGAATAAAATATTGAAATTTGAAACTTCCACATCATTGCATTCTGTTTTTATTCACAATTTGTACAGTGTCCCAACTTTTTTGGAATCGAGTTTGTAGAATCTTTCACTTTATTGCAATGTTTCAAATCTGCAGCTTCAACACGCTTTGAATAAGATTGTACTTTTTTTTCCTTCTTTTAATTCAGCTAAGAGGCCACACCGTATCAACGTATAAATCTTCTATTGGTCACAAATTAATATATGAATTTGCAGGTCAAAGTTCAGCAAACTTGAACTCTGCAACGCAGCGAAATGCAAAACTTTGTACGAGATGTTTCTCGGTCTTCAGCATTCACATGCATGTGAATGGAGGTGAACAGAGTGTAAAGTGTAGAGTGACTGGTTTGAATCACTATGAAACTTTACTCTGTACATATTTGTAACTAAAAAATACCCAACTAAATCACAATTGAATTGAAAGCATATTGAAATCAGAATAAAACCGAGAGCTTGTAAATCAAATCGAATCAGGAAATCTGCATCGATTCTCAGCCCTATTCTAAACACAATGGAATATTTCACACGTTCAGCTGTTTTTTTGTTTTGTTTTATATAAACAATCAAGCAGTTTTTTGGCAGTAGGACGTGTAACATGCAACAATAATGATGAGGCTGTTTTGGCTGGTATGAGCACTGACCAGGAAGGAGCAGAGGAAAATGAAGGAGACAAAATAGAAGTAGGCAAAGTCACTCCCGCACTCCTTTCCATGTGTGCCGGATTTTTCATCACAGGTGCGCTCACTCAGACAGGACAGCATGATCTCATGCCAGGCTTCACCAGTGGCGCTCCTGCAAGAGACACGAAGATGAGCTGATTGAATAAACGCTGCATCTGCTATTAAACCCAAGAATGACTGTCAGAGACTATGACAGAGACCGCAGCTGATGGGAGAAGTGCTGATATTTAAATTACAGTTCAGCCAGATTTCATTTATAACACTGTTGTCACTCTGATGTGCTGTCTGCTCATGGCTCTCAGCTCAGAGGAAGCTTCAAGGTAATGAACATAAGGGAAAGATGGTAATTTATTTATAAATTTCATTAGGAAATGTTTTTCTAGCATTATGGCTGATACTCCAGATGGTACTTTCAAATTCTATCTGACCAAAAGGGGAGACCAGAAAGAGAAACAGCACGGCAGAGAGATGTAAACACAGAGATACAAAGCACTATATCTATCTATCTGAGGATGGATGGATGGATGGATGGATGGATGGATGGATGGATGGATGGATGGATGGATGGATGGATGGATGGATGGATGGATGGATGGATGGATGGATGGATGGGCGGGCAGATAGGTAGACAGATCCTTTGATTTAGTAAGGTAACACCCAGATGTGTAATAGGATCAAAATATGGTGTGCAAAAAGAAAATGGCCCTAAACAGATCTCAGAGTTCTCAGATGATACATGAAATTAAATCTCTTTTTAATATGAAGGTAATCAGACAGAGCACAGCGGAGATCTTCGGCAGCCCTATAGCTTGAGATCAGACTAGGTTGGCTGTAGTTAGGCCTTTATTTTAATATTTTATATATATTCATATTTTCTGAGTATGAAAGATCTTGATCAATTATAAATACAGCTCTCTGCAAAATTCTAATTGCATTAGACAAATGTGCACTATTAATTTTGATATCAATCAAAGTCTAAATATAGTGTTCAGAAGCAGTACAGTAGAAGCATTCTAAATCCATAATCCTATCTGAACTTCATTGAAATTTGCCAGACCTCGATTCTGTTATACAGCCCCAGAAGCCTCTCTAAGATTTCCTGCATTTTCAGGTGGCTTTGATTGCATTAGTTAAAGAATAAAAGGTGTGAGCAGACCTGAACAACAGCATAAGTGCTTGGAGGAAAGTGCGAAAGTTGTTGTGACGATTGATGGCAGTATCGTCATTCAATTCAATGTTCCCAAACACCTGCAATCACAATGTTATAATAAACACATTGACATTGAACAACCTTCAGACACAATACAGTTTCTATATTTTAATTGATAAAACCTACAATAAAATACACACCAGCACTGCAATGACCTTTTAATTACACTACTGAAGCAGTGATATTATTGTAGACAGATACCTGCATGCCAATGATGGCGTAGATGAAAAACAACATGGCGATTAGAAGGCATACATAAGGCAGTGCCTGGAAATAAAAATGAAGAAATTGTTACTTCTTAAAGGGGTGGTTGATTATGATTTCACTTTTTTAACTTTAGTTAGTGTGTAATGTTGCTGTTTGAGCATAAACAACATCTGCAAAGTTACGACGCTCAAAGTTAAAAGAAAAGGGAGATATTTTCTTTGAAAGAAATTGCTTTTTAAAGACTACAACAAGCTTATCATGGGTTAGTGACATCACTAACCCTACAATTTACATAAAATGTACATGGGAACACGCAACAAATGCCATGTTGAGAAGAGCAATTATGTAGTAGTGTTGTTGCCATGCAGTCGAAACGCTGTCACTTTCACCCCGATTGCAGGTCCTCTTTGTTAAACAATGGTTAAAATTTATTTTTAACATTATAATCCAATTATAGCTCTCTGTGCTGCACATTTTTACAGAGGACAGCTTCCTCAATCAGCGCAATTGTGTTCAATGCCGGATTCGCAAAAAAAGCTTGTCCTCAAAGATGGAGCAGTTCCTACTTTAAAAGCAGAAGCTGTTGTTTATTGGCCACAACCTGAAAGTATGCTTTATTCTTTGTTGATGTGTTTTGAATAAACACATGAATGAATAGTTTATATTCTGTAGCAAGGACGTAAACAAAGCTGTATGGTTTCGCTAGCCAGTTACCTAATTGCTAATTAAAATTTATCCAACAAACACCTACAAACTTCTTTTTAATCCCACTAGTGAACTTCGAATGTTGGTGTTTTTTGGCTTTTAAGTGATCAGTGTAAATGCAGGCATGCTAAACATGGTTCTGTGTTTGATTTGGCCACTGTAATAAATCCATGGTTATGCTTCATAATGGTCTTATTGTTCAGGCGACAGATATTTGGCTACACTCGTTCTATAAAGACAAAACTAACGGTGCTATACAGTCTGTAGCGATCACTATAGATCCACAGTCTGTAATCAAATAATCCCTTCGACTCTAGTATCATTTGTTAGAACGATTATATGAAAAAAAAAAGGCTACAATAATTTAATCTTTAATAGGCTTTAATAAGGCTAAAACTGTATATCAAAAGCTAACATAAACAATAGTAGCATTTACAAACAACAGCATATCTGCAAAGTATGAGACAACTAGAAATAAAAAACATACCATTCTGAAACGTCCTGTAACAGACGTTCTTGCGCAGGTTCTGCTCGATACACTTCACTAATATTCTCTGGGTCTGATTCGGGCTCAAACTGATAAGGCAATATTGACGCCATTGTTTACAATACACCTGAGCACATGCAACTACCCGTAATGGTAAGGGGCGTGACGTTTCCGGACAACGTGCACTATGCGGTTAGTGAATCACAACACACTGGGCCAGCTAACCAATCAGAGCCTTTTGTGTATTTCTGAGGGAGGGGCTTCATAGAACCAGGAACTCATCAGACCATTTTTACCAGAAGGGACACAGTGGTGTAGAATAAAGTTCAAATATGTGAAAAATTATGTTTTTTTTTGTTTTGTTTTGTTTTTTTAAATGAAGCATGAACTCATGTTACAGTGCACCCCATAAACACAATCAAGCCTTCGAAAAAAGCTGATCAACCACCCCTTAAAAAAAAGACAAAAAAAAAAAACAATGTTTTTTTCTCCAACTAATCAGTTTATTTAGTTACCTTAAAGGATTGGACGAATGTCCAGAGCAGGATGCGAATGGTGTATCCCTGCCGGAGGAGCTTGATTAGTCTGGCTGCTCTGAAGAGCCTCAGGAAACTCAAGTTCAGCAGACGGTCCTGTGGGAATGCAGGGTTTGTCAATTTGAAAATGAATTTCTCTTCATTTGCTCCTTCAGCACGCTATTGCCTGGTTTCACAGACAAGGCTTAAACTGGTCCCAGGGTAAAATCTATGTGTGATCTGTTTTAACTGAAAGCAACTTGCACTGACATATCTTAAAATGCCAACACGATCCATTGTTTTGTCTCAAGATGCACATTAGTAAGGGTTTTTCTAAGGCACGTTTATAAAAGATACTTAAATGTCTTAATTTAACTAAGGCCTAATCCTGGCTTAATCTAACCCCTGTCTGTGAAACCAGGCTTTTATTTCATCCCTAATATCTCCCAATAACATCAGGTTTGTATTTTTGAATCCTAAAACATGCATTACAGTATTTTATAAATCCTTAATGAGATTGTCCAACACCAAAATTAAAATTCTGTCATCATTTACTCACTCTCATGTCACTTCAAACTAGTATGCTTTTCTTTCTTCTGCTGAACACACACAAAGATATTTTGAAGAATGTTGGTAACAGTTTCGGTTCCCATTTTATTATTGTCCATACAATGGAAGTCAATAGACCTTATTCAAAGCAGAGCCATTTTTTTTTACGGGAATGAAAGCGAGGCTGTGAGGGATAGACATGCATCTCTTCACTGGGTTGTACTGTTATTTAATGTTTTTGGATTGTTCTGCTGACGAAATACTGCTAAAATATCTTTCTAAGAAACTAGTAGACATAAAATTCCAGACATCATGAGCTGTGGAAAACTATAAGTGTAGGACCTTTATCTATGTCTATGGAAACCAACATTCTTCAAAATATCTACTTTTATGTTCCACAAAAGAAAGAAAGTCATACAGGTTTGGAATGACATGAGGGTGAATAAATGATGACAGAATTAAAAATTTTGTTTGGACTATCCGTTAATCTTAAAAATTCTCAATTTCTTCACACTGAACCTGATTTTAATCTGAGATTAAGTTTTTATTGTTCAAGTGTCATTAATTAGCTTTCCTGTAGCTCAAACAATAAGAATGTGGCGCTAGCAACGCCAAGGTCATGGGTTTGATTCCCAGGGAAAGCAAGAACTGACAAAATGTAAAAATGTGTACCTTGAATGCAATGTAAGTCGCTTTGGATAAAAGCGTCTGCCAAATGCATAAATGTATAATATATAATATAAGTCAGGGTTTCTCAAACTGCGGTTGGCAAAGAGTTTGAATGCTAGCTAATTAATAAATTATAACATTTGTAAAAATTTAAATAAATGATTTACAATATAATCAAAATAAATCACATAAAAATATGCAATATTTTATTTGTTTAACTTTTTCTGTGAACACTAACCAACATCAGAGAACCGTGAATATGCGAATGTGTTAATTCATTTAAATATTAGACATAAATATAAAACATTATTTAAATATTAATTTAAAACTTTAAGTATATATTTTAGGTCAAAGGGATTCAGCTGACAAAAAAAGTTTGTAAATCCCTGCATTAACACATCCAGACCTTTTCAGAAAATTGACACCGGATTCAGTGTAAAAAAATTCTTGGCTAATATTTTAGTGATTGTGTCAAGTAGTGTATTCTTGGATCACTACATTTTGTTGATCCTAAAACAACAATGCTGACAATCCAGACAAAAATATATTGGATCAAACATGGATGTCGATCCACGGTAAGCAGTAGTGAACCCTAATGACTTCCAATAAGACCTATTTAATACATATTCAACAGAAAACCATGGGGTGATTGTGAAAAACAATGGTGCATTATCTTATAAGGAGAACCTTAAGATGTGCCATATAGAGTTTGTCTGCAATAGGAAGTTATTTCATTCCCAGCAGGGTGGGATAGACATAAGATCAAAGACAAGAGAGCAACTCACCGTTGTCTATACATGAAGATGTTAAATCGTGGCAGGAGCAAGCCAAGATTTGAGAGAAGACATTTAAGGAACACAGGAAAACAAGAACAGCCATCACGCACAAATATAGTTACAGAACAAACACAATTACCATCAGTAGCAGCATTTGACACGTCAAGACATACAGGACGTCAAGACATACAGGACGTCAAGACATACAGTATAATACAACATAAGACTTGTGAACATCATAAACACAAATCAAAGCCACAAACTAGCGATTTGGTCAAAGTGAGCATTACCAAATGGATTTAGTTACTTTATTACTGTCATTTTATCAGAAAAAACAAAACAAAACAAAAAACAACATAGCTCTCTTCCTTCAGTTCCTGAGCTAGAGCCAAAGCTGTGATGGTTATCCAGCTCATCATCATCTTTGTTTGTGCATCATCATCTCTTCTGTCTGGTATTACACTTGGTCTAGCTCTGAGACTCTTCTCTAATAGAGCTGAAATGCAGAGCTCAGTGCCGCCCACTTACCTTAATCTCAGTGACTAAGATGTCAGTGATGCTGCCCAGCACAGTCACAAAGTCAAACACATTCCAGGCGTCTTTCAGGTAATTCTGAGAGGAAGAGAATTAGAGAGATAACTCAGGGACAGGCTGGAGAGCTTAGAATTTCACACCAGCATAGGAACATTTTACTGTGAATTAAAGGATTAGTTCACCCAAAACTGAATATTCTGTCATCATATACTCACCCTCATGTTGTTCCACACCTGTATGACTTATTTTATTCCGTGGAACAAAAAAAAGAGATATGTAGAATGTCTAAGCGGCTCTTTTCCATACAATGAAATTGGCTGGCGATCACAGCTACCATGATTTTCAGTGAATCTGTTCCTCAAAAGCTATCAAGTTCTGTTTTTGGGTGAAATATTCCTTTAATATGCTTTTAGGTTTAGCTCTTTTTGGACCAAGTGCATAATATTGTTGAGGGTATCAGTGATGATACTTACCAAGGGGCCAAAAGCAATAATCTTGAGAACACACTCCATTGAAAAGAGAGCAGTGAAGACAATGTTGAGATACTTGAGCATTGCATCGTAAGAGTCAGGCGCCCCATGGAACTGCAGGTATAAGAAGACAAAAGGGAAATGTTTTATTTATTTGAAAATGAGTTGAGTAAGGAACACTGAAAAAGTAGGACATTTTAATTTTCATTACAAAAATATGCACATTTTACCCACAAAACCATAATTTGCCTGGATTGTTTTACTTTTGAGTTTTTTGTTGGTGTAACTCTCACTCTCGGTGGTGATTATCTATAGATTTTCCTTACTGTAATGCAGTAATTATTTAGGATATTACAGTAGAAAAGATTATTTAAATTAGTACAAAATATATGATGTACACTACAGTTCAAGATCGGTAAACATTTTTAATGTTTTAAAATAGTCTCTTATGCTCACCAAGGCTATATTTATTTTATCAAATGCAGTAAAACGAGTATAAAAATATCTTGTAAAAAAATGTACAACCCGAATTCCGGAAAAATTGGGACGTTTTTAAATTTAAATAAAATGAAAACTAAAAGACTTACAAATCACACGAGCCAATATTTTATTCACAATAGAACATAAATAACATATCAGATGTTTAAATGTATAAATTTTACACTTTTATCCACTAATTGAGCTCATTTCAAATTTTATGCCTGCTATAGTGTCTCATAAAAGTTGGGACAGGGGCAACAAATGGCTGAAAAAGCAATACATTTTTTATTCAGCTGGGAGAACATCTAGCAAGTAATTAATTGATATCAGGTCTGTAACATGATTAGCTATAAAAGGTATGTCTTAGAGAGGCAGAGTCTCTCAGAAGTAAAGATGGGCAGAGGCTGTGAAATCTGTGAAAGAGTGCATAAAAAGATTGTGGAATACTTTAAAAACAATGTTCCTCAACGTCATCATCTACAGTGAATAACATCATCAAATGATTCAGAGAAACTGGAGAAATCTCTGTGTGTAAGGGACAAGGCCGAAGACCTTTATTGGATGCCCGTGGTCTTCGGGCCCTCAGATGACACTGCATCACTCATCGAGTGATGTCAATGACATTACTAAATGGGCCCAGGAATACTTCCAGAAACCACTGTCGGTAAACACAATCTGCCGTAACATCTGCAGATTCCAACTAAAGCTCTATCATGCAAAAAGGAAGCCATATGTGGATATGGTCCAGAAGCGCTGTCGAGTCCTGTGGGTCAAGGCTCATTTAAAATGGACTGTTTCAAAGTGGAAAAGTGTTCTATGGTCAGACGAGGCAGACCTTCCAGCGTGTTATCAGTGTTCAGTTCAAAAGCCAGCATCTCTGATGGTATGGGGGTGCATAAGTGCATACGGTATGGGCAGCTTGCATGTTTTGGAAGGCACTATGAATGTTCTAAGGTATATAAAGGTTTTAGAGCAACATATGCTCCCCTCCAGACAACGTCTATTTCAGGGAAGGCCTTGTGTATTTCAGCAAGACAATGCAAAACCACATACTGCAGCTATTACAACAGCATGGCTTCGCCCTAGAAGAGTCCGGGTGCTGAATTGGCCTGATCTTTCACCTATAGAGAACATTTGGTGCATAATTAAAAAAGAAATACATCAAAGATGACCACAAACTCTTCAGTAGCTGGAAACCTATATCAGGCAAGAATGGGACCAAATTCCAACACCAACACTCCAGAAACTCATAACCTTGATGCCCAGATGTCTCCAAACTGTTTTGAAAAGAAGAGGAGATGCTACGCATGCCCCCGTCCCAACTTTTATGAGACCTGTAGCAGGCATCAAGTTTGAAATGAGCTAAATAAGATAAAAGTGTAAAATTTCTGTTTAAACATTTGTTATGTGATCTATGTTCTATTGTGAATAAAATATTGGCTCATGTGATTTGAAAGTCTTTTAGTTTTCATTTTATTCAAATTTAAAAAACGTCCCAACATTTCCGGAGTTCGGGTTGTAATTTATTTGATGTTAAAGGTGAATTTTCAGCAGTCACTACTCCACTCTTCAAATCACATGCAATATGCTGATTTGGTTAAGAAACATTTCCTATGATAATCAATGTTAAAAACAGTTGTGCCGTTGTGTGATGCTGTGATTTTTTTCAGGATTTTTTTGGTGAATAGAATGTTTAAAAGAATGCCTTGCTCAATAAAATGATTTATTCCTTTCAATATTAATAATAATAACTGATTCTTACTGATCTCAGACTTCTGAATGGTACTATAAATACTTTTTATGAATCACTAAATGGTTAAAAAATGTGCAAAATTAATGAAACGTTCATAGCTGTAACTCTCCAAAGACTCTACTGTTACTGAAAGAAAAATGGCAGAATGACCTTCATCATGAGCACCACGGTGTTGAGAGCAATCATGATCATGATGGAGTACTCAAATGGTGGAGAGACCACAAACTTCCACAAGCGGTACTGAAAGGAATGCTGGTTCTGTGGCATATAGCGGGTCAATGGTTTGGCATTGATAGCAAAGTCGATGCAGGCTCTCTGAGAAGAGAAACAGCAAAAGAGGAATTAATTCACAATACAGACACACAGACAACTAGGCTAAAGTCACATTTTCTTTCTCATAATCACAACTAATCAGAAATGCCATAAAAAGAGCAGTGACTGTGGAAGATATAGTTTAACCTGTGTAAGAACAAGAAAATAGACTCGTAATTGAGCTGATATTTTTCTGGCTGTTTTGCTGTGAATGTTGATGATAAATGACTTCTCCTGAGGTCTGGGTTTTTACCACAGTTTGTGAGTCATGTTAGGCTGGCATATGGAGAGGGAGAGAGTGAAACAGCACAGGCTCTGCAGACGACTGGGTCCGTCTAATAGGGCCTCAGAGGAAATGGGGCAGGAACATCTTGCTGACTGCTCTTCCATGGTGCTGGCGGTTTCTGTGTGTGTCTTTAGACACCGTGTGTCACTGAATGTATACCTGTTTCTGAGTATGTGTTTAGGTTTGTGTGGTCTGCTGCAGGCACATGCATTAATCCTGTCAAAATTCTACCTGGACATCTGCAGCTGTTACCATGGTTGGCTTCACTGTAGGTACCGTATCAAATCACTAAACACAAAAAAAACTCCACCAGTGTTTGCAAGAGGAAGATTAATGTTTGCCTCTGTATCTCTTACCGTCAGCCTAAAAGCAGCATTCTTTTTGTTGATATTTAATTAAAATCTAAACTAAGTGAACTAAAAAAATATATAAAGAAAATATATATATATTTTTTTACTTTCCAATAAACATTATTTTCTTTTAGAAGTTATATAAAAATATACTATATTATATTATATATAAAATATTATCTGTCCTAATGACTTTTTACCACACCTGCCAAATACAAGTGAAATTAGCAAATTATTATATCATATTTATTATATTATATTATATTAATTATATTATATTATATTGCATTATATATAAAATTATAATAATAATATTATTTAATTACTTAATTACTTTTTCCCCTCAGGTATAACTGGACCTGAAATAAAAATGTAATAACAAAATTGTAATATTATAATATTTTGATGCTTTATTTTGGATTTTGTACCAGTTCATCTATAGTCTATAGTTCAGCTATATTTTTCAAGAATGAGCTGGTTACATATTGTGGATTTGTGGGGTGACCATATCTGAACATTAAGTCCTACCTCATTCTTCTCCAGACTGCACTCTGACAAGGCCTTATCACCCTGTTCCTGGAATGTGATGATTATCAAGGCCACAAAAATGTTGACAAAGAAGAAGGGGAAGACTACAAAGTAGACCACATAGAAAATTGACATCTCAATGCGGTAGCCTGGACTGGGACCCTGGTCCTCAAAGGTGGCGTCTACAGAGTGCTTCAAAACCCTGTGCGAAGACAACATTACACCATTACACCCTAAACTTTAAGATTGTAAAGTGCCTAAAGAGACATAAGTACATAGTTTACTTTACCCTCAAATTGTAGATCTAAGACAATGAAATCACAGTATAATCACACATTGAATGGACAGTTTTAATAGGTTTGATTAATTTAACAGATTTTTTTTTGCAGTGCGGACAAAGTAATAAACATAAAAGTAAAATTTAAGCATTTGAGTTCCTCTAGATTGTGACAATGGATCTTAACCTGAAGCATTTTTATAAATCCTGCATCACTGAATTACTAATACACTGAAATTGTCTAATTAAATGATTAAAACAGAGAGGGGAGGGAAGAAAACACTTGCTCACCAGGTAAAGAGCAAGCTTGTGAACAATTATGAACACACTTACAATAGCTTGTCCAGCACATTCATGAGTTTGGCGGTGAGTTTGGGCTGATGCTGATTCATGAATGTCTACCTACTCTGTCTCTTGAGAGCTGTGCCCTACCAGTATCACAGATCCTCAAAGAGCACCACTTCAAACTGATTATGGCCTTTAAAGTGAGAGCATAAAAGGCCACTGAGGGGGTCAGAGGACACACAGGAAGTGTTTGAAGAGGACAGAAGCTTTTATGGGTTTCTAATCCCTACAAAACATACTGAATAGCAAATGGTTGTACTATATATACCAAACATACCGATATACCATAAAATCAGTGATATAAATGTAATTAGGGACTGTGACATGTCTGCTGACTTACGTGGGCCACCCTTCTCCCGTAGAAACAGTGAAAAGAGTGAGAAATGCCCACAGCACATTGTCATAGTGGAACTCATATTTCCTCCATTCCCTTGGCTGGGCCGCCACGTCGTCCTTATCATAATCCAGAAAAAGCCCTCTAAATGCACAAAGACAATGACAACAGAGACAGAATATAAAAATAAATATCTATACATACATTTTCAAAGCACTACTTTATTGAACCTTGTGCTATCAGCACACACACACACACACACACACACACAAAATAATTGTATATAAATTAATCACAAAAGGCAAATGGGGAAGTATTTTAGAGCAGAATTTAATTAGAGAAATGTCCATGATTTTCCCAGCATTTATTTATTTTATTTCATTTTCGATGGCTTGTTTTTAAAATTCTATGATAGTTTTGAAAACATCAAAACTACTACCAGAGGTTCCATAGATGTGGCACATAGCACATTTACATTTTCTGCACTGCCTTCTGCATGGGTTTGGACAGTACTTCCGTGTGCTTTCAGAGGGAGATGCAGGTGTGGTGTGCTCCCATATTAGGGTACGTTTACACAACTACGATGTACTAAAAACTGAAATAAAATTCCTTTGCGCTTTCGCAGACAGACAACAACGTTATCAAAACGATCCCAATTCACACGGATCCGCGAAAACAACTTAAGATGCTGTAATACGCATGCAAGGACAGTAGTTGGCAATGTCATTTAGTAAAGAAACACTACACGCCTATAGATTAAACCTGTAATACACATGTGCATGACATCACAGTTTTCACAAATTTGCATTTTTGTAGTTTACACACAGAGACAATAACATTATCGTTCTCAAAAACTTGCACTTTGAATCTGTTGTTTACACGCTGTTGTCATGTAAATCAATAGCCAGAACGCATATAAAATTCTTAATCCCACTCTACCTGCAGTCTTTCTCCAGGCCCTTGGACTCGTCTGTGCAGTAGAAAAACTTGCCCTTGAAGAGCTGCACAGCAATGACAGCGAAGATGAACATGAACAGGATGTAGACAATGAGGATATTCAACACGTTCTTCAGGGAGTTCACCACACAGTCGAACACGGCCTGAGAGAGAGCAGATACACATACAAATACACTCTTGTTAATTACCAGTCAACTCAAGTCATAAAGCTGAATGCAGACTCGTGAGAATCTGTCACATTTTAGAATAATTCATTTCTAATCACCCACACCTGGAGTGCTTACAGGTGTTTATGAGGTGTTTACTCTCACTGTGAGAAACACAGCAGGCGTCCAGCATCATGGGCGACAGTGATGGGCGATACATTTCTTTTTGATATGACGCCAAGAAACATCAAGGGCAATACTGTTGATTTTACCAATTGATAACTCTATTGAATGGAAAGGTTTTACGGTTTTCTGAGGATAAAATAGTTAATTATAGAAAATGTAATATATTTGAAAGATATCATTTGTAACATTTAGTTGCAAACTATCAAACTTTATTTCATTTATTTACAGTAATTACAGAACAGAAACAATCAGAAAATTTTTATAAAAATACATTTTTAAACACTTGAAATAGTCCTTGCCTACACAATTATTATTGTTTTTGTTTTTTTATTTTAAAGTTTATGAGACACCTTAATTAATATGTTTGCTTTTGTGTTTCTATCCAGAACATTTTTATTGGTCTACACTTTTGTGTCCTGAAGGAATCACATTGGTGTTTTTCGTCCATAGCCCCACAATGTGTAAAAATTACAACAAACCTGACTTTGACTATATATATATATATATATATATATATATATATATATATATATATATATATATATATATATATATATATATATGCATTTAGGGGTGTGGTCCTGGTCAAGACAATCTCCTGAACTCCAAACTGAATGTCAGAATGGGAAAGAAAGGTGATTTAAGTAATTTTGAGCGTGGCATGGTTGTTGGTACCAGACGGGCTGGTCTGAGTATTATACAATCTGCTCAGTTACTGGGATTTTCACGCACAACCATTTCTAGGGTTTACAAAGAATGGTGTGAAAAGGGAAAAACATCCAGTATGCGGCAGTCCTGTGGGCGAAAATGCCTTGTTGATGCTAGAGGTCAGAGGAGAATGGGCCGACTGATTCAAGCTGACAGAAGAGCAACTTTGACTGAAATAACCACTTGTTACAACCGAGGTATGCAGCAAAGCATTTGTGAAGCCACAACACGCACAACCTTGAGGCGGATGGGCTACAACAGCAGAAGACCCCACCGGGTACCACTCATCTCCACTACAAAATTGGACAGTTGAAAAATGTTGCCTGGTCTGATGAGTCTCGATTTCTGTCTTCGTGCCCTGGATGTGCATCCCACAAATCTCCATCAACTGCAAGATGCTATCCTATCAATATGGGCCAACATTTCTAAAGAATGCTTTCAGCACCTTGTTGAATCAATGCCACGTAGAATTAAGGCAGTTCTGAAGGCGAAAGGGTATTAGACACAGTATTAGTATGGTGTTCCTAATAATCCTTTAGGTGAGTGTATATAAACTGATCAGACCACTGAGAGGTGAAATGAATAACACTGATTATCCCTTTATCATGGCACCTATTAGTTGAAGGGATATATTAGGTAGCAAATGAACATTTTACTACTGTCTACTGTCATCTACTGTAGCTCAAATTGCTCAAGAACTTAATACTGGTTCTGATGGAAAGGTGTCAAAATACACAGTGCATCGCAGTTTGTTACATATGGGTCTGCATAGCCGCAGACCAGTTAGGGTGCCCATGCTGACCTCTGTCCACCGCCAACAAAAAGCGCCAACAGTGGGCATGTAAGCATCAGAACTAAACCACGGAGCAATGGAAGAAGGTGGCCTGGTCTGATGAATTATGTTTTCTTTTACACCACGTGGATGGCCAGGTGAATGTGCGTCACTTACCTGGGGAACACATGGCACCAGGATGCACTATGGGAAGAAGGCAAGCCGGCGGAGGCAGTGTGATGCTTTGGGCAATGTTCTGCTGGGAAACCTTGGGTCCTGCCATCCATGTGGATGTTACTTTGACACGTACCACCTACATAAGCATTGTTGCAGACCATGTACACCCTTTCATGGAAACGGTATTCCCTGGTGGGTGTGGCCTCTTTCAGCAGGATAATGCGCCCTGCCACAAAGCAAAAATGGCTCAGGAATGGTTTGAGGAGCACAACAGTTTGAGGTGTTGACTTGGCCTCCAAATTCCCCAGATCTCAATCCAGTCGAGCATCTGTGGGATGTACTGAAGAAACAAATCAGATCCATGGAGGCCCCACCTCGCAACTTACAGGACTTAAAAGATCTGCTGCTAACATCTTGGTGCCAGATACCACAGAACACTTTCAGGGGTCTAGTAGAGTCCATGCCTTGATGGGTCAGGGCTGTTTTGGCAGCAAAAGGGGGACCAACACAATATTAGGAAAGTGATCATCATGTTATGACTGATCATGTATATATAATATACAAAATATTTTCAAATAAAGTTGTGTTCACACACGCCAGGTTTAGTTTGATTAAAATAAACTCTAGTGTGATTGTTCTGTTAGTGCGGTTCATTTGATTAAGAGTGAACACTGCCATCCGAACCCTGGTGCACACCAAACAATGAACCAAGACCCCTGAAAAGATGGGTCTAAGTCTGCTTCCAAACAAACTCTGGTGTGGTTTGACAGAAATATGAATGCAACACAGACACCAAAGACATCTAAGTGAACCAAAAACAGGACAAGATGTCACCATATTGGACCCTAAAAAGGACAGAATGCTGAAGTATACCTGTTTTTTTTTCTCGTCATAGGAGCTACGTTGCCCATTATAATTCAGTACAGGCGTCAGAAACTCCATCTCCTTACAGCAGATCTTCGTTTGTGTGCAACGGAGGAATTTCTGGCGCTGTTCTTACACATTTAATAAACTCTTTCGCGAGTTCTCAGCTGAATGCCATCATATGTATGCACATACAAGAAGCGCAATTAAGCCCAGCACACAGCATTGTTTTGGATGTTTGGTAAGTTCCGTCTCAACATAATTTTTTTTTTAATATATCTTTAGGTTCGGTCTTAAAAAAAGACTAAACACTAAGCGATTTATGAAGGATCATGTGACACTGAAGACTGGAGTAATGGCTGCTGAAAATTCAGCTTTGACATCACAGCAATAAATTACATTTTTAAATATATTCAAATAGAAAACAGTCATTTTAATAAATTGTAATATTATTTAACAATATTACAGTTTTTACTGTATTTTTAAATCAATAAAATGCTACCTGTAGCACATAAGATACTTATTTAACCTTAACAGTCCCCTTAACAGTGACAGCTGTATTAATGAACTGCAACAAAATAAGTACCTTCAGTTTTGGTAGACGTTTAATGGTCTTCAGAGGTCGCAAGACTCGCAACACCCTCAGGGACTTGATAGTGTTGATGTCCTTGCCCTTGGTTCCTCTATATGAGTCAAAACAAGTGAAAAGTCAGTAAACTCACATGCTGTAGCCTTCTTCAAAGCATTCATACAAATCCAGACAAAACACATGAGAATACGAGTAAACATGATGTAAATGTTCCTTTGGTTAAAATATCAATAATGCGGAACTGACATTAGACTAAACACACTCACCTTTCTATATTGACAAACACAGCTAAATCTTTAACAAATGAGCATCTTTTAGTGTCACAGCTTTAGATCACTGCACTAATGGATTGGTGTTATTTCACAAAAGCACATGCTTTGGTGACAGAGTATGAAATACATTGCATGCATGTAAATTAGTTAATACCTCTGCACTAAATGCCCTCTATCAGAAATGTTATTTCCGATTATTGGATGATATAGTATTAGATATGCACTATTCATGCATAAAATAAGAAAGGATTAGATTCAATCCAAATGCTGCTATGCATCAGATTCTAACACAACAACACACCACCTATGATAACAAAGAAACCGCACCCTGAAAAAAAAGGGCATTGTTTCTTTTCAGGAACCAATGCTGTTTTGAGGTTATCAAGCTGACATACTTTAAATGTGTCAACTTGATTAACTGACTGCATAGATTTGAATACAGTGCAAGTATTCATTAAAAAGAGCTTACAGCAAGAAAAAAAGAGGAATGCTAAATAAAATGTTATAAAAAGTTATTTCACCCTTAATGAAAAGAGCAGTCCTCAGCAGAAATCAGTCATGCTTTAGCTCCTAAATGCTCAAATCATAACCGCCAAGCTTACAATGTCATTTAATGAAGTAACTGCAAGGACAAGCATCGTCGATAACTGAATCATGAGGAAATACTCCATGGTCATATGAAATAACTGAAGCCCTTCGCATTATATCTAATGCAGGCAAAGAGCAAACTGAATCATATTATTTGTGAGACATCACATTCATTCAAATAACCTTCACTAAGCCCCTATTTTGATGCAGGGCATGTGTTTTTTTTTGTTTTTGTTTTTTTGTTTTTTGATGTCTGACAAAATAAACTGCAGATAAATTACTATTTCTGTACTGATTCATTTTCCCAATTATCTTATGCTACAATACAACTAATTATTACACGGCTCTCTTTATTACTAGATTCTGATTGGTTAATTGACATTCTGCGGCCAGATATTTCCTGCCGTCGCTCATGGTAATGCTGTATATCAATCCGCTTAAACTGCCAAAGTCTCTTGTATCCCACCACAGACTCGCTGTATCTGCAAAAGCAACTGGCATCATCTTGCATCTAAGTTATTGACTATAGTAAAAATTACCTAATTATATAAATTAATATTGGTAAAGTGTTTGTATTGTTGCTTGACATTGTTTTGGACTATTATTTTCTTCTTAGCCAATGTTAATATTTCAACTCAAATAAATATTTAATATCCACGCATGTATTTATTTGGTGAGCAGCCGTGTAATAAGCGATATAATGTACAGTTCGGTCATTATCATTTGTATTAGTTTGCAGGTACCGTTTAGTTCTTCCAGTGCAGCAATGGAAGAGAGAACAACAGAATATCTGAGAGGTCATTTCGCATCTCATTTATTCACGGTCTCTTACTTCGATAAAGCAAGGCTTTGGCAGGTGTATGATTGGTGCTGACAGATGAATCAGCAGAAAATAACTTCAAGAAATTATTGTGAAATGCTTACAATAGAAAAATCCCCAAGCAGTGATTCCCCTCCATTGCACATAGACATGTTTCAAAACAAATGACCTTCAACTACAACAGACCTTTCCATGTGCAAGAGCAAGTGGTATTACATATGCAGATTTCTAGCATTTACAATAATGAACAAAGTTACATCTTCACCCTTAGAAAGCGCCAAGATCTACTCACACATGCACAGTTCATACATTCTTCTAAAAATCCAATGAACACCAATCTAACAGCCAATCAGCAGAGACCTTACAGCATGGTCACCAATCAGCATGGTGAAGTTACTCCTTTGGCCCAATCAGAGGGCTCAACAAGGTCATGCAACTCCACCCATGCTCCCTGATGCACATTAGTCTAGCATGCAATTACTGTACAGGGCCAGATGTTTATCCCCAAACCCACTACAAACTATAAAGAGCCTCAATAACATCCCACTGGACACCCTGGTAACTTTCACAGAACCCCAGATAACAATTATGGAGGAGAAATGCTGTTTCACATCAATACAACATTCACTAAGAGGTTCTGATGAAAGCTATCAGTGTTATTGTAGAGGCTCCAACCCTGTACAGACACTCCACTAATATGTAGTGACAGTTCCCAGTCAACCCGGGAAAATGAAGAATAGATGAGATTTATCAAGGAGAAGAGAGAATATCGGGGGTTCCCCACCTGTTAACACTTTGATGTGATCTAATGAATGAGAAGAACACAAAGCAAAAAGCAATACATTATGACAAAGTACCTCTACACTAACAGTAAACCACATCATCCTTTCAGAACATTGCACATAATATTTCAATGAGAATCCTTTGTGAGACTAAAGCATGAGCCATAATGAATTTGATGACTGTATGCTGGAGAAACAGGAAATTGTGGGTGTGTTTTTAGGCAAATGTTTCGGAATCTGGCAAAAAGGAGGAAGAAGCTTTGTATTGTGGGAGAAACAGACACTTCCAACTGCCGTTCATGTCTTTAAAGGATGTAACAGAATGACAGCTTCTTTTGCAGGAGTCTGCAGAGACAGCTGTAGGAGAGATGAAGGGTACACTTGACAGAGAGGGAACATCTGACTGTGGATCTGAAAACCCGCACAATCAAGATCTGGAGCGAATACTAAGACATGCCAATCTATAAGAGATGGTGGAGCCATAGATCAGTCCTGATCTGATTCATATCCAGTGTTGGGTGTAACTAGTTACTAAGTAATTAGTTACTGTAATTTAATTACTTTTCCCTTGAAAAAGTAAATTACTTTTTGTGTAGTTTACAGTTTCTTCACATGTAATTGAACTAAATACAGTTTATAGACTGTAGAACTATTATATTATTTATAATACAATAGTGGAATTAACATCAAAATGTAAAGTCTAACTTTAAAATGCACGTCTTTATCTATCCTTCTCATACTTGTAATACTTTGGTCAGTTAATAAGAATAATTGATGTTTTATATTATGTATTTGAATTAATTAAAAGAGCAGTTTCATGTCCATCCTTGAATCACTTAACTAGTCGAGGTTGATATAGGATTTAGAAAGTAATTAGTAATAAGTAATTAAATACCTTTTAGAGAGAGTAATTTGTACAGTAATCTAATTACACTATTGAAGATGTAATTAGTAACTAGTAATTAATTACTTTTTAGAGTAACTTACCCAACACTGTTCATATCATGCTTATGAATCCTGAGCATGGTTGAAAGATGCCAGCAAATGGTTATAAACCTAAAAGGTATAGCATTACAGTTATACTTTTTTGTACAACTGTTATTTTCGGTCAGTTGGCACATGGGCAAAATGTTATATCTAGGGATGCATGATATCTTGGTATCATATCGTTTATAGGTTTGTAATATTTGATATTTTTAATTTATCTGTAGATATTTGATATATATCAGTTGATATTTGATATTTTATTGTTTATTTCCCATATTTTAAATTTAGATTACCTTTTTTGTCCGTCATCTAATATTGACTTCTTAAAAATACAAGTTACAAACCCGATTCCAAAAAAGTTGGGACACATTGTGAATAAAAACAGAATGCAATGATGTGGACGTTTCAAATTTCAATATTTTATTCAGAATACAACACAGATGACATATCAAATGTTTAAACTGAGAAAATTAAGGGAATAATAATAAGGGATTTTAATTTTAAGGGAAAAATAAGTTGATTTTAAATTTCATGGCATCAACACATCTCAAACAAGTTGGGACAAGGCCATGTTCACTGTGTGGCATCCCCTCTTCTTTTTATAACAGTCTGCAAACGTCTGGGGACTGAGGAGACAAATTGCTCAAGTTTAGGAATAGGAATGTTGTCCCATTCTTGTCTAATACAGGCTTCTAGTTGCTCAACTGTCTTAGGTCTTCTTTGTCGCATCTTCCTCTTTATGATGCGCCAAATGTTTTCTATGGGTGAAAGATCTGGACTGCAGGCTGGCCATTTCAGTACCCGGATCCTCCTTCTACACAGCCATGATGTTGTAATTGATGCAGTATGTGGTCTGGCATTGTCATGTTGGAAAATGCAAGGTCTTCCCTGAAAGAGACGACGTCTGGATGGGAGCATATGTTGTTCTAGAACTTGGATATACCTTTCAGCATTGATGGTGCCTTTCCAGATGTGTAAGCTGCCCATGCCACACGCACTCATGCAACCCCATACCATCAGAGATGCAGGCTTCTGAACTGAGCGCTGATAACAACTTGGGTTGGCCTTGTCCTCTTTAGTCCGGGTGACATGATGTCCCAGTTTTCCAAAAAGAACTTCAAAGTTTTCCACTTTGCCACAGTCCATTTTAAATGAGCCTTGGCCCAGAGAAAACGCCTGCGCTTCTGGATCGTGTTTAGATATGGCTTCTTTTTTGACCTATAGAGTTTTAGCCGGCAACGGTGAATGGCACGGTGGATTGTGTTCACCGACAATGTTTTCTGGAAGTATTCCTGAGCCCATGTTGTGATCTCCATTACAGTAGCATTCCTGTATGTGATGCAGTGCCGTCTAAGGGCCTGAAGATCACGGCATCCAGTATGGTTTTCAGGCTTTGACCCTTACGCACAGAGATTGTTCCAGATTCTCTGAATCTTTGGATGATATTATGCACTGTAGATGATGATAACTTCAAACTCTTTGCAGTTTTTCTCTGAGAAACTCCTTTCTGATATTGCTCCACTATTTTTGGCCGCAGCATTGGGGGAATTGGTGATCCTCTGCCCATCTTGACTTCTGAGAGACACTGCCACTCTGAGAGGCTCTTTTTATACCCAATCATGTTGCCAGTTGACCTAATAAGTTGCAAATTGGTCCTCCAGCTGTTCCTTATATGTACATTTAACTTTTCCGGCCTCTTATTGCTACCTGTCCCAACTTTTTGGAATGTGTAGCTCTCATGAAATCCAAAATGAGCCAATATTTGGCATGACATTTCAAAATGTCTCACTTTCAACATTTGATATGTTATCTATATTCTATTGTGAATAAAATATAAATTTGTGAGATTTGTAAATTATTGCCTTCCTTTTTTATTCACAATTTGTACAGTGTCCCAACTTTTTTAGAATTGGGTTTGTATTTAATATGTATTATAAGGTAATAATATGCACCTTTTAGGAGTAAAAAAGGTACAGAGATGTCCTTTTACGGGTACTGCCCCAGCGAAAAGCTGGTGTACCCCAAAAGGAAAAATGTACAATTAATTAAAAATGTTTTAATACATTATAATGTTCTATTTTAGTGTTTTAATTTAAATGTATTTAGTCAAAATTAGTTGTAACTATTTTACGCTTGAACTGTTAAAGATCTGGCCAATCACAGCAGCCACATTTTGCAGTACATCACATTCTCTCATGTGAATCTGAAAACATGCAGAAAGGTGGGCATGAAAATATGTTTGTGTTCTCATGCCTGTCAATTCAAAGGAGTTCTGATATGAAGTTTGAAGTGAACGATGGTTCAATCGTTAGCCAGAAAAGCCAGACCTGCCCGTATCACTCCAACACAAGTGAACAGGTCTTCTTTGATATATGACGACACATGCACTGATCATCCTGTCTTAGGTCACTGTGGTGATCGTCCAGGATGCTCCATATTCAGTAAGTACCGCAGACCTACTGAGAATGGTAGGAATCTTTAAATGTAACAATCAATAGTGTCTGCCCTCCATGACAATGGAGAATTAAATGACACAGAGAAGAAGAATCAAGCTCATTTGCTGGAATGCGCGAGTGATGTTAAATGATGGATTATGGAGAGGCTGAAACACTGAAGAAGATCCCATGCTTCAACACTTGCCTATGGGGTTAAGCATTATTTGACTCACACAGAGACAGGCAAGAAGACGAACAGTGAAAGGGAGAGACAGAGACAGAAACAAAGACACAGAGAGTTAAGGTGTTACCCCATGAAGCTCCTTCAAGTGATCCCAGGCAGAGAGAAACAGAGGAAGAGAGGAAAGTCAGTGGCAGCACATCAATTCACTCACATTTAACACGCCTTTGACATGACAACACAGCAACAAACATAAAAAACAAAACAGGAAGTAGGACAGATTAGTCAGTACAGCGCTGAAAACTCAAGCCGAGAGACCCCTTTATTCTGAAGCAATATTTCAAGGTATTGCACCCACTCTCTTCTCTGCTTGTCTTACTCATTGAAAATGAATTGTGACGTGGCGGGAAACAATTTCTGAGCTCTGATCTCACTCGGACCAAAAGTCTTGCTGGTTAAATTAGTTAAGAAGCCTGGTGGGGACACTAACAAACCAGTTTGGACGCAGATCCTATTCCAAGGATCTGCGTCCAAAACATGCCAGTGACGGTCTTATTAACACGGTTATCAAATCACAAAATAAATTGCACCCAGATCTAAATATATACACGAATATGATACAAAGAAAGTAAGAAAGAAAAGTCCATTCCTTGAGAACTTTTATCACAGAGCTGATTGATGTCATCAACCATTTCTAGTCTTTATATTTCAATTACGTGTCGAGCGGTGGAGGGGTTGGTGCAATGGTGCATGTGAAGTCAGAAATCATAACATTATAGCTCTTTTCTATTTCTGTTGAACTAGTAAGTGTTTCTAATAGCAGCTAATAGCATTTCCTTAATACTAAAGCATTGCAATGGCCCATCCATTACTCCACAGGAGATGAGCGAACAGCTGATAGTATCAGACAACTCCTTTATTAGCTCCCTCAAACACACACACACACACACACACACACACACACTCATTCTTTTTCAGACTGCATTCTCAAAAGTGCAATAAAGTGATGTCAACTGACCCACACCTCTGAGAGAAGGACAGGAAGGAAACAACAGATCAGTGGGAGTTGGCAAATTTTAAATCAAAGCTTAGTTTTCTTGCAGCATAATGAATAGGAGGAATTTAACACATAGTAAATGTCCAGCTTTGAATGTGAAATACAAAGATTTAGACAGTCTTGTCACAGTGTGGGAATAAGTGTAGAGTAAAACCTTTAAAACAAAGAGATGAGAGTATACGGGCAAATACTTGCAGTAATAGGTGACTCAAATTACAAAGTATTTTAGTCAAGATCAATGATAAAATTCAATCAAAAAGTTTTAGTTAAAAGTGTGATTTATGTAGGTATTTGTAAATGAAAGGCAACTTACGAGAATGCGAATGCCACCAGTGCACCACTGACCACAATGAAGTCCAGAATATTCCACAGATCTCTGAAGTAGGAACCAGGATGCAGCAATAAACCCAAATCCACCATCTTTTCAAAAGAGAAGCATAAATATGAAAGATTATTGAGTGTAAAATCTTGACACCATCAATAAAGCCATCAAAGCACCATTTCTGTAACAAATTGCCTATAACAATAAATTTCAAGACTTTTACTGACAGACTTCATAATTCACATTTTATTCTATAAAGTGTTCCCATTATTATACAGAGTCCTAGTAAGAGTCTTTTATTGTGAGGAATATGACTTTTGTACAATAAAAGGTTATAGATATTAGACCGATTTATTTGTCAAAAGTCTGTCCGTTACTGTACTAAAGACCGAAAAAATCAAAAATAACTTTTCAAACCTTTCAAAAGTCATTTGATATTAACTTCTTGTTAAAGATATGTCAATTCAGCTTTCAAAAAACACGTGTCTCGAGAGCTCCATCTAACTGTTTATGAACACAAGAACATCCTATGTGAACCATCTTAATTAGACCAAGTAGTTGGCCAGTGAATCAGGCAAACCACTGACTAGTAAATTATGAAAATACATAGTTTTGCACATGCCTGATATTAATATGGGTCAATGTGCTTCACATAGATAGACTGGCACCAAATATCCACATCTCAGGTCATAAAAGGACTTTTGGATCACGTCTCCAGTGAGATAATTAAACGCTGTAATGTACCACAAAATTACCTTAATGACCATCTCAAATGTGAAAACACCAGTGAAGACATAGTCCAAATACTTCAGGACCTATGAAGCGAAGAGTAAAATGATCATTAGATTATCATCAGTCATTCTGGACATAATGAGGTCAAACACTGATAAAAATCTGACTTTGAACAGCAAGACCAGTACAGACGAAACATGAGTGACTCACATTGTTTCGAGGAGCATTGGCTTGGACTGGGTCCTCCGCAGCCAGGGCTATACTGCTCATGGCAATGACCACCAGGATACACATCTCAAAGTAGCGTAGACTCACAATGTAATGGCACAGACGCCTCACCCTGCACAAAAAACACATACTATGAGAGTTCGGCTGAAGGCAATTACATAATGAAGTCTGACACATAAACATTGCTTTAAATCTACAGACAGGTACTTTTTAATTAACCACCGATAATTAATATTTTCATGTAGGCCATAGGCAAGTTTTGAGAGTTCAAAGATTAATTCAGTAATAATGTAGATTTTAGAGGATGTAATATAATAGGCATGGTCAGGTCAACACTATTGTGGCATTAATATATAGTAAAACTAATTCTATACTGTTACACCATCAGTGTCATGACAGACAGCTTTATGTGGATATTTATGAGGTTGGATGCCTTTTTAGACTCAAAAGATCTTAAACCTTTACCTTAAACACACACAATTAAACTTTACAACCATTCTTAGGGACGTTTAAGACAAGTAATAAGCAAGAACGTTTGCAGATATAAAGCTATTGGTGGTTTGCCAGATGCCAACTACAAATGCTATATGTGAATGTTTAAGATGCCACTCACCAGTGTTGAGGAAGCTACTTTGAGATTGTGCCTTTCTAAACAACAAGCTAAACAATTTACAGTAGGAGTGATAATGTAGACATGAAATGAAAATTCATTGTATTTTCTGTTTTCAATCTATTTTCTAAATGCATGTTATTGATCTTATTGTGAACGATTTATCCATGCATTTTACTTAAAAAAAAAAAAAAAAAGAAAAATATGTTTTCACCTAGTAATTTTTAATCAAAATACCATAATTTAATCTTCCTATAGACTTCTCTCTGGTGACATATGCCGGACTTTAACCTGCTGAAAACCAGCCCCTTTCTTATAATTGACTGCAAGAACTGCCTCCATTCAATCAACAACAGATGGATAGAACTTCCAGCCTTACATATTTTTCTTTTTTGAAATATTCAGTTTTACTTGGATGTACCTCACAATATGGAAGAAAAGGTCTGTTGTGGTCTGAAGCTACTGTTTGATGTCTGGGTGTGTACTTGATATGATCACTTGAATCTCCGATGCTACACTACTACTTGTTGAGTAGTTGGTTGACAAAGAAAATAGCTTGTTACTGGAAAGCCTTTTTTAAATGCAAGCTACTGTCAAGCAACCAAATAAACTGTTGAAGGGTTATTTCTGGTTCAATGCTCTAACAACAGTTTTTGTGATATTGCACTAGAATAAACGTTCAAATACACACTGTTTTAGAAGTTTATCCAACATGCTCCCTAGAACTACCACACACAGACTCACGGATTGTTTGGGCTGAAGATGAACATCGAGCTGAAGGGGAGGATGGGGCGAGGGCTGCTCTGGTTCAGATCCTCCAGATTCTTCTCAGTCATGGGCATCGTCTCACTGTCTATACTGTTCACTGAGAAGACAAACAAATCTCACTTTTGTTAGACCAACACTGGCTTCAATATTAACACCCTTGAAAAAGTGGCACAAAAATATAAAATGAGTATAAAATGAGTTAAAAATGAGTTAAAAATGAGCCACCATGACCTGATATGACTTTATGAGAAATACTAACTGGGAATAAGGGTTGTTTCTCCTGGGGGAGATGTGATGGTCACAGGTATGTGTGTGCCCATTCCTCCAGTCTGACCAATATTGCGCTTGTTGTCCGAGTCTTCTGGTTTCTCAAGACACCATCGGTTCCCAACTGAAGGCTGATGGGGATTTATAGCCAATGAATCTCCTCCCATGTCCATGTGCCTGGAGAAGTCAAACCAAGTTTACACTTTGTTTTTGTCATGAAAGACTCTGAAGTTGAAAGACTGTTCAGTGCTTCTAAAATAATCTTTTAAGTGAATAATTAATTCTCATTCAAATCGATTTGCTGATTCATATTTCAGAGCATATTATGCTGGTTGGACCAACTCAATAAATAGACTCTTCAGTAAATGAGTTGGTGTTTTGAGTGTGGATTTGCTCAGTGAGGCACCAAACTAATTGAGATTTATAAACAAACTTTTTGTTAATGAGGATGTGCTGACCGACAAATCACTTACCATGATTCTGAAACACTCTTTCTTGAATCTTAGATATGGACATTCTTATAAACAACAATATGATTTGTTTCTGGCTCAAAATGTTTCTGAAATATTCAGCTGATTACATGAATTTACTCAAATGACACTCACTGGTCAATAAAAAGAAAGTCACTGAAAGGATCAATCAACAAATATGAATGAAATTTGCTGAATGGACTTAAAAGAGTCACTGGAATGAATCAAAATCCCCACCACTAGAGGGATCATTGCTCATATATACGAATAAGATCACTAGCTACTCGTAGTCGTAGCTACTGGAACATGGTTCAGTTTTCTTTGTAAACAATTTCAGAACAAATGTGCTGTTCAATCCAAGAAATAATTTTAAAAATTACATCTTTTAAAAACTATTTGAAAAGTAAGTTTTACCTGTGGCTTGCTGACTTGCTCTCGTCTTTCTCTCCATTCTCTTGTTGCTCTTCTGCTTCCAGTGGGGACTGAGCTTTACTGGTTCGCGGCCTGTGCCGCCTTCTCCCTCCATTACCTCCATTTTCGCCCCTGGAGCACCTCTCTCCCTCCCTTGTTCCTGATCGTGAGCCATCCTTCTGTCTGGACCGCCGTTCACTCTTCCCCCCAGCACTGACCACCCCATTGCCCTCCCTGTTATGCCTGTGGGAGTGATGGTGACGATGTTCTCTCTCCCCACCTCCCACTCCCTCGTCCACCGAGCTCTGATGGTGATGTCTGCGGCCCCCCTCTCTGCTCTGGCTCCTGTCAGCCTTCCCCTCCTTACACCGTGTCCCATCATGTTCCTTACTGCGGCTGTGATGGACGTGATGCCGGCCTTCTTTGCCATGCCCAGTGTCACCATTTTCATTGGTCTCATTGGAGGGACGCTCTCTGTGACGGTGGTGCTTGCGAGGTGGATGCAACTGTGGAGGCTCCATCACAGGGTGGACTCGTTCCTCCAACGTGCCACCCTCCCCTTGCAAATCCTGGGGTTTGTCCCAGCCTCTGTGAGGGCTGATGGGGCCATCACAGCGAGGTTCCACCACCAGAGGCCGGTCCAGGTGGGTTTTGATGTCAGGGCGGAGGTGAAGGTTGGAAGTCAGCCGGGGGTTAAGCTCCTCTTGGTACAATGCCTCGCTGCTGGCGAGCATGTGCTTCCGAATCTGGGTGGTGCGCTGCTCCCACACTGACATCATCTTTAGAGAACGTTGCTGTTCTTTACTAGTGAAGAGAAAATTTAAGGAAACAAATCTGTTAGCCTCAGACAGACAATTTAAATAAAACAATTAGGCATGGTGTTGACATTAGTCTCCATCCATGTCGAGACCCCCTTTCATAATGGTGATTTTGTGTTTGCTTTTAAATTTGGGCTTCATTTTGTATGGCTGCGATTTACACAAGTTAACAATTTTGTAATCAAGACAAGTTCATGCTCCTGAGTCCATGACAAGACCAAGACCATGAAAATATGGTCTTGGGCTAAGATTCAAGGAGCAACATCACTAAAATATTGTCCACATGCTCCTGAGTCCATGACAAGACCATGAAAATATAGTCTTGGATTCAGAAACGAGGATGAAGACCAAGACCATGAAAATACGGGAGCATGTGGATTCTGTCTTGACTCTGACAGGTACCTTTTCTGGGTCTTGAATCAAACTCAAATGAGCTGGTTTCAACTATGACAGAAAAGCGGAGTGATACAAACAGTCAAAGGTTCCATTACTGCTGCACTAAATATTAGTGCTCTTGGAACGGTGCTTGTCCAAGCAGATTTAAGGAATGGAACTAACTGAGGTGTAAATGAAAAGAAGGTCTTTATGGATGCCTGATTACAAAGATTAGTTATGGGCATGCTTTACTCATCCTGCAAATGTTTGTGATTAATGGTTTGGGTCATGAAGTTTAACCATGCATTCTATACCTGCACTACACAGCTTAGTGTAGGATATTTAGAGGGATTTAACAGGTTTAATGACCTAATATAAATATCCCTTCCTTCGAAGAATAGTTCACCAAGAAAAAATAACTTTTGTCATTGTTTAATCACCCCCATCTCATTCCAAACATGTTCTTCCAAGGAACAAAGGAGAATTTTTTTAAATGTACAAACTGAAAATTTGACTTTAAAAAAAAAAAAAAAAAAAAAAAAAAAAAGCCAAAAATTGCCAAAAATACACTAGTGTTTAAAAGTTTGGGTTCAATGCGATTATTTTAAAGAAATTGATACTTTTATTTTACAAAGACGCATTAAATTGATACATTTACAATGTTACAAAAATATTTCAAATAAAAAAAAACTTTATATTCATTAAAGAATCCTGAAAAAGCAGCATGGTTTCCACAAAAAATATTAAGCAGCACAGCTGTTTATAACCTTGATAATATGAAATATTACTTGATCACCAAATCAGCATATTAGAATTATAGAATTATATTGTTAAAATATTACTGTTTTACAGTGTTTTTGACCAAACAACTGCAGCCTTGGTGGGCATAAGTAACTTTCAAAAACATTTGAAAAAAAAACACATCAACCCCAAACTTTTGAACAGTAGTGTGCGTATTAGTGTGTGTGTGTGTATATAAATGTGTATATATATGCATTTTTCCATGGAACAAAGCCAGTCATATGGATTTGGAACAATGTGAGTGAGAACAAATGATGACAGAAGTCTCCTATATTTCACCTTTTTTCTTATCCAATTAGTTAGCATGAAGAGAATGTGAATCAAAAGTTTTTGCTGTAAAGAAATGTAAAGGAAAAGATTCATCTAGAGAAAAGTAACATATCTACGTTTCTCTCTTCTCCACATCATTTTATTCTTAGTACACCTCTAGCAGGCAGGCCGTGTACCAGGGAGCAGGCGTGATGAGTGAACTACAGCAATGTGTAGACAGGTGATGGGAAAGAGAATGCTCTCTGAGGCTGGGAGAGAGTGGAGAGATTTCCAGACTCTATTTACTGCTGTAAGTGCTAACAGGGCTTTGCAGTGTGAAACAGTCCTGAGGTCAGACTGTACCTCTTGTGGACTAGCAGGACGAGGTGGTGCAAACTCTCTGTTTTTACATGACAGGACCTCAAGGTGTGATAATCATTTCCCTTTTCTGTTTATTTGACTTTTGGCCATGTTAAAAATAGGTAGCAGAGAGATCACACACAAAAAAACTAAAAACTATGGCTCTACGGCTCATGTGTCAGAACATGTGAACTAATAAATCCCTACGCCACAGTTCTGATTTCCCTTTTTCTATTAAATATTAACATACTTAGCAAAATTAGGACTGAGATGTTCTCAACGTGCTACAATACAGTACTGCTGTAAACAGTGTTAGCTAGTTCTGGCTAATAGCTTGGGCTTTGCTAATTTGCTAACTTGTCTCTGGCTAATAAAAACCTCACATCTTCATCAAAATCTGAATTTTAAGAATGCTATTGACTAAAAATTGCTTACAACAGCTTTAAAGTGCAAAGAGTGAAATGTTATTGATGAATGATTTTTTTATGGCTGGCCAAATGTTAAAATGAAATCACAGGTCAACATTGACATTCATGTATGAATGTGGGGCAAGATTCTGGAATGTCCAATTTAGTCCACATTGTCAAACACTATGAGGTGTGTTGTGGATGAGTATTAGTCTTTTGTCATACAGATGATCAAAATACGTCCATTCATGTACTGTAGAAGTAGTCATGCCCTGTGTGGTACCATTACCTCAAGTAGTGATGTGCAGGGGAGCAGACATAGCTCCTAAAACACATACAGCACACAATGAAATACACAGATACACACGGACACGCTAAGAGTCCCCACAGTGCCACAGAAAATAGGTTAGAAGACAAACATTTGACAAGAAAATCAGAAAGGAATAAAGATGTATAAAAGACAGACAGTGGAAAACAAATGGTGGAAAAAAATTAAAGAATGTACAAAACAGAGGAAAGAAGTAAAATGATGACAGACTTATCCAGACTCTCTACAACCCTAAAATCTTGAATACGGAAGCATTACTGGAATAGTTCACAAAAAAAAAAAAAAAAAAAAACCTGCCATCATTTTCTCACCCTCATTTAGTTACAAAAGTAAGTGACTTTTTTCTTCTGTGGAACACAAATGTTTAATGTTCTCACTCTTTTAAATATAATGAAAATCAATGAGGACTGGAGCTGACAAGCCCCAAAATGGACCATAAAAGTACAATAATAGCATACCATATGACTTTTGTGCTATATTTCAAACACAGCAGCTCTGTGCACGAAACTGACAGACATTTAATTGTTACTGACATAAATTTAGAAATTATGTTCATGAGAGTTCATGAGAGTTCATCAGAGAAGTATTAATGTCAGATTCACGATTGAATCATTCAGACCTGCATGAATGAATCATTCAGACCTGAAGTAGATCAATCAGTAGATTAATTGAAAAGAATGATTCATTCATGGATATGACTAATCTGATTCTCAGAATGAACACACTGAATCAATGATTTTGCAGTTAACTGTCCACTGAAGAACTGAATAATAATGATAAAATCATGAAATACACCTTAATTTGTGTTTCTCACATAAAGTTAGTGTATGACTTCACATTATCACTTTTACTATAGTTTTGTCTTGTAACAGCCACAGTCCTCATTCAATTTTATTATGTGGGGAAAGAAAATCACCTTTTTTGCTCCATGGAAGAACATCAGCCATACAGGTTTGAAATGATATGAGGGTCAGTAAATGATGAAAAACTTTTAATTTTAGGGTAAACTGTTCCTTTAAATGATCAACAACTAATTAAATAAACCAATTAACCTATCAAATGTCTTTCAGTTTTTAAATGAGCCAACTTCTGAGGTTCTAATTCTATATATTCTATTTAATTAAGTGTCTAGTGGTGGATTCCCGAGTTCACCTGCCTGTATGTGTAAGAGTGAGTATGTGTGTGTGAGTGTGTGTCTACGCTCTCACAGTAGGTTTGTCTGACAGGAGTGCTGACTCATTAGGCACTAACAGTAGCAGAAGCTCTAGTAGCGATGCTCATTGGGAAACAGACGGCCGCTTCTCAGAACAGGGCTCAATGCCAACAGCCGCCAATGAGCCCAGTGAACAGTTAATCTAGTATCCAGAAATTTGTCTGACCCGCTAGCTAAAGAAATATGACAAACATAACGTTAAAAAAGAAAGTAATTAATCCACTGATGAAGTTGCATTAAACTGAAGCAGAATAACTGATGGCTTACTTAAGTCCACACTTGTACTTTTTTATAGCAACACTTTACAATAGCTTTTATTAATAGGACAACATTTTAACATTTAAATGGGTTTCATAAAAAGAAAGCCATTTTAAATGTTACCCTTGATTCTTTGAATTTTTAATGGTTTTTCTTCTACTTACGACAATATTTCCATCTGATAAACTATGAGCTACACTATGAACGACTTTGGTCAGCGAGACTAGTTCGGCTGTCTGGCATCATGTAAGAGCAGTGTGCTGGGACAGAGGAGGAGAGGAGATTTGAACAGAGAGTAAATTAACTCACGGTGAATGAGAGCTGGAGTTGGAGGAGCTGCATGAAAGAGCACCAGGAATTGGCCTTATAAAACTGCATATGCCAAAAACAAAAGCCATCAGAGGGGAAAGAAATAGTTTGGTGGGGGCGGAGTCAGTGGCAGGGACTACAGCTGTCAATCACTCTGACTCTAACTCCACCCAACTCAACGGGAAGAACATATCAACAATAGTCTAACTTCAAAACAGAATTAAAAACAAAATAGGTGCGAAGGTATTACAGTATTAAGAAAGACATTCAAATTCCAGGTTCAAATTGAATTACACAAATTGTATTACATTAAATTAATTATTATATTACTCTATTTGATCATCTTTTTAACACTGGAAAAATGTCTTTCATAATTAAAAAAACTATTACAAAATATATAAAATAAATAAACAAATGTTAATGTAATACAAATATTACAAAAATCAGATCCTGAAAAAATCATATCCAGGGCCGTAACTACAAATGATATTGGAAATGATATATGTTACCCCAATATTCCAAATTGTGGTTGATCAAAGTTTTTAACACTTAATTTATGTCTTTAGCAACAGTTAAACAAACAATTTAGTTAAAAAATTGCATATAACCAAATCAGATTTTGATGATTATGATGATGGCATGATTCATTTGAGCTAAATATATTTCCCACTGTACATAAATTGGTCTACAGCAAGTCTAATCAAACACAGTCAGTAAGGGAGCATCAAAAAATCTTCCACACTGGCTGGCTGAATCAAGTATACATGTCATAGCTGTCTAAAGACAACCAACTATGGGTGCAGAGTCCTACAGAGACATACTGAGGGACCAAATAAAAGTGACAACAGAAAAAATAACAAAATAACCAACACTCAGAAATCTGCTTACAGAGACAAACAGGAATATGTTTCTTGGGACACATAAAAAAGCAATGAGAGGACATTATGGGGTGATGAACAGGTTTTACGAAGGGTTAGTCAAAGGGGAGGGCAGTACCCTGACTTCAGGTTTAATGCCCTCTGACTTACGCTGTGATGGAAATGTTAGCGGCCGAAATGGGGCTGACCTCCTTTACCTCCTTGGCTTTCTGCAGAGCCAGTTTCTTACTGATGGCCTCCTCCTGCTCCTCCTCATCCTGAGAGAGGAGTAAGACAGAGAAACAGAGAATGACAGACGAGTATAAATTTGGATCCCATGTCAAGCACCGTGGCTAGCATCAACAAATCAAAGTAGTGATGTCCCAGGAGCCTTACGGCCCTATACTGTTGGTGCCATCTTCACGTAAGGCTGTAAATCCCATAACGGGCTGAAAGCTTCATTACCTTGAGTTATTGACCAGGGCAAACATCAGTCAGATCAAAAGAACCCTTACAGACAGTCTTATGAAACTAACAAAAATAGAGATAGGATCACACACTCTGTGTATTACAACATGTGAGACTCATGCGGTGTATGTGCGGATGGCTGGTACAGTGTGACAGTGCCAGAAGATAAGTATTGGCATTGTATACTGTATACACTGTATACATACTGTACGCCCATAAGTAGGACCCAAATATGTCCAACCAACCTTGGTGAGTTCTTGTGCATTGGCAAGGTTATCAACAGCAATGGCCAGAAATACATTTAGGAGAGTGTCTGATCAAATGTGCTTTAAGGAACTGGGGTGAAAGCGATTAATAAATAATAAAAATATATATATATATATTTTAACACAAACACTATTCATTCAAAAGTTTGGGGTCAATATGTTTTTTTTGTTTTTGTTTTTTTGAGAAATGAATTAGCTTTATCATCAAAGGAATCATTTTAATTTTAACATTAAAATAGAAAAGTTATTTTAAATTTTAATAATATTTCACAATATTACTGTTTTACTGTATTTTGAACAAATAAATACAGCCTTGGTGAGCATAAGAAACAAAAAAACTTGCCAACCCCAAACTTTTTCAATTTAATCTGACATTATAAGTGTTTCATTCTGTTCTGTGATTACTAAAATACCAAATACACACATTAAATGCATATATAGCTGTATGTACAGTAGCACCCATTTAACAGTAAATGAAGAAACACTTTCATAATGAAAATATTATTTACAAATCAACAGCAAAAACAACTTTATACATATAATTCCAATCCTAAGTATGGAGAAGTTATTTATTATTAATTTACTTATTTAATTAAGTGTTTGCATTACCTGTGCATTCTGGGATAAAAATGCAAAAAAATAGATGTTTTATTGTGACATTAATAAAAAGCACTGTTGCAGAAATCTACCTCTGACTGGTGTCATTTGTACATATTATTTAGTTTTCATTACTTAATAAAATTAGGCCATTAAAAAGTATTCAATTCAATGACAGTCCTACAGATATGGCTATGCTATATATAAAGGATACAGTTTCCAAACAGTGTGAGCACAATGAAGTACACAGAGCAGAACATTCCCCGGTGCACTCCTCCCTGGGATTCGATTCCATGATACATCACTGCATTCCAGTCCTCTCCTGTCAGAATCTGATGAGATAAAATATTATGGAAATACAAATATCAAATAAGAGCCTTCAGACACATATCACCAGACGGTCAATACCTGAAACACTGTCAGGATAGCAGCTGGGAATGTGTCAAAGTTGGTCGTCGGGGTCTCATCTTCAAAATTAAACCTAGAAGAGAGGTGATAAGCAGTGAATCATTTTCTTGGATGAGTCTCATGTGAATGTTTAGGAGCCAGCTTTGCTCTAATTTCAAAATCTTTCATTTTTTTTCAATTTGTTTGCTCGCAAAGACAGCAAAACCGGAACTGATATGTTCCAATAATAATGTTTCATCTGCATATAAAAGCTGAGTTGAATTCTCCTCTCTGCATCTCTGGAGCTAATAACAAAAACATAATAAATATGCTTTCTTATTTCACCATTCTTCTCCATGTACACTCTCAGGGGCTCTGCAGGGGCCTCATTACTACAGAATGTAGAGAAATGCTTAAAAAGAGAGAAGAAACATCTCACAACCAAGGGTTTGTTTATGTTATTCTGGAAAATAAAAGTTTTTTTTGCCCAACCATCGTTCCTCATTTTATAGCAAGAAAATAGTACAATTAGAGTATAATAAAGAAAACTGAAGTTAATAATGATTATAAACAAGTGACAGTGAACAGAAAGTGATATCTGTATTCAGTGACATATCATTGACATAATTGTCATATCTAAACATTTCATGATTTTATATAACTTTCATACTAAATATGTTTGTATAACTTTCATAATGGTGATGAAAGTGATCTCTTGGCTTTAATTTATATATTTATGCAGTGAGAAAGCCTCGCCCCCAGTAAAATCTCATTGGGTTGAAATCCCACATAGCTGCACATTAATAATCAAATATTTATTGTTTATATATATACCTGTTGCCATTTCACCACTGTTCCTTCCTTGGAGCACTTTTGATAGATACTGACCACTGCAGACCGGGAACACCCCACAAAAGCTCATCACAATTTGTCCCTTGTCAAACTCGCTCAAATCCTTTCGCTTGCCCATTTTTCCTGTTTCTAACACATCAACTTTGAGGACACAATGTTCAGTACATCCCACCCACTAACAGGTGCCGTGATGAAGAGATAATCAATGTTATTCACTTCACCTGTCGGTGGTCATAATGTTATGCCTGATCGGTGTCTGTGTGTACGTGTGTGTGTGTGTGAGTGTATATATACAAACACATACACACACACACTAAATATTCTAATTACTTAAAGCAAGAATGTTTCATCTGGTCTCATTGTTTTCAGCAGCTCTGCTCTCCAATGTGTTTCACAACCGAACCATATGACACCGTCTCTTTCATCCAGCCCAGATAATGACTTCATGGATCAGACAGTCAGTTTATCATGTCCATCTACAGTCTTAAATATTAATGTGCTATGGAACTGAAATCGAGTACCAGAGAGGCACAAAAGCAATTTCTCATTTCACTAAGCACAGATCTGGAAAGACTTTACATCTTCGCCATCAGGGGGGAATAGTCTCTCCTGCAGCTATCCTCACATTGTTATGTTTTAATAACATTTTCTCATTTCGCACTGACTATTTGTTTATCTGGCACTGTTCTTATTAAAGTAGATCACATGACAGCATGTTTGCGCTTCTAAGCTGATATACCTCATGGGAAGCATGCATAGAGGCAATTCATCTGCTGTAGCATACGATTAATAATTCATGGAACATAGAAATGAAAACTTGCGCTGTCTGGATCAGCTCAGTCATGTTTTTTAACATGTGGCTGAGGGGTAACTGAAATGGCGGGGCTTAGAAGAGTCACAGATGCTTATGCAGAGAGGAACGTAAACAATGGTCAGGTGATGATTTATCCAATTTTGTCGAAAAGTACATCACACAAGTGCTCTGAAAAGTAAAGGGCCTAGATCCGCGGTTCTCAACTGGTGGGTCGCAACCCAAAAGTGGGTCACAGGTCTGTTCTGATTACAGAAAGCAGGGGGGAAAAAACATAATAAAATGCAACTAACCATATAATTGTGTATAATAAGGACAACAAATTAAATAGGCATATTTAAGGAGGAGAAATGCTTCCCATATCTTTTGTTGACAGTATTTAGGCACAAATTCATCTGTCTCTTGGTAGAATCTGGTCTTTCAATAGTCATTAAATACATATTCACGTATAACCATGATTTGTGCAGTAAATTATTGGTTGCTGAGAGCATGAAATCAATTATAACTAACCAGTCAAACTTTAAAAAACAAATCCCAAACACTAATCATCAAATAGGCCTATTATTTATAGTTATATTAATAACCTTCATTGTTTAATTTTAGGGAAAATTTTGTTTACTTTTGCATGATAAACTATTCTGGGACTGTGTTGGCTTGAAAAAGTTGGCAGTGTAAAACCTCAAGCAAAAACAAAAGCAAGAACATGGACTAGATTATGCGAGTGCGTCATGGTACTTACTGTCCTCCAAAGAGCTGCATCCCCAACAGAGCAAACACCACAATGAAGAGGAACAGCAGGAACAGGAGACTGATGATGGACTTCATTGAGTTGAGTAGAGATACCACCAGATTACGCAATGAGTTCCAATACCTACAGAAACATTCCATAATAACTACAGCATTAATACAGCCAATTCATGAATTGTAGTGCTTGTAACTACTCGGGTATTTTAATTCTGCTTTTTTATTTCATCATAATTCAATGGTCTAGCGCATAGACTGTAAAAAAAAAGATGGACAATGCCGCTTCACTATCTTCCATTGTAGAAAAGTGAAGCCGCCAATGTCTGAATATGGCGCTGACATCTTGTGCTGATTTGGGACCTGCGTCTGTGCAGTAGTGACCTCAGGACCTGAGTCTGCGCAGTAGAGAGCAGGAAGTAGAGCCGCAATATCAAAACCCCGCCTACACTCCCGCAATATAGTTTACTTCAGGAAAAATTCATTATGTCTGTGTGAAATAAACAGAAATCTAGAAATTAAAGCTAACGATCCAATCTCCTCCCAAAAATCCCGGAAAAAGTCTGTTGGTGCGTCAGTGACAACTTCGTTCAGAGAAGCTGTCAATCATGACGTCACACCCCCATTTTTTATAGTATCAAATAACTAAAACCAAACTTATTTTACGAACACTTAAACAAACACTTGTACTTACATCAGCATGATAAAAACTACCTAAAATGACAGAACCCATCTTTGGAAAATAAATTATTTGAAGTGTAATTTGATTGTTTAGTTTGTCTCGCATTTCATTAGAATACATGAAGCGGGGCGGGGTTTATGAGCAATACTGGGACCAACCACCTGGGGGCGATCGAGACGCTTTGGCTTCACTTTTCATGACGTGTGCAGCACGCTTGGTCTAGAGTCAGTTATTCTTATACTTTAATCAAAAATCTTTTTCATCATTTCTATCCAAAACTAGTGTCTTTTGAAACTTAATTTGAAACTGTTAACCAATCAGAATCACGCATTCAACCATGTCTTGGTATAAATATGATCAATTTAGGACAATTTATCTACAGAACAGGCAATTTTTATATCTTACTTGGTAACCTTGAATATCCTCAGCAAACGCAATGCTCGCAACACACTGATGCCAAAAGATGCTCCTGGTTTTACGGCTGCCCAGATCACCTCGAAGATGCTACCCACAATCACCTAAACACACCAAAGACAGAACACAAATACACTAGGCACAATGTATATTTTTAAAAAGATCATTTTTAGCATTTTTAGCATTTTTAGCATCAAAGACTGTAGGCAGGGAGAGACCCAGAATGGATGGCCAGTAGAAATAATTTCATAAATTATAATTATTAACATAATCACATACATCATATATAATCAGCATTAATTGTGTTCTGCTAATAAGTCAGAACCCCTGGCACTGACTGAAAAAGGAACATGTATCGCATATCATTTGTATCAGATGTCACGTTACTCACCCCAAAGTCAAAGCAGTTAAATGAGGAGTGAAAGTAGGTCCTGGGCCCGAGGCCATACATCTTCAGACTCATCTCTATTAGAAACATACCAAGGAACACAAACTCCGCCAAATCTGTATAAAGAAAACATTTATCAAAGGACTGTGTCAGCCACATCACTTATTTATATAAGATCATTAAAGTGAAATATGTAATAACCTACTGACACTTTTTTGTTGCTTCTTTTACAGATTTCAAAGTAACAGTAACAGTTAATACAGCTAAAGAATAATCATCCCGGCCATCATAGTGGTCTGACGGTGCTAAGTCGGAGTGGTGTGGCCTCACTAATAAAGAACTGGGCAGGTAAAGAACTGGACATGAAAGGTTCCACTTCCACGTTTAAGCCTTAAAAGGGGCTAATCATAAATTCCATAACATTGTGCCCCTGAACAAGACCCTTAAATATCTTGGGGGAGCTGTCCCTACAACTGTACTGTGTGTGTGGCCTTGGATAAAAGCATCAGCTAAAGGCCAATTAATAATTAGTAGCGGCTGGCATGTAAGCAGAGGTAAATGTAGGAGGTGGGGCAAAGCTCTTTTGTCATTTTTGGCACCAATCTGGCACAGGGGACTCTATATACTGTGTGGACTAGAAACTAACGAATTGAACTTGGGAGAACAGATAGCACCCCTGATGTGGATCCCAACAAGCTGACTCACACTTTTTTGTTAAACATTTTTTAGGGCTGTTTTAAGAAGAAAAATACCAAGATACCAATATACTTATAACGTGAACTGTATAGGTAATCCAACAGACGATGAGTGACACATATTGAACGATCAGGAATAACTTTTTTGATAAACAGAATATAACACAACTACCATAACTTTACCATTCACTTTAAATGAGACCATGAATTGAGGTACACTTACGACTTAAACAAAGCCACTGGTAGGCAAGGCCGCAAACGGCTAATGCTAACGCTGCGGTTATGTCGGTACGCAGGGAAGGAGACCAGAGGCCATTTTTTGTGAATGGATGTCAATGTAGCTTCACTACACTGAATAATCTGCATATGTGAGGAAATAACTTATCATTTAATGAATCGACTGCGTGCCAGCTAATATTCAACTTGTTTTACGCTAAACAATACTTTTCTTGGGAACGATTATGTAGATTTTACTATGATAAAAAGGTTATTTTATAAAAGTCAGATAAGACTCATTTACTGCATTACCATAGTATTTAATAGTAATATTGAGTAATATTGTAACATTCTACAAACAATGCAGTTCTACTGTATGTTTACTAGCGATATAACACCAACTATAGAACATTTATTCTCAAGACCAACATGCATAAAACTTAACGTCACTGCCATTACTGTCACATGTCTGTCTTGTCTTGTCTAGCACATGTGGTGTTTTGGGTTATTTCTGTGTTCCTGACATCAGTCTTTGACCCAACCCCTCTTGTTATCTGATTATTGATTCATTTGCCCCACCTGTTGTTCCCCATTACCTGCCTTGTTTGTCCCCTATTTAATCTCCTTGCGTTTTCAGTCCTGTGCTGGTCTGTTGTCGTCGTCACGTCTTTTCTTGGTTTGGATGTCGTCTACCTCCTGCTATGTTCCCGTGTTTCCTCTCCTGATGTTTAAGTTTATTTCTAGTTTGGTTTTTCCCCTCATGGGCGTTTTGTTTTTTGGTTTCTGTTCAGTTAATAAATCCTTTTATTCTGCAAATTGAGTCCTCAGTCCTTTTCATTTATACCTGAACGTAACAATTACACGATAGGTTGAGGTCCAAGTTAGCTATTACGCTTTCTCCCATGTTAAAACCTCTCATCTCCCCAATATAAGACAATCTCTGGCTTAAATACACAAGGAAAGAGTACTAACGGAACAAGGAACAGGTAAACAGGAACCATGACAACTAATGAATGAATGAAAATGACAGGGAAAACTAAACAGAACACAACTGACAGAACATTCTATTATGCTGATCGTTGAAAATCTGATGTGCTGCTTTATACATTTATAAAAACTTTTTTTTTTTTCAGGATTCTCTGATGAAAATAAAATTCAAAAGAACAACATTTATTTGAAATATATTTTTTGTTTGTAACAATTAAAAACTGTCTTTCACTTTTGATCAGTTTAACACATCCTTGATTGTTTGTAATTAAATTCATTAAATCAATCAGTGTATCATGTAATACATTTAATTACATTTTGAATGGAATGAATGTTCTTTTTAACTTAAAGTCCCTATGAAATCAAAATTAAAGTTTTTGGCTTTTAGTATGAATATGTTAGATTAAGGTTATCTATAAGTTAGTGTGCTCCAAAACAATGACAAATTTCACATTTAGAAGATATATCGTTCAAAATTTGCAGTCTCTTACTTCTGCCAATATGGATGATTTTGATGACATCACTCTGCACTTCAGCTACTCATTAGATTTTCTGTCCAATCAAATGCTCTCTAGAATCTAAAGCGTCCCGCCCCCTACACTATAAATAGACGCTGAAGCTGCAGCTGAAATCGGTCATTTGTTCACACAATAACTATTCCATATGGTGAATGGCACATAGTGCACTATATAGGGGATAGGGAACGATTCAGACAGTATAAATATGCTTTCCATTGGGGCGAATTAAGTCTAGTTTAGCGTTAGTGTCATGCAAACTGCCGCAGTGCGCACAGTCTGCTCCAGTCCAGAGACACGATAGCGCAGACGTACAAAATGTATCGAACCCATTTGAATTCTACAAAGAATGCTATATTTTAAAGCGATATGGGGGAGATTAAGAGGAGAAACGGTTAGACAGACTCGGCATTAGACACTGATGAGTAGAAGAGATAACAGTCCGGTGCCATGCACCAACATAACTTACACATTTTCAAACTACACACCCTCAGCATTATTCCATGATAACAGTTTCATATTAAATCTAAGAGGTGGAATCTATTACACTGTGGCTGTCATATGCTGTCAAATGAGGCTTTACCAAGCTCAATGGCCAAGCTGCGATATATCCCGCCCTGTCTTCCAGTTTCAGTGGAAATTATGTCAGCACATTGATAACGCTGCACATATTAAGGCACTTTAAGAACTTTTAGGCACTTTTATTGACCTTTAAGAAACATAGCCCAGTCACAACAACAGGGTCAGTTTTATGTCAATTTTTAATTCAAAGGCTAAAAACTAAAGCTAATTTGAGTAAAATCGTAAGATAACTTGTACAATTAATAATGCAAATACAAGGAGCATAGTACTTAAAAGCACTTGTTTTGCATCGATTTTTTACTCCCAGTGCACCTAAGCCATGTTCAAATATAGTTCACATAAACCTGTGATCCTCCAAAGAGCTGCAGTGATGTTTTAAAGATGTGGTTTACTTACACAGTGCATATGTGAGCCAGTCGGGCTGGTCGTAGTGGACTATAGCCACACACAGTGTGTTCAGCCCCACTATACACAGAACGGTCCAGTAGAAGCTCTGGGCCTTCACCATCCGTCGAATGAAGAAGCGAAACCTCTTCTCTTTTCTGCGAAAGTATGACGAGCTCTCGTTCTTGCTGCTCTTCTGCGGAGAGAGAGAGTGAGAGAGGAGTGAATGGAGAGAGAGAGAGGAGAGAGAGAGAGAGAGAGAGAGAGAGAGAGAGAGAGAGAGAGAGAGAGAGAGAGAGAGAGAGAGAGAGAGAGAGAGAGAGAGAGAGAGAGAGAGAGACTATTTCTGATGTTCACAAAATGATGGAGAGGAGAGGTTCTATCTATCTATCTATCTATCTATCTATTCTCTCTTATTTTGGTCATTACTTACATTACTTTTTTTTAATGAAAACATCACTGTTGTGAGATTTATGATACATTGATTTGTTTTTTTTCATTTCCTGTGCTGATTTTGGGAGAAAGTCCACCAAGAGTTCAAAAGGTCACAGGCATCAGGCCTGGAACTTACCGACCGATGAGATGTCAGTGAAGTGGTCTTCTCCTTCTTCTGCATTAATGAGGTCATTTTTGCTCTTCTTGGCTCTTTTCAATACTAAAAATGTTGGAAAGCAAGTAAATAAACAGTAGTAGTATCAATTAAAATAATATATTTTTAACACCTTATTTATTACATTCTACTAACTATGAGTAACTTTGCAATTGTATTAGTGGACTGTCTGCATAATATCTACTAAGACTTTATTTTAATGTCAACTTATTCTAACCCTAATCCTAACCCAAACAGTCTATAAGAGTTAGTTAACATGTAATTTACTTGCAAGATTTACATTTACAGTAATTAGTAGAATATCTAATGTGGACTATCGAAATAAAGTGTAACCATATTATTAATTATTATTTATTAGTAGTAATCATTAAGACTCAAGCTATTCTGCTCATATAGTTCATACATATAATACATTTTTCAATGATTACCTGGGTTGTTGCATTTCCTCTTGTACCAGGCACCATCCTCCTTCTCCTCTGCATTTTTATCTTCTTCAGCAAGCATGACTTCCTCTGAGACAAAGAATATATTTTACTACTCACCTACACTATATATAACTTGAGTCATGAGTTATAATATGCATCAAGCATCTAAACCAGAGCCTGAAACTCTGTTGTGGCTGGTTGCCAGGGCATTGCTATGTGGCTAAGATATTTTAAATGGTTGCTAGGATGTGGCTAAAGTGTTCTGGTTGGTTTATAGGTGGTTGCACAAGATAAAAGGTTGACAAAAGCGACCACTATAAGACTTTTTGTAACCTGATGCCACACACAGTAATCACTGCTGTCACTAAATATCTGACTAACATCCAGCAGGAGGCAGGAACAGCAGTGAGCAATTTATTGCCCAACATATTAACGTTTCAAACAATGCAGTGAAGATCTAACTGACTATAATGGCTGTACTGTAGCTAGATACGTAACAAAGTCAAAGCACATGTAAGCAGTTAATTCCATCATGATTTTATGGTGTTAAACATTAAAGCCAGGGCCACCATGGATGAGTTTGGGAAATCACCTCCCTAAATCAATTAAATCCCCATGGAAGAGCTAGTGGGCTTCTGGGAAACAAAAGAGAGGATAGCACATGCTGTGACAGAGCTAATTAACCCCTGAGCTGGTAGAAGATCAGAAGATTTACAAGAATCTGTGCCACCCTAAAATAGGAACTACAGTATTAGATAATGGATGAGGCAGAACTATAAAAACCAACAACATCAACATTTACAGAGCTAAAACTTTCTCAACTTTAGGAAAATAATGTCATCCATTGTTTTCTGATTAGTTTTTGTTATGATCATTTGTTGTAATCCCTGTTTCACACACCCTGCATGTGCATTTACATGGAAAATCAAATGAGTATTTGCATGAATAAATGGCATTAATTGTAAAATGATTATTGGAAGTGTACCACTGGGAATTATTACATTACATTTTCATGAAATCTACTTTACACGAGGAAGAGTGTCACATTTACATCCAAATGGTCATTAACCTACATAGAAATGAACCCAAAAAGTGTAATTTAAACATCAGGTTAAATCATCTAGATTCAGTCATAATCACCGAATGGAAAGTGTTTTTTTGAAGCTACTAGGTGAGAAATGTGTTATTTAATATTGCATCATAAAAGCCTGTATTGCAAAAGATTGTGATAACTATAATTCTATTCAAATGTTTGGTGTCAGTACGAAGTATCAGGGTTTCCACAAAACTATTAAGCAGCAGAACTGTAAATCACTGGGTCTCATTCACTAAGCATGCGTACGCACAAATTTGTGTGAAATGTGCGTACAAACGATTTTAAGAACAAATCATGATTCACCAAAATTTTCATTAATTTATTCTGAATTTATGAAAAAAATTTAAGAACAACCGAAACCACACGTATGCAAAAATCACTTAGTCTGTATGGCCTTATAATTGTGCTAATAAATTATATTTCATCCCAACATGATTATAATTATATTGAAGTGTTGCATTAATTGTATTATACACTCACCTAAAGGATTATTAGGAACACCATACTAATACTGTGTTTGACCCCCTTTCGCCTTCAGAACTGCCTTAATTCTACATGGCATTGATTCAACAAGGTGCTGAAAGCATTCTTTAGAAATGTTGGCCCATATTGATAGGATAGCATCTTGCAGTTGATGGAGATTTGTGGGATGCACATCCAGGGCACGAAGCTCCCGTTCCACCACATCCCAAAGATGCTCTATTGGGTTGAGATCTGGTGACTGCGGGGGCCATTTTAGTACAGTGAACTCATTGTCATGTTCAAGAAACCAATTTGAAATGATTCGAGCTTTGTGACATGGTGCATTATCCTGCTGGAAGTAGCCATCAGAGAATGGGTACATGGTGGTCATAAAGGGATGGACATGGTCAGAAACAATGCTCAGGTAGGCCATGGCATTTAAATGATGCCCAATTGGCACTAAAGGGCCTAAAGTGTGCCAAGAAAACATCCCCCACACCATTACACCACTATCAGCCTGCACAGTGGTAAAAAGGCATGATGGATCCATGTTCTCATTCGGTTTACGCCAAATTCTGACTCTACCATCTGAATGTCTCAACAGAAATCGAGACTCATCAGACCAGGCAACATTTTTCCAGTCTTCAACTGTCCAGTTTTGGTGAGCTTGTGCAAATTGTAGCCTCTTTTTCCTATTTGTAGTGGAGATGAGTGGTACCCGGTGGGGTCTTCTGCTGTTGTAGCCCATCCGCCTAAAGGTTGTGCGTGTTGTGGCTTCACAAATGCTTTGCTGCATACCTCGGCTGTAACGAGTGGTTATTTCAGTCAAAGTTGCTCTTCTATCAGCTTGAATCAGTCGGCCCATTCTCCTCTGACCTCTAGCATCAACAAGGCATTTTCACCCACAGGACTGCCACATACTGGATGTTTTTCCCTTTTCACACCATTCTTTGTAAACCCTAGAAATGGTTGTGCGTGAAAATCCCAGTAACTGAGCAGATTGTGAAATACTCAGACCGGCCCGTCTGGCACCAACAACCATGCCACGCTCAAAATGGCTTAAATCCCCTTTCTTTCCCATTCTGACATTCAGTTTGGAGTTCAGGAGATTGTCTTGACCAGGACCACACCCCTAAATGCATTGAAGCAACTGCCATGTGATTGGTTGATTAGATAATTGCATTAATGAGAAATTGAACAGGTGTTCCTAATAATCCTTTAGGTGAGTGTATAATCCATTTATAAAATTATATAATAAAGTTATTAAATAATACAATTTCATTTAATTTATTTTGAATACAGTTAAAGAGAAAATCTGCGTTATAGCTTCAGCTGCGAGGTTTCTCTGCATGACGCAGATATATATGCGTATGTACAGCTGGTAATCAAGGTCTGAATAAAAAGGTGTTTATTGGGAGAACTGGTGAGAATGATGCACTTGGCATTGCCATCAGTTTGACGAGAGTGGCAAAAGGCTGTAAGGAAAGCGTGTGCAGAAAGCCCTTTTATGGAGATGGTTTTATGGAATGCAAATGACTAACCTCATGCACACGGCCGCTCATCTAGAATACGCCAAATTCACTAAGATTAACAATGTTAAGAACAAATTCATGAGCGTCCGAACGTGTTGTGAATTAGGTGGAGATTTTTCGTGAGAATTTCACCTGTGCGTACAAATACAAAATAATCCACGCAATTATTAGTGAATGAGACCCAATGTTTTTACTATATTTTTTGTAATCAAATACAAACCCAATTCCAAAAAAGTTGGGACACTGTACAAATTGTGAATAAAAAAGGAATGCAATAATTTACAAATCTCATAAACATTGTGGCGAGGCGAGGGACCGTGAGAGCCGGCCGGTGGCGAATGATGATGAGCGTCAGCTGTGCGCCACACTGGTCTCGTCTCATGGAGGAGTGACGGGAGCATAAAAGGAGGAGCGACGACAGTGTAAGACGAGAGAGGACCAGGCCTGGACTTTATGTTGCGTTTTGTTTTGTATGTAGGCGGCAGTCGTCCGTGAGGGGCTGCCGCCGTTATTATGTTGTGTTTTCGCTTTGTTTATAGGTGGCAGTGCCGCCGTCATTGTATTTTGTTTGTTTTTAAATGTTCGCCGGTTCCCGCCTCCTTCTTCCCTGATCTTTGATCTACGTTACACTTATATTTTATTCACAATAGAATATAGATAACATATCAAAGTTGAAAGTGAGACATTTTGAAATGTCATGCCAAATATTGCCTCATTTTGGATTTCATGAGAGCTACACATTCCAAAAAAGTTGGGACAGAAAAGTTAAACTTCTGAGCAACTTGAGCAACTTGTCTCCTCAGTCCCAGATGTTTGCAGATTGTTATAAAAAGAAGAGGGGATGCCACACAGTGGTAAACATGGCCTTGTCCCAACTATTGATGCCATGAAATTTAAAATCAACTTATTTTTCCCTTAAAATTATACATTTTAAATAAAGTCTATTAAAGTCATTTAAATAAAGTCATTAAAAAATAAAGTCTTACCAACACAAAACTTTGTAACGGTATTGTACATTTATAAAGCAAATGTACACCCACCTAAAGGATTATTAGGAACACCATACTAATACTGTGTTTGACCCCCTTTCGCCTTCAGAACTGCCTTAATTCTACGTGGCATTGATTCAACAAGGTGCTGAAAGCATTCTTTAGAAATGTTGGCCCATATTGATAGGATAGCATCTTGCAGTTGATGGAGATTTTTTTTGGGATGCACTTCCAGGGCACGAAGCTCCCGTTCCACCAAATCCCAAAGATGCTCTATGGGGTTGAGATCTGGTGACTGTGGGGGCCATTTTAGTACAGTGAACTCATTGTCATGTATAAGAAACCAATTTGAAATGATTCGAGCTTTGTGACATGGTGTATTATCCTGCTGGAAGTAGCCATCAGAGAATGGGTACATGGTGGTCATAAAGGGATGGACATGGTCAGAAACAATGCTCAGGCCGTGGCATTTAAATAATGCCCAATTGGCACTAAGGGGCCTAAAGTGTGCCAAGAAAACATCCCCCACACCATTACACCACCACCACCAGCCTGCACAGTGGTAACAAGGCATGATGGATCCATGGTAGAAATGGTTGTGCGTGAAAATCCCAGTAACTGAGCAGATTGTGAAATACTCAGACCGGCCCGTCTGGCACCAACAACCATGCCACGCTCAAAATTGCTTAAATCACCTTTCTTTCCCATTCTGACATTCAGTTTGGAGTTCAGGAAATTGTCTTGACCAGGACCACACCCCTAAATGCATTGAAGCAACTGCCATGTGATTGGTTGATTAGATAATTGCATTAATGAGAAATTGAACAGGTGTTCCTAATAATCCTTTAGGTGAGTGTATTTTCTGCTGATTTCAGCAAGTGAGTCCCAATAAAACTCTATAGTTTCAGAGATGAACTTGAGAAGACCATCACTAAACTGGCCCCAGATCAGTGCAAATCCACAGGCAAAGAAAGCTCCAAGACACTGACTTTCTGATTCCCGACGAAGCTGCTGATAAAAGAGATGTTACAGGCAGTCATGGGAAGACTGAGGGTATGAACCAGCTGGTGAAGCGAGTGGAAGGCTATTTAGTTGCCATGGAGAGAGGAAGTGCTGAGCAACAGACAGACACAGATACATCAGCTCCCATTGCGGCCGAGCAGAGAACCGGGAAGCGAGTGAGATAAACCGTCATGAGAGGAAAAACACAGGGGGACAAAATGCTCTCTAGGGAACAGACCGATGCCTTCTGGTGGTTGTGATGTAGATCATTCTCAGGTTCAGGTGTTGAAAAATGCATGAATGTCTCTGAATTTGAAAATTGTTCATTTTTAGGGACTGACCTGCCTTGCAGATCCACTCCAAGTAACCGGTCAGCTCCCTCTCTATCTGCTGTTGTCTGCGCAGCTTGAGGAACTCCTGCCTTTTCTCCACACGCTCTCGCTCCTTTGCAAACTCCCTGTGGAGACAAATGCACATACATACACATCCATGAACGCACTGTACTGAACAGAGGTATCAGGGGAGCCATGCTCTATGGCACAGGTTGTGTGTGAAAGAGCAGAGCATGTATGTGTCTTGTAATAAATGTGAAATCTCAAAATATATTATGTCCACAAAAAGAAATTACTCTACTGATAAGACCACAAGGTTCATGGTTGAGAAACAAAAATGAATGAGAGAAAAGCACCAAAATGAAACATTAGAGAAAAGAGCAAATACAAGGGTTTGGCATTCACATCTGCAAGTGCTGTAGAAAAATCTGTTTTAGAATCAATAGAAAACAATAGCTAAATGTCTACAGTTTATGCCTTACTTAAAAGTGTGCAATTTGTTTTTTTAAAGTAATTTTTTTTCCTCCTATGCCAACTTAACATACAAAGTCAGATGAGTAAACCATTTTTATATTGTCAAAATATAATTCCAGGGCAATTAATTAAATAAGCTACCTGTTGAAGTCTACAAATCTAGAACAATAGGTTTGAAGCATTCAATAGCTTCAATGCTTAAAAGACTTATTAATCCATGTTATACATACTGATATACAATATAATACAATTTAATAATATACAATACTGTTAAAAAGTTTGAAGTTTGGAGATTTTAAGTCTCTTAAGCTCACCAAGGCTGCATTTATTTGATCAAAAATAGAGATTTAATCTCTTTTGATCAATTTAATGCATCTTTTCTGAATAAAAGTATCAATTTCTTTCACCCAAAAAATCTTTTTGACCTTAGACTTTAAGCAGTAGTGCAATTATATAAATGAATTTAAATAAATAAAAATGTATATAACTTAATAAAAAAATCATCATCACCATTAGTTAAAACCAGGTGTGCAAACAAACCTATCGAAATGTATTATTTTTGCAATTCTAATTGATGATGGTAATGGTGCACTTTAGCCTCATAATGAAACAGGGGTTAATCTATTTTTCTCTGTAATGCACCTACAGGCATAGACATTTTTTTCCTCATCTCTCCGTCTAATCTCTCTAACTTTCATTCCATAGTATGACAAAACTGTGTACTGATAACTTGATTAGATATTTAGCTAACATAGGTCACAAAGAGTGGTATTTACTGTACTGAGAAATAGCCATGCATTGCCTCCGAGAGGCACATTTTACCCTGACTTGGTTATTAAATGAGTCCCATTCATTTTCATAAACATTATAGCTTTCTCTGCAACATGATTATGGAGAAGCACTAAGGGATAAAAAAAATGTCTGTGCCCCCTCACAACCTGCCATCTGTTATCATGATAATTAGAGGAGAGCGCACTGATGGACCACCATTACTCTTTAACAGGTGTGCAGAGAGTACAGAGAGGAGGTGAAAAAAGCTATACATGAAAAGAAAAAAGGAAAAAGAAAATAAAAGTAGGGTGGAATTTAGCAACAGAAAATAATAAATGTTCTGCCCTTAGTGGAGAAAAAAAAATTCTAAACTTAGTTGCATACTGGCTAATGCTGTTTTTAGTGGATTTGCATAACCGTACACCAAACCTTCCAGTTGGTTGACCAAGTAAATCTTAGTTAAAGTTAAAGGAACAATTCACCCAAAACTATGGGACACAAAAGAAGATTGTAACAGAGACAGGGATGCGTCAACTGCAACAAAAGGGCCCAAAAGATGTTTTGAACAGTATCAGCACCACTGCCCTGAATGCACTGGCAGATGGAGGCATAAACATGAAGTGACGTGATGATGAAGACAAAAGTTCAGCGTTTATTCTAGGAATTGCAAAAATAAAGGTTTCCCAATGGTGTGCAAATGGTATTTACAGAGAAAATGCAAAAAACTAAAATACAATAAATTAACTGTTCAAAAGTGATATACTTTTGCCAATAAGATGACCAAAACACAGCAATTTCACTACACAGCTATACTCCAATTCACTCTACGAGCTTCCAAACAACTCTGAGAGGCCATCTTAATGGCATTTACTGTGACTGGGTTTTGTCTGTTTGGGAAGAGGAACATTTTCCAGTACACAAGTATGACTATTTATAATATGTTATATGGAAACAATAAACATTTAACATGATTACCAGTCTTGTTTTACTTCCTAATACAACACATAACACAATGCATAAATCAACAAATTTAGGAATCATTAACCGTTAAGCTGAGAAACAAATGGCATGATGGAGACAGGAACAACATTAAACAATACATATGATCAGTGACACAAACATATCCGAGTTAACGTGTTCAAATTTGCGCAAAACAGATAATGTGTGTTATAATGTTACCATGAGAAGTGTATGTATGCATGTATGTTCACAGTCCAGTGTCAAAATAAAAGTCATTTCATAGTAAGAGTCTCTAGTCACAGTGAGTTTTTTGCATCTGACCTGAGCCTTAAAAATGTGGTTTTAAATCAGATACATATCCGATATCTGGACATCTAACCCAAATATCCAATTCCCCATTGAATTCCAAGCCACAAGGCAAGGGAGTCACGTTTGCCCACAAAGATAGCTATTTAATGTTGTATTATGAAGCAGATGTGCCTGTATGCACTTGCTTGCAGCATTTTGAGGTGAGAATTTTATAAAGGAAAGAAACTGCACGCACACAGAAACATTCAGGAGCTGGTTTTCAACCTCTGTTGAATTCATACATAAATGTAATCTTACAGCGCTACTTTATCTCACTTCAGAATTTTAGATCTAACGAGCGGTAAAATAACAAACAAAAATGATTATTATTATTATTTATTATCGTTATTTTCCTGTATATATATCCATTTGGTCAGATTTTGTGCTGCAAAACATCCACGACAGCTGTTATCTTGTCCATGCTGGCAAATAATCACAGCCACCCAACATGAACTGTATAAATAATTTTAATAGCATGGCTATTTAGAGCCAGAGAGTCTACCATGTGCATAGTAAAGCGTAGTAAATCACAGACAATCACTTTGGGCAGGAATTAATGTAAACTCAGATATCGGATATCAGTCATGTCTACAGTGGGCCAAAAAAATCAGATATGGTCAAATATCGGATCTGTGCATTAAGAATTGCAATGTAAACACAGCCAGAGCCTCACTGTGACAAAGATATTTTTAAAATTGTTTCAATTTTTAGTCCATGAACGTCATAGGGGTCCAAAAACAAAATCCCATTTTATGAAATAAATAATTAATAAAATATTTTGTCATACAGGTCATACAAAGTCTTACAGGTTTTAAACACAACATACATTGGTTTTCAGTAGGCTTCCCATACTACAATGTGGAGAAAGTCCTTTTCTTCTCCCCTCCCTGCATTGCAGTGGCAGTGTGACATGACAGTAAGTGTGTGACAGACAAGGGGGAATACTAACCCTGCGTCAACATCTACAGTATTTCTCTCTCTCTTTCTCTTTGACACAGACATATGCATGAGTGTACACACACACACATATGCAAATACTCACATGAGCCTATGAAGTATAAACAGACTCCAATCCATTATACTTCTGTCTCAACATGAAAGCAACATCATTCTCATAGAAGAAACTCGACCAGTTTGTGCGCACACACAAATACTGAGATGCACAGAAATGGCTAGCGATGCTACATCTCAGCAAGTGTTTATTTTGGTTAGAAACACAGGTGCTGTTGCACTTTGCAAGAAGAAGCTCATTTAAAAGTGTCCTTCCAGAGCAGACTATAAAAGAGTGTTACACAACTAAACTAAAGTAAATTATCAAACGATTCTGAAGCTTTTAAACCTCTCCTGCACTGATAACATTGATTCTGTGTTGAAGTAAATACTACAGAAAAAACAAATGTAGGCTAATGTCTACATTGAATAGTTAGTTCAGGCAAAAAAAATAAATAAGTACATTCTATATTAGTACTCAATTCAAGCCTGTAGAAATTAAACAACGGGGCTTAAGGCACACTCTAAGAAAAATGTGCTTTTCACTACTCCCATAGTGTCTGATTGCAGAAAAAATATATGCTTTTATTGACATTGATGTAGCAATAGACATGGGGAAAAAAGGCTCACCAGCATGGGGCAAAAGGCACAAAGTATTGATACAAATACTTTAGCTAAAAATAATATGTGTTTAATAATCTCTGAGTTAATACTTGTTCAAAACAATCACTTTAGCAAAGTTTGACCATGTCATGTCAACAAATGGAAAAGTCAGCCAGCTGTTCATGATCATCTTAATTTGTGCACCTTTTACCCCAAATACCATACTTTTACATATTACCATACTTTTACTGCCGACGGCTTCTGTAACCCAAACGAGGCTCTCGCTCGGGTTGACGTGCACACATGCTCATCCGGAAGAACTGCCCATACAAGCATTTCTGCTCTTTATGAAGTCATACAAAAAACTTTCTGAAACTTGTTCAAATCCTGAAGGAGTGTATTTGGCACGGAAATACTGTTAACAATGGCAAAACATGCACTCAGATCTAATTTATTATTTTGGTGTAGATGTATGATATTTCTGTACCATAATATGTTTTTTATTTTTTTATTTATCAATATTATCTAATTTTGCATGGTCATTTCTCCCATTTATACATTTAGATTAACTTTGCCATCATCTAACACTCACTTAAAGTTAAAACATAAATATAATCTTTATTAATTTTTCATGAGGTAAATTATAAAGCGATGATGCCTGATTTAAAATGATTGATTTTTAATTTAATCAGACAAAAATTATTTTTATATCAAAAATGTATCGGTTAACTTTAGGTGAAGCTGTGCTTTCTGTGTCCCCTCAGAGCAAATATCACTGGTACTTATAATCTTCAATAGGGCTGCTCATACAGTTAAGATCAAAAAGCCATTGTGAGGTGAGAGAGATTGAGATGAAATGGCTATGAATTATCGCTATTGATCCCTGCTGCCCAACCCACAGAGAAGATGACGCAGCTGCCCACCTCTCCTCAAACTACCACCCCAGGGCAGTCTCTCCATGAGGCCTCAGAATGACCTTTTGCTTTGAAAGCAGTGTGGTCAGACAGGTGAACTGACCTCCTGGTCCTCACACACATACACACAACCGTGACACAGTATGCACCATGGCAACCAAAGCATCAAATGACGACTAAAGGCTTTAAGGCTGGTTCACACAGCCCCAACTAACACCAAAACACTTTTTTGTCATTAATAGTCTGTTGTCATTAATAGTTTTTGGTCATTAATAGTTTTTTTTGTTTATTTGATAGTAGAGATGATTTCTATTTTAAATAAATGCTGTTCTTTTTCAATTAATTCACATTTATTTGTATAGTGCTTTTCACAATACATATTGTTTCAAAGCAGCTTTACAAAAAATGCATGTGTTTTCATTACAATTTAGAGTAATTTGTTATCAGAGATGACTGTGTCAAAGTAATGTCCATATTACAGAAATCTACAGTTCTACGATAATACAAATCATGCAGTTAGCTAACATCATGCATTCATTTAAGGAAGAAACAATGACCTCAATAAAGTAATTATTACACGTTGTGAACATAATGATTACAATATATAGAAAATTTGGCAGTGGTGCAAAAATATTTGGCAGAGGTGTTTCTTTTGCACTTCCTATTCATCAAACAACCCAGAAAAAAAAATGAATCACGGTTTCCATCAAAATATTAAGCAGCACAACTGTTTTCAGCATTGTTAATAAGAAATATTTATTGAGCACCAAATCAGCATATTAGACTAATTTCTGAAGGATCACGTAACACCGAAGACTGGTGTAATGATGCTGAAAATTCAGCTTTAACATCACAGGAATAAATTACAATTTTAAATATATTAAAATGAAAAACTGTTGTTTTTAAATATAATCATATTTTATAATATTACTGTTGTACCATATTTTTGAACAAATAAATGCAGCCTTGAACAGCATAAAAGTCATTTCTGTCTATTTCAAAAACATAAAAAATCTTATCAACCCCAACATTTTTTAAATACACTTTGATAGCGTATTTCATTATTATTATGAATGCAGACAGCTTTCTGATCTAATATTAAAGAGTACATGCAATATTTGTCATTTCAAATGTCATTTTTAATTTTTCACACTACAAGACCGTTTAAAATAAACTAGTAAAAGCAAAAAAGGCAGAGTTAATGGTGAAAAAACTGATCAGTTTTCCACATAATAATATAATAAAATAAATAATATAATATAATATAATTTTATTTTAATATGTGCTGTATAATTTTACAGCACAAGGAGAATGACATAGCTATAGAGAATCCTGTGCCATGCTTTTATGTAACGCTTTATTTTAGCCTAATTAAATCTGCTCCTGAGCTCCCATCATCCTTTGCGGCCGGTGGTGCGTAGACATTTCACACATCAGGAGGAGTTTGTAGAAAGCTTTTGGAAGTGTGATAATTTGGGGGCTGCACAGCACTGTTGAACGCACAGTGCTTTTGAACTGGATTACCACAAAGACAAATACACTGTTAGAGAGCTCTCACTACACATAAAAAACACGGTAAAAACTGCACAAATATCCTGTCACTTCCATACACACAGACGCACGTCCTTGAATGTGCATGTGCACATGAATATTTTCTGGCAGTATAACTATTAAAACTTTTATGCAAATCCTCTCAAGAATGTGTGTCTTTGAGGGTATGTTTCACCTTTAAAACTAAAAACAGCTTTAAATGAATAAATTTCACACTGTGAGAGCAGTGACTGATAACATTACTTGAAGGACGACACAAGAGCATGAAAATTAAGAGAGGGAGAAAGACAGAGAGAGAGGATGTGGGGACTGAATGAGCATTGAGGGAAACAGTAGCACGTTCATCAGCATTATAACCACAAACAGAGTTTGGTTATTTACAGGAGTTTTCAAACAAACACTAAACAGATCTTTCAATCACATGTGTGTCTCCAATAGAATTTCAGAAGAGATCTCAATAATTGTTCAAACTACACTCACCTAAAGGATTATTAGGAACACCATACTAATACTGTGTTTGACCCCCTTTCGCCTTCAGAACTGCCTTAATTCTACGTGGCATTGATTCAACAAGGTGCTGAAAGCATTCTTTAGAAATGTTGGCCCATATTGATAGGATAGCATCTTGCAGTTGATGGAGATTTGTGGGATGCACATCCAGGGCACGAAGCTCCCGTTCCACCACATCCCAAAAATGCTCTATTGGGTTGAGAGCTGGTGACTGTGGGGGCCATTTTAGTACAGTGAACTCATTGTCATGTTCAAGAAACCAATTTGAAATGATTTGAGCTTTGTGACATGATGCATTATCCTGCTGGAAGTAGCCATCAGAGAATGGGTACATGGTGGTCATAAAGGGATGGACATGGTCAGAAACAATGCTCAGGTAGGCTGTGGCATTTAAACGATGCCCAACTGGCACTAAGGGGCCTAAAGTGTGCCAAGAAAACATCCCCCACACCATTACACCACCACCACCAGCCTGCACAGTGGTAACAAGGCATGATGGATCCATGTTCTCATTCTGTTTACGCCAAATTCTGACTCTACCATCTGAATGTCTCAACAAAAATGGAGACTCATCAGACCAGGCAACATTTTTCCAGTCTTCAACTGTCCAATTTGGATGAATTTTGGGGTTGGTAAGATTTTGAAATGTGTTTTCGTGCTTAAGAAGCTGCACACCGGTTTTCATCATTGACAATGATAAGAAATGCATAATCTTTTTTTGAGAAAACCATGAACATTTTTCCAGGATTCTTTGATGAAGTTTCAAAGAAACCTTTTTAAACTTTCCTTTAAAAAGTTTAAAAGAACAGCATTTAGCAATATTTATACATACAGCAATATAATTGCAACATTATATGTCTTTACTGTCACTTTTGGTAAATTTAATGCATTCTTTCTGAATTCAAGTGGCCTGTTTGTTTGTTTGTTTGTTTGTTTGAAAATATCCCAGACCTTTGAATGGTAGTGCACACCGATCAGGCATAACATTATGACCACTGACAGGTGAAGTGAATAACGCTGATTATCTCTTCATCACGGCACCTGTTAGTGGGTGGGATATATTAGGCAGCAAGTGAATATTTTGTCCTCAAAGTTGATGTGTTAGAAGCAGGAAAAATAGGCAAGCGTAAGGATATGAGCGAGTTTGACAAAGGCCAAATTGTGATGGCTAGACGACTGGATCAGAGCATCTCCAAAACTGCAGCTCTTGTGGGGTGTTCCCGGTCAGTGGTGGTCAGTATCTATCAAAAGTGCTCCAAGGAAGGAACAGTGGTGAACAGGCGACAGGGTCATGGGCGACCAAGGCTCATTGATACATGTGGGGAATACACAGTGCATCGCAATTTGTTGTGAATGGGGCTGCATAGCCACAGACCTGTCAGGGTGCCCATGCTGACCCCTGTCCATCGCTGAAAGTGCCTACAGTGGGCATGCAAGCATCAGAACTGGACCAAGGAGCAATGGAAGAAGGTGGCCTGGTATGATGAATCACGTTTCCTTTTACTTCACGTGGATGGCCAGGTGCGTGTGCGTCACTTACCTGGGGAACACATGGCACCAGGATGCACTATGGGAAGAAGGCAAGCTGGCGGAGGCAGTGTGATGCTTTGGGCAATGTTCTGGAGGGAAACCTTGGATCCTGCCATCCATGTGGATGTTACTTTGACACATACCACCTACATAAGCATTGTTGCAGACCATGTACACCCTTTCATGGAAACGGTATTCCCTGGTGGCTGTGGCTTCTTTCAGAAGGATAATGTATGCCACAAAGCAAAAATGGTTCAGGAATGGTTTGAGGAGCACAACAGTTTGAGTGGGATCTGTGGGATGTACTGAAAGAACAAATCAGATCCATGGAGGCCCCACCTCACAACTTACAGGACTTAAAGGATCTGCTGCTAACATATTGGTGCCAGATACCACAGCACACCTTCAGAGGTCTAGTAGAGTCCATGCCTCGTAGGGTCAGGGCTGTTTTGGTAGCAAAAGTGGAACCATCACATTATCATAATGTTATGCCTTATCAGTGTATGTATAGTTTTTTAATAAATAAATAAAAAATGTACATACATTTCAAACTTATAAAACTAATTGGGTTAGAATTGTGAACCAAGACTGATGTTTGCTTTACATTTCTAGCCAATGAGAGAGAGAGAGAGAGAGAGAGAGAGAGAGAGAGAGAGAGAGAGCAGCACAACCACATAAAAATCTGTCAACTAAAGCCTTGAAAAATGTCAAAGGACGTTAGAATCCCTCTGAAGGAGCAACAATAAGTACCTAATGCCACACGATAGCAACACAGACATGAAGAGCCATTCAGTGAAATAGAGTAAACATTAGATGGATGATTTACGGGAAATCATAAATTCTAATCCCACCAGCAGCTAAATTCACCACAAAGCATTCATCCAGAGACCTTCCATTAAAACAATGTGTTTGTGTGTGTGAGTGAGAGAGAAAGTGGCAAATAGAGAGTGTGAGAGAGAGCAAGAGAGGTAAAGCATGAGGGAAAAATAAAGATGCTTTAGTGTGAGTGTGTGTTATTTGTTTTATAGGAAGTGAATGTGGCTTTTGGCTTGATCACAATTGATGGAGGAAAAACCTAATTGTGACCAACATTACATTGGCAAAATAGAGCTGCCTAATCAAATTGAGAAGCAGGGCTCTACTGCACTTAACACTGAGTCTACTCTCTATATGCATAAACTAGGTGAATTGATTCCAAACTGTAGGACAGAAATTATTTTATGGGGCTTTCAATGGTTTAGGAAAGCCCATTTATTTTAAAAAGAAATATAAGCCCACCAAATAGCTATATTTGTTTTAGCTATATTATTCATTTTAAAAGGAACGCTGTTTGTTTGCTTCCAATATAAGGTTCAAATGGTTACTGCATACTTTGTATTGGTACATTTTTAGATGTATGTTTGCAGCCAATCAAGAGAATGAATTATGAAGGAAGACAGATTATTTAAACAGGTTACGTGAAGTTTGCATCCCTCTCCATTGAGACAAGTGTTGAATGGAAAATCATATAAAACTGCAAGCCAGGGTCCTTTCAACTCATGAATGAACTGAAATTTGAATTTAATGCAACTGCAAATGAAAGGAAAAAACCTTTACTAATTCAACACAACAGAAGAATCTCACTAGTTCAATACGGGTCTTGTGATTTTTTTAAAATAATTATGATTATGATTATTTTAAAATAGTTATACTGCACTGTATGTTTCTGGAAATAAACCACATGTTGTGGTTTATAGGGAATATATGTTTATGCGAAATTCATGCTGGAAAATTAAATACCAGTATAATTAAAAACAACACTTACAGCAGTTCAATTCCTTTACAACACTTCAATTCCTTTGAATTTCAATTAATTCAATTCAAACTAAATTCAAATGCAAATTATTTTAAATGATTCTACATACCCTTACTTAAATTCATATTAAATTACTGAATTTAAGGCACTCAAATAAATAAATAAATGGTAACAATTTAGTTTAGGATTCAAATCTCACTATTAACTAGTTGCTCATTAGCATGCATATTACTAGGATATTGGCTGTTTATTAGTACTTATAAAGCACATATTAATGCTTTATTCTGCATGACCTTATTCTACATCCCTTAATCCTGCCCAATACCTAAACTTAACAACTACCTTACTAACTATTAACAGTAATTAAGCATTTATTGAGGCAAAAGTCATAGTTAATTGTTAGTCAATAGTGAGAACTGGACCCTATAAACCAAATAAATAAATAAAAATGTCCAATTTCCACTATCTCATCACTAATGACTATAATGTAAGACCAAGCGTTTATTTTCAAGAAACACTGAGTACATTTTAAGATGAATGAGGTTAAATTCAGAGAATTCCCACACAGTTGGGACTAATGTGATGACTCTGATTTCAGACTCACCCTGACAGCACACCCAGAACCAAGTTGAGCATGAAGAAAGAGCCAATGATGATGAGTGGGATGAAGTAGAGCCAGTTCCAGGTGTTCCCTGAAGCATCGTTGGCCTGCAATGAGACACAAGTTATGAAAGTAGAAACTGAGAAGGAGCACAGGTACAGAGAGAATTAAACATCGGTGCGAGAACACATGAAAATCTCCACAGGCTTCTCACTGCCTTGAAATCCTTCACTAACAACCTCTGTGATAATCTCTTTAACACATTTCACGATAACACATCCACAGCCGTAATCCTTTTTATTGTTTGGATAATTACTTTTTGGTGAGATCCCATGGTCTTTTTCAGGGTAAAATAGGACATAAAAAGCAATCTACTGGTCATCGCTCTGTGAAGAAAACCCTTTTAGACTAGTGAGTGACACTGGCCGAGTTTCACTATGCAGCATATACAACACTGGGCCATTCACAGCATTTATGAGGCATGCAAAGACAAGATTTCTCCTAGTGGTCATTTATTTGCAAATTGCTCTCACATAATGTCTTGTAATTGTTAGGGGATCAAGGAGAATGCTGATTCAGCACACACATACAGATCCTCAAACCCCCTCTACTCTCTTACACAGCTGTTTCTACGGCAACCAGCTCGTCGTGCCTACCTCTGTCCCTTTATCTCTCTTGTTTTAGCTTTAAAATCACATTTTTGGAAAGAGCAGTAAAACAGTCAGAGCCAAATTCCACTGCTGCATCTCCACTCCTCTGAGTATTACATTTATTACAGTGCTGTAGGGAATTTGTCTGACTGACTTTTTCTTCATCATAATTTATTTATTACTGCTAAAGTCTATATCGGTTACTGTTTTATGCATCTGAATGAAAGATGACAGCGCAATAGTATCTTAAGCAAAACATTTTTGTTTTAAAATGACTCTTAGTGCAGGGTAGTATTGCCCTCCTTGTGGTTTAAAAGGAATGGTAGATGAACGCCATCTGACACCGGGGGAAAAAAAGGAGATGCCACTGAAAGTTTTATCTCATTCTGAGGGTGCATGGAACAATGTTGAACCGCCTACACTTCCTCTAAAGCCTGAAAATTGTTGTGACATACTAAATGGATATGTTTTTGGTAGCCGAAATGCTTGACATCGTCTCAGTGGTCTGGAGGGTTTTATGTCCAACACAGGTCCAACCCTCGGGTGATATAGGGATCGGACGAATGCTGAATACAGACTTCACCAGATTACCACAGTAATGACAAGAGCATCTGCTAACCAGATATGAGAGACAGTATAATGGTTAAGCAATTTAACCTGGGCCAATTATCCAGTGCTTTCAATCCAACTACCACATTTTATGAGGTGTGAATACATCTGCTCTTAAAATGACAAACAATACACAAATCTTGGGATAGTTCACCCAAAAATGGAAATTCTGTAATCATTTACTCACCCTTCATTTTGTTCATGACTTTTTCTGCAGTAAAAAAACAAACAAACATATTTTTGAAGAATGCTGGCAACCAAACAGTTTTGATTACCATTGACTTCCATTGTATGGACCAAAAATGTTTAAAAAAAAAAAAAAAAAAAAAAAAAAAAAAAAAATCACAAAATACTTTTTTATGTTCATTATTCATTATATTGTATATTCATTTTGGGTTAACTATTACTTTAACGGTTTAAAATGGATTTTCATGATTTGTTATCTTTTTTTTCTTTTATCAAATCAGCTCAAATAATATTTTGAGTTTCTGTTGATTAAACTAATCTCTTTCTTTGTATTAACTCAAATTTTTCATTTCAATGAACTCAAAATTGTAAGGCAATCAGGGACTTATACCATGAAGCCGGTTTAAGTGGATAGCCAGGTATACATTTCAGTTTAGTTTGCACCAACCCTGGGTTTTAGGTACAATCCTGGGTTTTAGGCACCATGAAAGTGGCTCAGCTTTTAGCAGTGTTCATCACCATGGTAATTTATACTCCACAGCTAATCTGCTCTGGGGCAGGTTTTCTAGGTAAGAGATCTCAAACCGAAATTGGACCAATCAGCTGTGAGCAAAGTGACATATAGCTTATGCAATAAAGTCACTCCCCAGTTTCTCTTGCTGCAAATTAAAGGTCACTACATAGTCAAAGTTTTTAAATAACTAGATTTTTAAATACAAAATTGTCTGGCTTTTAGCGATGATTATTTATTATAATTATTTAAAATGATTTATTATATAAAAATATATGATTTTTATACCCTATATATATATATATATATATTTATTTACTTTACCCTAATCCATTACACAAGCAATTTTAATTTAATAATTATAGGTTGATATAGCTTTATATATGACTACATGTGAGCTTACATGTCCATGTCTCTGTATATATATATATATATATATATATATATATATATATATATATATATATATATATATATATATATATATATATATATATATATATATATATATATACATACATACATACATACATACATACATACATACATACATATATATATATATATTATATATATTTATTTATTATATATATATATATATATATATATATATATATATATATATATATATATATATATATATATATATATATATATATATATATATATATATAAAAATCAACTAAATAAACAAACTTAACTTCCAGATGTTTTCTTCTTGCTCTGTAAATTAATTAATCTCTTAATCTTCAGCAGGAAAGTGATTTTGCTGATTCTCTCGCTTAAGAAAGGAATTGCAGTTTCAAAGCATGTGATTGGCTGTTTGCTACTGACGTGATGTCACATTTTAATGTGCACGTGCTCCATAAACTTAGGATCAAAGCCAGAGTTAACAGAGATAGTTTATGGTCAGCATCATGGTACCAACAAAGCCTGATTTGGTTTTGTCAGTTTGAAACTCCTGTAACCCTGCCTTTATGGTATAGGCCCCAGGTTACTTACTTTTTATGATAAAGCAAAAAAAAAAAAAAAGAGAATGTTAAGAGTATTTACAGCAGTAATCCATAAATAAATATGGATTACAGCTGTAAATAATAACTCATAATAATATAATTATTTTTAAATATAAAAATATATATTTTAAAATGATAAAGCAAAAAAATAAGCACACTTTTGCATATGTTTTTTAATTGACCAATCGGTCCTGTTATGAGAGTTTTTTTTCTGTTTGTTTGGTAGTTTACAATATTAAAATATATGTATTTTAAAATATTTTATACAAATATTCCATGTAGTTTCTCAATTAACATTTTAGGCGGAATATACATTTAATGTCAGCAACTCACATACTGTCATGGTGTTTTGTTCATGTTTCCTGGTTTTTTGCCATGTTCACTGTCATGTTTCTTTGTTTGCTTTGTTCACTGCCATGCACATGGTCTTGTCATGTGACTCCTTTGTCTGTTCATGTTGTATTTGTTCACACTGTAATAAAACTGCACTTGGGTTCATCACTACAACTTGCCTCCAGTGGATCTAATCGTTACACATACTATGTGTATAGGGTATAGGTGTATATATATATATATATATATATATATATATATATATATATATATATATATATATATATATATATATATATATATATATGCATTATATAAACCAAAAGCACAAAAAATATGTCAATATTGAGCATTTGTCAAATATGAGCATTTCTAAACAAGATGTGTAAACTGTGGATAATAATAGTGTGATAAATGTGGTAATCGAGTTCTCAGCAATGCACTGGGGCATGAATAAATAAAGCTATGTTACTATTTATTGTTTTGCTGCTTGCATTTATGCCGTTGTTGTGTTTGTTGACATCTTCAACTATTTGTCATGTGGTAAGATCACAATACTGTTCTTTTACCGTTCACTGTATGAATGAAACAAATCTGCAAAATAGCTAGTAGCTACACTCACCTAAAGGATTATTAGGAACACCATACTAATACTGTGTTTGACCCCCTTTCGCCTTCAGAACTGCCTTAATTCTACGTGGAGGTGCTGAAAGCATTCTTTAGAAATGTTGGCCCATATTGATAGGATAGCATCTTGCAGTTGATGGAGATTTGTGGGATGCACATCCAGGGCACGAAGCTCCCGTTCCACTACATCCCAAAGTTTCTGTATTGGGTTGAAATCTGGTGACTGTGGGGGCCATTTTAGTACAGTGAGCTCATTGTCATGTTCAAGAAACCAATTTGAAATGATTCAAGCTTTGTGACATGGTGCATTATGCTGCTGGAAGTAGCCATCAGAGAATGGGTACATGGTGGTCATAAAGGGATGGACATGGTCAGAAACAATGCTCAGGTAGGTCGTGGCATTTAAACGATGCCCAATTGGCACTAAGGGGCCTAAAGTGTGCCAAGAAAACATCCCCCACACCATTACACCACCACCACCACCAGCCTCTACAGTGGTAACAAGGCATGATGGATCCATGTTCTCATTCTGTTTACGTCAAATTCTGACTCTACCATCTGAATGTCTCAACAGAAATTGAGACTCATCAGACCAGGCAACATTTTTCCAGTCTTCAACTGTCCAGTTTTGGTGAGCTCGTACAAATTGTAGCCTCTTTTTCCTATTTGTAGTGGAGATGAGTGGTACCCTGTGGGGTCTTCAGCTGTTGTAGCCCATCCGCCTCAAAGTTGTGTGTGTTGTGGCTTCACAAATGCTTTGCTGCATACCTCGGTTGTAACGAGTGGTTATTTCAGTCAAAGTTGCTCTTCTATCAGCTTGAATCAGTCGGCCCATTCTCCTCTGACCTCTAGCATCAACAAGGCATTTTCGCCCCACAGGACTGCCGCATACTAGATGTTTTTCCTTTTCACACCATTCTTTGTAAACCCTAGAAATGGTTGTGCGTGAAAATCCCAGTAACTGAGCAGATTGTGAAATACTCAGACCGGCCCGTCTGGCACCAATAACCATGCCACGCTCAAAATTGCTTAAATCACCTTTCTTTCCCATTCTGACATTCAGTTTGGAGTTCAGGAGATTGTCTTGACCAGGACCACACCCCTAAATGCATTGAAGCAACTGCCATGTGACTGGTTGATTAGATAATTGCATTAATGAGAAATTGAACAGGTGTTCCTAATAATCCTTTAGGTGAGTGTATAATGTGGCTCCTCTATCCTTTACACACTTATCATTTATCTGCAAATAAAACAAAAATCAATGAAAATGGCCTGAAATAAATTCAGAGACACCTAGAGGCTGTAGTCAAACTCCCACAAAAGAGAATTAGAGATTTGATTCCTTTCCTATGATTGCACTGTCATTAATGAGACACAGCAGAGTCTAAAGGGATATATCAATTGAGCAAAATATTTCTCTTAGCGGAGAAAAACTGTGCTTTATATTTAAGTGGCATTATTGTTTCTAGTTGGGTAACTACTGGAATGACTACAGTAATCCATTAATGTCTATTCCTTACCATTAACATTGATTAGTGAGACTAGGTTGGGTAACTACTGGAATGACTACAGTAAGTGACTGACTAGATTTGAAAAAGGTGCAGCTATATTTAGTGTTATTCTGCAAATTTTCACGAGGGGAATCCAGAAATTCAGATAGGAATCCATGCAATCAGGAACTACCTTCAAAATTCTTGAAACCATAGTGCAATCGTTAACACATGTTCATTATGTGTTGAATCGAGTCCAGTCATTTGATAGACATTTAACGCAAACCAATCACAGGTCTGTGTAATGTTTATGGGCGTGAAAATGTAAAGTTAATGTCCCTGCAATAACAGACTGGCGTGTGTCTATAAATTATTCATTCAAAAATATTGTGCAAGTTTACTGCAACAATGGAGCCGTAAACTTCACATACTTTTAAAATTCCAGTGTTTAGCTGATCCTGGTGAGCGCTCATTGTCACAGTTGTAAACAATGGCATTCTTCTTCCACGAGGGAGTTTGACGTCATGGCATTTGTTTCCAGGCGGACCGTTAAACAACGCAAACTTAAGCTGCCTTCTAAGACACCTCCATTTGGATGAGTTAAATAAATTCAAGCAATCAAAATAACAAAAGTCATAAACATAAATTTACATTACACTTTATGCATTTGGCAGACGCTTTTATCCAAAGCAACTTACATTGCATTCAAGGTACACATTTTTACATTTTGTCAGTTCTTGCTTTCCCTGGGAATCGAACCCATGAACTTGCGTTGCTAGCTAGCTTTGAGCTACAGGAAAGCATTACTGTTTAAAGCTGAATTTTCAGCATCTTTACTCCAGTCTTCAGTGTCACATGACAAGATCCTGCAGAAATTATTCAAATATGCTGATCTGCTAATCAAGAAACATTTATTATTATTATCAATGTTGAAAAACGTTGTGCTGCTTAATATTTCTGTGGGAAATGAGAATAGAAAATTTAAAAACAGAATTTACTGTGATTTACTGTGACTTTTGATTAATTTAATGCATCCTTACTGAATAAAAGTATACATTTCTTTAAAGACCCCCTGTGGTGAAAATCAAGTTTTTAATGTTGTTTATATGTCTATGTGGTGTTTTTAATAGCTTTTAGACAAACCATGTGCAAATTCATAAGTCAATACCATTGCTGAGTTATTTCTCCTTAAAACTACAGTGAACAAAAGACCGTCTTAAAGAGTGGTTTGAAATCGCTGGCATTTCTGACATTGACTACCTTGTAACCAATCACGTCAATGTGTGGGCAGGCTTTAGCATCTCATCATTACTATGCTGTGAAGCAGGTGAGTCTCAAGAGAAGTCATAACGGTATATTTTTCTGTTGATATGAAAAATCGTGTACATTTAGCAATATATTGGGAGAATTATATATAATGTATATTATGATTCTATGATGAACTATATGCTTTTCTCCAGTGACGTTCTGAGTTGTTCAAAGTGTTTCTAAGGTTGCTGATTTTTAGAAGGCCAATGTCTAACTCTGAGATGGCGAACGGGAACATGGTTTGTGTAACATTAGCAACTTATTATTAGTTGTTTGATAATGTAGTCAAGCAAAAGGCTAATCATAATATATTTATTACAGTTATGTGTCCGATGTTGTAAAGAGTGTTACCTTTGTGCAGCCACAGCGTTTACTACAGTAACTTGAGTAAAAGTTGACCGAGTGGGTCTCTGAGCTGGTATGAGTGAGTGGAGGCGGGGCTAATTTTCATATTCATGGATCCGTGCATACTAAATGAAGCAAGGATGTAAAGTTACATTCAAGCTATTTTAAGGCATGAGGATTTTTTTTTCACTGAAAAAATAAATAAATAAAGTTAAAATGTAATTTTGGTTATCAAAGATGAGTTTTAAGGGATAAAATGGTTGACTTTAAAAGAAAATCTTACTGACCCCAAACTTTTGAACAGTACAGTGTATATGTCATTCAACACTGAAAAGAATCAAAAAGTTTAATAGTTCAGTGTATGTAAATATGGATAATTTACCCAATAATTGAAATCAATTGAAAATCCATTCTCCAGCATGGAGTGATATTGGGGTGAACTTACATTTGGCCTACAGTATGTAGATTGTTTTATTTCAGTCCTTTATGAGGTTCAGTGTTTAGGATGCTCCTTTACAAGCTTTAGTATGTAGGCTATAGGAAGTAATGCAGATCACCAGGTTTTGGAACAGAGCTGCTTATATGTCTACAGAGAATTGGAGAGAACAGAAAATGAGGATAAACGGATGCCAGCTTCTAATTTTCCACTGATGTAAAGTTCAAGTGTCCGAGATAATCAGATTATCTCTATGAGAGCCAAGGTCTGGATGCTAAGATCTAGGAACATTCATCTGTCATTAGACCTCTCATCAGGGATCCCAGAGGACTGAAAGGCCAGTTTGCAGAAGAACACTTAAGGAGGAGGGAAACAGAGAAACCATGTGCTATTGCTCAAGAGCGCAGTCATTCAGTGGTCATTTCGCTCATAATTGCAGCAGACTGTAAATCATTCTATACACTGGCTGCTGTCAACAAACTACAAACTACCAAAGAAAATGTTTATTTTCCAAACGTGTAGCTTATTAATGTCATATACAAAGGACATCCACAAAGTAAAAAAAAAAAAAAAAAAAGATTTTCACTTCCAACCTCACACATACTAGGAGAATGAGTGCAGTACGAATGAAAGAGTTTATTTTATAGGTGGCTGGTCTTCCAGTAAAACACATGAAGAGACAGGACTTGGCACACTACTGTGGATCCAAACACAATCCATCTTTGCTCCCTGCGGAGCTATTTTTAAACATTTAACAGTAGATTGATCGATTGGGCTATCATACTAACAATGCTGAATGCCAGGGAACATGGTCACCATATACCACACAGATCACCCTGTCAGTTGAGTGACTGTACAGCATCACGCGGCCACCTGGTAGACGCTACTGTTTAGAGTGCTCATTCAACACAATCAGACATAAATAATAAAGTTTCACAGAAACAAAGTCTTGGGTAAAACCATAAAAGCAACCCTTTTCAACCATGCGCCAACCATTTTTCCCGTCATTAAACTAGCAAAAGTGGATTCGAACATGCCCTAAGTGCACTTGCACCATGCGCTTTAGACCATGCGCTTAGATCGTTAAAATAGGGCCCTCAGGTCTTTTTGCCACCTACTGTGACGTCATGTGCATACCATCTATACAACAAATAAAAACATTTTAATTCTATATTTATCAATCTATTAACCTTTGCTACGTACCAAGAACCTCAGTGATTTTAAAAGCTTTTTTTTCAAATAAAAATATGAAGCAGATAAAACAATTTCAAGAATTTTAGGAATTCGAAAAATAAATATATTTTAAGAATATAGAAAATCAAGAAGATTTTCTTGCTTATTAAAAATGTCAGAAAATAAAAAGCAATCATTGTTAAAAGAATTGTATTCTTAAGAATATTTCATGAATCTTGTCCCAGGTCTAAAACTGTAGTGTGTAAAATTAACATAAGCTGTTATGAAATAACCAGAGAGTTCTGAAAAATTCATTGCATGCCCCAAAAATAGCTGGATGTCTGAGTTGAATATTTCAGAGATATTACGCCATTTCTCTGGCTACTTTTGCAAATGAGCTGCACACTGATTGGAGCCTATCAGAGCTCTATTAGAAATGAGAAAATGAGGAACTGCGGGGAAGGGTATTGATCTCCAGAGAGAAGCCACTGATTTGATACATATATCCTGCTTTTCAGCCTGGACTCTGTAGCGAGGAGACCTAATTAGAGAGGAGACGGGCAAAGTTAACACGCACAATTGCTCTTAAAGAACAAATGAGAACTTGCTGTCCCTGAAAAGAACCAGCACAGTAGTAGTATTTTTAATGAAATATCTATCTATCTATCTAAACGAGGGTCGGTGATTGAGTGGATTGTCTGTTTAGGGATATATTGTAGAAATACGAACTGATGTGATTTTTGCATTAAGGGAAAAGCAAAGGTATTAACTCAAGTGCTCTCTCTCTCTCTCTTTCTCTCTCTCTCTCTCTCTCTCTCTCTCTCTCTCTCATGAGGTTAAAGAGCTGTCAGTGAAGATGTGAACAGGGAGATGAGCTATATGGTAAGTATACCAGAGCACTCTAGAGCAATGAATTTCAAACTTTTCTAAGTGCGACCCTTTTTTTCCCCCGATCAGGCATAACATTATGACCTAATAATGACCTTCCTAATATTGGTCCCCTTTTTGCTGCCAAAACAGCCCAGACCCATCGAGGCATGGACTCCACTAGACCCCTGAAGGTGTTCTGTGGTATCTGGCACCAAGATGTTAGCAGCAGATCCTTTAAGTCTTTTAAGTTACGAGGTGGGACTTGTTTTTTCAGCACATCCCACAGATGCTCGACTGGATTGAGATTGGGGAATTTGGAGGCCAACTCAACACCTCAAGACCGTTGTTGTGCTCCTCAAACCATTCCTGAACCATTTTTGCTTTGTGGCAGGGTGCATTATCCTGCTGAAAGAGGCCAAAGCCACCAGGGAGTACCGTTTCCATGAAAGGGTGTACATGGTCTGCAACAAAACAATGCTTAGGTAGGTGGTACGTGTCAAAGTAACATTCACATGGATGGCATGACCCAAGGTTTCCCAGCAGAACATTGCCCAAAGCATCACACTGCCTCTGCCAGCTTGCCTTCTTCCCATAGTGCATCCTGGTGCCATCCACGTGAGGTAAAAGAAAACGTGATTCATCAAACCAGGCCACCTTCTTCCATTGCTCCGTGGCCCAGTTCTGATGCTCACGTGCCCACTGTTGGAGCTTTCGGCGATGGACGGGGGTCAGCATGGGCACCCTGATTGGTCTGTGGCTATGCAGCCCCATACACAACAAACTGTGATGCACTGAGTATTCTGACACCTTTCTTTCAGAACCAGCATTAACTTGAGCAATTTGAGCTACAGTAGCTTGTCTGTTTGATCAGACCACATGGGGCCAGCCTTCGATCCCCATGTGCATCAGTGAGCCTTGGCTGCCCATGACCCTGTAGCCGGTTCACCCACTGTTCCTTCCTTGGAGCACTTTTGATAGATACTGACCACTGCAGACCGGGAACACCCCACAAGAGCTGCAGGTTTGGAGATGCTCTGACCCAGTCGTCTAGCCATCACGCTTGCCCATTTTTCTTGCTTCTAACTCATCAACTTTGAGGACAAAATGTTCACTTGCTGCCTTATATATCCCACCCAGTAACAGGTGCCTTGATGAAGAGATAATCAGTCATTCTCTATCTCTATCATCACAGAGATATCGGTCATAATGTTATGCCTAATCGATGTACACTCATCTAAAGGATTATTAGGAACACCATACTAATACTGTGTTTGACCCCCTTTCGCCTTCAGAACTGCCTTAATTCTACGTGGCATTGATTCAACAAGGTGCTGAAAGCATTCTTTAGAAATGTTGGCCCATATTGATAGCATAGCATCTTGCAGTTGATGGAGATTTGTGGGATGCACATCCAGGGCACGAAGCTCCCGTTCCACCATATCCCAAAGATGCTCTATTGGGTTGAGATCTGGTGACTGTGGGGGCCATTTTAGTAAAGTGAACTCATTGTTCAAGAAACCAATTTGAAATGATTCGTACCCGGTGGGGTCTTCTGCTGTTGTAGCCCATCCGCCTCAAGGTTGTGCGTGTTGTGGCTTCACAAATGCTTTGCTGCATACCTCGGTTGTAATGAGTGGTTATTTCAGTCAAAGTTGCTCTTCTATCAGCTTGAATCAGTCGGCCCATTCTCCTCTGACCTCTAGCAACAAGGCATTTTCGCCCACAGGACTGCCGCATACTGGATGTTTTTCCCTTTTCACACCATTCTTTGTAAACCCTAGAAATGGTTGTGCGTGAAAATCCCAGTAACTGAGCAGATTGTGAAATACTCAGACCGGCCCGTCTGGCACCAACAACCATGCCACACTCAAAATTGCTTAAATCACCTTTCTTTCCCATTCTGACATTCAGTTTGGAGTTCAGGAGATTGTCTTGACCAGGACCACACCCCTAAATGCGTCGAAGCAACTGCCATGTGATTGGTTGATTAGATAATTGCATTAATGAGAAATTGAACAGGTGTTCCTAATAATCCTTTAGGTGAGTGTATATACACATACAGAATTTACATGCAATAATATGCATACATGAATAAATTTACATGCAATCAAGCCAAGCCATAAGAATATTAATATTAAAAAATATATCTTCATTTGTATTTTTAAGACGAAGGAAAGAAAGAGAGTAGGGAGTTTGGAATGACATGAAGGTGAGTATGAAGACAGAATTTTCATTTTGAGGTGGACTATCCCTTCAATAAAACCAATATTTCTGATTTGTATAAAAAATTTATAAACTCCAATGTATAAAGCATTCATCTCAATGCAGTTCTGCATACTCACAGTACCACAGAAAAACACACTGAGGAAACTGAGGAAATATATGAAAGGTCAGTGTGAAGAAAAGCATTATCTAGATCAAGAACAGAAAAGGTAGCAACTCAGCCATATTTGCCTCTCCCTCAATAAATTGTATTAAAAAAGCACATTCCCCCTTACTCTACTAAACTATCAAAAGGCAACACACAGCCCCAGCAGACCAGCCTCCTCCATTAGCCTAGTGCAGTATCATGTTGCAATAGCCCTTAGCTAACCACAGGACCATTAGCTTCTATCCGTCTATCTTATCCCTGTCATTCTGAATGCTGCTTACCACTTCAAGGACCAGATGTCTGCTTTATCATTCAATTAACCAATATATACACTGTCCATACCATCTGAGGACAAAACTAACTGCAAACTGAATGTACAAAGCGGATTTTGTCAAACATGCTTGCCTTTTTAGAAGTACCTTTTTAAAATAGTGAGCCAATCATCATCATGTTACACTCATGTTACAGTGTGAGATATATTGCCCAGGGTACTAGAATCACCACCAGATTTTAGGATTCCTCCACTAATCATGAGAATGAGTGCAACCATACGGATGTCTTTAATGACCACACATACAGATTCCTGTCAGAGGGTTTTTCTTTAATCTTGTGCTTCCAGAACCATCAGCAAGACAGCAAGAGGACTTTAACAACAGGATTTCAAAATAATGGCAGGAAATGAGACACCATAGCCACCATAGGGACCAGCTTCTTCTCAACATCTCAATCAAAAACGTCCCACATTAGCCTTTCGGACACTTCCTAAAGATCTTTTATTCATATTACCTTGCTGTAAAACACACTCACATTCTCTTTCTCCATGATGGATAGCAGACCACTCACAGATTCTATGTATCCTCCAGAACCACAGGGCTAAATTCAACACTAATAGCTTCATAGGACACTGTGATTAATCATGATATTTTTGGTCTTGGTGAGAGGAAGGAAAGACACAATGTAATTAAAAATCCAGACATAGAGATTATTCATGCTGGTGTAAGAAAAGTGAACCAGAGCCCCTTAAAGATCAGAAATTAAGTGAGCATAATTCACTGCTTAACTGACAGCGCCAACTCTAAACGCGCTACAAAAGGAAACATGATAATGCTCAAAAACACATCCACAGATGGAGCCATCTTTTCATTAAACATTGAAATATTATATACTTACAGTAATAAAATAAATGCTAAATTGTTGCAAAGGTGTTGATACATCTGCGAGGTATTATTGTTACGTTGGAGGAGACTGCTGTTAAACTATTTTAATTGAGACAAAAATTAACTAACATGGAAACTTAGTTGAGGAAAACAAGGTAAAAAATATTTTGTGCTTTGCTAAAAACATTCTGGGCTTAAGCAGTGAAAGCCCATCCCTAATGCCACCCATAGTTTGAGGCACTTTGAACCAAGTATGTGAGATGTTTTGGAGTATTTTCTGCTTTGTTTTCAGAGATCAGTTCAAGAAACAAACATTATTGGACTATACAACCTTTCTCGGATCTGCTGTGTCATTATTTGCAAGAGCTACCACTTTGTTTCCCATCAGGCTTTTATTGTGGTATCATCGATTTCAGATTTACCCGCTGCTAAACATCTTATTAAAAAAGCAAACTGGTCATACGGACTCTTCCTGTCTAAGCAAACATTTCTTGGTCAAAATAAGAAGTGGACCGAACTGGAAATTGAATGTCTGGATCATGACTTTGTGGCACAGTCTTCAGACCAAAGTCCATTCCAAGGAAAGTCTGTTCACTCGGCGGCCATTCGAACAACAGCTGCAGTGATGCAATGAATTTACCAATCAGAGAATGACTCTTTTGCATAGAACGAGGGACGCATTTCGCCATATTGCATGTTGCAGTTTCTCCCATTCAAAAATAATTGGAGTGAACCATCTTTGCATATCTATAGTCTTTGTTCAAATTCAGCAGTGTGTAGCCTGGGTGGTAGGAGTCTATTGATCGTGAATAAATGCAGCAGTGTAGAGCTATTAAAGGGATAGTTCACCCAAAAATGAATATTTCCCCATGATTTACTCACCCTCAAGTCATCCAAGGTGTATATGACTTTCTTCTTTCAGACGAATACAGTCGGAGTTATATTAAAAAATGTCCTGGCTCTTTCAAGCTTTATAATGGCAGTGAATGGGTGTTGATATTTTGAATCCCAAAAAAGTGCATCTATCCATCATAAATGTACTCCACATGGCTCAATAAAGGCCTTCTTTTTTGCCTTCACAAAAGCGATGCATTTGTGTAAGAAAAATCAGGTCAAGGGTTACTCTTTCACCATAAATCGATGAGTTCGGACGTCTGTCGGCAGCTTGTTATTTTAGTTTATAAAGTTTGAAATATGGATATTTTTCTTTCACAAACACATCACTTCGCTTCAAAAAGACTTTATTAACACCCCAGAGCCGCGTGGAGTACGTTTAAGATGGATGGATGCACTTTTTTGGGCATCGAAATATAAACACCCATTCACTGCTATTATACTGTAAAGCTTGGAAGAGCCAGGATTTTTTTTTAAAAAGATGTATTCATCTGAAAAAAGAAAGTCATATACACCTAGGATGGCTTGAGGGTGAGTAAATCATCAGGTAATCATCATTTTCATTTTTGGGTGAACTTTAACTGCAGCTTTAAGCATTTGGACATAGTATCTATCACTACTGCTTCAGTATTATTTTAAAAGAAGCCACTGAAATGAGAGCACTATGCATTATTTTGCTATTTTGATTGTTTGGTTCATGAAATAAATATTACTTTCGACAGATGAAAATTCATCTAAATGTTTTTGAAAGCTGTCTCATCCTCACCAAGGCTGCATTTATTTGAACAAAAATACAGTAAAACAGCAATATTGTGAAATACTATTAAAGAGCTAACAGTCATGGGCTAAGTGCCACAAAATTCCAATTTTAAACTACTGTTAAAATGATCATCCATCTCTCTCATTCACGAGTGAAGTCAGTAATCATGCAAAAAGCTACAGTTACGAGACCTTTAGACTCACATTGTAAAGGATGTCAACCCATCCTTCCATAGTGATGCACTGGAAGACGGTGAGCACAGCAAACAGGATGTTGTCAAAGTTTGTTATGCCGAAGTTTGGACCGGTCCAGTATTCCCTACATACAGTTGTGCCGTTTTCACACGTCCGGGCTGGTTCATCAAGCCCACATGGAAAGTCAGCCGCCTGTTCCCCTGATTGAACAACATTACTGTCAGCCGTAAACCATCTCAGCATTCTTTACAGCAACTTAAGAGTGTATGAGTGCTTATAAACATAATAAACTGAAACCACAAGCTCCATTAGCCTGCTAAAGCTCACATACCGTTATCGATTCTGAAGCAGGTGCGGTGGAACTTGCCCAAGTAGAAGTCTAGACCAATGATGGCAAACATGAGAATAGCAAAGAAGAGCAGAAGGCCGATCTGAAGCAGAGGAATCATCGCTTTCATGATGGACTTGAGAACCACTTGGAGACCTTATCACACACAGAGGAAACACTGTATGTACTGCAAGCAGCAAAAACTGACAACTAAATGCAAAGACTAGTAAGCTGCGAACAGTTTAACAACAACGATTTCTCAATTAATCTTTATTTTTGCAACAAAAAAAAGAGGAGAAAAATCAAAAGCTTGCAGTGCATTTCATTTGTAATATGACTTACTTGGAATTCCAGACACTAGTTTGAGAGGCCGCAAGACTCTCACTGCCCTGAGTGTCCGCAAGTCAAAGTCTGGTCCCACTATGGTCAGAATCCTGTTGAGAAAAGATACCAATGATACAATGTATGGCAATATACAGCCTATGCAATGGGTTTTCAAGCATTTTGATACCAAGGACCCCTAAACATAATGATCCCATTGAGAAAACCCCTCTATACAATATAAAGGCAGCAATACATTTTAATTTTTAAAGGTCTACTTATATTGATAATACTGAGATAACATTTTGTTTTCAAAATGAAATATTTGGGTTTTATAATATCAATTTACTAAAGGCAGAGCAATACATTTAATATTATCTAGAAAATATGTATATTTATTTATTAATATTCACATGTAAGATTTGAGGGCGCACTAGACAAAAACTCAACTCAACAATTTATGGCCTTAAACAAAGTGGACACCATTCTGTCTGCGCCAACTAACAAAACCCCAGCTAAGTACATTTCTGTCCTGACAAACACCAAGATAACGGCCGAGACAAAACGAGACAACAAAGTTTTGCAAAACAAAGTTTTGCTCAACGAATCTACAGCGAGCGCACTTCAACTTCAAATAACATCCACAAGACTTTCCATCCATCTGCCAACACGCCACGTGATTGGCATCCCAAGATGGCGATCAAAGACACAACAAGACCATCAGCGAATCAAAGAACCCGGGAAACCCCTCTCCAGCCAGGACCGAAAAGGGAATCCCCATTCAAAGAGGGTTCATCATTTCACAATTTTTCTCTCTTAAAACTCATTCTTTCCTCACTTTCCTCCTTTCTGCAACTGGTGTGAATGTGTGTGCGTGTGTTTGTGTTAGACAATAGTTTTATGTGTTAGAGTAATCAATAAAGTTTAGTTTGTATTTAAAGATAAGTGTTCTTGTGTTATGTGCTTACGAATTTAATGTCTTAAACCTTGTTACCTGGCTACTAAATAGTGTTTCACTAATGTTTGGATGTTAATATTTGCTGCAGAGTTGATAGTTCATATGAACGCTGGACTCATTTGCTCGGCCATAAAATCAGACCCTTTCAAAATTCCCTAAGAATTAATCATTTCATTTGAGCTAAATAGACCTGTTTCCCTTATACAGAGTCACTACAGACATATTAAAAATATTATATAATATTAAGTTTAATTAAGTTATTAAATAAACATTTATTTGTTAAGTGTTTTTCACTATAAACATTACACATCCAAAAGTTCTTAAATGTACACTACCATTTTAAAATTTTAAGGTCAGTAAGATATTTTTTTATTTTATAAATTAACACTTTTATTCAACAAGGACACATTACATTGATCAAAAGCTACAGTAAATACATTTATAATGTTACAAAATTATTCTATTTGAAATATATGCTGTTCATTTGATCTTTCCATTCATCAAAGAATCCTGAAAAAAAAAACATAAATATTAAATCACAACTGTTTTATATAGTCATAATAATGAAAAGAAAAAAAAAAAATTTCTAAAGCACCAAATCAGCATATTAGACTGATGATGATGATGATGATGATGATGATGATTATATGACACTAAAGACTAAAATTCAGCTTTGCCATTACAGGAATGGATTCCTTTAAATTATATAGAAAACATAGAAATAGCAAATATAGAAATACAAAGCAGTTAAATTGCAATAATATTTCACAAAGTAATTTTTAATCTGATAATGCAGCCATAGTGAGATTTCTATTAAAAACATTAACAAATCGCACGACTCCATATCCTTAAACTGTAGTGTATTTTTGAAATGTAATAAATATTTATTAAATATTATGTAAATAATTAATAAAGAAAATGTATATTTAACATTAATTCCATTTAAAACATGTCCAAACAGAACCAGATAACTGACGACCTCATCAGATGTGTTACAGTACATTGTCCTGAGTGACCATCTTTAGAATCATGACGGATCACTCCTAAGAGTGTCCTGTACATGTATATTTCACCGAGACATTTAAAATGTATTTCCCCCATGTTGACTCGCCTTCCCTGATGGCAGCTCACAGCTGAATTGTGGAAAAAATCCTCCACATTCCCTAGGGCACAGCCACACATAGTACTCCTGTCTGATTCTCTCACACACAGCGTCTGTGACTAGTGAAAACTCTGACCATTCTCCTTTCTCAGGCTTTCAAATGGTGAAAGGGAGAGTCTAGGACAGTCTGCATTAATATATTAAAAGCGTTCACTCTATCCTCAGTTCCCTTTCATTCTCTCATATCCAAGAAGTGTGCTTTTTAGTCTAAAAACACCATATAAAAGAGTCTGACCTCAATGAGAGGGACAGCCCAACAAATTATGGCCCAAAGCACAGCTTGGATTCACAGCTGGTATGGGGACACAGTGACAGTCAACTAAATGGGTCTTTCGAAGGCAGATGGATGTTTGCTTGAGGACAGGAACAAAGAAAACAGAAAGAACCTGGTGAGGTGGTAACTAATACTTGCAGTCAATGTCTTCAGATATAAAAAGGGAAACTCTGCTCAGTGTATATAACTTTTATTATTTTTTATTATTTATAGAATTTTAACTGTTCAAGTTGATCTACGTGTTTTTTGTCTCCTCAGGCTTATTGGAATAGTTCACACAAAATAAAAAATCTTTCATCATCCTCATGTTGTTTTGCAAAATATATGTAGGCTTCTCTTCTCTCTTTCTCTTCTCTCATACAGTGAAATCATACAGTGATCAGGCATAGTCAAGTTTCATAAATGGCACCATAAATCTATTCCATATGTTTTGTGAGCTACATTATAGTTCAAAAGTTTGGGGTTGTTATGGTTTTTTAAAAATGTTTTTTAAGAATCTCTTATGCTCATCAAAGTGGCATTTATTTGATCAAAAATACAGTAAAAACAGTAACATTGTGAAATATTATTACAATTAGTTTAATATATATTTTAATTTGTAATTTATTTCTGTGATAGAAAATCAGAATTTTCAATAGCCATAACTCAAGTCTTTAGTGTCACATAATTACAGTAATCAAATTTCTTATTATTATCAATGTTGAAAATGGTTGTGCTATTTAATAATTTTGTGGAAACAGTGATGCATTTCTTCTGGATTCTTTTAATGAAAGTTTCATCGGGACAGCATTTATTGGAAATTACTTTTATTCGCAACGATGCCAAATAATTTGCTGTCAGTTTAATGATCAATTTAATGCATCCTTGCCAAATAAAAGATTGAATTTTTAAAAGCAGTATTTTTCTCTAATATTCAAAGTTGGCAAATCATAACTGGTTATGAATATGAAACATGCAAAAATCAATATCATTTGGCACTTTTACACATATTTGAATGTGAAAATTAATGATTAATGAATGATGAATGAAATATGAATGAAATTTGAAAGCAATCTTTCTGTGAATAACTTAGAGATAGTCCAACTAGAAATGAAAATGCTGTCATTATTTACTCTAAATATGTTCTAAACCTACATGAAATTCTTTCTTCTGCTGAACACAAAATAAGATATTTTGAAGAATGTGGGTAACCAAACAGTTTCTGGTCCCCATTGATTTCCATAGCAGGGGAGCGCGGGGCACAACCTAACGCAGGGTTAGTTGTAACGCACATGGTTTAAAACTTTCCACACATGCCAGAATGACGAAACTTTGTGTATTTACTAACTGCCATATCAACATTATATAAAGAAAAAATTGTGCCAAAATTAAAAAATCTTTGGAAGATATCACTGAACATTTATTTAACCATAGCATAACTTTATTTTTCATCTCTGTTTTGTGTTTATATAAAATAAGACAAATGTGATATTACTGTAATCTTCTATCTGTTATTTAACAGTTGAGCTGGTTCTTTAATGCTGATCTAACAGCAGAAGACACGAGCCGGGGTTAAATCCCAGTTGCGCTGATACTCTGTTATTATATTCTGTACTTTTATGAATTCTATTGAGAAACCATGAGAAAAGGGTGAATAAAGACTGAAATTCATTGTTTAGAAATTATTAATTATTATTATGTTTTGAACTCTGCTGTATAGCTGTGTTTTGCTGTGTTATTTTTAATTATTAAAAATTACATTATTTTATATGAAAAAGTTAATAATTGTATTTTATTGACAAAATATTTTAGTCTGTCTTGGATATTTTTTTGATTATATCAGGTAACATTTGAAGCTGTCATTTGGTCATGTTACAGTGTACCCCACCTATGGGGCATGTTGTCACATTTCACTTCCATTCTTTCGGGGTAAATCAAGAAATAAGTATACACTGTATTAATGAAACAAAACCACATATTTGTACTAGACGTGTGAAATTAATGTGGGAAAAAATAAATACTCTGAACCCCAAGTGGATTTACACAAACGGAGAAAGTCAAAAAGCGTTAGGTTGTGCCCCGCTCTCCACTATAGAAAAAATTCCTATGAAAATCAGTGGGGGCCAGAAACTGTTTGGTTAACAACATTCTTCAAAATATCTTCTTTTGTGCTTAGCAGAAGAAAGAATTTCATGTAGGTTTAGAACAACTTTTGGATGAACTATCCCATATGGATGGACCACTTATATGGTTCTTTTTTTTTTTTTTTTCCTTGTCAGTACTTGACGGACTTGGGTCACTATATGCTTTTGTTGTATAAACAGAGCAGTTGGGAAATTGTCCAATACATTTTGTGTTCCACCAAAGAAAGTAAGTCATATGAGAACTAGATTGGAGTAGGCCTACTAACTTTTGACTATTAAACAGACTACAGTTAACTCCCACATTAGAGAGACGCATCAGATCATCAAACCTGAAAGCAGAAAGATGCATCTCTGCTCTCACATCTTTGAGTGTCTTTTTCATGTTATTCACAGTCAAGAAGACTAATTCAACACAGTAGTGAAAAAATCTGGCTTTTATATACAGCATAGTATCAATTCGCCTCAATGTTTTCACAGCAATTCTGTTGATTTACTAGCTGTGTCACTGAGGCCCTGAACGAACCTGAGGATGGATCAACCTTTATCAACACTGAGACATGAGAACACATCTAGACATCCACCAGGGAAATCCAACACTCAGGCAAACACAGTCCTTTGTCAAATAATACTCCGCTAAAGTAAAGCACTGTACGCTGCCCTTTAAGAGTGTAGAACATGCTAGAACTCGCTTAGCTGTGTGAATAAAAGAATTGATTTTCTACCCATCATAATGAGGTCACAAGCAAACATTGTCTCATTTCAGATTGCTTTTTAGATTTGTAATGGAATGAATGGAATAAAATCTAAATAATAGTTATAAACCAATATACTTATAAACTATAAATAACAGCTGTACCACATAAAAAAAAAAACAAACAAAAAAAAACAAAATCTAAACGTAAATCTCACTATTTAAATGAAACGATAAATCTTGAATATATTTGTCAATCTGAATTTCTTAAAATGTAAAAATGACTAAATAATTGTCAAACCTGAATATGCAGTTGTAAAGCCTGAACATACATGCAAAGTTATACATCTTTAATATATAAATGCAAATCCTGAAAATATAGGTATAAATCAAAAAAAAATATATATATATAATTATAATTATAAACTATAAAAAAGATTGCATGTTTATCATGTATATTATATATTCCATCTGAATATATAAATGTAAATACGACTACATAATTGCAAATTCTGAATATGCATAAAATATCAATTTTGAGTACTGTATATAATCCAGAATATTAGTTATAAATCAGAATATATTATAATAATAAAAATCTAAATGTGAGTTAAAAATAAGTTTTTTTCTGAACATGGTTGCAAATTCAAATATATCTTTGTAAATATGAATATAAATGTATACATCTGAATATACAAATATAATAATATTTTTAGGCATATCTTCCAAGTTTCAATAAACAGTAGGTATGATTTGTATCCTGTCAAACACCTCCCAACCCCACCCCTGTATATTACATTTATTGTTTTTATATATAATGATATTTTATACAAAATTATAAACACTGCAATATTATGCATATTTAGATTTTTTAAATCATGCATTCAATTATTTTAAAAATAAATATAAATAGTACTCATCTAGACCATGCATTTAAAGGGATAAAAGAGCTTGAGTGAATGTGTCTGAGAATTTGTTTTAACCATTTACTCTGTTAGTGCATCAGACAATGTCTTGTCTATAAGAATGTATCCACTGAAATCGCCATTTTGTGTCATCATGTTTCTACAGTAGCCCTAAACTGACAAACTTCTCTACAGAGTGCTAGCTACTCTTAGCTGTCTCCGACGATGACATTTTTCTCCTGTCGGCCCCCGTAGCTATGTGCTCCGAAAGGGAGAGCAGTGGTTAATTGCAATTCACAACCTCACTGCTAGATGCTGCTAAAATTCACACACTGTACCTTTAAGCCACTCTGAGTGAAGAATTGACACTTCGCTAAGCCACGCCCGAAAACCGCCACAGGCCAATCGTGGCTTAGCAACTGTAACTAGGTGTGGAAGGTCTGTCAAGCGTTGTGCGTATGGATTGTGCAAATCTGATACCTGGTGTCCAAAAAGATTGGATGGGGGGTGGAATTTTTTCCCTTCCCCAAACCTAAAATCTATGGGGAGAAATGCCGGGCGTGGATCAAGCAGTAGATTAGACACACAACGTGTGAGCAGTAACATTAGCCTGGCGTGTTAAAAATATAAGCGGGAGAATGTTATCATTGCAAAGTGGTCAGGCTA
>CM031947.1:17665617-17958117 GCA_018749465.1 Paracanthobrama guichenoti
ACATAAATAATAAAGTAATTTGGAAAAACAATTCTTATGACGTATGATTATAAATAAATGCTTATAAAGATGGAAATTTAGCATGAAATCCACCTTCCTACCATTATTCCCGCTGATTTGCAGGGTCCGCTTCACACACACATTTGATTTGGCAAAGGTTTTATGCCGGATGCCCTTCTTGACACAACCCAGCACTGAGAGTGCTAGGACACATTCAGACTTACACACACTCCTACGACAATTTGGCATATCCAATCCACCTAACCTGAATGTCTTTGGACTGTGGGGGAAACCGGAGCACCCCAAGGAAACCCACCGGGGAACTTCTTGCAGTGAAGTGACAGTGCTACTCACTGAGCCACCGTGCCACCCTGAAATTTACCTTGAAATGATTGGAATAATAGAAAATTTTTATTTGTTGAATACTGATCTGAGAGCCATTTGTTCATGCCACTGAATGTCTCTCTGTAATGCAATATGAAATCTCTCTCATTCTCAGTGGTCGAAGATCCAAGCAGACCTCTCAGCATCACAACAATAATAAAAACATATGGCACATCTGTAAATGGATTCCATAACCCCTCGGTAATGACCCTCCAGAACCCGCTGAGCAGATGAGCTATCAATTCCCCTGCGAGGCAGATTAGATTAGATTAGATAAGGAAGAGATCACTGGAATCATTATAGTACCAGTGGCTGAATCTATAGAGGAATTCTGTTGCATTCTTAAAGGGGACAGTTCACCCAATAATACAAAAATTCTGTCTTCATTCACAAAGTTAATTATGACAAACGCTGTCAAGCTTGCACTTTATAAGTCATTTCAAACCATAAAATAGCTCTGTGTGAAGAAAAGATCAAAATTTGCATTCTTACATCTCTGCCATAGCTTTCAAATGTTCAGAGATAATTCAATATAAAATATCCAGATATTATAATAAACGTATTGATAATATAAAAATAGTAATACAAGACAATAAATAAAATGAGCAAGTTTAATTACACATTTGGTTTGTATTAATACTACTACTGCTACTATGACGACTACTACTACTAATAATAATTTAAGAGATACAGCAGAGGGGAAAAAACTCTCATACTGCTATAGCCTTAAGGACTACTTTTATGGTCAAATTCATCATAATATTTTCTACATAAAAATCATACGAACCTGAAACGACATGAGAATAGGTAAATGATGACAGAATTTCAATTGGGTAAACTTTTCTTTTAAACATCATTCTAGGCTAATGATTTAATAAGCTGGCTGAAATAAGAAAAATACACTACTTAACATTTATTAGTGGAACATCACTAAATGAATATTCTCAGCTCAGGCGTTTACACAGAAATGCTATCTGTGTATTCAGTGTTTTACCAGTTAGCCAAACAGTTCATTAAACATTTTAGCTCTATTCCGTGCTGGTACAGGGCACGCTTACAACGAGATTGTAGAGCACGGCTCATAGCTGAGCAGATTCAAATATAGCAGCATCTTCCATGTCCTTTTCTTTTCCTCATCCAAACCCAGAGACATGAATGAAACATGCATGATAGACAGTGGTAAACCATGAAGCGTACAAATGTAAAATTATGCTGGAGCTAACATGCGCTTTCTATGCATGAGGGACTGACATTGCTTGGAACAGGTTTACCAAAAGGCATCTGTATGTCTGTAATTATTACTTAATCACAATGTCTAGTAGCTGCTTTAATCCTCAGTAGAAGCCATAAGGCTCATTCTTTTAAACTGGCCCCACTCTAGATTAAATAAGTGTTGTTTTAGAACCTGTATTGACTCATCAGGGGATAAAATGAAGGGCTTTTCCAACCACTGAGCAAGAAGGAAACACACACTGGAGACAGCCCGTCTCATCACCATAGAGACAAAGGTCTCCACTGCTCTCATTAGAACACTATGACAGACAGAGCGAGAGAAAGAGAGGAAAGAAAGAGAAACAGAGATGGGTTTTGGGAGCTGGGGACAAAAGAAAACAAAAAGCAAGACAATTTGGAACATGAGTGAGTTTGCACTGTCCTTCTCCCATCTTATGTACAAACCTTGTGCTCAAAAGATGAGCATACCAGTCCCATCACTATATCAAGACACCACTGACAGCCTTAAAAAAATCATATAAAGCAGTTTTAAGTCTTAAAAACAATTCATCTGACAATCCATGGATACAAATGTACAGTATGCAACTTGCAACGATTAGTATGACTGGCCAAGCTGCATGTCAAAAATGCACATATTTTACAGTAGTACTACATTTACATTTATGCATTTGGTAAATGTTTTTTCTCAAAACGACCTGCTTGGGACCATGTACCCAAGGCATTCTCAGGGAATCAAACCCATGAACACAGCATTGCCAGCACTTGCCTGTACACCATTCAGAATTACATCAATTCCTCAATTTGAAGTGAGGTAACAAACAGAAAGCAAAATTGCAAGATGGAAATCCATCCATCATCTTAAAATTTCCATCCATGCATCCATCCATGATCTTAAAATTTCCATCTATCCATGATCTTAAAATTTCCATCCATCCATTAATCCATCCATCCACCTACCTATCTATCTATGATCTTACAATTTCTATCTATCTATCCATCCATCCATGATCTTACAATTTGCTTAGACTGTTGCCCCCGCAACCCGGCCCCGGATAAGCGGAAGATGATGGATGGATGGATGGATGGATGGATGGATGGATGGATGGATGGATGGATGGATGGATGGATGGATGGATGGATGGATGGATGGATGGATGGATAGATAGATAGATAGATAGATAGATAGATAGATAGATAGATAGATAGATAGATAGATAGAAAGATAGATAGATAGATAGATAGATAGATAGATAGATAGATAGATAGATAGATAGATAGATAGATAGATAGATAGATAGATAGAACGATAGAACGATAGAACGATAGATAGATAGATAGATAGATAGATAGATAGATAGATAGATAGATAGATAGATAGATAGAACGATAGATAGAACGATAGATAGAACGATAGAACGATAGATAGATAGATAGATAGATAGATAGATAGATAGATAGATAGATAGATAGATAGATAGATAGATAGATAGATAGATAGATAGATAGATAGATAGATAGATAGATAGATAGATAGATAGATAGATAGATAGATAGATAGATAGGAAATTAAATATTAAGAACTCATGAGAGCAAAATTTGGTCACAGTGGCCACATCAAAACGAAGAATCAATCAAAGAGCTCAGTGCTCTTGTAGCTTAGTAGGCCATATAAATATTAGATATGGTGAGTGCAAAAATAATTCAGAAAAACTCTCTGAATAATGTCCGTGAATGCTTCCTTTTTTTCACGAACATATCAAAACCTGGAGGGAAAACTGATTTAACCTAGAGGGCCACAGTCAGATTATTCTAAAAAAAATAAAAAAATGGAAGTCCTTAAAATAAAATCACTGAATTCTAACAAGCAAACTAATAGGAAATAATTTCTGAGCTCTGCGCAATGTGAGTGCATTCAAGCTCTTTAGACAATAACCACAGATCAATGCTTTATGTGGAGATAATGTGAGGAGTGCCAGACACAACGCATTGTGTGTCTCTTGTTATGGATAACAGCTTTTCTCTGTGAGCACTGCTCAGCTCATCACATCTCTAATCATGACTTCAGGTCATCTTATCATTGAGGAGAGATTGAGCATTTAACACTTATTTATGGTCACTGAAGATCTATTGAGAAGCCACATAATTTGTCACTTTTGGAGGTCTTTGATCAGTCATTTTGAAATGCAGGTCCCTTTAGCAGTGTACCAAAGCTTACATGATTATTCTGTGGTGATAACAATAGAAAACAAAAAGACTTTAAGTATCAGAACAAAAACAAAAAAAATAACTACAGTATTCAAACATTAAAATACAAATTCAGACCAAGATAGAAGGATAGAAAAATGCAGCAACCCCATTTTCTTTACTATACCAATTCTATACATGGTATACTATGCATCTTTGTATATTGTCATGAAACTCCCCTGTTTTAGCCTGGTCATTCACACCAAAGAGTTGGAAAAAGTCTCAAGAAATGGGCATATAAAGCTGTGGAAAATTGGGAGTGTAGAGGGAGAAGAGTGGGGACAACCAATAAAACACAGACCTGCAGCACACTCATTATACAGACACATGAATATTAATAATATGACCACAGAGAAAGAAAGAAAAACATATTTGAGGGCACCTTGATGCATTTAAAAAAAAAAAAACCCTATATAACAACAAACTGCCAAAACGAGGGAGAAACGCGGAAGAACATTTAAAAGGTCTAATAATATTTTCAATACATTTAAGAGCACTACAGTCTCTGAACAAATTACACACGTAAGTTTAATAGAAAGAATAAAGACTACTTTTTTGCCCATTCTTCTTTGAATTTTTTTGGTCTACATTTTGTCTTCTGTGTATCAGAATAATTAATTGTGTCGTAGACGTACGACTGTATCAATGTCCTTATTTGCACATACACCGATCAGGCATACCATTATGACAGGTGAAGTGAATAACACTGATTATCTCTTCATCACGGCACCTGTTAGTGGGTGGGATATATTAGGCAGCAAGTGGACATTTTGTCCTCAAAGTTGACTTGTTAGAAGCAGGAAAAATGGGCAAGCGTAAGGATATGAGCGAGTTTGACAAGGGACAAATTGTGATGGCTAGCCGACTGGGTCAGAGCATCTCCAAAACTGCAGCTCTTGTGGGGTGTTCCCGGTCAGTGGTGGTCAGTATCTATCAAAAGTGCTCCAAGGAAGGAAAAGTGATGAACCGGCGACAGGGTCATGGGTGGCCAAGGCTGACTGATGCACCTGGAGAGCTAAGCTTGTGTGGTCCGATCAAACAGACAAGCTACTGTAGCTCAAATTGCTCAAGAAGGTAATGCTGTTCTGTCAGATACACAGTGCATCACAGTTTGTTGCGTATAGGGCTGCATATCCATGCCCATGCTGACCCCTGTCCACCGCCGAAAGCACCAAAAGCGGGCACGTAAGCATCAGAACTGGGCCACGGAGCAATGGAAGAAGATGGCCTGGTCTGATAAATCACATTTTCTTTTACATCATGTGGATGGCCAGGTACGTGTGCATCGCTTACCTGGGGAACACACTATGGGAAGAAGGCAAGCTGGTAGAGGCAGTGTGATGCTTTGGGGAATGTTCTACTGGGAAACCTTTGGTCCTGCCATCCATGTGGATGTTACTTTGACACGTACCACCTACATAAGCATTGTTGCAGACCATTTAATGGAAACAGTATTCCGTGGTGGCTGTGGCCTCTTTCAGCAGGATAATGCGCCCTGCCACAAAGCAAAAATTATTCAGGAATGGTTTGAGGAGCACAACAACAAGTTTGAGGTGTTGACTTGGCCTCCAAATTCCCCAGATTTCAATCCAATTGAGCATCTATGGGATGTACTGAACAAACAAGTCCGATCCATGGAGGCCCCATCTCGCAACTTACAGGATTTAAAGGATCTGCTGCTAACATCTTGGTGCCAGATACCACAGCACACCTTCAGGGGTCTAGTGGAGTCCATGCCTTGATGGGTCAGGTCTGTTTTGGCAGCAAAAGGGGGACCAACACAATAATAAGATTAATATTAGGTCATAATGTAATGCTTGATCGCTGTATATTTCATTTGAAGATGACAATACAGCGCAGTGATTGCGTTAAAAGAGTTCATACTCATGATGAATAAATGCAGAGAACCGGCTGACATAAACTCATGCTGGCAGCCAGTCACACACTCCAAAGGCATGCTTCTACTTCACATTCCGTGACGTTGCTTCGAATTTGCTTTTCAACCCGGAAGAACGAAATTGCCCAGAAAAATGCAAAAATAACCAATTTCCACTTATTGGTAAAATTTATGAGTGCTTTTAGTGTTTTTGGTGATGTACAGCCTGTACATATCTGTTCATATCTCAAACAATTTGTTCACAATCATCAAATTTCCCAACTCTTTCCGACAACCAGAGAAATGGATGCCTAGGGAAAACATGCTAGTAACAAAATAAGGTAATCGATGCAGACTGCACACGCTGTCAGTTCTTATATTCAGTGACTAATGAGCAACTCTCTCCACACATCCAGCTAATAGCATTAAAGCATCAACGCTTCCTCTCGTCAACTCGACTTCCTGCTAACAGCCACTGTCTGAGCATGCGGATGCGTGGAGTGATACAAGTGAAAGAAGAAACAGAGACTTTTGGGAAGTGGATGATAAGAGAGAAAGTGAATGAATCAGGGAAGATGAAAGAAAGAGGGATCTGTTGGGAAAAGGAGAAGTATTCCAGGAGGCAAAAGAGATGAGAGTGATGTAAGATTGGGAGAGAAGTAAGCAAGGGGACCCCAGAGAAAAGGAGAGAACCTGAGGGCATTATGGGACGCTATCAGGGGACAAACATCAGCCCTTGTCACCAACCCAATTAAGTGCTAGGATTCACACTACAAGCTATTTTTATTTGTCTGTTTGCTTGGCGATCTGCTCAAAATACCCACTGCAATAACATTGACATCTGGCTACCGGACGCGCATGGCATGCTGAATAATGCATCTGCAGGGATCACGCCGTCAGCGTCCAACGTCTTCAACATTTACACAGCTTGATGTGTGTGTATTGATGTGTTTAGTGAACAGAGGTGCTGTGGTTTGTGGTGAAAGGTGACACGCTGTCACTGCAGAGGGACTCCAACCTGCAGGGTTTCCTCACACACCTGTCCGAATGTCACAGCATTTCATAATAAAACTCTGCCTGACCCCGGTAGCTGTCGCATCATCCCCACGGTTCTCAAGGGATGAGCGAATAAGCCTCATCTATAGTTCATGATATGTACAGGAAGTGTAACTGTGACTTTCATGCACATTTGAGGTTATCAGAGACGATCAGGAAGTCATTAGCTGGGTTTCCATCAACACAACTGTTCAAAAGTACATTCAATTAAAGCGTTCAAACGTAATAATAAAGACATTCACAATGTTATAAAAGTTTTCTATTTCATATAAATGCTGTTCTTTTGAACTTTCGATTCATAAATTCTTAAAGTTATCATGGATTCCATACAAAAATATTAAGCAGCTTTTAAGTTTTCAACATTGATAATAATAAGAAATGTTTCTTGAGCCGCAAATCAGTATATTAGAATGATTTCTGAAAGGATCGTTTGAAACTGAAGACTGGAGTAATGATGCTGAAAATTTTGCTTTGCCATCACAGGAATAAAAATATATTAGCATAGAAAACATTTAATTTAAAATTTTAATAAGAAAACCCCAAACTTTTAAATTGTAGTGCATTCATACATACATTTTGCATTTAAAACACAAAAGATACATAATCTCATGGATCAAAATAATGGATGGAAACACCAAAATGTGGAGGGGTCCAAAATGTGCATTAAATACATAAAGTACATACCCTATATTGTTTATTCAGTGGAAGACATGCACAAACTACAACGGAAACACATTTCCTGAATATATTCCTAGATGTGCATCCAAAAAAAGTCATGTGACTGAATAAGACGGACAAGAAAACATGACTACAACTTCCACTTGACCATTTTGCATCAATTTCCCCAGATCTGTCAATTTTGTTCTCCTGAACACATGGGATGGAATCGCAGATTTATTCTCAATAGATTTAAGAAAATACTCTGATTTTCCACATAAATTAAATATGCAGCTCAGAACAGAAATAATTTTAGCTATAACTTAAACTTGTCACAATGTGTGTTGTTAGCACATGGTGTAACTGAAATATAATGCCCTACGTCTCATTTCAGGGAAAAACATGTTTTATTGGATACGGAGCAGGTAATAAATTGTAACTTCTAATAAAAGCCATTTTCATGATGGCTATCTGTGCTTGTAAGAGGGAGTCTAATGACTTTTTCACAGCCAGGCTGTCCAACCTAAAACTGATGAGAATATGATTCATAGCTCTTCACAAATTTTTATATCAGTGTATTTGTTTGTTTCTCAATAAAGAAGCGCTGAGTCACAAAGGTCATCCGACTCTAATGGCTCAATCCAAAGCAAACAGTAGTCCTGTTATGACATCCCTGTGTGTAAACAGACAATCACTCTATTAGAGAACCATGTGACTCAGGAGAGAATGTGATAAAATAGACTTTAAATTATAGCCCGTTCAAAGAGACTGAAGAGGCCCAACCCGAACGGACAGGCTCTGAAATATTGTTTGCATTTCTTTATGAGACAGAGACGCTTTCAAATATTTGACTGGGCCACTGTTCACTGTTTAGGATTAAATGACAGCTGTAATCTCCAACTGCTCCCCCAAATCACCAGATTTCAGAGCGCTATCAGAATGAAAGCAGCAGTAGAATAGAGTCTGGAGGTTCATTTTACATGCTCGCACACATACTGTTACATAAGAGCAAACAGACATAGTGAGGTGAGCCGAGGACAACTGACTACAGAAATAATTATTCCCTAGCTATATGTCTCAGGTCACAGAGTGTTATATAAAGAGGTCAACCTAGCATGATAAAACATCACTATGGAAATATTGCTGGAAATAAAAAAAGAAGTCTTATCACAGCTGTCTGTGTGATTTTAAAGGCCAAGGACTTGCCTTAAAAATTATTTATGGGTCGTCATCATTAACACTAAATATTCTCCACCTACAACAAGAGTTCAGCACAATAACAATCCTAACGATCCATGAAATCACTTCTTTCCCGGGTTAATGCATTTCCTTTTATGAAAAAGGGAAGTTTTATCTGCTAAAAGTCCATTTTGTCAACTTTTAGAAGGACGCCAACTTCAAAGCTAATAGATAAGGAGGCATGAAACTCCAATTTTTTATATCATGGAGTCTTTTTGAAACAATTAAATAAAAAAAACAAAGCTGCAATAAAAATATGTACAGAAATATGAGTTGGTCAGAGTTGTTAATGCATGTGCTTCAGACACATTTAGCCTTGTGTCCCAAATCAATTCTTTCAACCTATAATTTCCTGTTGCTTTGTTTGTCTATTCATAGTTTTCACGTGTCATCACACGCTTACAGGAACGCCCACCTGGAGGGCAAAACAAGGCTTTCCTCCGGTGCCCGCGTTTTTTTTACCATTTTTACCAGGTTTGTAGTCAGTATTAATCCAGTAAGACAGTGATATTAAAATACCAAATTCAATATACACCTTATTGATGATGCATACTTTGCACAGGAAAGCAGATGAACACAGAATACTAGTGAAACAAAGTTTCTCGTTAAGCATTTTTTTCCCATCGACCCATTATAAAGAAAATGCATTGCGTTCATATTCTGGGTTTGTCTGTTCGCCTGCACATTGTATGCATCATAAAAAAGGAAAAACTGAATTTGATCTTTTAATATCACTGTTTTAGTACATTACGGCACTTTAAGGGTGGGTTGCACGAATAAGGATTCTTCAGCTTGTTGTCAGCTCACCCTCCGCCTGTGCTGCTTGATCAGCTCTATCATTTTTACTGCGTAATTAATCTGTGTTTACAATTAAGTGGTGCAACAACTCGATTTAAAATAAAACCCATATCAACAAATCCTAGATTCGCGTTAAACTTTGCTTAATTGAATCCTTACTGGTGCAACCCACCCTAAAGTGTTTTTCACGTTAAAGATTTAGAACTTCCCGCTGTTTTTAGTGACTGAAACACTGCAGCAAGTGTTGTATGTGGTTCATAAGTGCCAAAAACGTGCACCTTGTTCACATATTTTTGTCTTAAAATGGAAATTTAACAGGCTTGTGCTGCAGTTCTATGGAGTTCTATGGCAGTTTTGGCCTCCAAGGCTCCGCGACAGTTACATGACTGAAAACTATGAATAAAAATAGGCAAAAGCTCCAAAAAAGAAATATGAGACTGAACATACAATAAAAAATAAACATGAGCCCTCTAAACCAACAGACATCTTAACAAATTTAGCAAATTCCTGATATAATAGTGCTCATTTATAGGAGTATATTCAATCTTTACATTAATTGGAGCATTTATAGGCTTAACTAATTATCTTAAATGGCACGATTTTCCCCCATACCAGTTCAGTTCAAATCCACCCCACAGGACAGGTCATTTCAATCACAGTGCTGATTGCCTGCCCTACACAATGCTACAGCAAATACTAACCCCTAACCCTACACACCCTAACCTTAACCAATGAAACTGGCTGCAGAGTGGGATCTATGCGGAACTGGTTTGGGATATATATAAAAAATTAAAAATAAAAATAAAAGTACGCTCTAAAACACGATACAATGGTCATTATTGACTTTCAAAAAGCCAAAACAGACTAAAATCTGTAACTGTCACAATCACTAGCTGGAATGACCTGGTTGTTCTCTAGAGGACACTCCACCCCAGACTATTGTCATTCCCTCATAGACTACATTTCCCATAACTCACTGCCCAGACTCATCATTCCTGATTACATCCACCTGTGTCTCATTAACCTTGTTAGCTCACCCTATATAAGCCTGGTCAATTCTGTCACTCATTGCTAAGTCTTGTAGGCCTACGTGTCTTCACTGCATTTCTGAGCGCATCATTGTTTATCTGTTCCCTGGTTTTGACACTGTTACCCGTTTACTGGATTCACCCTGTCTGCCTGTGTTCCTGCCCTGGTATATGTTTGGACTGTTAACCTGTGTTTTGATCTTTGCCTGTTTTAAGACATTGATTGTGGATTACCCCAATAAATACTGTGTTTGGATCCTCAAACTTCTTGTCTCAGAACAGTATATGACAGTAACAAAAGAGTGACTTATCCTTGTTCAGATGTTCTGAAATACCCTACAGACCAGCATAAATCCTGAAGGAGAAACAATAATTTCTTTTTTACGGAAGTGGCAAGTTTTGTTGGAGTAAACAAAAACCCATGCTTGGCCATACAAGAGGAAACTGCATGAGCTCCTGCGATTGAGAAGTTAGCTTTGAAAATAACAATGGGAAACCTGCTTGAGATGCTAATAGCAGTGCAGATGCTATGGAGAGATCAAGCCAGAGAGATGAAAAAGAGCTCTGATAATTGGTCGGTATTTAATCTAAAGCCCTCCCTGCAAACCTAACACCCTGCTCTCACACAAAACACATTTACTGACACATTACTGACACTTGTCAGACTGAAGCACCCCACAGTGTCTCAGTGATGTGCCTCAACAGGAGGTAACAGAACGTCTATAAGCCTCTTCAACTGCTCTCAGGCAAAACCTCAAAAGGTTTTTCACAGGCAAACCCCTCCAAACAAAACATTGTGTTGTGCACAGCTGCTGAATCACAGCGGTAAAGACGTATTCATTGATATCTAATTTCACAAAGGACAGAATGCACATAAACTGAAGCTGCTGTCTCCACTGGGGATATTATACCTAAAAATGAAAATTATGTAATTTAACCCCTTTTCTGTGGAAAATACAATGTTTTTGTGATTTTGTATTGTCTATATACAATGCAAGTCAATGGGCTCCAAAGTTGGGCTCCAAGAAAGTAATTTATTAAAAATTGTAATTTATTCATTTTCATATGATTTGATATTGAATATTTGCTATATTAAATATTTAATATAATTACTGAATATAATATTGAATATAAGACAACCCCTTTTTTCAAGATGTACCTTTTCGAAAAAGGCTTTGAGGCTTTTTTCAAATCTTGTCTTTTATAAAGAAAATTATTTTATTTGAAAATATTTTTCATATTTTAATCTTTATATTGAAAGTATGTTAAATACTGATAAAATATACCAACAATCACATTTAAAAATAAACACTTTATGACATACCATAAAAATAACCTGTAGTTCTCATTTCCAGTAGATTTCACAATGACTGATTTTTCACCTTTTTAAATGTACAGTGACAGATGTTGGCATGTCAAAAAACACAAGTGTCACAAGTGTTTGATTCTCATTACCTATCTGATCAAAGGGATACAAATGTTTTTTCCTTAGAGCGATCACATAGTGCTGAAAAGACAGCAGTTTCTCCCTGAAGTCAGAGGGAAAGCGCTGGGCAAAACTTGTTCTGCGGCACATGCCACATCATTCTTATTCCATATCACAGCAGCCGCTTCAAAGAAACTAACAGGCAAGGGTGTCAGCACGCAGTCCGAAACAAGAAATGAGGGTCTCGCTGATGGGTATGTTCAACTATTTGGCGATATCCAGTGCCTTCGGCTGGATGGTGGCTCTGGTTATGGGCAGCCCTTCATTTCTTCCCTTGGTACGCACTGACACACCCGTCTGTCAACCCCTCTTAGAACTGCGGTAAGCTTTTCTTTGACTGTTAGCTTTATTAAGACTGTCTTTCTGGGCTTGCCACCTTCTAACATTAAACTCTGACACACCGTAATTATTGGCTGCTTAATGACAGTTGTTCAATGACTTTGCTGCATTTATCAGTCCTGGGGGGCACACTTGTTTTACACGTATTTGATGCTCCCTATTGTTGAGGGTGTATTATTGACATGTAAAAGTCTCGACCCTGAATATAAGACGACCCCAGATATATTTCTACGAAAAAAAAAAAAAAAGTCTTCTATTCGGAACAATACAGCAATTACAACTATTTATATAAAAACATGTTTCTTAGCATATTAGTATGCTGTGGTATCAAAAATAATGGAGCCCCACACCTGACATGCAGGAAAAAAAATATCGTATTAACAATTCATTCCCACGACTTACTAAAGGTCAGCACGTTTCACTAATGTAACATGTATGCTCTGTAATGTTCTGTTTTGGTTTAGTTTTCTTTGTGTTCTGTTCCTGTTCTGTTAGTGTTTCCTTTGTTTCCTTTTCTAGATTGTCTCCATGGTTTTTGATTGAGTTCTCACATGTTCCTGTGTGTATTTAAGCCCTGAGTTTCCTTCGATCTAATGTCTGGTATCATCAATATTAATGGTCAGTGTTTATGTGGTTGTGTTTATATTCATTTACATCGTACACTTCTCTACAACCCGAGTCTGCCGTAATGCACGAGTCAGCGCTAGAGAAGTAGACTGAGCCAACCATTGCTCAGGAGCCCGGGCCCCACAGAGAGTCTGACCAGGTGCATGAGCCGGCAACACCATGCATTGCTGTGGGACTGCTTGTAGAGTACAAGGGCATGGAGGGAAGCCTTGCCCATACACCCGTCACTGACAGTGAGCTGCAGCTGGCCATTGCTAATTTTTGTTATGGTTTGGAAGAGGATGTTTTCCTGATTTTCACCCAGCTCCAAGTCTCCATTGTCTCTGCTGGTCCCACCCAACTCCAAGTCTCCTGTGTCTACAAAGATCCCACCCAGCCTCCCTCTTCCACTTCCACTTCCTGTCTTCCAAAGACAGCCAACCCGGCAGCCCTGCCTCTGCTGCTTCCCGCCAGCTCCTCAATTCCTCCCTGGTTTATTCTACTCTGCTCCACAGAACCACCTTGTGTCTTCCAGTCTCCAACTCCGTCCAGTCAAGAGGATCCCCCGGCTCCACCTCCAGCCGCTGATCCCGTCACTACCTCTGTCCGTCGACATGTCGGCTTCACCTTGGTTCCTCCCTCCCTCTGCTCTAATAGAGACCATCATCCTTACGGCTCCACCAGGTTCCTTCATCCCTCTGGCTTTGCCTTGGTCAGATGTTGCTCTGCCTGCGCCACAAATTCCGAGCCATCCACTGCACTCCGACTCACCACCCCTTCTGCTCCGTCTGGCTCCGCGTTCCCTACAGCTCTACTTCGGTTCTCAGTCCCACCAGCTCCACCTCAGACACTTGTCAATGCGGCTCCACCTCGGCCTCCAGGACCATCGGTGTCACATGGTCTCCTCAGCTCTCCATTTGAACCCTGGTCTCCTCTTCCATCAGCTCCATCTCTGTCAGTCATCCCCTTTGTGTCATCAGCCAAGTCTACGGAACTTCCTCCCTGGTTCCTCCCTCCCTCAACTCCACTGTGGGCCATCATCCTGGCTGCTCTGGATCCCCGCTTTGCTACTCCTGCTTCTGGCTCCTCCCACCGTCATCGCAATCCTGGTCTCTCCATCTGTCATCTCCCCTGGTTACCTGCCCTCAGCCTCCTCCAGAACTCCTTCGCTCCCTCTGCAGTTGGACTTGTGCCTTCCCGGGGGTAGGGGGCGTACTGTAATGTGTACAGTTCACTACAACCTAATTTGTTCCATTATTTTAGTAAAATTAAAACAATGGAAAGAATTAGTCCAATGTGGTCACAATTTACTAAAACAAGGGAATGCATTAAGTCGTGGGAACAAATTCTTAATTCATGGCCACAATATCTATATTTTTGTCCGCATGTCATGTGCGGGGCTCCATAAAAAAAACCAAAAAACAAAAAAAAACATTCTTATTGAAAATCAAGGAATTTCACTGGCATTGGAATCAACTGCTGAAAAATGGTATCATGACAACCCTACTCCCTAGTTTAAATGTCACCAGAGATGGAGGAACTGTAGCAACAGTGGGAGAGTTGATTAAATATGCTTCAATGGAAAATTCACAATCGTTCGATCCCAAACCTCTTGACCTGGCCGATGTGCTAAAATATGCACAAAACTCACTTTCATTTATGCTATCAAAGAGATCACAACATTAAACATAGAGCAGAAATAATCCACACAGAGATCAAATCACAAATGAGATCAACGCCTTGGTTTCAAATGCTGACAATTCAAAGCATTTGACACTATCCTCATCAACTAATGACATCAGAATGTTTAGGCCAGCACCAAGGGAGGATTGCAACACCCTGAATGTCTAAAATACTGCATCTCCCTTCAAGCAAATTACTTCAGTCACCTACAGGAACACACCAGTATTGACAGGTAAAGGTCCTCTGTGGCAACCACAGAAACCCAATCTACTCCCAGAGAATCAAGAGCGAGGGAATCAGGATATTGCTTTAAGAGGTGCAACTACTGCGAAATCTATTTCTTCAACAGGAAGGTGGAATAGACACAGTGTTACACAATGCAGTAAAAGGGATCAATATATATATATATATATATATATATATATATATATATATATATATATATATATATATATATATATATATATATATATATATATATATATATATATATATATATATATATATATATATATACAAACATTTACCACATACAGTTGGGCACACACGGGAGTTAGACTTAGAACTAGATAACAGAATGAAAAAAGAAGAAAGACAAAGCTCTGGTAATAGGAATATTAACATTTTCAGAGGGAACATGACTCAATTACTCCCCAGACTGCAGCTATCAAACAGGACAAAGCAAAAGCGAACGCTCTGGACAGATGGCGTTTAAAACTTCAGTTTGTTTCTTGACGTTGTGTTAGAAGCAGCAGGATATTCTATACCACCTACACAACCCTCAACAGATGGAGGAGTAAAATATAAAGTAAGCGCATACATTTAATGAAAAGAAGGCATTAAACTACCAGCTAGTTTCTGACTCTCAAGCATTCATAGTCCATCCTTAAATCCAGTGTGGAAATAGGTTTTCATTTACTGCATTTTGGTGTATCTCATACTGTTCTTAATTTTTTCTCAAACAGCAGCCCATTATATTAACATAATATAATTTTTTTCAATATAGCTTATTAAAAGACCTAGTTGACGACAACAAAAAATTGTGCTCACATTGTTCCAAAAAATGTTAGGTAACCGTGCGTCAATTATAACCAAGCCAATAACAGTATAATAAAAAAGAATTTTGTATAGACATTTGCATTTGTCACTAATGTTCACCTGGCGAGTGGCTCTCAGGTAATATGAGTTTGAGCATATTTTCTAAATCATGTTCTCTCAGTTAAATCACTCAATCTCATCTTGTGATTTTAAAGAGTTAGTTTGCCAACAAAATTTAAATTCTGTCATCATTTACATACCCTACACACCTCATGTCGTTCCAAACGTGTAAGACTTTAGTTCAACTTTGGAGCCAAACAAAGATATTTTTAATGAAATCTGAGCGGTTTCTGTCCCTCCATTGACAGCTACACAACTGAAACTTTGACGCTTCAAAACGTTTTTTGTAAAAAAGAGATTGTAAATCTAATCCATATTAATTCAGTGGTTTAAAACAGCCGAAAACAGCCGAACTCGTGCATGGAGGAGTGCAGTGAGCGGAGCTAAAGAGACACACACGCACACACACACACACACAATATATTTATGGCATTATCCCTCCCAGGATAACTTTCTATTCACTGTACGTTCATGTTGTTTACATTATATGCACTTATGCGCCGATTGCCAACAAAACACAGACATTTGATGCAATTTCGACTTGCATTCAAACAAACTGCATCCAATATTTCCTAAATGCTGGGTTATTTGGGAAGCTGAACAAGGTTATCTTTCCTCACAACCAGAAACACACCCAAAATTCGAGAAGAAATTCTCATTTCAAAATATTTAAATAAGTAAAAATCTAAACTATAACAATTTATTTTACTATATGTATTATATATGTATTTATTTATTTATTAGTAAATATATTTATTTATTTGATTAAACTTTTCAACTAGATTCTTTTTCACAAATTTAAAAAAGCAAAAAGAGCCATTAGAAAACCGAGCTCTAGATATTCAAGAGTAATGGGAAACAAATTTAGAAGAATATAAAAGGAGTGTCAGCTTTCTTGTAATGCATTATAGGATGCGTCTCATGCAATATATATCTCAGGCTAAATTTGTATCAATAAGAATTCTCAGTTATCAAGCCTCACACCACATAAAGTCCACTAACAAAAGGTCATTATAGTCTAGCTTCATCCAAATGCAATACATTTCCTCTACATAATATTCAAAGCCCTCCTCAGGACCCATTTCTATGAGAGCCCAACACAAGGCTGTGAACATAATCGTCCTCCAGGGAACCCATGCAGCTCATTAAGAGCGACTGATCTGATTCTGAACAGGGAACCCCGGCGGCCATTCGGTTCATCGCAGCATCAACAGCAGCATGATCCCTGGCCATCACCACACCCCTCACCCACTAAAGCTGGTTGGAACAAGGAGAGTGCAAGAGAGGGAGAGAAAAAAAGTGTGCCGCTCGAACACACAGCCATAAAGAAGAGTGGTGTAGCAAAGCCATTCCCTTACTGTTTGGTTCAATACAGTATCGATCGAGATGTGAACCCAGAGAGTCAGATATATTCTCTTATTAGCAAGTCCAAAGATCTTATTGGAGGCACAATACAGCTGTGAGGGGAAAACTACTTATTATTATTATTACTACATTTATATTTATATTTTTTTTATATATATATATATATATATATATATATATATATATATATATATATATATATATATATATATATATATATATATATATATATATATATATATATATATATATATTATATTAATGACTAATTTACAGTTTACATTAAACTGACACCAAGTCCTATCCAGAAGCTATATGTTCCTTGTTAATCCACAATAAACCCTACATTTTGTCAGTCGTTTCTAGAAAAACCTTACAATGGATGCCATGTGGAGAAGCATCACATAACTCGTTAAAATACAAGATATGCGTTTAATGCTGTGAAGTTCATTGAAGACTAAGCATACTTTCTCTGACTGAATCCACTGCAGTTAGTATGAGCCTACTGACAACCAATACACAATTTTTAGGTAACAGGCCTTCATTAAATTGTTCAGAAGTATTCAAAAGCCACTCCATGTGTAATTTAAAGTCTGATAATCGAACAGCAATCTGGGGTTGAAACATGGATCAATAATTCTTGACTGAGACTGATCATACTACTGAACTGCTCAACTGCAGACTCTTTAGGGTATGCTCCGATTGTGATTATTACCATATTATACCACCTTGCCCCCACCCTTTAATGAAGCAAATTCATTTCCTGCCAGACATATGATCTGAGTGATAGACCATCCTGCATTAAAGGTGACAAGAGAATGCCAAATCAACTGACTTTCACCAATAAAATATTATATATATTATATTAATAATCATTGGTGTCGGAACCATTGTATGTGGGTGGGACAAGACCCACCCACTTTTTAAGACCAATGATATTGGACCCACTCACTTTAATTGTCTCTAATTCAGCACGTCTGTTTACCTACCCCTACCACTTTTCTAATATTTTCTTAATTTTTATTGAAAATAAATGCCTTTCCGATCTGATACGTGATGGGAAAAGAGAGTAGAGTGATTTATTTACATAATTCTATGTACAAAAAAATATTTTATACACATATAAATATATATTCACCTTTTACAAATATCAAATATATATTTACACAAATAAATTTTAAGTGATATTAATGTCTAGTTTAAGAGACACACGGTTATAATGTGACTTCTTTATGTCTGTTATAAATAAACTCTGCCTGCCTCAGATGTCCAGAGGCAAATAGACAGCTCTATATCCTCCGGCTTTCTGCACAGCCTCTTCCGCTGCAGGAACAGAACTGCTTCCACTAAATCTGTTTATTGCAGTGAGGTGATGGGCTGACGTAAGCCTCTGTGGATGGACAAAATAAATCTCCCTGCCATTAGGCAGAGAAAGGCAGGACACTCCCTAGTGGTGCCAGTAACCATACAGGGACCAGCTCCAATGTAACACCATGCCCGTCACGGCACAGTCCCCCAGGATGAGCGCATATCCCTGTGGCCCGTCAACCAATGCTTGCTGTCCATTTTAAATTACATCCCCTCTTCCTTAAATACAAAATGAGTCCGCTGTGGTCCTCCGTTTTCATTTTGATTTTAAAGTTTTAGGCTGCGTCCGAAATCACGTACTATGTGAGAAGGTACTACATTTGAATTTGAACGAACTTCGCAACTTGTTTTTCACATATTATATAGTTATATAGTAGAGAAGTATTTGATTTTGGACGCAGCTTTAGTCATTTTGCTGTGTGTTTTAGTAATTTTTATTCGTTTTTTTAATATGTTTATATAGTTTTTATACATTTTTTATTTCACTTTTAGTTACTTTAGCACATCAAGTTAAAGAGGCCATATTATGTTAATTTAAAAAGTCTTGATTTTGGGGTCTACTAGAATAAGTTTTCATGTTTGAATGTTCAAAAAACGTATATTTTTCATATATTTTACATTGTTGCAGAGCACAGTGTGCTCTGATTTACCATAAATGTTTCAACACACTACTAACGCAACTCAACCAGGCCTTTTTTTTTTTTTTTTTTTTTTGCATATGCCTTGGGCAGGAATTATTTAAATGAGGAATACTCTGAGTGAATATTCCCAGAAGAAAACTCAAGACTACAATTGAGGCGTTTCAGGGAGTTCAGAAACAGTGCTTACTGATATAAAGAATAACTCCCTTTAAAGTAGACATTGTGCTTTGTAACTTTGCAGACCTTTTTCATGTTCAACCAGCAACATTATACACTTGAAAATGTAAAAAAAAAAAAAAAAAAACCTTAATAGGTCCTCTGTAAACTAAATGAAATTGAAAAATGTTGCCTTGGCAATTAGCTGGAATAAAATGTTTTTTCAACATTTATTTAATTTCAGGTAACGAAAATGCTTTAGTTCTAGTTTACTATAATAGGCCTTATGCTGAATGAGACATGAGCAAACAAGAAAACAGGTCTCACTGCATCCGCTTGTCAGAGAAAGTGTTAATGGCAGTACAAACTGATGACGATATCTATGGAATTTTAAGGTAATCAGCTAACCTTGCTAGTTCTATTTATTGTTGCTGTTGTATTTGAATATTATTTAAATATCTATAAAAAAAAAAAAACTAGATATCAATTTGCATATGCAGTGTACATAGTTTAGGCTCATCTTTGCTCACTTCTTCAAAGGCAAATTGAGTAAAACATTTCAAATGGCTGACAATGGAAACTGCAAAAATTGTGAACCGCACTGAACTTGATGGAAACAAGCCAATACGAAGCACATACAAAAGACCTGCATCAGAAGCTATTCAACCTGTTGTACAGAATACGGAAGTTTGTTGTGCATAACCCCCATAAACCTGCTACTAACCAATAATTTAACTGATACCTAGATAGCACTGCACCATCCCTGTATAAGAAAATACCTTGTGATGATATGACTTTTTTCAAATATTTGAAATGTAAATGCAACGGAACTAAATAAGTAATGCAATAAATCACTGGATCCTGATATTTACTGATGTTGCCTCTCACAAAACCATCTAACAATGCAAATCCATTTCATCACACTTCAAAAACAACCAAAACTAATAGAGCAACATCTCTAGGCAAATACGATACAGACAGTGGCAATCATGTACACTAGACTGCTATATGTACTGCTATAAATAAGGATCAGTGTCCCCACTGTATGCTTTGCTGGAGATGAAGTAGCTCCCTCTCCACCCCGTTACACCTCCAAAGTACCAGCCCGGTTGTAATATTGGAGCGCAAGCCAGACCCCCTGCATCCAGACCCCTGTTCTGACTGCAGGCAAGATTCAAAGACATAATTTATCTATGTACAGGACCTCCGCTACACTGCCTGTTCCAGGGTCAAGCAGACCAATTTGCTTTTCCACTCAATTCCACTGAGGTTTTTGTCAACGACAGCATTAAAATGACAAAACAATAGGCTATTTTCTTTTTCATGTCACAGACCATGGCCATATGCTTTATACACTCACCTAAAGGATTATTAGGAACACCTGTTCAATTTCTCATTAATATTAATTATCTAATCAACCAATCACATGGCAGTTGCTTCAATGCATTTAGGGGTGTGGTCCTGGTCAAGACAATCTCCTGAACTCCAAACTGAATGTCAGAATGGGAAAGAAAGGTGATTTAAGCAATTTTGAGCGTGGCATGGTTGTTGGTGCCAGACGGGCCGGTCTGAGTATTTCACAATCTGCTCAGTTACTGGGATTTTCACTCACAACCATTTCTAGGGTTTACAAAGAATGGTGTGAAAAGGGAAAAACATCCAGTATGCGGCAGTCCTGTGGGCAAAAATGCCTTGTTGATGCTAGAGGTCAGAGGAGAATGGGCCGACTGATTCAAGCTGATAGAAGAGCAACTTTGACTGAAATAACCACTCGTTACAACCGAGGTATGCAGCAAAGCATTTGTGAAGCCACAACACGCACAACCTTGAGGTGGATGGGTTACAACAGCAGAAGACCCCACCGGGTACCACTCATCTCCACTACAAATAGGAAAAAGAGGCTACAATTTGGACATTCAGATAGTAGAGTCAGAATTTGGCATAAACAGAATGAGAACATGGATCCATCATGCCTTGTTACCACTGTGCAGGCTGGTGGTGGTGGTGTAATGGTGTGGGGGATGTTTTCTTGGCACACTTTAGGCCCCTTAGTGCCAATTGGGCATCGTTTAAATGCCACGGCCTACCTGAGCATTGTTTCTGACCATGTCCATCCCTTTATGACCACCATGTACCTATTCTCTGATGGCTACTTCCAGCAGTAGTACCATGCACCATGTCACAAAGCTCAAATCGTTTCAAATTGGTTTCTTGAACATGACAATGAGTTCACTTTACTAAAATGGCCCCCACAGTCACCAGATCTCAACCCAATAGAGCATCTTTGGGATATGGTGGAACGGGAGCTTCGTGCCCTGGATGTGCATCCCACAAATCTCCATCAACTGCAAGATGCTATCCTATCAATATGGGCCAACATTTCTAAAGAATGCTTTCAGCACCTTGTTGAATCAATGCCACGTAGAATTATGGCAGTTCTGAAGGCGAAATGGGGTCAAACACAGTATTAGTATGGTTTTCCTAATAATCCTTTAGGTGAGTGTATATATATATGCTTTAATTTGGTTTAAGGTTTTTTATTTAGAATAAAACTATTCAGTGAGTAACAATTTGAAGAATATTTGAACTTACCCCGTCAACACAACAACAAAATCCATAATATTCCACCCATTGTGGAGGTAGGAGCCTTTATGAAAAGCAAAGCCTAGAGCGATGATCTTGATCCCGGCCTCGAAGCAAAATATTCCGATGAAGTAGGGTTCAGTGTCATCCTGTCAAAAGACACAAGCAGTTATTCATACAAAATAAGACACAAGATGCAAGTTTACAATGAAAACGAAGTATAAAGAGGAACATAAATCTCTCAGTGGCAAGCACACTGAATATTTTACAACTTTCATTAAACTGATGTTCTTCCATAGAACACTAAAGCAGCACAATACAGTAAAATAAAGCAAATTAAAGTAGAAGAATGGGAAGCCTTTTAATACAAAACAGTCATTTTTCAGTATATTGTCAGTATAAATATTCAAAGCAAATAGCTCTAATAGCAGAGTGGTGCTATTAGAATTGCAGTTCATAAGTGAAGCTCATATTCAATACCCTGACTATATGGAAGTAAATAACTGATGTTCTTGAGACAAAAACAAATCAAATGCAAGCAATAAACTTTTAAATTATTATAGCATATGTACACATTTATGAAATCTCAGAAGAAATATACGTAATATAGAATAACACAATATTTACTATAGACACTCAGATGTCAATCAAATGTCAAGCACCAACAAAGATCTGTGGATCAACTTAGTAGGGCAGTTAAAGGATCCACTGTTGAATGACTGACAGCAGCTCAAAAAGGATTTTAAAAAAAGTGTCTGCTAAATGAATCACATAAATGTGGGCTGCACAAAATGTAACAACTGCTACTTAAACCTTTGGTGAAACAAAAAAAAAAGTTTCGAAAGCAAAAGCTATCTGCATCTGAACAAAAAAATTCTGATTTTATATGGTAATGCTGCAAAAGAGGCTAATACATAATAAGGGTGCACAAAGGATGATTATAAAATTTTAGTGTGATTAATGAGGGAAAGTTCAACTCACCAGCCGCTTTGACATGGGTGTCTTGTCTAAAGCTGGTAAATGCTGTTCTAAGCCCAGTACAATGCAGTTTGCTATGATGGTGGCGAGAATCATGTACTCAAATGGAGTGATGGTGTTAAGGAAAGAGCCCATGGGATACAAATAGTTAGAATTAATTCACAGCAATAGCATGATCATTAAGCAATTTTGGAAGCTATGGCAGAAATCAATAAAGAATAGTATAAAGAACAAATGAAATTGATTTAATGCTGCATCTATGGGAGTTACTGAGACTTCTTTAGTACAATATTTAAAAATGCACCCTATACGATAACGCTAACAAGAACTACTGATAAAAATAATCTCAGTTCATCTCAGGTAGTTTATGGCTCTGTCAAGAGCTGTGTGTGAACTGCATCATTCCTCACAAAGCTGCTGGTTAGTGGAGAGGAGGATAATTATTTCCCGTGGCACTCCTCTAAACACATTTGCGTCAGACTAGTAGACTCATTGTAGTCTGAGCATAAAGACATTATAAACAAATGGGGGAATTTCATTAATTATACTCCCTTAGCGCTTGAAATTGAAAACTGAAAACTGATACTTGAGAACTGGGACAAAACAGATAAGAAAAATGAAGAAGAAAAAATAAGTATTTTGGATTAATTTTGATCAGCATGTTCAGATATATGTTTGAGTACAATTTCCATTTCTCACAAAACGCGTTTTAGCCACCATTATGGTTCAAACTGATTTTCAGCTCAGTCTGATTTCATTTTAATTGGAACGATTTCACAGGTGAGGTCGGGCAGATGAAGTTGTGAGACATGTTTTGTCCCGTATCTCAAGGGTCAATGATTAGCAATGGATTGTTTGTTGAAAAAACTCATTACTTGACTGTTTGTGACTACAAAGAGAAATTGATCACATATTTAACTACGTTGGCCATCTAATATTAATAATACAGTCAAGCTGGACACCAAATATAAAGCCTGCTGCAAATAGACACATTTTTGCCAGATATTGGTAAACAAGGCAAAAAAAAATTACAGCTTTTAAATGCTTGCTTGTTCATTAAATGTTAAGTTAACAAAATCTAATCTTTATTCTCTTGTGGTAAACTATTCAGGCGCTCAACGGGCCTCCATCATTTGCGCTTTTCTTAAACACGTAGGCGTTTCAGCACCTTGGAGAGCGACTAAAACAGCCCCTAAACTGTTCCACGTAAAAGGGAAATACTCAGTTTCTCGGAAGTCGGAACCATCCAAATTTGAGAACCGCCGGTTGGGCCTTGGGAATGATATTAGCGCCCATAACTTTTAAGCACTAAACTGTTCCGGTTAAATTGGCTAGACTATCAACTTTATTGTTTTTAGACTGTATCCTTCGACATAAGCTGCGAATGCTTTTATATTATAACGTACAGAGTAGCAGCAGGTAAATCTCAGTTACTTTATGACTGGTATTCCCAGAGGCAATTCTCCAGAGACTGCAAAGCAATTTAGGCAGCCCAATGCAAGGGCTGTTTTGGTTGCCATGAGCGACAGAGACCGAGTCTGGTTTCCTGACTGAAAAGAATCAATACCGCAGTAGTGACTGGATGTGAAAAGGACAAAAACAATAAAAACTCTAAATGGCATTTCACTTCACGAGACTTAGCCTACATTAGTCTATATGTCAAACAGTCGCGAAATACATTGCGCATGCTAATCGCAAGTATCAGCTACTTAAAGAGCTAGTTTCCGGGGTTATTTTGTGAAAGGAATATCCGACTGACCCCCTCATAATGTTTGCTTCATCAGCGAGACACCACCCTGCATAGGCTAATGCATGTCACTTCAGTCCAATAAGAGTGAATGTAACAGACACAACTTTTACATAACTTGTATGTTGAACAAAACGATACCTCTATTTCCGGCAAAGTTTTGCGATCTTAACTAGCATATTAAAACACTGATACTAGGTGAAACCGAATTACTGCTTATTACAAACCGCTCTTTTTACAGTCATATTAGGCTATTTTACCCTCTTACAAGTGCCTGTGATTTGTGTAAAGGATATGGCCACTCTGTTATTTTCTTTGCATATTTCCGAATGATATTATCTTCGCTGAAGATGAAAAGAGATCGGTTGACCGTGAGGCAGTTCTGTTTGACCGGTATTGGGTTGTATATGGCCATTGTCCGGGCTCTCTGGGCCATTGTTTGCTTATACATCCTCGGTCCGCTCGGGGGACCTGGCTGCCGGTTGGCCCCTCTGCCTGGACCCGCTGGAGAGCCACCGCCTCCATAGCGGGTCGGGAGATCGTCTTCGAAGCGAGCCATTCTAGAAACGCGCAGATTTGACTATAGAAATCCAAATTCACATCAGACAGAGTGTAAATTAGAAGCATCACAACGCGCGATGTAGTTCCAGCCACGAGTTCTTCTCATCCGTACAGGTCTGGCATCCACAAGAGCTTAGCCACCACATACACAAAGAGTTGCTTAAAGTATTCCAGCCATTCAGAGCACATCTAAACGCATCTCTGTTATGAAAAGGACGCCAGTTAAAGTTTATCGCTCCATGTTACACAATCCATCAAAAAGCGACCGGTCATATCCCAATAATGATCCTTTTCACGCCTCACTCGAAGGGTTTAGATAACCAGCCATGTCATGAAATAAGTCCTATCAGAAAAGGTGCCTTTACAAAGTGTGTTGCGATTGATTGAATGGAGTCAAGCCCACAGATTGGAAGATCCTGCTTCCCTGCGCGCGATGCTGTTGCAGATGCTTCGATGTTTTCCTCCGATCTTGCCTGCACTCTTCGCTCTAACAGATGATGACACGCGCAGTCCGTCGCCCTCGTGTTTTTGTCGTTGAAATGAAAACGAGCAAAGGACATTAACACCCTTTTTCCACTAGACCGTAGCCTGGCAATGAAATTTTAACCGATTTCTGCAGCCGCTGCTTCTTCTAAATCAGATCACGTGACTGTGAAGCAGTCTGTCAGTGGCTCCACCTGTGCCGCTACAGTATCCATGGCACTGGGGCAAGAGGGGAAAATACAGCTTGTCCTCGCTTCAGACTCCAGCAGTTCATTAAACAGTTACTCGAATGGTTTTAATGGTTACTTTAAAGCAAGTTAACAAGAATATGGCACATTATATGGTGCAACGGTGGGTTTTTGCAGCTGCACTTCCCACAACTGTAAACAGATCGTTGATTTTAAAAAAGGGTGGAACCGCTGTTGGGTGGGGTAAATCAGGACATTATCTCAAGACTGACGCCTTTCGGAAGGTCTTCGATCTCTTTCAGATTTAACCCTTCAGTAGATCTGAAGCCTACTCCTAAAACCCGGAAGAAAATTGGCGTTTTTTTGAGACATGGTATCCCACGGGAATTTCTAATGTTTTTTTCAAATGGAGGTTTCGATTTGAATAAATTCAAGTCTGCGTTTTACATTACATGAAGATACTTTCGCGATTTGCTCTACTACATAATTTACGTACCTCAAATTACGTGCTTGAACAATAACCTTTGTAAATGTAGCTACTCCTATAATACCTTGCAATTGATGCAAGCATTGTAATATAATGCCTTGCACCGTTTTTAAAAGCACACATGCAGTGGATTTGACTTTGCGTTTAAGATATAGCTGCATGGCATTTATGTGTTAGAACAAAACGTGAAATTTACTTTGAAAAATACTTTGATCAAAAACCCCAGTGTGCTTCAGTGAAATTCAGTGTGCTGACGACATGACTGTACAGCTGGTTGCTTTGAGCACATTATTTTACTCGTTTTCAGTAAAGAATATTAAAATACTACATTATGTTTAAATACTACAAAACAAAAAAATGTATATATACACTACCATTCAAAATTTTAGGATAGTATGATTTTTAGAACTCTCTTGTGCTTTGTTTAATCAACTAAAAATACATTAAAACGAGAATGTTGTAAAATATTATTACTTTTAATTCTATTTGAATATATTTTAAAATTGCATTCATTCCTGTGATGGTTAAGGTGAATTTTAGCAGCAAATAGCCTACTCTACATTAGTCTTCAGTGTCACAAGATCCTTATAAGAAATCATTATAATATGCTGATTTGGTACTCAATAAATATTTATTATTATTAGCAATGTTGAAAATAGTTGTGCTGCTTAATATTTTTGTGGTAACCGTGATATACATTTTCTTTCAGGATTTAGTTCAAAAGAGCAGCATTTGTTTGAAATATAATTTTTTTTAACATTATAAATGTCTTTACTGTGAACATTTTGATACATTTTAATTTGTCATACATCTCATTTTATTATTATAATTAATTATATTTGATGAAGTGACAGATGAAGCACACTATGAATGTTACATATACCTGTAATGCATAAACAAATTCATATTGAAATTTGTGTGCGAAGACAGTATGAAAGATAAATTACAAATGACCAAATTAATAATTAAAAACATCACTGAAAGCTTTATTTCTCAGAGGTATTACATTACAATTCTGTGAAATTAAAATTCTTTGTGAAATTTCAATAAAAACAAATTAGAAAAAGCCCTGATCTCTGCTCCTGAGAAGACAGAGTTTAAAAAACGTGTTCATCTGTTCTACTAATTATTTAATTTTATTCATGATAATCGGCTTAAAACCCTTAGTTTTTAATACCAAGTTTTTAAAAATGTATGCCTAAAATGTCAATTAGAAATGTCTATTATGCTAATGTATATATCTTATACAATTAAGGAGCCGCTTCATCATCCTAAAAAAAATCCTGCGAGACATGCATTCAGATACAAAAGGCCATTGATTAAAATTCTTATTACAAAACGTCCTCAATGGCACGGTGATAAAATGATGCTGTATCTCTACACAAATTGTCCTCCCTTGGAGCTGAGATTCAGGAAATTATGCGTTGCACTCCTGACCATATTTATTTGTTAAAGGCTTCAGCATATCCTGCTGTATGCGTGGAGGGCTCAAGGTTGAGTAATTGATATAGCCGTGTTAGCTGACCGAATGTGTTCCACCTGAGCAGCAGTCTGATCACCGAGCATTCGGACTGAGCAGTCTGCGTGGTTCTGGCCCGGAACGGTCTCAGAGTATCTACATTTCGCAGAGCCACACTGACAACGGAAGTACTTTTTCTTAATTTGCCAATAGGTATCACCATAGTCAAACCTGATGAAAGAGAAAATAATGTATAAATACGACAAATAATAAGGGATAAAAAAAGGTGCTTGAGGTTTATAAAAAAAAAAATAATAATTTATAAAGATTTACCCAAGCTCGTTTCCAGCTTGAATAGGCTTGCTTGCATAGAGTGCAATTCGAGGAAAGCGCATGTCCTGGTGTTTGGTGAACACGCGGACAGGGAACAGATTGGGTTCGCAAAGATGATTCATAAACCTACCAACATTACCATAAAATTGGGCATCAATGCAGTAGACCTCTCCAACCTAGAAAAAAAAGTCACCATTAAATACACACAAATATGAAGCAAATCAAAGGAGGTGTGCTTAAGCTCCATCCACATATTAATATACTTTAGCGCCCCCTGGAAGTCACAAGTATGAAATGCACTAAATTTGAGGAGGGGTGTATTTCAGCAAAATTTTGCCAGGACAAACTTCTAAACTTGCCTTATTGTCTAGGTTGAACATGTACGAGTCATTTTCCCGAACATTAGCTTCTCCATCTGAAATGATTTCACCTGCAAACCTGCACACAGAGCAAAATCCTCAGGGCAAAAGTATTGGACCAAAACAGCATGAGATTAATCATGTCTGAATAATTAATAATTCCCCTAATGGCTTTCATTTTTGTAGCAAATTTCATTAAATTGATATCCTTGACACTGGAGTCAGTAGGAACACAGTAGGTTCTTCAGAACACAGGCTGTAGTGTGTGTAATCTTTTCACAGTAAAACACTTATATACCAGGTTAAAGGGATAGTTCACCCATCACTTACTTACCCTCAAGTTGTTCCAAACCTGTATGAGTTTCTTTCCTCTGTTGAACACAAAAGAAGATACTTTAAATAATGTTGGTAATCAAACAGTTGATGTTAGCCTTTTTTTTCCTTCTATGGAAGTCAGTGGCTACCGTCAACTGTTTGATTACCAACATTATTTAAAGTATCTTCTTTTGTGTTCAACAGAAGAAAGAAAATCATACAGGTTTGGAACAATATGAGGGCGAGTAAGTGATGACAATTTTCATTTTTGGATGAACTATCCCTTAATATTTAACGACAATTATAATAAGCCATTTAAAACAGTGGTTCTCAACCAGGTGTAAAGCAACTGATCTAAAGAGAGGGACGTACTCGCATACAAAGGTTCCCTCAGGAATATCCTGCAGTGCTCGGACCCCCCAGCCCAACTTCTCAGTCCTAAACACCTGCAGTCTCACCCTGAGGATGAGAAAATTATGAATTTATGAAGAATATGAGTGCATAAATTCAAAGTTTACAACACATTCAGAGAATATGCAATAATACATATATATTAGTTATATTACTGAAGGCCATTCTGTATCACTCTATTTCGACATGTTCTCCAACAGGAACAGGCGTGGTTACACTCAAACAGCAACGGTGGATCTTTCCTGCAGAACTCTTTCAGCAAGCGGCCATCCTGGGTACCAAGAAACCGTAAATACAGATTTTAAGAATCATTAATAATAAGCATTACTCATAACACAAGGCTAAGATGACATCACAGCATAGTCATGGTTAGTGAGTAGTAACATGTTATGGAGCAGCTGCAAAAGAGCCAGGACTGGCATCAATTGTTTATATGTCACTATATTATTACCATATTCTGCTTAAGTGAATAATTTAGCACTAGCAGCATCTTACCTTGTCATACCAACAGCGCATGCTGAGCTGGCCACAGATACAGCTGCTAGACGCACAGTCATCTTTACAACTGCAGTGCTATTCCGGTGAGTGAGAGAGATGAGCATTTCATTTAACTATAATAACAGCATTTACCATGTTATGGCTTTTGCACCATGACAGCCTCTTACCTGTAAGTGAGTTATGTTTTCATCTATATTTACTTGAGATGTAAAACAGTTCTCTGGAACATATTTGAAACTGGGGCAGGGCTCATGGTCCACCCCATTCACGCAGGGCACAGGGATGTCCTCATAGCCTCGCGACACATCTCTGAAAAACCACACACAGAACAGTCCCACGAGTGACATAAGATTTCCCCACATTCTGTGTCAAAAATTTAATGGATTTTGAGGCCAAATCTTCCTTCTAAGCTGCACATGTTCAGAAATGTATGGAAACTATAGATTTCTTGAAGTCAAGCTAAATGAATGGGATAGTGATTCAGCTGTAGCTTTCATTCTTCAGTTTTCATTGATTTTCAGTATGGATCTGAAGCTGCAACAAATCTTTTTGGAAATATGCAGTACTGATTAATTCAATTCATAGCACTTTCAAATGCAATATCAATCAAGAGTAGCAAAATAATATTTCACAAAACATTTTTTTAACTTTTGGTGTATTATCAATATAAAAGAAATGTCTAGTGTTTATCAGTATAAACTTATCTTGCCAAAAGTTGTTTTAGCTTTTCTTGAATCATCTTAAGGAAGAAAAAAAAAAAAAAAAAAACAGTAAACAGTAATACATCTAGATCAGGGGTTCTAGGGGGGCGACTATTAATATAGTAATCTAACTAGCTAAAAAACATAATATCAAACTATAAACTAAAATCATATTTCTTTTTATTTTGCCTTTTTTATTGAAGAACATAAACCGAGACAAACTAAATCCATGGTGCTTGGAGAAAGAACAGAACTTCTAAAACTTCTGCGGTCAAACCCTGATCTGATCCAAGATCTAATCCACGTGTTCTTGCATTACCTGCAGAGGAGTCTTTCTCTGAGGCTGTCTCTGCCTCTTCTAGCATCTGTCAGCTTCTTATTGGTGTTCAGGATTGTCCACATTTTGGAATTTATAATACAGCAGTCCAAAGGAGTCTCGCCATCCCTGTTCTTCAGATTTACATCTGCTCCTCGAGACAGAAACAGCCTAGAGACAAAGCTTCAGATTATTCCTGTACAACTGACAGATTCAACCACAAACCTGTCAGTTCTCTGATGATACTGACATTAGTTAGCCTGGATGCCACCCAAACTTAGCCCCGGCCACAACATTTGAGGTCAGGAAGTTCGGTCTGGACTTGATCCGTTGTGGAGCAACTATGCTCGAACCAGAGCTGTTCGGACCAATCAAATTGTCAGGGCAGGCTTTATACGATGATGGACAGATGATCAACAGTTACGTAATCATCCACGTCACCAAAAATTGCTTGGGTTGAATTCGTTCTAATTCTAAACAGAGAACTTGTTCGTATATGCATTCACCTTTACTATTTCTCTCAAAAATGATGATCGTGTTGGGAACTACTCTGTGTATCCTGAAATTCTTTTTACAACACCAGCAAAGATCGTTTACACTCATCTTCTTCTACTACTTCCAGCATGCGTGCATTAGAGTTCTGTTGACAACTATGCATCGCTCAAGTCAACATATGTCACTTACTCCGTTGCTCTGATTGGTTATAGGTCTAACCAATTAATAGTTCGGTTGAACACGCCACATAATCACAGCCCAATGGAGCAGTATCAGACTCATATTCTGACTACAATCTGAGTATGACGACGTCAGGCTAGACATTAGTGCCGTAACACGCCAAGCTGATGGTCAGCTATCGGCCAGCGTCGTTGGGACTAGTTTCTCCGGTGTGTCCCACACATTGGCTGTAGTCGGGCTCACGACGACGGCAGTTCAGCTGATTCAGCATGTTGAGATCACTCTGCTTGTGGTTTGTGTATCTGAAGTCCTAGTTTTGATTTATCTTTTTGAATGACAAATATATAGACTACTGATACAGACAGTTATTTCTTTACATGCTGTGCTAATGCAGCTGACGCGAGGTGACAACACAGTTGGCTTTTCTCGCCGCTAGTTCTTTGATGTTAGCTTGGTGAGTCACGGCCTTTATATTAATTCAGGGATTCCCAAACTGGAAGGTTAGTGAGCTGAAGAAAAGCCTATATTAAAGTAAATAATTAAAAACGCAAAATTAAAATAGTGTACATTAAAAACAATCAATCAAAGTGAAACAATTTAATGTTTTAATTTAATTAAAACGTTTACCTGCATGTCATGTGACCATTAACAGTTTACTTCACTTATTTTCTTCCACTTCTTTATTTTTTTTTTTTTTCTACTTGACTTGATTTATTTATAATTCTACATTTTATATATATATATATATATATATATATATATATATATATACACACATATATATATACACACACACACATATACACACACACACACATATATATATATATATATAAAAATCTATTTCTATTATAATTTCCTCCTTGTGTTTTTAACTGTGAATTTGCACTGTCCATGGAGCGGACCTGTTTACATTTCACTGCCGGTTGTATATTCTGTATATAACTGTGTGTGACAAATAAAACTCTTGAACCTTGAATCAGAGGTTGTGAATATGCAAATTAAACAATCTCGTGAAGTGATTTAAGCAAATATTTTAAATCAAAGCGGTTCGGCTAACAAAAAAAAAAAAAAGTTTGGGGATCCCTGGATTAATCTATTAATTCTGTATAAAATGTTAAGATTTATGTTAATAGGGAGCATAACACAGAGACTGTGTAAATAGGAGGTGGACCACTAGTAAAAAATAAATGAGACAGTAATGCTCAAAATTAAGGGCAATATATTTAGGAAATTTCAGTTATCCAATACATCCAAAAGTCACTCATTCAAGCAGATATGAGATGTATTTACGCTCACCTAAAGGATTATTAGGAACACCTGTTCAATTTCTCATTAATGCAATTATCTAAATCAACCAATCACATGGCAGTTGCTTCAATGCCTTTAGGGGTGTGGTCCTGGTCAAGACAATCTCCTGAACTCCAAACTGAATGTCAGAATGGGAAAGAATGGTGATTTAAGCAATTTTGAGCGTGGCATGGTTGTTGGTGCCAGACGGGCCGGTCTGAGTATTTCACAATCTGCTCAGTTACTGGGATTTTCACGTACAACCATTTCTAGGGTTTACAAAGAATGGTGTGAAAAGGAAAAACATCCAGTATGCGGCAGTCCTGTGGCGAAAATGTCTTGTTGATGCTAGAGGTCAGAGGAGAATGGGCCGACTGATTCAAGATGATAGAAGAGCAACTTTGACTGAAATAACCACTCGTTACAACCGAGGTATGCAGCAAAGCATTTGTGAAGCCACAACACGCACAACCTTGAGGCGGATGGGCTACAACAGCAGAAGACCCCACCGGGTACCACTCATCTCCACTACAAATAGGAAAAAGAGGCTACAATTTGCACAAGCTCACCAAAATTAGACAGTTGAAGACTGGAAAAATGTTGCCTGGTCTGATGAGTCTCGATTTCTGTTGAGACATTCAGATGGTAGAGTCAGAATTTGGCGTAAACAGAATGAGAACATGGATCCATCATGCCTTGTTACCACTGTGCAGGCTGGTGGTGGTGGTGTAATGATGTGGGGGATGTTTTCTTGGCACACTTTAGGCCCCTTAGTGCCAATTGGGCATCGTTTAAATGCCACGGCCTACCTGAGCATTGTTTCTGACCATGTCCATCCCTTTATGACCACCATGTACCCATTCTCTGATGGCTACTTCCAGCAGGATAATGCATCATGTCACAAAGCTCGAATCATTTCAAATTGGTTTCTTGAACATGACAATGAGTTCACTGTACTAAAATGGCCCCCACAGTCACCAGATCTCAACCCAATAGAGCATCTTTGGGATGTGGTGGAACGGGAGCTTCGTTCCCTGGATGTGCATCCCACAAATCTCCATCAACTGCAAGATGCTATCCTATAAATATGGACCAACATTTCTAAAGAATGCTTTCAGCACCTTGTTGAATCAATGCCACGTAGAATTAAGGCAGTTCTGAAGGCGAAAGGGGGTCAAACACAGTATTAGTATGGTGTTCCTAATAATCCTTCAAGATTCAAGATTCAAGAGTTTTATTTGTCACATACACAGTTATATACAACCGGCAGTGAAATGTAAACAGGTCCGCTCCATGGACAGTGCAAATTCACAGTTAAAAACACAAGGAGGAAATTATAATAGAAATAGAATAAAAAAATACTTATATATATATACACACACACACACACACACACACACACACGTAGAATTATAAATAATCAAGTCAAGTAGAAAAAAAGTTTTAAAAAAAACTGTGCAGTGAGTAAACTGTCGACTTATTAATATGTGGTTAACAAATGTATAAAGAGTATAATGTGCAAACAGGTTTATAACAGGTTGTTACACAGTAACAACGAGAACAGAAAGTGCAGTGCAATGTCAGTATGTCGATGTTTTAGGTGAGTGAGATCCTTTAGGTGAGTGTATATGCCTATGGCCTACAGAGAAACCTAGTGTGTTTCTTTGTTACTCAGATGGCCTAGAGTGAACTAACTTTCCTCAAAGGGAACATTAATAGTTCCTTTATATTTCAGGGTCTTGCTCCTAGTCATCTAGGTATACTCTACACTAGTAGTTCTACACTTACATTACACAGTCCAGCTGGTTCTGTCTGACAGCGATGTGGAGAGGTGAGTCTCCATGGATGTTCACAGCATGTAGGTCAGATCTCTTGTCAAGCAGCAGCTGAGCAATCTCATCACAGCCAGAGAACGCTGCCCAGTGGAGGCAGACATTCTCCTCCTAGAAATCAGACCACATGCAACATTCATCTCTGGCTGATATATTCTCAAATCTATCGGTATACTCTGCCATTCAAATGTTTGAGGTCAATAAGATTTTTTAATGTTTTTGAAAGAAGCCTCTTATACTCATAAAGGGCTGGTTCACACAGAACGCTGTTAAAAATGCGAGCCACAGGTCAGAGACTCGTCTTTTAAATGTTATACTTCTTTTAACTTGAGCACCGTGTCACACGTGAAACACTGCAAAATATGCGAGTGCAATGGTTAAAAGACATCCGTCTAGCGCGTGTTTACATTGAAAAACAATGGAAAAGTAGCGCAGTGGAATGGAAAAACATTTATTTTTGCATTATTGCATTTATATGATAAAAAATACTGTCAAAACAGTAATATTGTAAAATTACAATTTAATATAACGGTCTTATATTTTAATATAATTCAAAAGCAATGTGATAGCAAAGCTACATTTTCAGCAGCATTACTCATGTGTAACATGATCCTTCAGAAATCATTCTAATAGGCTGATTTGGTGCTCAATCATTTTCTATTATTAGCAATGTTGAAAAGAGTTCTGCTGCTTAATGTGCTTTTTTTGGATTCTAAGACAAAAAAAGGTTCAAAAAAATTTCTAAATATTTTAAATGGAAATGTTTTTATGGTCTCTTTTTCAATTTAATGCATCTATGCTGAATAAAAGTATTAATTTATTTTTAAAAATGTACTAAACCCAAACTTTTGAATGATAGGTGTAACTGCATGTTCACAGTCAGATTGTTCCACGTGCAAATATTTGTAGGCAGTGATGCATTCATGCAGTCTGATTTTAAAGATAATCAAACGAGGTGAGATAAATAAGTGCATGAAAAAACTGAAATACGCAGACACAGACCTTATCTCTTATTTGGACATCAGCTCCCGCCGAGATCAGCATCTTCACCTGCTCTAAATGCATATTCTCAGTAGCCCAGGTAAGAGGAGCCCATCCGCCATCATCCTGACCAGAGGAACCCATGGACCCACAATTATTACAACCCCTTTAATAACAGCACCTAAGCACTCCAGTATCCAGCATCTAACAGTGGGTAATTCTGCAGTTGAGTACTACATCCTCAAAACAAAACTAACAAATGAAAACTGTAATTTACTGGTAAATAATAAATATGGCATGTACACAAAATGTATATTGTATAAACTAATAGCAAACTTGTGCAGTGTTACCTTACAGTTGACGTCTATGGATGCCATGGAGAGGAGATACTGAAGCACACCTGTGTGTCCTCCTCTGGCTGCCAAATGAAGACATGTGGAGCCTCTCATATCCTGTAAGTTTGACATGAATTACTAGATTTTTGCTACATACAAATGGCATACAGTGGCTTACCTCATTAACTCAGCATGTAGTACAAGATAACCGTAGCAAAACATTTTGTATTTCACAGTTGACTGACAGATAAAGGGCTGCCAGCGTACCTTATGACCAGTAGAAGCACCAGCTTTCAGCAAGTATTTCACTGTTTCTAGATGATTGTTCTCACAGGCGTACATCAGAGGAGTTCTCTGCTCCACATCACACATGTCCAGGTTTGCACCAGCCTACAGAAAAGAGATCGTTCACATTAATAAAATTCAGTATTCATTAGAGCACATTACATTAGATGTAAATATAAATATAAGTAATTTAAGTTAATAAACATGTTATAATATAACGTAATGGCATTAGACTTCACAATACCGTCTTTTAAAGAAAGAAATTCATTTTAATTCAGCAAGGTTACATTTCTTAAAAAGGGACAATAATGAATTATAACACTGTTACAAATAAATTCTATTTCAAATATTTCTATTTCATATTTTCAAATGCTGCTCTTTTGCAATTTTCATTCATCAAAGAATCCTGAAAAAATTGTATCACCATTTCTACAAGAATAATTAAGAAGCATAACTGTTTTGAATTGTGATAAGAATGTTTTGAGCATCAAATCAGCATATTTGAATAGTTTCTGAAGGATCATGTGACACTGAAGACTGGAGTAATGATTGCTAAAAATTCAGCTGTGTCATTACAGGAAATTACATTTCAATATAAAATATATTACTATAGAAAATTATTTTAAATTGTAATAATATTTAACAATATTACTGTTTTTACTGCATTTTAGATCATATGCTTGTGGGGAGCATAAGACGCTTCTTTCAAAAGCACAAAAAGATTTATTTTTATTAACGATAGTGTATATTTAAAGGACCATAGATGACCTTTGAACGTGCACTGTTAACATATGCAGTACCTGCACTAGTATATGACAGATCTCTTTATGGCCCTCCTCAGCAGCACAATGCAGAGAAGTCTTTCTCTTTTCGCTGTCCATTCGCAAGTTTGGGTCCACACCTTCTACTGATTACCATCACAACAACCACACTTATCAATCACAAATCCTTTTGTACCATCATGCATTTTATATATAAACTAATTGCCTGAGAAAGGTCTTACCCAGCATATGCAAGATCCTCTGGAGCTCTCCTCTCTTAGCAGAGAAATAAAGCTGCTTTGGGGGCAGCTTGAATTTCTTATACCTTTAAAAATATGCAATAATTATTTTAAGTTTAGGTAAAAAAGCATGTCTACAAATGGTGAACAGTCAAATAAATATTAATTTATTTAATACATTAACTTATTTAACAATACCAGGACATGACAAAGATAGTAGTGATGAAAGACAGGGATGCTTACTTTCCATCCTCCAGTGCATTTAAAACGCTTTCCATTGATTCTTTAGCAGGGTCAACTGCTCCACCAACAGTTACAGAGTCCAGTTTATCCCTACTGTGAGAAACAATCATAACGAATAAATAACAAAGCAACCAGAGTGAGCAAACACATCACAACATTAGACAAGTGAAATAAGCTGGGAACAGGTACAGTTAAACAATCAAAACACCAGGATCTAAACTTACTCCATTAAGGCGGTGTCTCTTTTGTGCGCGGGCACAGCAGCTGTTGGCACTGCAGTAACACAGTCAGGTTTGGGGATCGTGACCTCCTTAGCATGACTAGCCTCCTCGCCGCAGTGGGGGCAGTAGACCTGACCTCTGATCAGCGACGCACAGCTCCGGTGAAAACGGTGAGAGATGTTCCCATCTGGCTGACACTCCATAAATGTCCCCTGGATTAAACAGACCGCTATAATATTAGTTTTGCCATTTCAATCTATCAGGGATTAATGTTCATAACCGAACTATTAAAAGGTGCACTCAGTAACATCATTAAAAAGTGTAGCCCCTAAAGGAATTAATATAATTTTTTAAAATCATGCACACCCACGAGACTGTAGTCATATCAGTGTGCTAAAACACTTATTAATCATGGCTGACTGCTAATAGCTGATAAAATGTGATAATTGCACATTTCTATAATGGCATCCCAAGTCCAACACAGAAACTATTCCCCTGATCTATTCCCCTGTTAATTAGAACAACAAAAAAAATGTATGATAAGTGCACCGTTTAAAAAAAAATACATTCATAATGTTGTGATGCTTCTCAAAAAAAAAAAAAAAAAAAAAATCACTTCATACACCACTGATTTTTTAGAAAGAAATTAATACTTTCATTTAACATTAAATTGATCAAAAAGTAGCAGTAAAGACTTTTACATGGTTACAAAAAATAATAATCTATTTCAAATAAAGGCTGTTCTTTTGAACTTTATGTTTATCAAAGGATCCTAAACAATGTCACTTTACACCAAAAATTTAAACAACATTGTTAATAAGAAATATTTCTTAAGCACCAAATCAGCATATAAAAGCTAAATCACACCGCACCGACAAATTGGCGTTTGTCAGGTCATGGAATGTCTGAGAAGTGATGTACTGTAATCTAGTGATTGTCCGTGTTTGTCGGCATCTGTCAATGTGGAGTGAACTGGCCTTTACAATGATTTCTGAAGGATCATGTGACACTGACGACTAATGGCTGCTTAATTTAGCTTTGCCATCACAGGAGTGAATTAACATAACTTTTGACTGGTAGTGTATTTTTCACTCACAGCCCTGCAGAAGAAACCACAGCCTGGGCAGCTCTGGTGTTTCACCATGCCTGCACGATGATCCTCACATAGCACAAGTAATGGAATCCTCAGAGAGGGACGCATCATTTCCTGCTTCAGAATCACCTTCCGACATAAACTCAACTAGCGGGAGAAAATCATACTGTCCAAATCATGTCCACTTTCTTGAAATCTATGACTCATTTAGTTATAAAAACACATTTGTATGATGCTATCACAGAGAAATTGCAATGTGCTAGTTATTGTCACACAAGTGTGTGAACGCAACTATATTTAGCACCCTAAAAATGATCATTGCAGCAGTGTGAATGTAGCCAATGAGTTCATTTTGTAACCTTTTGAGGATGGAAAATAAAAGAGGTGAAGCAAGTTCTACCTTTCCATCCACACTCTCTACAGCCATGCACTTGCCCTCAGCCAATGTTACTACATCCTGGTTCTTCGGTGTCTCCATACGACAGCTACACAGTGGAGGTTCCAACGTGTCATCAGCCTCCATGTTCTCTTTATCCTCCGGCAAACCTGAGAAACACAAAAACCACCTGCACTGTTCATTTTAAGTATAAATAACTGGGTTATGTACTTGAAAGTGGATCTCTTACTATTTTGGCTATTAGAACGTCCTATGCACTAAACTCTTCCTTCTCGCACTATTTCTTTCCATTTCTTCATGATCTAATATTAGATTAAGCGAATGTGCAACAAAAAGGTTGTTTATTTTTACACAAGGCTCTGCATGTATGTTGCCATATGATCTTACTGCCTCACAAAGTCAGAATGCTCTGTCTGAAACCTGTCTCTGCTCATTCTGAGACCAACCTATCAGATGAAAACAAACAGACAGGAAGTATACGCATTTCATGAGGTGACAGCATGAGATATACAAGAAGCAAGCAAGAAGGACCTCAATTCTATTGTCTTCGTGTGCAGATATCAACTACCTGTGGGAATTGCTGTGAACATGCTATCATGAGCAAAAGCATGTAGTGGCAGCTCTGTGTATTCTTCAGCGTGGCCTTGTGGAGCGTCCTCCGTTTCCTTGTTCTTGTGCGGTTCTGCTGCATTGTCTCTCTCATCCCTTGAAGTTTGCTTCTCTGGTTTTTCAGGACTAACTTTATTTTTGAATGCCTCCACAATGGACATCTGTACACCTTTGGATCCAGCTGTATGTGATGCCTCCTGCTGGGTTTGGAAACAAAGATCTCAAACGTTCACATTTAACTGAGACGGAAGACTCTATTTTCCACACATGGAAGTAGTCTCTAATGTGCTAGATATCAGACCTGCGCATTTGAGGAAGACAACGAGACATTCGGTTTCTTGGACACTTTCGGTTTCTTTTTGGGAACAAAATTATACAAGCCCATTTTTCTTTTCTTCTTCTTGGAGGCTGCAGAAGAATACAAACAAAGGGGCACGCCATTTGTTTTACTCTCTTGTGTTGTAAACAAAGAGAATTTAATTCAGCTTAGCTTTATAGCTAAACATCCCCACCTGTTTGTGTTGAGTCTTTGAGTTCCTGAGGTAAACTGAGATGCTGTGTGGGTGAGGACTCCACGTCTCTCTCATTCATGCTTTTCTCTCTGTTCATTGTCTTTGCACGTCATTGCATTAACAAAAACAGACATATACATATAATATATGAGTCTTTTTTTATTTTTTTTTATTAATACTTTTATTTAGTTAAGATGCATTAGATTGGTCCAAAGTGACAGTAAAGATATTTATAATGCTACAAAAACTATTTTAAAATGTGAAAATAAATGTTTCAAGCACCAAATCAGCATATTAGAATGATTTCTATCACACAGCACTGAAGACTAACATTTCAATACGTTACTGTTGCTGAAATAAATGCAGCCTTAGAGCATAAGACAAATGACCCTATTTGACCCTAAACTGACCTTAAACTGTTGAACGGTAGTAGTGCATATGTAAGAAATGTATGGAAGCCATTAATTGGGTTTTATTTTCATTACTATCAGAGGTTGATGAGGGGGGCATCACTAAGGTACTCATTAAACCTATTCATTGGGATCAGCGGAGAGGGGGTCCACCCATACATTTTGTCTGGCTCCATGAATTGTACTACCCACCAGTACAAATCTCCAACCATATTCAGAAATGTCTGTTCGTCCCCCGTGAAAAGATAATATGGAAATAATCAATAATCATGTTTTAATGCGCCTCCCACATTTATTACAATGATGCCTACATGCAACCAACTGCAGCTACAAGGTAAATAACATAAGCAAGCAAACAGCAGGCTACCTTCAGAGCAGATGGAGCTGGTGCTGGTCTAACCATCGTTTTCCAAGCCAAACGTGGAGGAGCAGGATTCACAGCTTTAAACTCCTCCGGCTCTCTCTGAGCATCCCCTTCGTGTCTGGCTGCAGGTAAGAACAAAGTAGGGATGCTCTTGGCAGCATTACCAGACTCAGAACTCTGTGTTTCTGGAGTATCTTGTTTATCTTGCTGGATAGAGCCATGATTTCCTGAGATTATGTTTTCAGCTGGTGGCTTGAGGGACGTGTGACCAGAGGGAAGCTGAAAGCTGGGCCTTGTGCTCTTCCTTTTACCAGGAGAGCTCTGTTGTTTACCAGCTTTTGAAGCAGCACCTAGGGATTTAGGCTTCCTGCCTCTTTTTGGAGGGTCCACGGGGTTGTCCATACCTACAACCATACCGTAATGAAATATAAAACACAAAGGTATGTAAACAAAGTGCGTTTTTAAAAAACAAGGGTATGTAAACAATGTAAATTTAACACTTGCTGTGAATAAAATCTGAACAAGAATACCAGACAGACACTGTTGTCATAAAATGCATTAACTGAACTCTTGCATAATGACAGGAACGTAATTATTTAGAACACTAATAACTTTTAAATCAATGAACTCACCTTTCTTGGACTTGGCCATGGCAGGGGGAACCTGGAGCAATCCAAGACCACCTCCAAGCTCCTTCCTCTGTGAGAATTTACAGTGTTATATTTTAAAATAGAACAATAAAACTGTTGGGGGTGCTAAGGTGGAAGTTGTCTCTAGCTTCAAATACCTGGGGGTACATATCAACGAAAACTTCACTTGGAAAACCAAATGCAGCAGCCTGGTAAAAAAGGCACACTAGAGGCTGTATTTTCTGAGGAGGCTTAAACGGGCTGGCTTGGGAACTACAGTTCTTACATCTTTGTATAGGTGTGTCGTGGAGAGCATTCTCACCTTGTGTGTTATAATGTGGTATGGGAACTGCTCTGTTACAGATAGGAAGGCCCTGCAACGTGTGGTTAAGTCGTCAGAGAAAATTGTTGGATGTAGTCTCCCGGCAATCAGTGACATATACATCAACAGATGCAGGACTAGGGCTGCCAGCATTATGAAAGACTTCTCCCACCCTGCCAATAGACTATTTGTCCCTCTCCCCTCAGGCAGGAGGCTGAGCAGCATCAGAACTAGAACAACCAGGTTAAAGAACAGCTTCTTCCCAGATGCTGTTAGACTTATCAACACTGCCACACTAGAGAACTGAAAAACTGAACTTTGTGTCTTAGTTACGTTGAATTTTATTACTAAGCTGCTAATTTTTCAGGTTTTCGTGTGTATATATGCGTGTATGATTGGTTATTGTTTCTATTTGTATTTATTTATGGTGAGGAGTTATTTATTTGTGAGTGGTTTTTAACCGGACCTCAGTACCTAATTTCTTTCCAGCTCATGTACCATGTTTTTGGAATTACAATACAAATCCTTAATCCTTAATATAAAAATAAATGTGACCAATTAATTAATTGTTTTTTAACACAAAACAACTTTTCAAAACATATTAGTAAAAAAATAACATGGCCAGTATATATACGCATACATATAAATTCTACATAAATATACAGTATATGCAAATCATTGTATGTTTGCAGTCTAATGGTTATTTATTAGTATGTTAAAAGGCAAAAATAGGAGAAATTACGGTTCTGGATAGATATATATATATATCAAAATCTAGCAAGCTGCCTACCTAGAGCATTTGGGGCATCAAATGTTGTCCTGATTACATTTCACTAGATTGAGATAGAGCCAACAAATCTGTATCTATGGCCCTCTAAAACGCTAAATTTGACAGCCTCGTAATTTCACGCGTCTTATTAAATGAGAAATATAACAACATTAGTTTATGTTTATGTCGGATGCAGCGCGCTCACTGTGGGAGGAATTACAATGAACAACATGAAACAATGTAGCTAACACAACACGCGCTTGACACCATCCAAAACAGCACAATTCTGTACGAAAAAATACATGCACCTACAAATACAGCAACATGGGGAATTTATCCACCAAAAAAAAAATAAACCTGCTTTGCTTAACCTTACCCGTTAACTTATGATGGTTTGCATTTTTTGTTAAATAAGGTTCATTCCGAAAGTTTAGAGGTTTGTCTTCCTCTCTTTACTTCCCTGCTACATGCGCCCTGCGACTGTCATGTGACCACACCGCGCCCTCTACTGGTAAGGGGAGAGGTTGAGGATTTGGTTGGGGTACACATTTGGTTGTAACACATTAATCCAACGTTACAAAATAAATGTTTCAAACAACTTCTTAGCAACAAAACCGACAGTATTTTATGTCAATATTTATCACTTTATTTAAGATTCACGTATCACACGTAAATTTAGACATTATTGTTTGTGTGTGTGGGAAACCTCAACAAATTGAGTCCAAAGAATTATAGAAATTCCTAAAATAAAGTGAAACACCCTGAAAGTTATAATATAATAACATGCACATCTCTAATGTGCAGCAGTTGGCACCTTAAGACCGAACTGTATCATTTCTCCTTTCTTCTTTATGGTACATATGACTATTGTTACTGTACTTATTAGCAAGCCCTACAATCCTGTTGGTTTAACTTTCTTATAAGATTCCTTCAATCTGCACAAGGCATAAATATAGCCATTAGAATTAAAGATTCATATCAAAGTAACGTCACTGATTCATTCACTTTCTGTTTAGAAGTACACTTTTTCAGTTAGTGCAATTCAACTGCAAATTGAATGTGTCTCTATACAAAAATGCATGACATTAATTTTCAAAAGAATTTTATTAATCTGTGCACTACATATAAATGTAAATCACTGCTTAAATACAAAAACATTTTAACAATCAAGTAGTGTGCAATAAAACTGTCTTAGGGGAAATACTATCAAAGTCAGAAAAGAATAATTAAATACAACAAAACTTTAATATATTCAGTAGTCACATATAATGAGGATGATGGGTATATCTAAACACAGTATAAAGTTACAATTTAAATTAGAACTGGATCCTTCTGTAGTTTATCAGGAACAAACGAATACAAGGTCATGCTAATAAAAGCATTTATACCTTTGGTTGTGTCTTTGGAAGCACAAATGTACAAAACAAGGGATAGTCTAATAGTAAAAGAGCACTTAATACTCTTCTATGATAAAACTTCTAAAAACAAGTTGTAAAAGAACTTTTGCAAGAGAGGAAGATCTAATTTCCAATGACTAAAATGAAAAGCAAAATTCCTGAAAAGCAAAAAAACTGTTTGGCATTATAGCTGCAAAACCACATCTGAAGTATTATATCAGGTTTAATAACAGAACTCAGATTTGAACTCAGATATTTACACATTTGGTTCAAAGGTGCTTGAGGTCTGCATCTATTATGAAGTCACAGAGTTGAATGTTTTTTTTTCTCCTTTCTTCTTTTTGTTGGGTAACATCCTATGTATTGCAGCTATCTTCATAAGAAGGTGGAGGTTCTGTCAACAAAAAAATCTAATTAATCATCAGGTAACACTGCATGATCAATGAAATATAATAGTAATAGAAATTCTACATTTTAAATATTAAAATGTAAAAGTAAGACCTGTTTCACATTGATATTTTATATGACGTGATCCAAAGGCTGAATCACATTCTATAACTAATAAACAAACTATTCAAATGTTTCAGTGCAAAGATTTCCCCATACCATGCGGATATGCTGAACTCCTATAGTTTGGAGGCAAGCTTGCTGAAGAAGACATTTGATTCATGTTTGTGTCTTGAGGGCTGGAGGTTGAACTGACGGCCAGAGCTGATGGGCCGTTGGAGTTCTGTCTCTGTCTGAAGCTGAGTCCAGGAGCGTAGCTGAATGCATTAGGGGACACTGGAGCCTGGGAACCTGACTCATGCTGGGGACTCTTTATCATTTCCCCGTTGTAGTTAGCCACACCTGGGAGTTCAGGGTACAGATCCGCTGGAGGCGCACTGGGGGACACATAGGAGCTACGAGGTCTAGGTTTGGGTGCAGTTTTTGGGGTTCTGCGTGGTGGCAGACTGGGAAAGTCTGATTCAGCGGGAGCAGCAGCAGGAGAAGGGGCAGTAGCAGGGGTGGGGTTGTTACGTGGGGCTGGCATGGGTGGAACCGGCCGGGAGGGGGAAGGACGAGTGGGATCCACTGCGACGTTTCCAATGTAAATGGGAAGAGTTAATGACGCATCTGGGAATTTCAAATAGACCTGAAGAAGCAGAAACAAATGTGCAAATGAGAGTCATTGAGAGGAACGAAGCAGGAAATACCAGATGTATTTTGCATGAACTTCTGATAAAATGTTGCCAGTGATTATGTACAGCCAGTTATTAAATGCTCAACAATGGAGCAGAACACTTACAGGACTCACCTGAATGTAGTAGCTGATATGGATGAGGTTTCCATCAGTCAGGGAGGACTGATGAAGTGTAGGTACAATTATCTTCTCTTTCCATACGGTTTTATTTCCACCCTTAACTCCAGGTCCTTCTACCTCCGCTACTGCCCGCAAGTCATATGTTGGCTTCTTGGTATTATACGTTACTTTCTGAAATGAAAAGATGAGCAATATACTATATCATATCAAGATACTGACCAAAGATGTAACTGCATATTCAACCACAACCATTGATAAACCCTTATCGGTCAACAACTAATCTGTGGCATCACGTCAGAGGAGGCAAGGGAGGCACAGCCTACCAAAATTGAGGTGGAAAATGGGAGAAGGACGATTTATGTTAATAAAATTCCCAGTCATTCATTTCATTTTATGTCAAAGAATGTGTATTTCTTGTTTGTAATTTTACCATTGTAACACCATAAAATATCACTGAAGTCAGAACCGCCGCTGCTGTTCAGAAAACTGCTAAGGAAGTCTGAGAGGATAGAGATGGCGAGGGGGTGGCAAATCCAGAGCCAATCACCATCAAGTAATTCACTTTCAGCAGTTAGGCAAGGCAAGTTTATTTATATAGCACATTTCATATACAATAGTAATTCAAAGTGCTTCACACAGAAAAGGAATTAAAATATTCATAAGAAAAAAAAATGATAACCTGAATCACTAAGTTCAGGTACCTCTTTCTGGAGAGGTAGAAAATGGAGTCGAGTTTTTACTACTTCTTAAAAATATTTGTCATGTAACTGTGCGTTTAAACAGTACCCTTGCATACAAAACTTCCTGGACTAACTCCAGGGCTAACTTTAAAAATATTTGTCAGGTAACTGTGTTTAAATAGTACCCTTGCAGACAAATCTTCCTGGAACCACCAGGGCTATACGGCCAAGTTATATTAGAGTGTTAAGAAAAATACACCAAAAAAATACACAGCAGAGGAGACTAGCCTCCCTTTGTATAACCAATCAATCATTGTAGAGACGTATATTACTTGATATTAGTTTGAACTGCTCCCACTGAAAATGTACCAACTACTTTATTTATGGAAAGTAGAGATACTAAATATTTGATCGCCAACAAATTTACCATTCAAACAGCAGCTACAAAATTAAAGGAAGGAGGACATATAGAGTACAGTACAGCTTCACTAAATGACCAAACGTGTTTTTGAAACACAGACATTTAAAAGGACAGAAGAATGAGTGAAATTATAATTTATATTTTCTTGCTGTATGTGTCATTGTCTTTTTTTATATATATATTTTTTATATTTTATGTCTAAAAGTGACCAAAAAAAAGCCATTTTAAATTTTAAAAATGTCCCCAGACTGCTAAAATTAGTGTGCCTCTGTGCCTCCTCCATTTTAAAATCCATGAGCCGCCACTGCTAACCTGAATAATGGGTGGACATACAGTACACTACCATTCAAAAGTTTGAGGTCGGTAAGATTTTCGAAATGTTTCTGAATCACTTGTACTACTCACCAAGGTTGCACATATTTTATCAAAAATACAGTACAAGAATAATATTGTGAAATATTATTACAATTTAAATACATTTTTCAAGCTTTTCCATTTAAAAATATTTTAAAAAGTGTGTGTGATCATTACTCCAGTCTTCAGTGTCATATGATCCTTCAGAAATCATTCTAATATGATTCCAATATCAAGAAACATTTATCATCATCAATGTTGAAAACAGTTGTGCTGATTGAAGGGTTAGTTCACCCAAAAATGAAAATCCTGTCATTAATTACTCACTCTCATGTCGTTCGAAAACCGGCAAGAACTTCGTTCATCTTCGGAACACAAATAAAGATATTTCTGATGAAATCAGAGAGGTTTCTGACCCCTCCATAGACAGCTATTTAATTAACACTTTTAAGGCCCAGAAAGGTAGTAAAGACATCATTAAAATAGTCCATGTGACTCCAGTGGTTCAACCTTAATTTTATGAAGTGACGAGAATACTTTTTGTGCAAAAAACAAACAAAAATAACGACTTTATTCAACAATTTCTTCTAGCCTGTGTCAGACTCTTGCACTGTTGATGCAGTGTGTACAGTGCAGTGCTTCCTAGTTCTAATGCGGAACGACTCTTGCGCATGAGGTGTTTCCACAAATTGTGAATAAAAACAGAATGCAATGATGTGGAAGTTTCAAATTTCAAGATTTTATTCAGAATACAACACAGATCTAATCAAATGTTTAAACTGAGAACATTTATCATTTTAAGGGACAAAATAAGTTGATTTTAAATTTCATGGCATCAACACATCTCAAAAAAGTTGGGACAAGGCCATGTTTCCCACTGTGTGGCATCCCCTCTTCTTTTTATAACAGTCTGCAAACGTCTGGGGACTGAGGAGACAAGTTGCTCAAGTTTAGGAATAGGAATGTTGTCCCATTCTTGTCTAATACAGGCTTCTAGTTGCTCAACTGTCTTAGGTCTTCTTTGTCGCATCTTCCTCTTTATGATGTGCCAAATGTTTTCTATGGGTGAAAGATCTGGACTGCAGGCTGGCCATTTCAGTACCCGGATCCTTCTTCTACGCAGCCATGATGTTGTAATTGATGCAGTATGTGGTCTGGCATTGTCATGTTGGAAAATGCAAGGTCTTCCCTGAAAGAGACGACGTCTGGATGGGAGCATATGTTGTTCTAGATCTTGGATATACCTTTCAGCATTGATGGTGCCTTTCCAGATGTGTAAGCTGCCCATGCCACACGCACTCATGCAACCCCATTCCATCAGAGATGCAGGCTTCTGAACTGAGCGCTGATAACAACTTGGGTTGTCCTTGTCCTCTTTAGTCCGGATGACATGGCGTCCCAGTTTTCCAAAAAGAACTTCAAATTTTTCAAAGTTTTCCACTTTGCCACAGTCCATTTTAAATGAGCCTTGGCCCAGAGAAAACGCCTGCGCTTCTGGATCATGTTTAGATATGGCTTCTTTTTTGACCTATAGAGTTTTAGCCAGCAGCGGTGAATGGCACGGTGGATTGTGTTCACCGACAATGTTTGCTGGAAGTATTCCTGAGCCCATGTTGTGATCTCCATTACAGTAGCATTCCTGTATGTGATGCAGTGCCGTCTAAGGGCCCGAAGATCACGGGCATCCAGTATGGTTTTCCAGCCTTGACCCTTACGCACAGAGATTGTTCCAGATTCTCTGAATCTTTGGATGATATTATGCACTGTAGATGATGATAGCTTCAAACTCTTTGCAGTTTTTCTCTGAGAAACTCCTTTCTGATATTGCTCCACTATTTTTGGCCGCAGCATTGGGGAATTGGTGATCCTCTGCCCATCTTGACTTCTGAGAGACACTGCCACTCTGAGAGGCTCTTTTTATACCCAGTCATGTTGCCAATTGACCTGATAAGTTGCAAATTGGTCCTCCAGCTGTTCCTTATATGTACATTTAACTTTTCCGACCTCTTATTGCTACCTGTCCCAACTTTTTTGGAATGTGTAGCTCTCATGAAATCCAAAATGAGCCAATATTTGGCATGACATTTCAAAATGTCTCACTTTCAACATTTGATATGTTATCTATATTCTATTGTGAATAAAATATAAGTTTATGAAATTTGTAAACTATTGCATTCTTTTTTATTCACAATTTGTACAATGTCCCAACTTGGAATCGGGTTTGTAGTTAGTGTCACCTTACCTGCATTAGACTGGCAACCACATGGCCTGTGGACTTCTCAGATTTGTTTTCAATCTCAGCGGACACTTTAATGATCTGTCCAGCGATATATCCTCGCATGTCACTCTCAGCTTTCAGAACCACTGTCCCATTCTTCACAAGCATATATGAGAAGTTCTTGGTTACAGAAGATGAGCTAGGTTCCTGCACAAAGCAAATAGTAATGTAAATCACTGGCACTAGATAACAGAGCAGATAGCATGAATATAAGTAATAAAATTAAAAGTGTATTCAAATTTGTGGTTGTTTTCTTTGGATATCTGTGTTGCACACATACCTGTATGCCAGGCACTTCATTCAGGTTGACTGTGTTCAATATAGAGAATGGCTTCTCTATCTTGTAGTCTTTTGCAAAACGAGGCGTCTCTATGAAAGCCCGAACTCTGTATATAATCTGTCCATAAGGCCCTTCAAATGATGCTGGTGCAGCAGCTACAAAAGAACAATGAATTAATTTTGTGACTTCTCACAACTAAAGTTTGGGCTTTTGCATAACAACAATGTTTGTCTCAACCAAAAGGTTTAAAAGGGTGCATTTTGCATTAGGCTAAAATATTTTTATATGGCGAAAGGCTAAAAACCACAGAAACCAACGTTCAAGCATGAGAAGGCACGTTTCTCTAAGAATGCTATTGTTCTGTTAGGTGGAGCTGAAGAGTCTCAGATAAAAGAGGAACAACAGATGGAGGTTTCAAATAGCAGCCATATAAAAGCAGCGATAAACTAGATGGGCTAGCGGGTGTCTTAGGTTCACATTGTGAGAAGAGTGAATTAAATGAACAAATATTAAGGAATCCAATTAAACCTCTAGCTGTGTGACAATTGACTGACATTATCAGAATTCACAATTTACATCGTAATAAGCACCAGTATTATGTGAAAAATGTAATATCTGCTCTTAGCTGGATAGGGTGGGACTGCACAGGAAATACTTTCATGAAAAAAAACCTCATGAAAACATCAAGGTCGTCACATAATTCCTGCTTTAGTGATTTTATTTATCACAAACAAAATATTTTATTTACACACTGTTCAAAAGTTGATTTTGTTTGGGGGGGGTGTTTTTTTGTTTTGTTTTGTTTTTTAAAGAAATGTATAAACTAATTTGAATATTGGGTTGATATTTAATCATATTCAATGTTTGCACTATTCAAGGATACATTATATTTGTCAATAGTGACAGTAAAGACATTTATAATGTTACAAAAGATTACAAAAATTCTGTTTTCAAAACAATATTAAGCCGTACAACTGTTTTCAACTATTTCTGAAGGATCGTGTGACTGCTATCACAGGAATAAATTACATTTTTTAAATATAATAACAGAAAACAGCTATGTAAAATTCATAATTTCACAACATTACTTTTTTTTCATTACAGTTTTACTGTATTTCTGTATTAAAAAAAATAAATTAAAAAAACTTTTGAATGGTAGTGTATGTTCATCCACCTATAGGACAAAACCCTGTAAATTCCTATATTGGGTGACTCATTTATTAGGACATAAATCATGATTATTTAGTTATACAAGGATTTTTTTGTTGTTGTTCTGTTGCCGAGGTTAAACGTAAACAGTGGTTAACGAATCTTGGAGGAATGCAGCGCAACAGGTCAGTTCAATTACATAAAAGTGTGTCATACCTGGCAAGAGAAACTTGAAAGGAAAACTGTGCTCGCCCTCTTTCAGAGTGCCTGGGAAACAGATGGGAAGAATCTGTAAGGGATTTGAACAAGCATCCTACCATTTAATGTGTAAGCGAGACCATGTTTCATTGGTCATGTTTTCATGTTTCATTGGTGTACCTTTATCTGCTATTGAGACTGAGCTGCTGAAGTACTGCTCCTCCTCTGTCCAGTCTGTGTCATTTGATTTGCTGGTCACTCCACAGAAGCCCTGGCAGTTCACTTTGATTGCTGATTATGAAATAAAGACATAGTCAGTGAAAAGAAATGTGCCTACAACAATTCTAATACGCTAAAAATTTTAATTGACAAGAAATCCATCAGTGCATGAGGTTATGTTGAATTCCTGGTAACAGCTATCTGAAATTAGTAAACGATGACTGGAATTGTCTGGCACCAAGATGAGAGGCTTGTTCCTTGAGAGAACTTAATTTGACCACATTTTGCCCTTTACTTTTACCAGCAGGATGTTGCATTTACACATTCCGACTGCCATGGTAACAGACAAAAACACATACATTAAGCATATGCAGTCAACGGGGGAAGTCTAGACATAGCAATGAGGTTAGCAAATTTATTTACTTCTCATTTCTCAAGAAATGTTCTGCAACCTTCGAGTCATTTCTTCAGGGAGAAAATGCATCCTTGCATGATGAAATTAGCAACAGGGCAAAGTAGAAATGTTTTGCAATTGAATTTTTTTATGTACACAGAAAATGTTTTGCTTATTTTATTTTTACTTTCATAAAAAAACAACAGTAAATGCAGATAAATATCGTTCCTATTTTTCCAGAATAGCCTTATTTACTTTTTTAAACACCACAAACTAATTGTTTACAGACTATGAATGAAACATTTTGTCTTTTACTAAAAATGTAAATTATACTGAAAATAGTGAGATAACATACCTAATCTGAAATATCAATGTGCAAAAAATTTATTCTGCAAAAATCTTCAACAAAGTCCCCAAATCTCTGACAGAAATTAATATAGACATGAACATGTGTATTAATACAGACACTTTATATGGGCATATTAGTCTTTATTTGTCCACTTCTCTCTGATTCTATGTCTATCCCCACCCTCCTCCCTCTTTCTCTCTGTCTCTCTCATCGTCTCTCTCTCTCTACCCCCCAAGACACACATTGAGTGCTAGTAAGCAGAGATGTAACCACAGATAAATAAGCAACCATGGGAAATATGTCAGAAGAGACTAAGAAACTGGGTGAACAACAACATTTGGAATCTTGAGATTTTATGATCAGACTCTGACTTACTAAAGAGAATATGAGTGCTACTAAACTGACATTCAAAAATTATGTGGGTGGAAACAGCTAGTAGCCTAGATTATACACATTTAAGCCTGTTCATAAACATTTATTATTGTCAATGTCCTAAAGTAGCCTACAGTCTGTTTCTGTTTTTATTATGGAGATTTGGGAGAACTAATCCGATGAAAACGAAAGCGGGAAGAGGTTTTGGTACCATTGCTGGTTGGTGTGTCAATAAAACATTTTTGAGTTTCACTCGAGTCGATGCTAGTTTCAGTCCTCGATGCGCCGAAGACAAAACCAACTATAAACTCGCGCGTCTAGGAAAACGTGTAACTTTTCTCTAAAGGGTAAACTTGTTCAGAAACTAAAAAAAAAAAAAAAAACATCCAGTAAAAACACAAAGGGTAGCTGCTGTGTGCGATCGTTGGTTTACCTACCTTTACATAGTAAGGGCTGTGTAATTGAGATTTTCAGAGTTCCAGAGAGGGATTCACCGGGATTATAAACCGTTTTGTTGTTATTAAGAGTTATTTCGAATTCCTGAAGCTTTCCCATTCTGTTCTCTATCCACCGTGAACAGGTGGGTGAGCGAAACGGATTCACAAGGAATAAAGGAAATGCTCTACCTGTGGCCGTCGACGTCACGCACCTGGTGCTGTGACGTCACTCGGACTCCTGCGGTTCTCAGCAAAACACTGAGCCATTCTCCTGCAATGGCACTGGATGTTAGCTAACTGGATGTTTCTGTGGAGATTTGTAGAACATTGTTTGGAATTCTAATGCACAATATGAAAGGTGATCAGACTCTGACTTACTAAAGAGAATATGAGTGCTACTAAACTGACATTCAAAAATTATGTGGGTGGAAACTTTTTGTCCAAACATAAATAAGCATCTGCTATTAATACACCTGAAAAGAAGGCAAAACCATTGCTCGGGTCAAAAAAAATCAGCTACTTCAGTCATATATTTCAACAAACAAAAACAAAAAAATCGAAACAATAAACACTCAAATAGTTATCGATTCAGATATTGTCTGCTGACTTCACTTCTCCATGACATTGTAATGGTGACTGTGTGCGATTGTTATTCTTGTCGTCCTTGAGCCAGAATGTCAGCGAACCAGTTCGGTGAGTATTCTTGATCAACATCTCAGCTCAAACAACAGACCAACCCCAAACCACTGCCATGACCACATAACTTCTAGCACTGACTGCATATCTCATACTGTTACTTTAGGGGGTTTCATCTCTGCTTACTAGCACTCACTGTTTTGTTTTTTTTTTATGTCATTTATATTGTACATGGTGTTAAATGTTGTTGATATTTGATATAGTGTACAGCACATTGGTCGACAATTGATGTTTTTAGTGGTGCTATATAAAATAAAGCTGAGGTACCTGAGTTGAGGTGTGACTTTTTAATTGTTATTTTATACTCGACTCATTTTCAGTCTTATCACATTTGCCTAGCCCACAGCCGTTAGAAACAAGGCACTTTTAATCATACTTCCTTGTTCACATTGATTTTTTTTTTTTCCCAGGAAGAAAGGATCACCTATATATATATACATATACACACACACACACAGTATATTCACACTGTATATTCTTTATCCCATGGCCTAGTCAACAGTAGCTACATTTTCTTTATTGACAACAGATTTTACTGGTTACTTTCATATTAGTTTTTTTGGGTGTATTTACAAGTCAGTGCTGTACAGTATCTGCATAATGCACAGTGAAAAATGCATTCAATACAAGCGCACTATGCTTTTGAAACTGAACAGCAAGTAACAAAGCCTTGTACTTTTTCAGAGAGAGTTATTTATTTATATTACGTGCTATTCTGCACATATACCGTTACTACATAGTAATTATTTTGTAATGTAATTTTGTATAATGTACAGTACAAGTGTTATTTATTATTCACTGTTGTGTCAATGCAATTCTAACAGTAGAGACATGTGAGAAGTAAACTATAAAGTCCTCAGTACTATTAATGTGGTGTGCAATTAACAATTGGATTGTAGGTTTCCACTTACAGGACAGGACAAGACAGGACAAGGTTTGATGAGTATTTCCACCCCTCGTCCTTGTCCTGTAAGTGTTTGTATAAGTGTAAACTTACTATCAAATTTATCATTTCTATTAATGACAACAACAATTATATTTTGATGATATTTTAATAATAAAGACTCCATGACAGCTTGACCAGCGCAAATGTCTAAGTCTGGGCAGAACAAATTACATCTACATCTTACATTCCTTCGCATATATTGGAAAATCAGAGCAAATGTATACTGTCCTAATTAAATATATTGTGGAGAATAAGCAATACTGAATGTGTCAGGCTTAGCTGTTTCAGGATATCAGACCTTAACATGAACAGGTTGGCATACAAAAGCCTTTACCTTTATTTTTGTGCCAAGCAGTCTGACCAGTACTGTAACAAACTAGTTTATGTATGGTACTGAGTCCAGATTTGAAAATGTGCTTTGTTGAACCATTTAAAGGATGGTTACAGGTCTGAATGGTTTGACTCGCTGCTTTAGGCTTAAGGCATAAATATGCAAAGGGCGTTCGGAAAAACAATAAACACCGCAAAGCAGCTGCCCATGCGTTTCTTTACACTATTTTAGGTCCTAGTGACTAACTTTTACTTAAACATAACGCCTTCATATTTTATTTTCTGTCCCTGTTTACTGAACATGATATCCGAAACTACAATTAGTTCACCTGACACGTTATCGAGAAACAGCTAGTAGCCTAGATTATACACATTTAAGCCTGTTCATAAACATTTATTATTGTCAATGTCCTAAAGTAGCCTACAGTCTGTTTCTGTTTTTATTATGGAGATTTGGGAGAACTAATCCGATGAAAACGAAAGCGGGAAGAGGTTTTGGTACCATTGCTGGTTGGTGTGTCAATAAAACATTTTTGAGTTTCACTCGAGTCGATGCTAGTTTCAGTCCTCGATGCGCGAAGACAAAACCAACTATAAACTCGCGCGCGTCTAGGAAAACGTGTAACTTTTCTCTAAAGGGTAAACTTGTTCAGAAACTAAAAAAAAAAAAAAAAAAAACATCCAGTAAAAACACAAAGGGTAGCTGCTGTGTGCGATCGTTGGTTTACCTACCTTTACATAGTAAGGGCTGTGTAATTGAGATTTTCAGAGTTCCAGAGAGGGATTCACCGGGATTATAAACCGTTTTGTTGTTATTAAGAGTTATTTCGAATTCCTGAAGCTTTCCCATTCTGTTCTCTATCCACCGTGAACAGGTGGGTGAGCGAAACGGATTCACAAGGAATAAAGGAAATGCTCTACCTGTGGCCGTCGACGTCACGCACCTGGTGCTGTGACGTCACTCGGACTCCTGCGGTTCTCAGCAAAACACTGAGCCATTCTCCTGCAATGGCACTGGATGTTAGCTAACTGGATGTTTCTGTGGAGATTTGTAGAACATTGTTTGGAATTCTAATACACAATATGAAAAGTGTTATGAAAGCTGTTCGGACAATGGGGGATTTTATTTAATGGACTTATCCAATCTTAATAACTCTTTCAAAATGAAATGGATAATTTTTTCATTAAAAAAATCCTTCATCTCTTTGGAAATTCATTCACAGTTTTTGTTGTTTTTGAGATTGTCAACTTTGATATCTCTAAAATACCTTTAACTTTATCCTTTAAGTTTTGGTTAAATTGGTTTGATAAAAATCAAGCTTTTAGTCAAGCCTAGCCCTAAAGGTCCTTTATGCCCTCTATATATATATATATATATATATATATATATATATATATATATATATATATATATATATATATATATATATATATATATATATATATATATACTTAAATCACCTTTCTTTCCCATTCTGACATTCAGTTTGGAGTTCAGGAGATTGTCTTGACCAGGACAAACTGAATGCCAGAATGGGAAAGAAAGGTGATTTAAGCAATTTTGAGCGTGGCATGGTTGTTGGTGCCAGACGGGCCGGTCTGAGTATTTCACAATCTGCTCAGTTACTGGGATTTTCACGCACAACCATTTCTAGGGTTTACAAAGAATGGTGTGAAAAGGGAAAAACATCCAGTATGCGGCAGTCCTGTGGGCGAAAATGCCTTGTTGATGCTAGAGGTCAGAGGAGAATGGGCTGACTGATTCAAGCTGATAGAAGAGCAACTTTGACTGAAATAACCACTCGTTACAACCGTATGCAGCAAAGCATTTGTGAAGCCACAACACGCACAACCTTGAGGCGGATGGACTACAACAGCAGAAGACCCCACCGGGTACCACTCATCTCCACTACAAATAGGAAAAAGAGGCTACAATTTGCACAAGCTCACCAAAATTGGACAGTTGAAGACTGGAAAAAATGTTACCTGGTCTGATGAGTCTCGATTTCTGTTGAGACATTCAGATGGTAGAGTCAGAATTTGGCGTAAACAGAATGAGAACATGCCTTGTTACCACTGTGCAGGCTGGTGGTGGTGGTGTAATGGTGTGGGGGATGTTTTCTTGGCACACTTTAGGCCCCTTAGTGCCAATTGGGCATCGTTTAAATGCCACGGCCTACCTGAGCATTGTTTCTGACCATGTCCATCCCTTTATGACCACCATGTACCCATTCTCTGATGGCTACTTCCAGCAGGATAATGCATCATGTCACAAAGCTCGAATCGTTTCAAATTGGTTTCTTGAACATGACAATGAGTTCACTGTACTAAAATGGCCCCCACAGTCACCAGATCTCAACCCAATAGAGCATCTTTGGGATGTGGTGGAACGGGAGCTTCGTTCCCTGGATGTGCATCCCACAAATCTCCATCAACTGCAAGATGCTATCCTATAAATATGGACCAACATTTCTAAAGAATGCTTTCAGCACCTTGTTGAATCAATACCACGTAGAATTAAGGCAGTTCTGAAGGCGAAAGGGGGTCAAACACAGTATTAGTATGGTGTTCCTAATAATCCTTTAGGTGAGTGTATATAAATAATTAAATTCTTAACAGATCTCAGATTTCTTTACATGCTTGTGTACGTTTTTAGAATAACAAGTTTAGTGATATAAAATGGAATGATTCTCAAAAACCTTTCAAATTTTATTAAAAATAATTTATCTTCAAATTTCTGTATAAGCCAAATTTGGTGACTCCCTGAAATGAGACCCTTCCCCTTTTAAGATTATAATTCATTTATTACTATTTTTTGCCTAATTTTCCATTAATACAAGTCAATTTTAGAAGAAAGTTTATCTAAATATATTTTTTCCAAATATATTGATGTATATTTGATTTCTTTAAGGAATTCAAAAAAATATATATTGCATGTAAGACAATATATTTGTTTCTTTTGTTTTGTCTTTGTATTTGTAAATCTACCTGTCTTGCACACAAAAAAACAACAACACTGAGCTAATGAACATATGTCTGGCATCAGTCATCAACACTGAGACAAACAGCTTCACAAATATCAGATTTTCTATTTATTTAGTTTCACTCACATTTTCTACAATATTGCTTCATAAATATTTTTTTATTATTTTCAATTTCAATTACAATCAATTTATTAATACTGCCATTATAAAGATACAGCTGAATAAGAGTTTCAGAGCTGCTTTGAATGTTTAGAAGGGGTGCCTTGTACAACGCATACAGAAGCCTAGTTATTTATTTTCATGTCCTAAAAACTTTTATTTTCATGTCCATGTCCCATTACTTTGCAAAATATTGTAACTTTTTTTAATGCATTTCAGTTCAGTGCTGTGTTGTTAGCAGAAAAATCGTTGCAGTGATAAAGGATTTATCCATGCACATCATTATTTTTTTCAAAAGATTTTTTTAATGAACTTCTCTTCTCTGTTTACTGGCACAAGGGCGGGACCACCTTTCACTCACATGAGATCGCAGCAATAAAAACCACAACCATCCAATCAATTCCAGATAACTTACAAAAGCAAGTCCCGCACTAAATTTTTTCCTCATTTGTGAAATTGTTTCACTTGGAAATACGTTACAATAGAGATGAAAATATGATCACAAATTCTGTTTAACGCAGACTTTAAAAGGAACCTTTTTACAAGTAATACAAGTCTCAGGTGTCCCCACAATGTGTCTGTGGTGTTTCAGCTCAAAATACCCCATATATAATTTATTATACAATGTTTTAATGCCCATTTTTGAGAGGAAGGACAAACTTTATTATCTGTATGTGTTTTAAAGCCATATCAGTCTAAACTTCTGGTTTTCTGAGTGCACACACCCGAAGCATGCACACAGAAAGCTGGATGTCAGACGGCATGTCGCGTGAGTATTAAACTAAGTTCAAACAACACAAGAAAAACAAAATCACTCACTGCTCTTGATTGAATAACTTAATAGCTTTAATGAGAATAAATTTATTTCTTGAATGCTGCTGTTAAATGCCCTGGGCGAGGAGATAAACATGGCAGACTGTGTACAGCTTACGGCGGGGTCTACGCTAATAGGGCAGAGTCCATCAGCAGTTGTGGGCATGGCCTAAGGATGTGTGATGTCACAAAACTAAAGTCTGCAAACTCTTGTTCTGAGACACTGCTGATGATTTATGGGGATTAAATAAAAGATGAGTAGGTAGATGTTTACCATTATAGGGTGGTTGTGTACACGCCCTGCCGACACGCATTTATGTTCAAACACCATATAAAAGTGAATTTTGCATAATAGGTCCCCTTTAAAATGCCCTAAGAGACAGTAAAAATTACATTTTTGTTTACACTTTGACTTAATGTTTCTGATTCAATTTGTTTTTCGACATTGCGTTTAACCCCTATTACCCTAAGAGAGCTCCTGATTGCTTTAATAAAATTTTGTGATCCAAAAAAGTAGATTAGGGGATCCAAGCAGCAGTTGATTCCTGCCAATACATAGCATGCATAATATGCTGTTTGCAACTGCAACAGAAGCCTGCATCTTTCAGGGTGATACTTTTTTACGATTACTCCGATGGTCCGAACAACATTGAGAGGAAGAAAGCAAAGGCCAAATATGACCAGACATATCCCTATCATCCTCAAGGATTTAGTCTTAACCGATTGGCCCTGAACAGAACTGATGTTAATGCGGGCCACTGACCTCGCCAGTTGACTGTAGCAAAACACTGATATAATTAAGGGTAAAATACACCAAAAGAAGAAAATCACAAAGTTAATAATAAAGTAAGAATCTGTCAATGTTGTCTGATGAATAGTAAGACACTGCCCATGATTTTCCTCAGTGGTTACAGGAAGCAGCCAACCATAGACAATGCCCATTATTATCAGAAAACACCAAATCCCAGCACACAGCTTCTTCACGAAAGTCTTCCTTTTCATCAGTGAGGAGCGGTTGAAGTGAACCACGGTCAAATAGCGATGAACGCTAATGAGTGTGAGGAAGATCACACTGCCATTGAAGTGGATGCTGAGCACGGCAATCTTCAGCTGGCAGACGAAATTCCCAAAAATCCAGTTGCTTTTCATGGCGAAGTACACTGCCATCAGTGGGGTGAGTGGAGTAATGATGGCGTCAGATATAGCCAGATTGAACTGCAGAACGGCTCCAGAGTTCCATTTGTGAATGCGACAGGTGAAGACCCACAGGCTGAATCCGTTGAGCAGGAGGCCCAGCAGATAGACGAGACAGAGGATCACAGCCAGAAACATGTGCTGAGGCTCAGGAGAACATGTGTCTCTATGGCTCGCATTGCCACTTACTAAACTGAATGAATCGGAGGTGTTCATCTTAGAAGAATGCCACTCTGCTGGGAAAAAAAAGTGTTATTGTGATCCTATTTTGTGCAGGGATATTGCACATGAATAAACTTGAGAATTTCATACAAATGCCCTGGACATGCAAATATATTGCTATAAGTGAATGCTAATGTCATCACCAGAGCACATTAAATGGGATTTTGTTAATATATGTGAGCACACCACTAACTAACTAACTAACTAACTAACTAACTAACTAACTATATATATATATATATATATATATATATATACACACACACACACACACACACACACACACACACACACACACACACACACACATAAATATCTTCATGAATATCAAGCTACAAAGCACTTACCAGGTCATGCAACACTACCCTCAAAATTACAGAGTTGACTATATGAACACAAATGACTTTACTTGGACATTTAAGTATCAGTACGTGACAAAGGGAACCAAGACAGGATTTCCTTTTATTAGTCAGCAGCCATTAACCCAAACTCCTCCCGTGGCATTCTAAGTTAAAAATGAACACTTTAAATAATGTATGGCTATTTTTTCCATCTAACTATTCTAATGTGGCTTATATATTGAATGGCAATGAACACAAAAATAAACCGATAACAATACAATTTTATTAAAATTAAAACATTAGCTATAATAAAATATTGAATTTGCATTAAATTACACCAAAATGCATACACTGTCAGAAAAAAAGGAACATTGCTGTCACTCGGGCGGTACCCTAATAGATACAAAACCGAAAAGGTACAAAGATGTACCTTTTCACTTTTGTACCTTAGGGTACCACCCCAGCACTGTACCTTTATTCTGGGAGTGTACATACTGCATATAACATAAATAATATCATCAATATTTGCAATTAAGAGCACAGGCAGCAGTTTCCTTGCTATCTGAGGTGCTGTTCTTGCTAACGTGAGGTCAGTCTTATACAGATTAATCATGCCTCATTTCAAGTCTCACGCCTATTCTACAAAATTTTTCATGAATTTCTGAGAACTGAAACAATATATAATAGGATCTAGACAGCAGTTGACTCCAGCCACAATCCATGACACATAATATGCAGTCTCCACTTCTAAAAGTAGGCTGCATTTGTGGGGGAAGAATTTCTTGACCACAATACCCACACTGCGCACTACATTCATAGGCATGAAATAAGCAACAAATGTTGCCAAACAAATGGCCACCATCTTACGTGATTTGTTCTTAATAGCTTGTCCATTGTCGTGGCTAGTGTCGAGAAGGGACATCGAGCGCACCAGAAGACAGTAGCAGATTGCAGAAACAATGAATGCTAGAAGTAATACAGGAATGAGGAAAGTGAAGTTTACAATTAAATAAAGGTCAATATATTGTCCTTGGTGAATGCTGAGGCATAAAGTGTGATTGTTCACAGTGCTCGTGTCTATAATAGTGGTGAATGCAGCTCCCATGATTAATACAAAAAGCCAAACTCCAACACAGAGTTTCTGGACAAAGTCCTTTCGATTCATGTATGAGTCTCGATTGTAGCGCACCACGGCCACATAGCGGTGAATGCTAATTAGAGAAAGAAACAGAATACTGCTGTACATGTGAAAGGTTATTACAGCTATTTTAAGCCGGCAGAGAGCTTTCCCAAAAAGCCAGTTAGCAGAATGATAATATACTGCCATAAATGGTCCCATAGGACATATTATGACATCACTGACAGCTAGATGAAATTGAAGAACTGTGCCAGATTTCCACACTGGTGTCTTGCATGTGAACACCCACAGAGTGAAGACATTGAGCAGGAGTCCCACCAAGAAGGTCAGACAAATGAGCACAGGGATGGCGATGTGCTGGGGCTTTATTGGACAAAAGCCGCTGATGTCACCACTGGTGGTATTCCATAAAGAGGAGAACTCTGTGCTGTTCATCTGTAAGAAACAGATGATGAAAATACAAATGGCAGGTTACACTTTATTTTAAGGTGTCATTGTTACAGTGGGTTTGGTTTAGGGCTAGTTGCGTATAATTATGTATAATTTACTGTTATTACTATGGTAAGTACCTGTAACATATGCAAGGACACTGTAAAATAAAGTGTAACCAAACGGCATTATTAATATCATTATTATAAATCATTATGGTTACGATAAAGAAATATCACAGATGAAAGGTTAGACTTGAATTAGTTGAACATAGATGACCACAGATGCTATTCATCTGAATATCAACATTTTTAGATTTATTCTAAGGCCATTTCTATGTGTATTAAGGGATTATGTTAAAGTGGATTTTTGTTGTTGTTGTTATCTTATAATTTAATCATTACAATAAATGCAGTCATTGTTCATCATAACCTTTAACCATCTGAATGGAATTATCCTTTAAATACACAATCTATCGCTATTATAACATTCTTGCAATTTACAATTTAGGCCTGCATATATTTCATTTAAATTCAGTTATCCCACTAAATTGTCAAAAAGCATACATTTACATAGTTAATTTACATAAATGACTTAAATTATATGTAATAACTTAAAGTTATTCATTTTAATTTCTAAGCATATAAAATAGTAAAATAGCAACTAGCAAACAAATAGCACTATAAGACACATATAGAAGATACAGATGCCTGGTCCCTGGTAAAAATCTGTTTTTATAATTTATTCACTAACCCTTTTTTTTTTTTTTAAACAAATAAAAAAATGTGTTAATATATAATAGCATTTGTAATATATTACATATATAGCCCATACCAAAATGTATACATTTACAAAGATTGAAGAACACACAGTTGTGTTACCTTTGAGTCCATCAGAGAGAAGCCTGGATATCTTGATGACTTGAATAATGGGTTAGACTTCTGCATGGCATTGCATATGCCAAGAGAAGACTTCCTGTAATAATTGAAAGTAAGTTTCCTTTTGATCACAGTTACTAAAGTGTTTTGATACTATCTTTAACGTATGTGTCACCACTTGTGAGTTAGGTGTATGCAAACTGCAAAAGCATAACAAAAGCATCTCACTTTGTATTTGGCTGCAATAACAGTGGAAGACAGAAGATATGTAATATATAATTAGATTATCTGACACTATTTCAGTGCCAGGGGTTTGTTGTTGGTATGAATCGCACAACAAAGATGAATAAGGTAAATCATCTTTAATGACAAAAGCTCAGGAGATAAGGAGATAACACCAAACTAATACAACATAGTACTAATGAGAATGGACAGAGAATGAAGGAGAACACAAGGTATAAATACTGGAGCAAACAAATGGAACTAATGAGCTAATTAATGAGGCAACAGTTGTGTAACTAATAGATAAATCAAATGCACACTTTGTGATTTAGATTCCATCTATAATTTCTATGCACTTTATTTATTTATTTTGACATTCAGCATGGCTGCAATGGATGCAATTTGCTACATGCCACCCACTCCCTGAAGTGAAAGGTCATGAATGTCCAGGTGATGGTTTGAAAGCCCACAGAATAGAGCAAAAATTCCATACACAACTGATTCCATTCTAAACAGTTGCCAGCTGTATTTTATTTTACAGTAAATAAAGTATAAAAATGGCCTCTGGGGTTTTTAGTCCTTAACATCAGCATATATATTATTTGACAGACTCATATGAGCTTGTTAACATTCATTTTAAAACCATGGCCACTGTTAAAATATTATTATCATCACATTGAACAGAGTAGTGTGAAAAATGTTCCAGGCAACCCGTAACCGTGTTTTTCCAACCTTCTACCTGTGAAAGTGCACTGGAATGGCAGTCGAGCCCGTGACTTCGTACTAGATCGATGTACTCGCAGTTACGCGCTCTGACGTCACATAGCCCGCAAAACAACAATGGCAGCCCCTACGGACATACAAAAAACGTCAAATAAAAGGTATACCAGGCTTCTCTTGCCTTATGCGCCATTTTTTCTCCTCCGTTTCCCTCAAATAAGCAAGGAGTAAGCACCTTTGGCAATAAAAATTATTGTAAATGAGCATAAGCCTACCTACGCTCTTCAGAGCAAGCTACCGTCAATACATACACAACACATGCTGAGAGCAAGACATGCTGCTGCTGTACAATAGCATAATGAATTACCCTTAGACAGGTGGAGCTGGGGAAGGTGGAGGATTTCTGAAAGGGTGCTGCAACTGCTACAGCAAATGCTGACTGAGTATTTGAAGGTTGAGCAGGAAGCTCATTGGCTACTGATACAGCAGGAACCAATCATCTGTGCCCTATAAAGAATGACGTGACTGCAAGCCGATTGAGTTAAGAACCTATCAGCCTGCGCCATCTGGAGTTTCATGACAGAACTTTGTGTATCTATAACTCAGTGTTTCCTATGTTCATTGTTTGTTTTTGTTGAGTTTAGTTCCATTTTCATTTCCCTTGTTCCCCGTTTTCCTTAGTTTATCTTGTTTGTATGTTGTTGTTTTTTTGTTTTTTTAATTACGGTAAACGTACACCTTTTGCACAAATCCCTCTCTCCCTGGTTTTCTGTGCTCACAGCGCATTACAGATAACAGCATTAGAAGACATTCTGCGGAACACTGTCAGACTCAGAGTCTATGTAACATGTCTTGAGCAGCTGTAACATGTGATGGATAATAAAATGAGGCAGCATTGGTGCTGTGAGGCAAGTATGATGTTGTCTGAACTGACAGAACAGGGACGTGCAACTGAACAGGGAAGTGTTCCTGCCCATTTCAGACATGCAAACTACACTTTGAAACACAGCTGCTGCTTAAAATGTACTTTCAAATGTCTGAAACCACATTGAAAGTCTCTTTCTTTTTTCTTAACTTTTAAATCTGGAGTTATATTTTTTTATCTATAACAAAATCTATAACAAATGTTTAAGAGCTTCTGTTGATGGTCTATTCTTCTGAAGAGCCATTTCTTTGACAGTAAAACAGGCTTTTTAACTCGTATAAAAAGAAGAGTTTGTCATATCTGTGGGAGCTTAACATCTTCTCGGTTTCAATTGTGGGCACACCTTCCTTTTATATATATATGTTCTCAATTCCTTTTTACCCACTGTTTTGGAAAGTAAACATTTTAGTGGTTTGGGGAATATTTTAAATATCACTGCGGTTATGTTCTTTCCAATTGGGGAAACACCACACTCATTTCCACAAGATGACTGCTTGAAAAACATCAGATTGCATGCCATCATGATATCTGATGTGATACACAATTTATAGCAAGCAACCTTAGAAAATAAAGCAAACAAGAACATTCAAACTGTGAGATCTACGTAAAAAAACAAGTGTATTGCATGACAAAGATTCTATAAGTCATTGAGGATTTTTATTCACTTGATTATGCATTTATTTCGTTGTGAGTGCGAGAAAGCAGTTGGTTTGCAGAAAGAGAGTCTGCAAAGTCTCAAATTGAAAATTTGTCTAACCAATTATTTTATTTACACAAGGGTGTGGTCACACTGACTCCAAAGCAAATGATGTTCAAACATGAGATGCTGTACATTAAGACAAGACTACATTTTCTTAAAAGAAGCATAGAAATTGAAATATCTTAACCCACAAAATTACAAATTGGAAAAAGCTTTAAAATGACCTTTATAAAAAAGGAAAAACAAGAAAAACAACTAAACTAAGTCATATAGCCAGCACAGTTCCATTTTACACATGTTTAGGTCAGTCTTTTTGCCATTAGATGTGTCATCTACCTCCATTTCTGCTGTTGCTGCCTTCTAGTGGCTGGAGCGTCCGGTCTGTTAGACAGGGGTCGTGGGAGTGGAAGGGGTGGGAGGTACAGTAACGGGGTGAAGGCCGAGATCCAGAGAGGGGGCTTCCTCTGGTTCAGGGGGGCTTTTCTTAGAAGCCTCGAGCTTCTCCTTCAACAGGGTGTACAGTTCTTTCACTGATTCACTGCTCTGTAATAACATGAATTAAGATTCAGTTACTATAAGGTTTCTGCACAAGAGAATCAGTACACAGAGGAACAGAGAGAGCTTTTATCATTTGTGAACCAGTGTTGTTATTGTTAACTAAATAATATTAAAAATTATTTCCGCTAATTGAAATAAAATAAAATATAAATATTAGATGAAAAACAAATTTGAAAAACTTGGAAATGTTATCTTTTGTCACCATGATGTGACTAAATCCATCTAGAGCAGCAGACTATTGGGAAATGGCCCATTAGCTATTTAGACATTGTTTTAGCAAACTCACATTCACTGTTTCCATTAAAATACCTGTTTTGGTGGTTCAAGTGTCTTCATTAAGGTTTCCATGTAGGACGGCAGCACCTTCTGATGGAGATGGTTCAGCAAGCGAAGACTGTGTCTGTGAACGTTCTCCTTACTGCAAATGAGAGCGATAAGCTCAAATATACTAGAACTGAGCCATTGATTTTTTTTTTCTAGTAATGAATATTTTTCTTTCAAACCCTGAAGAATTTGCACTATATAATGCAATTAAAAAAAGATAATACAGACCTAGAGAAAGATGTGAGGAGGAAGTTGTCAAAGACGGCAGTACAGAACTCCTCTGATCCAAATTCATCAGAGAGCAGAGTCAGGTGACCAGTGAGAAGATGGAGGAAGATGTCTCCAAACGCCATGTCGTTATAGGTATCCACTGCAAAAACACACACCACACACACAGTGATCGGTCTCTGTGCAGCTTTGCCTTGAGCACCCATTTAACAAATCTATCTGACAGGAGTCTTACCCAGTCCAGGCAGAAGCCGCTGTAAAGCATTTTTATTCCTCAGCTTAGCGATATGAAGGGCATAATAAAGACCGATCTCACATGCCACCCTGTTCTCCTGTATATACCTAGACAAAAAAAAAAGACCATCCATTTTTAGAAAGAATTAAGCACTTGCTGAATATGCTGGGTTGAGGAGTGGCATGAGATGGTGCAGATACCTGGAGAAGGTTTCAGGCAGGGTGGTGGGGTACGTGAGAGAGGTCTTCTCCTCACTTGGAAGTTTCTGCTCCACAGTGAATGTGTAGTCATCCACCACTATTGACATCATGGCAGGCAGAAAGCGTGTTACCACCTCCAAATCCTGACGGTGAATAAGATCAGACTTGTGTAATCATACAAACCCATTTGTTCAAATTGTACAAACCCACAAACATTAGAATTGTGTTTACTGAAGAACACAGAGAATTGATCTTACCATTCGGGGCTCTTTAAAAACCTGGCTGTCAATCATGTCCCAGGCACCTTGGCCAAGAGAAAGCATCCGCAGCAGGAGGAGAAGTTCAGGGCTGTCCTGCACATTTTTACATACACATACACACACACACGGTCAAAAGTTTGAGAACGGAGACCCCTTCTGCTCACCAGGACTGCATGTATGTTATTAAAAATACAGAAAAAGCTGTAATATCGTTAAATATCATTAAAATGTAAAGTAACAGTTTTCTATTTGAAGATATTTTAGAATGTCATTTATTCCTGTGATGCAAAGCTGAATTTTGAGCATCACTACTCTAGTCTTTAGTCACATGATCCTTCAGAAATCATTCTAATATGATGATTTGCTGCTCAAGAAACATTTATGATTATTATCAATGTTGAAAGCAGTTGTGTAAAACATTTTCTTTAGGGTTCTTTGATGAATAGAAAGTTCAAAAGAACGATATTTAACTGAAATAGAAAGCTTTTGTAACATTGTACTACCATTCAAAAGGTTTGGGTTGGTAAGAATTATTTATTTATTTTTTTGGGAAAGAACTTAAAGAAATGAATGGATGCATTAAATTGATCAAGTGACAGTATAGACATTTATAATGTTGCAAAAGCTTTATATTTCAGATAAATGCTGTTTCTTTCTATTCATTAATCCTGAAAAAAAAAAAGTACACAACTCTTTTCAACATTGATAATAATAATAAATGTTGAGCAGCAAATTGGCATATAAAAATGATTTCTGAAGGACTAAAGACTGGAGTAATGATGCTGAAAATTCAGCTTTGAATCACATAAATAAATAGCTTTTTAAAATATATTCAAATAGAAAAAAAAAGTTATTTTATAATTGTGTGTATATATATATATATATATATATATATATATATATATATATATATATATATATATATATATATATATATATATATATATATATATATACACACACACACACACACACACACACACACACACACACACACACACACCTAAAGGATTATTAGGAACACCATACTAATACTGTGTTTGACCCCCTTTCGCCTTCAGAACTGCCTTAATTCTACGTGGCATTGATTCAACAAGGTGCTGAAAGCATTCTTTAGAAATGTTGGCCCATATTGATAGGATAGCATCTTGCAGTTGATGGAGATTTGTGGGATGCACATCCAGGGCACAAAGCTCCCGTTCCACCACATCCCAAAGATGCTCTATTGGGTTGAAATCTGGTGACTGTGGGGGCCATTTTAGTACAGTGAACTCATTGTCATGTTCAAGAAACCAATTTGAAATGATTCGAGCTTTGTGACATGGTGCATTATCCTGCTGGAAGTAGCCATCAGAGAATGGGTACATGGTGGTCATAAAGGGATGGACATGGTCAGAAACAATGCTCAGGTCGGCCGTGGCATTTAAACGATGCCCAATTGGCACTAAGGGGCCTAAAGTGTGCCAAGAAAACATCCCCCACACCATTACACCACCACCACCAGCCTGCACAGTGGTAACAAGGCATGATGGATCCATGTTCTCATTCTGTTTACGCCAAATTCTGACTCTACCATCTGAATGTCTCAACAGAAATCGAGACTCATCGGACCAGGCAACATTTTTCCAGTCTTCAACTGTCCAATTTTGGTGAGCTTGTGCAAATTGTAGCCTCTTTTTCCTATTTGTAGTGGAGATGAGTGGTACCCAGTGGGGTCTTCTGCTGTTGTAGCCCATCCGCCTCAAGGTTGTGCGTGCTGTAGCTTCACAAATGCTTTGCTGCATACCTCGGTTGTAACGAGTGGTTATTTCAGTCAAAGTTGCTCTTCTATCAGCTTGAATCAGTCGGCCCATTCTCCTCTGACCTCTAGCATCAACAAGGCATTTTCGCCCACAGGACTGCCGCATACTGGATATTTTTCCCTTTTCACACCATTCTTTGTAAACCCTAGAAATGGTTGTGCGTGAAAATCCCAGTAACTGAGCAGATTGTGAAATACTCAGACCGGCCCGTCTGGCACCAACAACCATGCCACGCTCAAAATTGCTTAAATCACCTTTCTTTCCTATTCTGACATTCAGTTTGGAGTTCAGGAGATTGTCTTGACCAGGACCACACCCCTAAATGCATTGAAGCAACTGCCATGTGATTGGTTGATTAGATAATTGCACTAATTAGAAATTGAACAGGTGTTCCTAAGAATCCTTTAGGTGAGTGTATATACACATATATAAAAAATATATATTTTTGTTTTCAGTTTTTCAAGTTATTTGTTTAAGTATATGAAGTTCTTCGTTAAAGTTTTTCATAAAATATTTATATTTTATTCCAAATACCAAAAACTATTTTTTAATAGTCTTGTGCTGCTTTCACGTGCCCTCGGAATTATCATAAATACGAGTTTCCTAGGTAAAAATTGCACATGAACGCCCTCCCATTTCAAAATTTGAATGGGATGAGCTCATAATCACGACTTCAGAAGTGGGAATTATCAAATTTCCGATAGCACGTGAAGGCAGCATTACTTATTATTTGGACTGAATGCAAAATTGCATGGACTCTTTTTAAGACCAATGATATTGGACCCACTCACTTTTATCATCTCTAATTCAGCACATTTCTGTTTACCTACCCCTAACTGATAAACACTTATTATTAAACATGTTAGACGCTTTATTTCCACTTTTCTAATATTTTCTTAGAATATCCTTTCCGATCTGATATGTGATGGAAAAAGGGAGTAGAGCAAGTTTGGCAAAAGGCTGATTCAAACCTCGGGTCGATTTGCGTCAAAACCTGATGCCATGCATCTTACCCCGACACTATTGACACTGTAAATAATTCTGTGTTTTCCGTAATTTTGTCTTTCCCAACCAGACGTTTAGTAAACAAGGTGATATATTTGTACTTAATGTAAACGGCATCATCTCCAGTAAAAAAAATTCTGGGAGAGGACCCACCCACATTTTTTTTGCTTCTGATGCCCATTCTGACACCAAAAATGTTTGATCCTGAGACTTCCACAGAAAATATATGTACATTTTTTTATATTTAGACCACTTCTATTATTGATTGCTATAAGTATGTGAAGAAATGTCAACCAGTATAACAAAAAGTGTCTATGAAAAACATTGCCTACCCTACCTTTAACAAAAACAACACTGTACTACGATGAAAAGGCATGGATAGTTATAGTTTGCAGCTAAACTTGTTGCATATGCAGAAGTTTCCCTTTCAGACACAAAATGTATGGGAGGAAAGTGTTTAAATAAATCAATTTAAATAAATGGTCTTACTCTGGGCAGGGCGTCCTGGCTCAATAGCTCCTGAATGTTCCTCACGGTGCTCAGCACTAGTGTATTACAAGCAAATGGGTCACAGAGGATCATCGACAGGTCACTGTGAGAAACAGAGACAGAGAGAGTTACATTTTTATGGGTTTATGGGTTTAATTGTACGCCGTGTCTGAATGGATATATGAATCTCATACCCTAACACTTGTTCCTGCCCTTTCTTCACACCATCCAGGAAGCCTTGTAACTCACGAGCCCGTTTAGCATCCACAAACTTTTCCCTGATGCAGGCATCCAAACACCAAGAAAACTACAAAAGGATAAGAGAAAACATAAATATAGTGTGTGTTTTTGGGTGCAGACCATGTGAAAGTGGTCACCACTACGGTACAAGATCACAAATTGCAATAGTTCCAAACAGTTTTTGAGTGTTTATAATTATACATATTTCAATCAATCTAAAGATGTAATTGCTTCAAGGTCTGACTTCCAGAAAGTGTTCATTTCCTGAAACTGTTTTTGTTAAGAGTTATTTAGGTACATTACATTTTGTACAACCTTGTGAAATGGAAGGACCCTACAAATGGTGCTCAATAATCATGATGTTGCAGATGAAAAGGTGTGTTGTCTAGTACAGATGGGAAACTAGTTCCACACCTTGTGACAGGGGTCGACTGAACAGATCTCACTGATGTCGAGGTCATGAAGGGACATGAGCAGCTCAGCACGTAGGGTGCAGTAGTGCACGTTCCGTGTGCGCAGGAACAGCGTCCGCAGGAACTGTAGTACCATATCATAGAGCTTCACATTCTTCCCAATCATCTGTGTCAGCTTCAGCACCACCTAACGAAAAATCACAGTGTTTCATTGTTGATATAAAGATGTAACAAGAGGACAGTGTTGTTTGTTGTTCTACAGCAAACATAATCACCAAAATCAAAGTTTGCAAAAAATTATTAGAAATATGCAGATTAAAATGATTTATTATTTAAAAAATAAAGAATAAATAAAAATAATATTGAAGCATCTTACAACAACATTGACACAACATTCCATGAACAGTAACACTATTTTATAACTTATATTAAGATTCAAAATGAACCTTAAAATGTCTTAAATGTTTGAGTATTATAGTATAGTAGTATAGTCATAGTATTGTCAGAAAATAAGATAAAAAAATAAAAAAAACCTTTAGAATTTCAGAAAAGAAACATCACATTAATATTAACACAATTTTCTAATTAAATAAGATTCATTATCCAAATGGTCAAAATAAATTCTAACATTTTAAATAGCTTAAGAGAGAAATAAACACCTGGCACATACCTCACCCTGTCGTCGTGTTTTGGGTGAAGGACTGAAAAAGTTGTGAAGGATGGAGAGGTCGCTGCTAAAAAGAGCCGCCTCCTTCTCCACAATATACTGTTTCAAAAGAGGAGACACCTCGTCCCCGAAAAGAGCCTGATTGTCCTGCCAAATCTGCCGTTTCACCTCCACTGCGCAGACTTTGTACAGCTCTTTATCAGCCATCACCTGCTTCAGCTTCTTCTCAGGCACCTGGCATGAGCATCCAAACAGAAATTTGTTTCAAATGTAATCTAAAGTGATAAACTTCACAAAAAACACCTATGGCTGAAATTATCTGCCAAAGTCTACATACTAAGAGATCTTTAAATGTATCTGTCACTTGAGTACCAGAGAGTAATGCACAGAATCAATGCACAAAACAAATTTATACCTTTGGCAGATGTTTCAGCACTTGCATGACAACGGGCTGGATGGACGGCATCTTCACCAATGGGAAGCTTTTCTCAAGAAGTTCTTCCAACTTTACGTATCTGTGTGAATTTAGGGGATGCATTGGTATGACTTATGATCAGCAGCGTAAAGGAATGGTTTGAAATCAAACTGTCCACCTGTCCTCCTCCTTGCCCTCGGCAATGGTGGCAACACGCTCCATCAGCTTTTCTCGAAGCTCATCAAACACTGACTGATGAAACTCCAGCCGCGGAGTCCCGTGAAGATCCAGGAAAGGTAATGCAGACTGTAGGGTTGGCAACAATATGCCATTTTCCGCCTGTAAATGTCAATACAGTTAAAATTAACTCTTTTTTATAGATAAATAAGTGTTACTAGTACTTATTTTTATTACTAGTAAGAAACCAAATAGTGAGTAGTATCAGTCACTATTAACTATTAATGACATTCTACTACTTGTATTAAATTAAATTCTGATATATTACGTAGATAATAATAGACACTTAAACAAACTTAAAATAAAAAAGTACTTATGGAAAAAATAGGTTATACTTAAAATAATATACTTGATGTTTCGGACACTTAATTGCAATGAAAATGCTATTTGTTGAACATAAGAGTGATTTTTGTTAACCCATTTAAGAAGGAACATTTTAGTGCGATTGTAAGTTCATACTTAACTTTATTGTCTTTGAAATATTGTTAAAGTGTTCTGCCAAATGCACTGACAAGCATTTATGGTGAATTTTTCACTTTAATGTAATTTTTATTGAAAATATGTACTACTTGTTTGAAACTCTATTTTGAAACTACTTGTCATGTAATATTTGTAATTGCACATTTGTAATGATGTAAATGTAAAATATATTAACTTAAAATGTCATATCAAATAACATACTATAGGTAAAATTGTAATCAAATACTTTACATGTGCTTTAGTACTTCTTTAAAACAGGACAAACCCTTCACTTTAAAACATAATGATTTAAAAATGTACTTTAAAGTAAAATTTTACATTATTAATTTTACAAAGCGGCAGCACACTTTTAAAAGTGTACTTAAATGCATTAAGAAACAGTTATGAAAGTGTGCTCTTTTTAGGTACACTTAAGTGGCATTTTACTTCATTATTGTTATTTTATTTGAAAATACTTTTATGTACTTTTAAGCTTTGAAATATACTACAAGTGCGCATTTAATTCAGTTAAACACACTTCTTTTTATTGAAGGGTATTAACTGGGTAGTGGTAATTACTCCATATTGGATTACTTACTAGTAATTAAAAGTATTACTGTTAACTTAATAGATATTAGTTAGTCAGCTCAACTGGATAACTGTTAAAGATGCTTGTCATAGGCTGTCATATTACAAGTCACACTGAAAACGACGCCAGAAACTAGATCCCTCCCATTATAATCAATGAAGATGACTGCTGCATGCGAGAGAAATGCTTTATGTCTGATGCAATGCATTTGAAGACTGTGAATATTTTAGAGAGACATAACCTGACCTGAAACTGGTCGATGGCTTTCAGAGGTTCTGTACAGTTAGTGAGAGTTTCTTTCAGATCTTCTCCATTGGATATTCCCAGCTCAGGTAACCCTGCGAACATTTTGAGACGCTCTTCTATTTGAACTCTCCACTATGAAAAAAAGAAATTGTCCGACAGCAGAAATAAGACAAATTTTGGCTAGATTTGCATTGTTCGTTGTTATCTGTAATCGCACACTTCCTAACTGTGCGACCTCGTCAACAGACTCTTGTTTCTGACATTTCGTAAAAGGTTCCGCCTCAGAAAGGTTCCTAGCTGGGTTTTAGGTTTCACATTTCAAGTCCCCTTATCATCGAAACCCGGTATTAAAACACTCTAGTGTCAACATAACCTTTAAAATTGATAGCATTTCAATTAACAATAAATGTGCAATGTGTGCCTAATGACAATTTAAAAATTCAGATTTTTGGATAAAACAAAATATTAAATACAAATACATAAGCATTCACTTTCACAAGAAGCAGGGCTGTGTCAGTAGGTCATGTACTGCAACCTTTTGTGTAGGCGATGTAATCATCAGACTTTTGTTTGTATTGGTATCAACAGGCTTCATAAAACCTTTCATAATTTTTGGCCCATGTGTTCCTCTGTTCAGCTGATTGAGGGTCAGAAACTAAGATGTTTCACAATTTTATTTTTATTTTTCACATTTCCACATTTCACAAAGTTATTAATAAGTTAAGCAAAGCAGTTTAAAGAGCAGCAGCCAGTTGGATAAACTGCTTAGACTAGTCTTACAAGTTAGTCATCAAATCTTTTTATGATTGGTCACAATTTTTTTTAATTTTTTTATGTCAGCTGCATAGAAAGGTAGAATGGTCCAATTTGAATCTGAAAACTGATTAACCCTAACTAATTGCTATAACTGATCAGACTGTAACTTAGTGGCTATATGCTTAGATTTCTGGAATTAGTGTGCAGGTTCCATTTTTCTGATTAGTCTTTACAAATAACACATATTAGGTAGGTTAAAGACACGTTGAAATCTATTAAAATATAAAAGGGGGTGTTAACAGTTAGGGGTTAGACATTTAATTAATGTCATAATTCCACATTATTCTTACTGCCAATTACATTACAAAACACATCCGAAAAAAAAAAAAAAAAAATGCAATACAAAAGTTTGAACTTACAGCCTTATTGCAGCCTTATTGCTTATTATTTAAGGAATGAAAAACACTTTAATGCATAATGATCATGGGTAACAACATAATTTAGTAGCATTCTTTTGGTAGGATCGCAGCAGAAACAATGTAGAGGCGATAAGAAGTGCTAAAAAGAGAAAAGTGACAGCACGCCAGGCATCTGTGCGCAGTGCTTTTCTCAGTAACACATTTTCAGCAGGCAGCAAGTTGCTTAAACTTAGCATGTAGCCAAGGGACCAGCCGAGAGAGCTGTCTTCAGCCTGCAAAGCAAAGTAACATGTAAACATTGGCTTGACAGGATAACTTAGCCTAAAACTGCATATAGAGCTGTCTTCCTGAGAGCTTACTTTCCCCTGAAAAGAGATGTGTGGGAAGGAGAGATCACTGAAGCCATATCCATCGATCAGGAGCACCCGCAGAAGAATGGAATTTGCACACCAATCCTTCAAATGGTTCTCCTCGTCGGGAAACTTATTTTGCATCTGACAGAGAGGGAGGTAGAAAGAGATATTGCTTGAGGAAATATTTAAAATGTAATTACATTTCAAGTTTAATTAAAAACTAGGAATTATTAGCTCTGACAAGTTTGTTAAAATACTTGACAGTGTTGGATTGAATTCCATGAACAGCTAAAACAGCTTAAATATTGCATCAGTTGTTAATGATTCAATCAAACAATGCAGAGGAGTGAACATACTAAATATGTTTTTTATAGAGTGAAAGATGCAAGTTGTCTTAATCTATAATGTTGTTCTTAGGTTTTCTGGTAAATTATTGACAAGAAAGTCATCTTAAAGTCATCCAATGAACTCTACGGGGTGGTACCTCCTGAAAGCTCATGTTGCAGACGACACGGGCAGCGTCCTCTAAATGTGCTGGGGACGTGATGGTGATGCCTGCAGCATTTTGGAGGAACAAATGAGTGTAGAAAAATGCAGAAAATGCCTGTGCCAAATAAGGAGAGATGGGAATCGTAAAACACTTTACAGTGTTTGATTGACGAAAAAAAGAATCAGCTCATAAGGGTCATTCATTCAATAGTCGGACCACATTGATTGCACTGTATGTTTTTGAGTCACTAAAAATAACTGATTTAGAGAGACATTTGTTAAGGAATCATAGTACATAGTAGTTTTTGGTTGTGTCCAAAATCACATACTCTCTTGAGTAGGTACTTATTTTGAACAAGTAATTGCTTCACGACCACTAAAAAAAATATGTTCTGAATATGTGTAGTATGAATGTAATCTGGACATACTACTTCATTCGCCGTGTTGTCATTATCATGTGACCTACAGCGTCAGTTACATAGCTTCACTGCCATTCACAAATCCACTCCTGTGGCCTCATGGGATAGTAAAGTGTGCACTCTTCAGAATTTCACCAGAAGAAGTAGGTCATCTGGGTACTTTTGTCATCTACTCTTTTATGAGTAGACCTACTGTGAATTCGGACATAGGCCTACACTATATTGCCAAAAGTATTGACACCCCTCCAAATCATTGAATTCAGGTGTTCCAATCCAGTCATGTTTACAATCAAGCATCTAGGCATGCAAACTGCTTCTACAAACATTTGTGAAAGAATGGGTCGCTCTCAGGAGCTAAGTGAATTCAAATGTGGTACAGTGATAGGTTGTCACCTGTGCAATAAGTCACAGTCACAAATTTGCTCACTACTAAATATTCCACTGTCAACTGTTAGTGGTATTATAATCAAGTGGAAGCAATTGGGAACAACAGCAACTCAGCCACGAAGTGGTAGGCCACATAAAATCACAGAGCGGGGTCAGTGCATGCTGAGGCACACAGTGCGCAGAAGTCACCAACTGGACTCTAGAGCAGGGGAGACGTGTTCTTTGGAGTTACAAATCACGCTTCTCTGTCTGACAATCCGATGGACGAATCTGGGTTTGGCGATTGCCAGGAGAATGGTACTTGCCTGACTGCATTGTGCCAAGTGTAAAGTTTGGTGGAGGGGGGATTATGTTGTGGGGTTTGTTTTTCAGGGGTTGGGCTTGGCCCCTTAGTTCCAGTGAAAGGAACTCTTAATGCTTCAGCGTAACAAGGTATTTTGGACAATTTCATGCTCCCAACTTTGTGGGAACAGTTTAGGGATGGCCCCTTCCTGTTCCAACATGACTGTGCACCAGTGCACAAAGCAAGGTCTATAAAGACATGAATGAGCAAGTTTGGTGTGGAGGAACTTGAGTCCTGACCGCAATGCGATAAAACACCTTTGGGATGAATTAGAGCAGAGACTGCGAGCCAGGCCTTCTCGTCCAACATCAGTGCCTGACCTCACAAATGCGCTTCTCAAAAATTGAAGGCTCAAAAATTCCCAGAAACACACTCCTAAACCTTGAGGAAAGCCTTCCTAGAAGAGATGAAGCTGTTATAGCTGCAAAGGGTGGGCCAACTCCATATTAAAGCCTACGGATTAAGAATGGGATGTCATTAAAGTTCACGTGCATGTTAAGGCAGGCATCCCAAAACTTTTGGCAATATAGTGTACTTCTTTTGTCACATACTGTTTTTCGCCTACTATATGTGATTTTGGATGCAGTCATACATACACTTAAAAGAACTGACTCATTCGCTCGAGAATCAATTTACAATTGTTGCATGTTTCTGATTTACTAAAAAGAACCGGCTCATGCGAGTCATTCATTAGGTGGTTGGACCACATTGATTGCACTGTATGTTTTTGAATAACTAAAAAGAATTGATTCATTAGAGTAATTCTTTAGCAAATCAGACTGCATTGATTGCGCTGTATGTTTTTGCTGAAAAAAGAACCCGACTCATTCATAAGAGTCATACCACACTGATTGCGCTGTATGTTTTTGACTCACTAAAACTATTTAGTAGGCTAGTCTATAATCTGTAATCGGACTATTATGGTCGTCGCATTGGCTTTTGTCAAACTATAGATTCAGTAGCCTACTGGTGTTGCAATGTCACTGAAGAATGAGTCATATAGAGAATAGAGTATTTAAGTACAATGTTACATCTGCATATAAGAGGAAGAATGCAGGAGCAAAAACCATTAACCATCATTTGGTCTATTATTTTATTTTTATTTTTTATGGATCAAGTCAGTAGAACTTATTTTAAACAATATAATGTAAGTGAATGCATAAATATTTTAAATGTTCCATAATAAGCACACTAGAAAATCTTACCATAAAGTTGCCTGTAATGTTGGGCTGGAAGACTCCATCAAAGGAGCATTTGGAATAAGAACAGTTGTTAAAAGAAAAGAGATGAGTAACATTTCCCAGGCATTGATTGTAGTTTCCGGTGCCCTTTATTTGCAGGTCATCATCAGGTTTGTAGGGGGTTTGTCTTTTATTGCATGGAGTGTTAAACACATTGCCCAGCTTTATGGAGTGATTGTAACCTGCAGGATAGCAGGGATGGACTATGGAGCTGTCTGAACCCTGACTCTATAATACACATAATGAAAGAGAAAACATCAGATATTATACTCTAAATACAATCAAATCAGCTTGTCTGATGGTAACAACCACTCTAAAGGTTTGCACTTAACCGTGATCAGATGTGCCAGCAGTCTGAGTAAGACCTGGTCTCGGCCATAACACAGAAAGCTCTGAGTGTAAATCTGATAGTCTTGTCCGTACAGCCGCAGTTTCATCAGATTGTCCTTGTTCTCCACTGTTTGTTTAGTCACAAAGGTGATCTGAGTAGAAGCGCCACCAAAGTCCAGTGCACCAACTGTGTCTCTGCCTGGAGACAGCCACTGACCCACAAAACCATACTAGAGAAAATAAGGATTAGAAAGAGAATGTACATAAAACATACAATTATACAGTGGAATTGTTGACAAATTAGTCTATGATATATATATATTAAATAGAACAAAACTTCAGTCCATACCTTGATGTAGTTCTCAAGCAGGTAGTTGACTGTGACCCATCCATAAGCTCCCTCCTCTTGTCCACTTAAGATAGTGGCACCTCTGAAGCTGAATGGGTAGGTCTTCAGTTTGTCTCCCACTTCCTTCAAAACCTCATCTGACTCTTTGGGTTTGGAAATACTGTGAGATATGACAAAAAGTATATTAGTTATCTGTGATCCATTAAGGAGGATTCCACTATTTAGCACTTTTTTCCACTATTTAGCACTTTTTTTCTGTATGAACATATGATGTGAAAAAGCATTGCTTTGTTGTTTTTGAAAAAATTCAGAGTGGATATTAAGCTATAATGATTAATTCATAAGACTATATTTATTATTTGAACAGCTTTCTGACTCACTTCAGTAGTCTCATGCCTGCTGTGGCCCCAAGATACACGGGAGTGAGTTTGTGTCTTGACTTTGGGATGTCCTGCACAGCATTTTCCATGCATTCCTCAAGGCTACGGGCTGCTCCTCCTTTGACACCTGCATAACTGGAGATCCCGTCTCCTGGGCAGAAGGGGGAGGGGAGAGGGGGATCAAAATTAAACTAATGAAATTGCGCCAAATTATTTTATCCTAGGGGCTCTTGCCGCTTTTATAGACAGGACAGTGGAAAGGTGACAGGAAAATAGGAAGAGAGGGAAAATGGGGCAAGGACTTAATGCAAATCGGTATATATCTTAATGCAAGTATTTATGCTGTATTTATCTGTTGTCTCATATACATACATTTTATGTAGATGTTTTGACGTGAATCGATGTCCAAATGAGAAAAAGAGAAGCATAATAATGAGATAAAAAGCAACAGCAAATTAAATTTTCAGTACAGCAAAGTCTATTCAGTGACAGTTGAGCTAGAAGAAGAAAGAGGGTGTCTGAATGTTGTGGTTGCTGGTCAGTTTGTGTGTAATGTAAGTTTTTGACCAACGTTAGGTCATTTCTAGCGAGAAATTATTACTGTAGTAATTAAATATTTGTTTAGATGTCACCAAAGCTTGCTCTATTTTGCTGTAGCTCATTAAACTCTTATGTTTCCTTAGAAGTCTGTCCGAAATCAGTTTCGTGAGGTACATTTGTGCACTTCCTGTAGAGTCATTGCCTACAAGTCAGCTGCTTAAGTTTTCGGATGAGCCCCTCTGTGCCAGTTTGTTCCCTAGATTAATAATTATGTTCACCTGTCATTCAATTAACCATCTCATTTACTCTCTGTACTGTATTTATATTCCCTGTTTTGTTCAGTTCTTTGTCTGGTCTCATTTTGGTGACGTGGATGTGTTACCTGAGATTCCTGAAGTTTTTTTGTGGTTTTCTTTTTCCTCTATACTTTTTACTGTCTACTCACCGTTTACATGACACTCGCTGTGTTGACTGACTATGCCGGTACCATTCTGCTTGTCTGCTGGCCATTTGTAGATGTACATGGAAGTATGAGTAGATCCAGCATCCAGGACTATTCCATACTGGGGAGGAAAAACAGAAGATAAAACTGCCAGATGTGGATATCTGCAGGTCAGAGTAATGGGCGTGCCAAAAGGTCTTTACAATTATAAAAGCGTAAGTGTTTTAATGTGTTTCATTCCATCCGACCTCACATATTAGAGGTTAGTTTCTGTTATAGCATTGTGTAGCCTATTCGGCACACCCATACCTTTCGGCATGCCGGCATTACGACCTGCAGCTATCCTGTCTCAAAATGGGATTGGAGCTAAGGCTAAAAAACTATTTACAATTCACTAATAAATCATGGCACTTCTTGTATGCATTTATTATAACTAAAAAATAAAAACTGTTGTCTTTAATTCAACTGTTCTTTCAAAACAACTTTTTTTATTTTTCTATTTAATAAGAGCTTTCACAAGAATCTATTTAATGTTTCTGATCTGTTTGTAGCAGGAGCAACAGCAATCATGATTCAAAAGCAGCCAGTCAGATTGTCATTAAAGCTGCCAGCTGTGATTCAGTGGCTGCCTACCACGTGCCAGAAGATTCCTATTCCTCTTGACAGATAAGGATTTTCTTTTTTTTTTCTAGAATCAAATCTAATCAGATAGCTCAAACATTCTTTGCCTGGACAGTCTTGTGTCAGTCTTTGTCAGATTTGTAGCCTATTTCACATATGAACAACAAAAATATAATTACCATGAGCTGAGCTGGTTCTTTGATGTCTTCAGGGTTCATGACGAGCAGAAGGACGCCTATAATAGAAATAACTAGAACTGCAAAAGCGGCGCATATTTGCAGCTGCATATTGTAAACAAAAATACAGTGACATTTGCTGACCGACTGTAGTCAGACTATAACCAGGATGGCTCCGAACCTTTTGATGTTTGACGCATTAACACTAAAGTAAACCAACCTGTCAGACCTGTTTGGGCATGCAAATTGTATCAAGAACAGACATTAATTTATTTGAAAAGTCTGACTGGTGAAGTGTGCACTTGTTTTGTGGCAATACTGATTTAAAAAAATATATAGATTAGACTCATTCCTCCAAAACACCCCAGTGATTTAATAATGCAGGCCATGGGAGATGTTCAGTTTCACTTTCGTGCTCATTAAACCACTCTGTCACCAGTTTTGCTGTGTGTATTGGAGCATTATTATTCTGATATATAGCACCAACTTCAGGGTACAAACCATTGGGTGCACATGGTTCTCCAGAATGGTTTGGTAGTCCGTGGCAGTGACACTAGTAGTACCCATCTAGTAGCTTCAATATACCTGTATATATCCAAATTAAATTCATAATCAAAGCCTTAATAATTTTTTATCCTCCTATATTATAATGATTTTTAATGATTCTTTTCAGTTATGATATTATTTAATCAAGAGAACCACTGATTGTTTCTTGTTTTCTAAAGTTTGTCCTCAAAGTTGATGTGTTAGAAGCAGGATAAATGGGCAAGTGTAAGGATTTAAGCTAGCTTGACAAGGACTAAATTGTGATGGCTAGACGGTCAGCATCATCTAGACAGTCAGAGCATCTCCAAACCTGCAGTTCTTGTGGGGTGTAGATGTCAGTATCTATCAAAAGTGCTCCAAGGAAGGAACAGTGGTGAACCGGCGACAGGGTCATGGGCGGCCAAGACTCACTGATGAGAGCGAAGGCTGGTATATAGTCATGTTTGGGAAAAAAAATTAAAAAATCATCTGGTCCTTGGAAGGTCTTCATTTTGAAAATAAAACCTCAAATGAACAACAGCACATGATATATCACACCGTGTCATTATTTATTTAGCAAAAATAAAGCCAAAATAGAAAAAGCCATGGGTGACAAAGTTAGGACACCCTTACTTATAACATAGGAATTACAAGGGTAAGTAACGGTCAGGCACTGCTAATCAGATGATCATACCTTCGATTAATTGATCACCAGCAAGTGTGATCACCTCTATGAAAGCAGAAGTTTTGGTAGTTTGCTGGTTTAGAGCATTCAGGTGTGTGTTAACACAATACCAAGGAGGAAAGACATCAGCAATGATCTTAGAGAACCAATTGTTGCTGACATCAATCTGCAAAGGGTTACAATGCTATTTCCAAACAGTTTGAAGTGCATTTTACAGTGAAGATTATTCACAAGTGGAAGACATTCAAAACAGACACCAATCCTCCCATGAGTGGACGTCCCAGCAAATTCACTCCAAAATCAGACTGTGTAAAGCTCAGATAAATTAGATTCGTTTTTCACACTCTTCAGGCCTCAGTTAACATGTCAAATGTTAAAGTTCATGACAGTACAATTAGGAAAAAAATGGGTCAAGTATGACATTTTTGGAAGGGTTGCCTCTTCTCTCTCTAAAAAACAACAACATTGCAGCAGGGCTTAAGTTTTCTAGAACAACATCCTTTGGACAGATGAGACCAAAGTAGAGATGTTTGGCCATAATGCACAGTGCCAAGTTTGGTGAAAACCAAAAGAGCATATCAGCACAAACACCTCATACCAAAAGTCAAGCATGCTGGTGGAGGGGTGATGATTTGGGGCTTGTTTTGTAGCCACAGGACCTGGGCACCTCACAGTCACTGAGTCGACCATGAACTCCTTTGTATAACAAAGTATTCTAGAGTCATATGTGAGACCATCTGTCCGACAGCTAAAGCTCGGCTAAAACTGGGTCATGCAACCGGACAATGATCTGAAGATCACCAGCAAATCTACAACAGAATGGCTGAAAAAGAAAAGAATGAAGGTGTTGCAATGGCTGAAATGTGACAAGAGCTGTGCATTAACAAATGCCCACAAACCTCAACAAACTCAATCAGTGTTGTAAAGAGTGGACCAAAATTCCTCCAGAATGATGTGAGAGACTGATAAATCATGCAGAAAACGATTACTTCAACTTATTGCTGCTAAAAGTGGATCTACAGTGACAACAAGAGAAATGTCACTACTTTTGTGACATAAAAGTGTCTGGATGTCAGAGACCATAATATACACAAACACCAAATCTTCTATTCAGGCATACAAACAGACACTAGGTGGCACTAGAGCAAACATGTTTTGTCTATCATTATAATCAGGAATTGTATAAACAATATACATTGTGAGTACTAGACATATAAATCCAGCATACTCTTTTTTTATACACAAGACATTCTGTAAGATTCCATCATTGGGCCAATGGGTGAATAATTTGAACAAACAAATGTCTTGGTTTTTGAGTGTTTTATCACCTTTTTTTGAGGATCTCCTTCTCTACTACCTAAAATAAAATACCATATGTAATGATTTAAGTGGAGAGGCACTCAATGGGGATTGAGACTTTGATTACAATCCCCATTCCAAAAAAGTTGGGATATAAAAACAGAATGCAATGATGTGGAAGTTTCAAATTTCAATATTTTATTCAGAATACAACATAGATGACATATCAAATGTTTAAACTGAGAAAATGTATCATTTTAAGGGAAACATAAGTTGATTTTAAATTTCATGGCATCAACACATCTCAAAAAAGTTGGAACAAGGCCATGTTTCCCACTGTGTGGCATCCCCTCTTCTTTTTATAACGGTCTGCAAATGTCTGGGGACCGAGGAGACAAGTTGCTCAAGTTTAGGAATAGGAATGTTGTCCCATTCTTGTCTAATACAGGCTTCTAGTTGCTCAACTGTCTTAGGTCTTCTTTGTCACATCTTCCTCTTTATGATGCACCAAATGTTTTCTATGAGTGAAAGATCTGGACTGCAGGCTGGCCATTTCAGATGTGTAAGCTCCCCATGCCACACACACTCATGTAACCCCATACCATCAGAGATGCAGGCTTCTGAACTGAGCGCTGATAACAACTTGGGTTGTCCTTGTCCTCTTTAGTCCGGATGACATGGCGTCCCAGTTTTACAAAAAGAACTTCAGATTTGGATTGGTCTGACCACAGAACAGTTTTCCACTTTGCCACAGTCCATTTTAAATGAGCCTTGGCCCAGAGAAAACGCCTGCGCTTCTGGATCATGTTTAGATATGGCTTCTTTTTTGACCTATAGAGTTTTAGCCGGCAACGGCGAATGGCACGTGGATTGTGTTCACCGACAATGTTTTCTGGAAGTATTCCTGAGCCCATGTTGTGATTTCCATTACAGTAGCATTCCTGTATGTGATGCAGTGCCGTCTAAGGGCCCAAAGATCACGGGCATCCAGTATGGTTTTCCGGCCTTGACCCTTACGCACAGAGATTGTTCCAGATTCTCTGAATCTTTGGATGATATTATGCACTGTAGATGATGATAACTTCAAACTCTTTGCAGTTTTTCTCTGAGAAACTCCTTTCTGATATTGCTCCACTATTTTTGGCCGCAGCATTGGGGGAATTGGTGATCCTCTGCCCATCTTGACTTCTGAGACACTGCCACTCTGAGAGGCTCTTTTTATACCCAATCATGATGCCAATTGACCTAATAAGTCACAAATTGGTCCTCCAGCTGTTCCTTATATGTACATTTAACTGTTCCGGCCTCTTATTGCTACCTGTCCCAACTTTTTTGGAATGTGTAGCTCTCATGAAATCCAAAATGAGCCAATATTTGGCATGACATTTCAAAATGTCTCACTTTCAACATTTGATATGTTATCTATATTCTATTGTGAATAAAATGTTGTGAAAAGTTTAAAATTTATTTTAGTAAGATTTGTAAATCATTGCATTCCTTTTTTTATTCACAATTTGTACAGTGTCCCAGCTTTTTTGGAATCGGGTTTGTAGATAGGACAGTGTAGATGATACAGGAAAAAATGAGGAGAAAGAGGGGAAGAGGACAGGCAATGGGCATCAAGGCTATTGCTCCAACAAAGAAATATAAAAGTGATGAATAGATTTTGTCCTGTGTTTCATTTCTTTGAAACTGGAAATTTAGGCAGGGCATATCAAAGAACCAATCTTTTTTAATAGCCAGAAGTCTTTAGTTACAATTTGCAAATTGGTAGCAGGGAGTGTTGCACAAGATGAGTCATCAATATTTTCTAAAAGTGAATTTTGCCAACATTTAGGACTAGGAGTGCACAAGCATATAGATGGCTGACACAGACACAGACTGAAAGCCAAAAACATTTAGTGTTCTGTTTGTTACCTGTATGTTATTGTCATCAACAGTCACACAGAAAAATTTGTAAACACATTAACTTATTTAATATTACAAAAACATTCACAATTCAGCAGGAATAGAAGCAGGCAATAGTACAATTTCCAAATCAAACTAATTTTTGTATCTGTAAAGCTACATTTTCAAGATTTTTCATTTTTAATATTTTCAGTGCTTTCGACTTTGTATTACAGCACACAATCATAGCTCACAAATAAATCTAGCAGGTTTTAAAACAATAGCACCTGAATCATTAAATGGTGTTAAGGCACAGCACACAATCTTACCTAAAAATGTACATTCAACATTATGAAAAGACAGTGATAAAGTTCAGTGACAAAGTTAGTAAGCAGTAATAACATCATGCTCATGTTTCATGTTTTACACAAAATGTTTTACGCACAGTCTCTTATAAAATTATCATTTATATAAAAATGTGCTTGATAAGAAACAGGTTATTGAAATGTTGATGAAATGTAATACCAGAAATTCTTTGTGCATCCTTGCTAGGGGCAGTGCATAACGATGTACATAGGGAGCAATATAACTCATTCATTGTTAAAGGACATTGTCAGTGTCTTTCTTACGGATGGCTCGCAACAGAAAAAATAGCGCCATGAGAAGAAGGACTGAAAAGAGGAAGATCAGAAAACTCCAGCTGCCTGAGCTCAGTGATTTTCTCAGTAAAACATCTTCGGTAGGCAGCAGGTTGCTTAGGGTTAGCATGTAGCCAAGGGACCAGCCGACAGATGTGTTTCCTGCCTGCAAACCAAAGCAACATGTTGACATTTTCTTGACCTAGAGGGGGCCATTTATTCATGAAGCTTAAATGAACATGAAACAGCTTTACTTCTGTAATGTGATAAATATACTTTTTAAATCAAAATTACAATGAAATGTAGTACTTGATTTTGACTGGACAGTGAAAAGTGCTCTCTATATTACATGTTTGGAGGGAAAGGGTTTAAAAATGAGGGCTTGGCGATGTCAAAAAGAAATGTTGTGCACCTATAAATGGCCAATGTGCATTAAGGAAGTAAATAGTCTATTTTGGCAAATAGGTCTTACCTTCTTTTGGAAGAAGATGCGTTGGAAGGAGAGATTATCAAAACCATATCCTTTGGCCAGGAGCACCTGTACAAAGACAGAGACTGCACAGTAGTCCTTGAGACGGGTTCTCTGATCCGGAGCCTTATTTAACATCTAGGACACAGAGAGTGAGAAAGTTGAGTGGAAGAGGTCAAATACTTAAAAGTATGGCCTCTTACAAAGTTTGTTTTTAGGGTCTACTAGAATAGGTTTTCATGCTTGAATGTTCAAAGAAAAACATTATTTTTCACATATTTTACATTGTTACAGCACCTCTCTTCCCAGCCTGTCAGTAACGCTCTGTTTGGTCAGTGTTGTGATTGGTCAACGGCTTCAAGCGTGTTTTAGATATGTCACAATCCTTTACCATAACTGCAAGTTTTAACACAATAATGAACAAAACTCAACCAGGCCTCGTTGCATATGCCTTGGGCGGAAATTATTTAAATGAGGAATACTGCGAGTGTACGTTCCTGGAAGAAAACTCAAGACTACAATCGAGGCATATTAGGGAGTGCTTACTGATATAGAAAATAACTCCCCTTGGAGTGGACCTTTGCAGACCTTTTTCATGTTCAAACACAACATTGCACACTAAGGAAAGTTGAAAATGTAATAAAGAAATAAATAAAAAAAGCATAGTAGGTCCTCTTTAAACAAATTTCTTTTCCATGGGAAATATTTGAAAGCCATTTAATAAACTAGGCTAAACAGATCTGTTAATTCAGTATTAATTCAATTGCTTATAATTAAACAAAACACAGTGTACATATTATTATCATATTATCATCAAGGATAAAGCAAGTTCTCTTAATCTGAGAACCTGAGACTCTCAATCATTGGTCGATTGCTGAGATATGGGGAAAGTCATCTCAGAATAGCAGGGCTCAAAATGAACTCTACAGGGTGGTACCTCCTGAAAGCTCATGTTGCAGACGACACGGGCAGCGGACTCTAAATGTGCTGGGGACTTGATGGTGATGTCTGCAGCTTTCTGAAGAAAGGAATGGGTATAGAAAAATGCAGCAAATGCCTGTGCCAGAAAAAGAAAGAGAGAGAAGGGTGAGAGAGAGATTGCGTAATCATAATAATGACACACAAGTGCCCAGAAGATGAATTTATGATTTATTTTAATGCTTTGAGCTGTCCCACTTAATAACTGCTTACACATCACCACAGCCATCAGTCCCACCAGTAAAGACATTAATGTTGCCTAAGGCAGGAACAAATTTCATATGCCGGTTGATAAAATAAATACATAAATAAATAAGTAATAATAATATTTATATATATATATATATATATATATATATATATATATATATATATATATATATATATATATATATATATATATATATATATATATATATATATATATATATATATATATACATACTGAATGAATTAAGTTTAAATTATACACTCTAGAAAATCTTACCATAAAGTTGCCTGTAATGTTGGGCTGGAAGACTCCATCAAAGGAGCATTTGGAATAAGAACAGTTGTTAAAAGAAAAGAGATGAGTAACATTTCCCAGGCATTGATTGTAGTTTCGGTGCCCTTTATTTGCAGGTCATCATCAGGTTTGTAGGGGTTTGTCTTTTATTGCATGGAGTGTTAAACACATTGCCCAGCTTTATGGAGTGATTGTAACCTGCAGGATAGCAGGGATGGACTATGGAGCTGTCTGAACCCTGACTCTATAATACACATAATGAAAGAGAAAACATCAGATATTATACTCTAAATACAATCAAATCAGCTTGTCTGATGGTAACAACCACTCTAAAGGTTTGCACTTAACCGTGATCAGATGTGCCAGCAGTCTGAGTAAGACCTGGTCTCGGCCATAACACAGAAAGCTCTGAGTGTAAATCTGATAGTCTTGTCCGTACAGCCGCAGTTTCATCAGATTGTCCTTGTTCTCCACTGTTTGTTTAGTCACAAAGGTGATCTGAGTAGAAGCGCCACCAAAGTCCAGTGCACCAACTGTGTCTCTGCCTGGAGACAGCCACTGACCCACAAAACCATACTAGAGAAAATAAGGATTAGAAAGAGAATGTACATAAAACATACAATTATACAGTGGAATTGTTGACAAATTAGTCTATGATATATATATATTAAATAGAACAAAACTTCAGTCCATACCTTGATGTAGTTCTCAAGCAGGTAGTTGACTGTGACCCATCCATAAGCTCCCTCCTCTTGTCCACTTAAGATAGTGGCACCTCTGAAGCTGAATGGGTAGGTCTTCAGTTTGTCTCCCACTTCCTTCAAAACCTCATCTGACTCTTTGGGTTTGGAAATACTGTGAGATATGACAAAAATATTAAAATTTCACTTTCAAAATATTTTTTTCTATACCTGCATATGTCACAATCACCCGCTGGAATGACCAGGATATCCACTAGAAGGCACTCCTACTCAGACCATTGTCATTCCACCATGAATTGCATTTCCCAGAATCCAAACTGATCCCTGGTTATTTTCAGCTGTTTCTCATTTACCCTTGTTAACTGTCTATATAAACCTGGTTAACACAGTCACTCTTGGTGAAGTCTTCTGTTGTGAACTGCTCTGAGACCTTGGGTTGAGAATCCAAATTCAGCATTTAATAAAGGGTAATCCAAAAACATAATCCAATAAACAGGTAAGGGGTCATAATCACATGCAATTAGTGATGCAAAGTCTGATTCTGTCACAGTTCATGAATTCACTGACTTGTTTTGGTCTGTGTTGTGCTTCAGTGTAGGTACCACTTAGCTGATTACCAGCTCCAGCTGCCACTTGTTACATGGGTCTACTTGTCCCATGTGTGTGCGTGCGTGCGTGCGCGTGTGTTCGTGTTCGAGATTCCCGAGTTACGTGCCTGCTTGTTCGCTCTGCCCAGTTAACAGAGGATCGTTACAGCCTGTTCTGCCTGACCTTCACTGTTCTGGTGTGGATTACCTTAAGTCTGCCTGCAGTTTGGAGGATTGGTCTGCCTTGTTCACAGAGGATCGGTTCACTCTTCACCAGAGATCTGTCACGGAGGTTCGGGTTGTCCATTGGGTTCCTGCACTACCTACATCAGCTTCCCTACACCATCATCTGCTGACTTTCACAATCTACTCTTTGGTTTTCAATAAACTAATTGTTGCACTCACATTTGAATCCTTTGTATTTCTCCAGTCACAGAACGATCTGACCAATCATGGATTCAGCTTTCCATCCGAAACATCTAGGGTGGCGTTCGTATTGACCCTGTTGACTGGACGTGCAGCTCAGTGGGGGACGGCGGTGTGGGAGAACCACTTACCTTGCTGCTCCTAGTTCCAGGCCCTGTCAGGTATGGTACGTCTCTGCCTAAGGGCAAGTTCTACTCCCTCTCGGTTCCAGAGAGTGAAGCCATGGAGAAATGCATTTCTGATTCACTAGCAGTCAGGATCATTTGCCCTTCTCCAGCAGGGGCGGGGTTCTCTTTTGTGGGTAAGGATGGTTCTCTGCGACCTTGTATTGACTACCGAGGGCTGAACATCATGGTAAAGAATACCCATCTTCTGCCATTAATGTCGTCCATCTTTCTTCACTAAATTGGACTTGTGTAATGCTTATTTGGTTCGCATAAGAGAGGGATGAGTGGAAACCGGCGTTCAATACCCCTAGGGGCCATTTTGAATATTTGGTCATGCCCTTCGGGCTGTCCAACTCCCCTGCAGTTTTCCAAGCACTCAATGACGTGCTGAGAGACATGGTAGATCAGTTCATTTGTCTACCAGGATGACACTGATTCTCTTTTCTCCAGGAACGCATTCAGCATGTCAGGCGAGTGCTCTAGAGGATGTTTAGTGAATGGGCTTTTTGTCAAGGTGGAGAAATGTGCTTTTCATGCACAGTCTGTTCCGTTCATAGGATACACAGTCTGTTCCTTTCATCTCATCCGAGGGATGGGTCAGGGGTACCTTTTATCGTTTGGACCGAACCTAAGAACCTGGAATATATTAGGTCCGCAAAGACTTGACTCCAGGCAGTCTTGGTGGGCTCTTTCGGTCGCTTCTTTTTTTTCCGCTCTCTTACTGCCCAGGTTTCAAGAACATTAAACCCGACGCGTTGTCATGTTTTTGACCGCTCTGAACGCCAACTACTCCCGAGTGCATTTTACCAGAGAACATCATTGTCTCCATGCTCGCATGGGAGATCAAGTCGAAGGTCAAATCGGCCTTAGAAGGGGTAACGCCTCCGCCCGGCGGTCCACGGAGTCGGTTGTTTGTGCCAGAGGGATTATGGTCCAACGTTATCTGGGGTCATTGTTCCAACGTGGCATGTCATCCAGGAGTTAACCATATTAATTTTAGTCAAGTAACAATTCTGGTGGCCAGCTATGGCTTGTGACATTCAAAGTTTGTTTTGGCTTGCTCTGTGTGCCACTGGTAAGACCTCCAATCGTCCTCCAGATGGGTTACTCCAACCGCTGTCCGTTCCTTCAAGACCCTGGTCCCACATAGTGCTAGATTGTCGTAGACCACGTCTTTTGTTTACCAGCTTATTTTTCCTAGTCTGGAATCCAAAGTCACGGTCCCCTTCATCCAGGGGTGCCGTCGCACATGGAGCAGAGCCCGCGAGACTCCCCTCCAGGTGGGAGCGCGCATCAAGGTTAAGGCTGATTGCCACCGGTCGAAGCCTCCCGTTTACGAAGTTGGTCAAAAGGTGTGGCTTTCAACTAAGAACACTCCTCTCTGCTCCATTAGTAAGAAGTTGGCTCCCAAATTCATTGGCCCGTTCATGGTCACCGAGATCATTAATCCGGTGGCAGTCCGCCTCTAAACTTCCTCCAGCGTACAGGAGAATCCATTCCAAATTAAAACCCGTGTTTCACTCACCCATTAATCCGCCTGTCCAGGATGTCCCTGTCTACTCTCTGGTTTTCAATAAACTAATTGTTGCACTTGCATTTGAATCCTTTGTATTTTTCCCGTCACAGATTCATTTCTGTGAACTGGTTCTTTTCGTACAGTTCGGCTCAATGAACTGGTTAAAGCTGATTCATAGGTTCCTGATGTCGTCATGTAATGTCACTATGCATTTCTTTTATGCTTTATGAATTTTTCAGAGTCATGTTATATCAAGGAAACATTTAAAGTAATCTGTCAATGCATATTAAAACGATCAAATAGTTATTTGCGTGCATTTTGCTGATTATTGCCTTTCATTCACTTAAGTTAATGGTATTTGTAGTTGGAGATTCATTTGAGGATCCTTTGTCGTATATGACTGACCAATATGGAGTAGCATAGTAGTGGATATGTTGCATGTCTAAAGGATAAACCAGTCTTATAAACTTAATTCCGCTTAGATTAAAATATAATCTGCATGCACAAACTAGCCTACAGTAAAATATATTTACATCTTTCGACAGGTTTTTGTAGGTTTCAATAAAATGTTATTTAATAACAGTAGTTCTGAGCATATTTCCAGGACGTGCCTCAGACTTTCGTCGCCAACTCAATCATCAGAATCCTCTGCAAACTTCGACAGCTGGTTGAACCAGCTCATTTGGTTCTTAGTCGGACGTGCTACTTCAGCTTTTGCATCTTGTGTCATCAACCCAGAACTAAAGTTTGATTAATGAACCGGCTCAACCAGTTACTTGCTGAGAACCGGCTCAAAAGACCGATTCATTCAAGAATCGAACATCACTACATGCAATGCAACCATTCCAAAACAAACACCAGGCAGGAAACTCAGGCAAACAGGGTAATCCCAAAAACGGGCAAAGGGTCAAAACCTAGTAATGGGCAATTTCAAAACTGCTTCATGAAGCATCAATCTTTTACGAATCTTTTGTTTCGAATTAGTGGTTTGGAGTGTGTCTCAAACTGCCAACGACACATGATTTCAGTAAAAGAGACTTAGTTACGTTATAATGGTTTCAAAACATTTCGAAATGTCAATGGTTCACCATTGGGGGCGATGATCTCCATGAATCATGCGGATTCACTGAGATAAAACATGATGGCGCAAAATGGCGATTTTGCTGTAAGGGGACCTGCGGTACATGTAGATAGAAAGTAGACCTCATTCTAAGGTAATAAAAAACATAACAGTACATTATGTAAGGTCTTTATACACCAGTGAAAACATATGTATATTATATGGCATTTCTGTCAATAGATCCTCATAAATACTACACACTACACCTTTAATTGAACAATGTAGACTTTGTATATACACACACATTCAGAAGTTTGGGGGCAGTAAAATTGTATTAACGTTTTTGAAAAAAAGGTGTCTTGTGCTCACCAAGGTTGAATTTATTAATTAAAAATAAATAAACCAATAATATTGTGACACATTATTAGAGTTTAAAATACATAATGATCATTTTGTCATCAATGGTTTAAAAAATAAAAATGGCACAAAGCTATGAGCTTTCTGACTCACTTCAGTAGTCTCATGCCTGCTGTGGCTCCGAGATACACAGGAGTGAGTTTGTGTCTTGACTTTGGGATCTCCTTCAAGGCTTTTTCCATGCATTCCTCAAGGCTACGAGCTGCTTCTCCTCTGATACCTGCATAACTGGAGATCCCGCCTCCTGATTAGAGAAAGTGTTAGAAAAAGAGAGGAAGAGAGAGGTCATGTCACTGGATATCTGAAATGACTCATAGAATAACTTCAGTATGTCCACGCAGAGTTCATAAAGAATATCGGTTCCTATTTCACTGCCTGATATGCCACTGACTTTTGCAACCATAAATGCAACCAGAGATTTTTTGGGTGCCTATTCCAGATGTTTCCGTAAAACATTGCAAATCAGCAATATTTGCAGGGCACTAGGAGTTTAACATCCTGATTCTGTGATTGTCAAATTCTTAGAGATGAGTGGGAGACAGACAGAATTGATGAAATTATAAAAGGGCAACTTAAGGCACCACCACAAAACAGGAAGTAGGCAACAGTGTGTGCACATTCAGCACTTGTGGGTGTCACATCTCAGTCCAAATGATCTACGGTAAAAAAAAATATCTAGTTTAATTTATATATTATAGTTAATTTGGTAATGTCTGTTTGGTAAGTGGATTAGGAACTGATACATTTTGAAACCAAGACAGTTTTTAAAAAAAGAATAAAATGAAGACAAAACCCTGTAGTTCAAGGCATTACACAAGGTTTTAGTAGTCTCACATCCCTATTGAACTGTTCTTTTCCTTATCTAATGTCCTCAACTTTATCTGCTGATGTTTAGACGTTTTTATCCAGAGGGACTTTCAAATGAGGAACATCACAAGCCATTTATCAATACTCACCCTTTGCATGACACTCGCTGTGTTGACTGACTATGCCAGTACCGTTTTGCTTGTTTGCTGGCCATTTGTAGATAAACATGGCCGTATGAGAGGATCCAGCATCCAGGACTATTCCATACTGAAAACAAACCAAACAGCAAAAAAAAATAAGGCTAAGACTGAACACCTGTGACCCAGGGATAAGGGTTTGATTTCCAGAGAACACATGCACACACAGACACAATGCCAAAATGCAAACATTGAAGTCACTTGAAATAAAAATGCCTGACAAATAAATATAATGTAAAGATGACATGGGACAATTGTTCTTAGATACACAGGTGAAGGGTTCAATTTCACTGAAATATAAATTTATAAATATAAAAATTATAAATACACTACCATTCAATAGTTTTTATTCGGCAAGGGCACATTAAATTGATTAAGTGACAGTAAATACATTTATAATATTAAAAAGTTATCCATTTCAAATAAATATTGTTCTTTAACTTTCTATTCATCAAAGAATCCTGAAAAAACACGTATCACAGAAATCTTATGCAGCACAACTGTTATTAACATTGATAATAATAAGAGATGTGAGCAGCAAGTCAGCATATTAAAATGATTTCTGAAGGATCATGTGACACAAGAGTAATGACTGATGAAAATTCAGCTTTGCCATCACAGGAATAAATTATTATCATTTTTATTTAAATATATGAACATAAACTGTTATTTTTAATTGTAATAATATTTTATAATGTCTTTACTGTATATTTGATCAAATAAATGCAGCCTTGGTGAGCGTAAGAGACTTTAAAACATTAAAATAAATCTTACTGACCCCAAACTTTTGAACGGTATACATAAATTACATTAAAGTCTAGTATATTTCTTTGTGTAAATGATAAATATACTGGAATTGTTTCTATAATTAATAAGTGTGAATAAACACATACTAATACAATACAAATTTGACATTAATGTATTTATACTGATAGCACTGAAACCTGGACTGAACAGAATGACTAAAGTCTGACATGAGTTCATGGATCATTGATTGCTCCATCTGCCATTTTATTCCAGCCATTACTCCTGGATGGAGGCTTCAATCAAACTTTTGCTTATAGACAGAGTTACATTTTACGTAAGCATGTGAATTGTTACCTAGCACTCATTTGCACATCAACTAGACTATGTTATAACTTGCACTGCCGCAACCAGCCCCAGGTTCTCATGCTGCTAAAAACTGGGTGTGTATGTGAACAGCAGCCATGTGGGAACCGTTTACACTGAGGTGCTTATAATATTGTAAAAGAATTCTCCTACCATCTCTTTGGTTAGCTTATAGGATTATAATGTCATAAGTTAAAAGAATGCTGATAAATTCAAACATTAAATGTAAGTAACACTTCAGGTTTTCTGACAAATTAACTTGTCCCATTGTACCTTTACTAGCTGCATCTTGTTGCTTTAAAAACTCATTGGGACATTTTAAATGATCAGGCCTCTTCTTTCCTTATTCATTCATAATAATGATTATTATTCAAGCAAACATGACTCACCTCTGTAGCTGCCTTTGCAAATATATGAATATGATTAACTTAAAGCAAACACTTCTTTAAAGTAGTGTAAAGTGCTTGCTTGATTATCATAAGTGTTTAACAACCAAGATCAAGAAATAAGTGTCATTTACATATAAGTCTTCATCCCTTTCTTTTATCACACACCTGTGCTACAGGCGGGCATGGCACTGACTGAACGCTATTCATTCATGCAAACCATGATAATCTCTTTCAGTTGCTGCTCTCAAGACTTTGCCTACAGTTTGCATACAGCCATTTTAGCTTAGTATAATAGCAGTGTCTAGCAGTCTGAAAAATTTATGAGTTCAATACGTGACTCAAAACATGTTTAAGCTTGCCTTTCTATGTCATTTTGACTCCATAACACTCAGTTTCTGCCTTCACTCATCGGTTCAGCATGTCGCTTTAATTTCTTAAGGACATGTTACCCTGAAGCTCAACGGAATTGTCAATGCAGTAGGCCATTTAACATAGGTGTGTATGAGGTTACAATACTATATGAAAATAGATCTTCAAATAGATCTTCAAAACCACAATGACTCACTGTCCTGTTTCAAAGAAAAAAGGGATTAAAGCATTGAATCAAAACGGCTGAGAAACACAAACAATGGGACCCAGCCAATATGAACAAGAGATCCTATGTGTTTAAAACTGTGTAGAGAAACTGGGGTCATAAGTCAAACAGAGAGCACAGCTGGAAAAATATTTATAGCACACCCTCTACTATCAGATAGATAATAAAAATGTAGTTTGGGGACATCAGGTAAAAATACATGATACATGAGTGATCACTTTTAGTATCAGGAGGGATATAGGCAATAGTCATTCATAATTTTCATAAGAGTTCCTATTCTGAAAATGTTGTTATTTGTCAACATATAGATATAAATTACCTCAGCAAAAACAGGAAAACCCACCAGCTAATGTGAACACTCATATTCTATAAGGAATAAAAATCACCTGCTCTAAACTTTTATTGTTGTTTCCAAATAATGACTGGATGTTTAATTAAAAAGAAAAATAATTGCAAAGATGCATTTCATTATCTAAAAGTGCTTACAGATAGGACAGTAGGACACTTTTTAATTTTATGTTTATACAATTTTACTCTGTTATGAGCTATCCATGTAAAAAAAAAAATGTATGGTCATTAGATGGTCTGAGCTGATGTATATGATGGATCATATGGACAATCAGTTTATGGGGCTTAGCTGCAGAACCGCAGAACCACACATCACAGTAGTCTGAGGACAGGGTTGACATATAATAACTTTAAGCTCTTTTAAGTTTAAACTCTACCTTAACAAATGCCCAACCCCACCCTACCCCATCACTAAGCATATTCTTAAAGTGATAGTTCACCCAAAAGTGAAAATTCTGTCATCATTTACTCACCCTTAATTTTTTTGTTCTGCTGTACACAAAGGAAGATATTTGGAAGAATGTTAGTAACGGGCCGAGATCTGCTTGGTTACAAACATTCTTCCAATTATCTTCCTTTGTGTACAGCAACAACTTTAGGGTGATTAAATGATGGCGGAATTTTCATTTTTGGCCGAACTATCCCTTTAATGATGCTTTAAGCTCAGGGGCGGCACCCTGGCATTCAGACAAGCAGGGAAAATAAACAGCTCACGATGCCATTTGTTAGTTAAAAAAAGCCATTTAAACAGCCTAAGCCTAATGCCGTGTCCTAACCAGGCGTGATGTGACAAAGTTTTTTAGTGGCAAACCAGACTCGACCCAAGATCAATCAATCAAAAATCACAGCCTATCAGAAGAGCGTGTGGGTGGGCTCTCTCTACAATTGCACTGCATTCGCAACTAAATGAATAAGTACAATATAGAATTCCTAAATCTTACGCCATTTTAGCATGATTACATACTGCGTTAATGAAAAATTATGATTTTGTTTTTTTAACACAGAATACATTTGTTTGCTCACCTTGAGTTGACGGTTTGAACGTAGGCCTAGTTGTTTCGTTTAATTTATTTTCAAGATCTGAACTGAATTATCCATTGTTGCTTTCAGTAAGGCTATGTGTACAGTATATAAGGTCACAAAAATGATATTCAAACTCACTTTAAATTCTTTTGACATTAAATAAAGCACATAATCTGCACTTGTCATACAGTCCAGCCACAACGCTGCCGAAATAAAAAGTGTTTATAAAAAAGAATCGTTGTGAATGGTTAGTACAAAAAACTCTGATTAACATGGAAAAGATCATTTTTCTCACATAGTTAGGACACAGTGAATTATAGGGCTGTTTCAGTATTTGCATTGATTTTGTATTATTAAGTCTGTTGTAAATTTATTTTTTTTATTTAACCTTTATTTAACCAGGAGAGTCCCATTGAGATTAATCTCTTTTTCAAGGGAGTCCTGGCCAAGAGGCAGCAAAGTTACAAAATAAATAAAAACAGTTACAACAGTTACAACGTGCATACAACATTAAAATAACACAGCTTACGAGAAACAATCACAAACGATTGAGGCAGTCAACCGTTTAACTTTACAAGTCTGTTGTAAAGTTCTTTTAGTGGATTTTTGTCCACATTTTGTTTAGATATAATATTATTATTTGGGAATGTCGTTGTTGTATGGCCAAAAGCAGAGCCATATAGGCCAAAAGCAGAGCCATATAGGCCAAAAGGACTCATGCCATACCCTAGGTTTTTGTGAAACGCCGCCACTGTATAAGCTCCACCCCAACACCAGTCTGAGACTGCCGGCCTGGCGCTGCTGTCCTCACATTGCTGTGACGTAGCCTATGGCTCTGCGGTTCTACCAAATAATTTTGCTTAAAAACGTAAATAAATCAAATCAAATAATTAATTGAAAAGCGTGTAATAAAAACATCATAGTTTCACTTTGTCACTGAATACGTGAAAAAACGTAACAGTAATAAATAAACAAAAAGAGTAAATATTTCAGTGATGCTTTGGATGAACAGCAGTGAGCTCTTTTGACAGCGCCTCACGAGCTCACCTTCCGGAACATGGCAGCGGTGCGTTCACAACAGCAGCTTGAGATGCAGTTGTTGTGCCGAATTTCGACCCCCCTGCCAAATTATTACCTCCCTCGTTGAAGTCACTACCTGATTGCCTAATCCTAACCCCTCCCCCACAACTAACCCTAAACCTACAAAATACTAGGGGGGTAATAATTTGGCGAGGGTCGGTATTCGGCACAACACCGAACAGGTGCTTTTCGACGGCGAGGAACTTCTGTCGGCCTTGTTCAGACGGTTTCAAGTCAACGGTCTAAAGAAGAACGATTCAGTGGAATTGGCGTTCGGTGTCTAATCTAATGCATTATTTTATTTTATATCCCAGATTCTTGTATATTGCTCTAATGTGACAGCTGCAGATGTTCAGCAGTCACCAACACCTGCAAGGCTGCAACGGGAAAACCCGTTGCTCCCTCCATTTCACACACAATTGCATGTTACGCAAATTCACTCGTGGTGTCTTTTTTTGTAGGCTATCCGAAAAAGCATAGGTAGCCTATTGCTCTGTGAACAACGCATTACAAAACACATCTAAGAGAGAAAGATTTTATTTGAGCTCCATTGCTCATTGATGTTTTTGTTGGGCGAAATCTGCCAAAAACGTGTGAAGTAGGCTACTGTGTTCAACCTGCGAGAGAATCACACTTTTCAAAATCAACTCCTAGCCTATGGGGACAAAATGTGAAACATGCAGAGGAAGCGCTCTGTACCGTTTGCACTACCGGAAAACTATACAGATAAGCAGCTTATTATTTTCCTGATCTTATAACGTGATCATCGAAAAGTCGTGGGGATGTTAAATGTTCCCTTTTCCCTCTTTTAGATTTGTAGCCTGCGTGTGCGTGTCACGAATAATAATTAAAAAAAGTTATTACCATAAACTCTGGCGGCTCTTTCATGTCTTTGTTGGGTACGACGAGCAGAAGAATACCAGTGACTGCCAGAAACAGAGCCGCAGTGGCGGTAATGATCTGGCATTGCTGTTGGTTACCCATGGATACCATCCACGCGATGCGATCCACACAGGACAAATGACACCGACGACATTCGTTGGCAAGTCAGGCACTGTTGTGAAGTCGTGTGTTAAATACAGTCGATAAACCGGCACATCACTAGTGGGCATGGCACTAGCTATTGTTCCTGTCATGTGTCCCTGGTGCGGGTGTTCGCGGTTAGACTGTGTTAGACTTGATAAACTACACGAGTAGCGAGATTTCGGGGAGTTTATTTTATCCCTGTTAGCATATTGTTATTTTAAGTGATTTTCCAAACTTTAACGACCCTTTTCATGGATGGCACTACAAAGATGCTAATAAAATGACACGAAGAACTGTTAGAGCCTCTTAGAGATTCTTTAAAGAACTTTGAAAAGAGTTCTCTGCAGAAGGTTGTTTACGGCACTAGAAAAAAATAAATAAAATAAATTATAGATAGATAGATAGATAGATAGATAGATAGATAGATAGATAGATAGATAGATAGATAGATAGATAGATAGATAGATAGATAGATAGATAGATAGCCTACAGGGGTTTGCCTACGTTATCTCATGTGATTGACAGGTTGTCCCGCCCTCGCGTCGGTAAACACGTCATCAGGGAAGAAAAAGAGATGTCGGGGAAGTTGTTTTGATTACGGGGGCACATAAATAAAAAAATAACGATGTGCACAGATAAATAATTTATAATAAATACTGCACTATTAAATCTTTTTTTTTTTTTTTTTAAATGCCAATTTTGATTTTATGGTGACTTTAAAAAACGTTTGAACTGTTTGAAGCCAGTAGCCGATTAGATTATTTTAATCCAAATCTGTTACTGAGATATAGCCCTTGTGATAATAACATTCCTGTGTGACAACTAGCCCCGCACTAGTGTATTACGTATCAAAAACAACACATTTTGGGTAAGGCTGTGTTCCAGACACAATGTCTGAGACTCATTTGCATTAGTAGTAAATTATGCATAAGGCATTGTATATAGTTCATGTTTTGATGTAACGGCCTTTTCCGTTTTTTTACTTTGTGGTTTGTGCAGATGTGTGCAGCATGTGTGCTGTGCGCGACAGGTTGTGTTGTCACACAGCAAAAATTATCTTGAGGTTTTTAGACAAGGTTTATCTCTAAATGTTGCAATAAAACTGTCATCAAGATTTTTTTAAACAAATTACAAAAACATTAAACTCTGATATCTGAGCTCATATTGTAGTGCAGGGGATGTAGCCTATTGGAGGTTATGAGCAGATCCAGGGTCATTCACCACAGAAAATGACTGTGCTTGTGTGCCAAGAAGATTTATTTAATATTTATTTAAACAGGGCCTGCATTATACAAAATTATCACAAACTATAACCACAGACACAATTTTAGGCTACACATAGAACAGAACTATTACATTTGAACAACTATTTACTTCCTCTGATGTCCATTTTAGGCAGGCACATAGGCTACATTTACTGTAGGCTATATCTACAAGAAGACTACTTCTGATGTACATCAATATACTTTACATTACTACAGTATTTCCCTTCTCTTTCTGTTAGATTAAATATGAAAGTAATAATTCAGAAATAGATAGGCTGTGACCTCTGTGCATGACATAGACCTTTTCTTATTCATTTCCCCTTGCTCTCCCTCAGTCTCTATGTGCCTTTTTGAAGAGTATTCTTTGTAAGCAGCTGTCACGGCCTTGCAGCTTCAGGCTGGTCCATATGAAGAAAGCCTCTGCTCATCCATCTCAAACAGCACATACTCTGAACTGCGCTCCGGGTCCTGGCACATGTGGTTAACAATGAAACACTGGTAGTTCCACAGTAGAAGCAGCACCATCACACACAATGCCAGCAGCACCAGGCTGACCAGCAGGAGGCGCTGTTTGTCCAGGCAGCATCCGTTCTGACAGCGCTCATCGGTGAGATGTGTGTACTTCCATAGAGATTTCTTCAGCACACACACCGAGCGCTGATGTGGATACAGAGACACGGCGAGATCTTTTGTTTGCGCTGTACTCATTGTACGGGAAGCACTCAGAGATTCATACAAGCTGCTTGCTGTGGGAAAAACAAGCGGTAGGGCCGCAGAGATTAAATTAATATTTCAGTTCAAGTTGTAGGCTACGTCTGACTAGTGCTTTTGTGGTGTTTATCATAAATATGCAAACATAATCTAGACATAATTAATCAGTGTTTAACTAAAAATAGCGACGCTACTACAAATAATATTGTTTTTTACCCGTAACAAAGCTAATTTATGAAATGAGAAGAGGTTAACGGTTCGTCCGAGTACTCTAGCGTTGCAACGTCTGATTCAATGTAGTCAGTGTTGGGAAGGATACTTTCAAAACGTTTTTCGTTACAGCAGAGGTCTTCAACCTTGCTCTTGGGGACCCACTGTCCTGCAAAGTTTATTTCCAACCTACTTCAGCACACCTGCCTGTGTATTTTCAACGAGTGATCCTGAAGATCTTGATTAGCTTCACCTGTCTTTAATTAGAGTTGGAGCTAAACTCTGCAGGACAGTGGGTGCCCAGGAGCAGGGTTGAAGAACTCTGCGTACAGAATACATGCCCAAAAATTTAATTTGTAAGCTGGATTAGACTCCCCTGTACTATGCAAGCTAGAAACTTCCAGGCAGGTGTGCTGAGGAAAGATGTAGCTGAACTCTGCAGAACAGTGGCCCTCCAGGACAGTTTGAACACCCCTGTACTAGACTATCTCATTAGCGTTTAATGCTGAGGAGGCTACACGCGCCTTAGAAGGACTGAAGCAGACATAGCCTCACTAATAAAGATGAAGCCTTCCATTTGAGAAGCACCCATTGTGGTGAAACGTGTTTCATTATATCTAATCAAACAGATTCACATAAATGATTCATATTTGACTCTGCGCCATGTAGATATTTTCGACTTGGTTATGTAAATTAGGTTGTTTTTGTTTAGCCATTTAGTATAAATGTACTTGTTTAAGTTTGCTTTATGGCTTTATGATTAAATTATAATTGACATTGTATAGTGTATACTTATACACTCACCTAAAGGATTATTAGGAACACCATACTAATACCGTGTTTGACCCCCTTTCGCCTTCAGAACTGCCTTAATTCTACGTGGCAGTGATTCAACAAGGTGCTGAAAGCATTCTTTAGAAATGTTGGCCCATATTGATAGGAGAGCATCTTGCAGTTGATGGAGATTTGTGGGATGCACATCCAGGGCACGAAGCTCCCATTCCACCACATCCCAAAGATGCTCTATTGGGTTGAGATCTGGTGACTGTGGGGGCCATTTTAGTACAGTGAACTCATTGTCATGTTCAAGAAACCAATTTGAAATGATTTGAGCATTGTGACATGGTGCATTATCCTGCTGAAAGTAGCCATCAGAGAATGGGTACATGGTGGTCATAAAGGGATGGACATGGTCAGAAACAATGCTCAGGTAGGCCGTGGCATTTAAACGATGCCCAATTGGCACTAAGGGGCCTAAAGTGTGCCAAGAAAACATCCCCCACACCATTACACCACCACCACCACCAGCCTGCACAGTGGTAACAAGGCATGATGGATCCATGTTCTCATTCTGTTTATGCCAAATTCTTACTCTCGATTTCTGTTGAGACATTCAGATGGTAGAGTCATCAGACCAGGCAACATTTTTTCAGTCTTCAACTGTTCAATTTTGGTGAGCTTGTGCAAATTGTAGCCTCTTTTTCCTATTTGTAGTGGAGATGAGTGGTACCCGTGTGGGTCTTCTGCTGTTGTAGCCCATCCGCCTCAAGGTTGTGTGTGTTGTGGCTTCACAAATGCTTTGCTGCATACCTCGGTTGTAATGAGTGGTTATTTCAGTCAAAGTTGCTCTTCTATCAGCTTGAATCATTCGGCCCATTCTCCTCTGACCTCTAGAATCAACAAGGCATTTTTGCCCACAGGACTGCTGCATACTGGATGTTTTTCCCTTTTCACACCATTCTTTGTAAACCCTAGAAATGGTTGTGCGTGAAAATCCCAGTAACTGAGCAGATTGTTAAATACTCAGACCGGCCCGTCTGGCACCAACAACCATGCCACGCTCAAAATTGCTTAAATCACCTTTCTTTCCCATTCTGACATTCAGTTTGGAGTTCAGGAGATTGTCTTGACCAGGACCACACCCCTAAATGCATTGAAGCCACTGCCATGTGATTGGTCGATTAGATAATTGCATTAATGAGAAATTGAACAGGTGTTCCTAATAATCCTTTAGGTGAGTGTATACACTCACCTAAAGGATTATTAGGAACACCATACTAATACTGTGTTTGACCCCCTTTCGCCTTCAGAACTGCCTTAATTCTACGTGGCGTTGATTCAACAAGGTGCTGAAAGCATTCATTAGAAATGTTGGCCCATATTGATGGAGATTTGTGGGATGCACATCCAGGGCATGAAGCTCCCGTTCCACCACATCCCAAAGATGCTCTATTGGGTTGAGATCTGGTGACTGTGGGGGCCATTTTAGTACAGTGAACTCATTGTCATGTTCAAGAAACCAATTTGAAATGATTCAAGCTTTGTGACATGGTGCATTATCCTACTGGAAGTAGCCATCAGAGAATGGGTACATGGTGGTCATAAAGGGATGGACATTGTCAGAAACAATGCTCAGGTAGGCCGTGGCATTTAAACGATGCCCAATTGGCACTAAGGAGCCTAAAGTGTGCCAAGAAAACATCCCCCACACCATTACACCACCACCACCAGCCTGCACAGTGGTAACAAGGCATGATGGATCCATGTTCTCATTCTGTTTATGCCAAATTCTGACTCTACCATCTGAATGTCTCAACAGAAATCGAGACTCATCAGACCAGGCAACATTTTTCCAGTCTTCAACTGTCCAATTTTGGTGAGCTTGTGCAAATTGTAGCCTCTTTTTCCTATTTGTAGTGGAGATGAGTGGTACCCGGTGGGGTCTTCTGCTGTTGTAGCCCATCCGCCTCAAGGTTGTGCATGTTGTGGCTTCACAAATGCTTTGCTGCATACCTCAGTTGTAACGAGTGGTTATTTCAGTCAAAGTTGCTCTTCTATCAGCTTGAATCAGTCGGCCCATTCTCCTCTGACCTCTAGCATCAAGGCAATTTCGCCCACAGGACTGCCGCATACTGGATGTTTTTCCCTTTTCACACCATTCTTTGTAAACCCTAGAAATGGTTGTGAGTGAAAATCCCAGTAACTGAGCATATTGTGAAATACTCAGACCGGCCCGTCTGGCACCAACAACCATGCCACACTCAAAATTGCTTAAATCACCTTTCTTTCCCGTTCTGACATTCAGTCTGGAGTTCAGGAGATTGTCTTGACCAGGACCACACCCCTAAATGCATTGAAGCAACTGCCATGTGATTGGTTGATTAGATAATTGCATTCATGAGAAATTGAACGGGCATTCCTAATAATCCTTTAGGTGAGATTATATATATAGATATATATATATATATATATATATATATATATATATATATATATATATATATATATATATAGATATAGATATATACTTCAGTGTAGTTACTACTTTTAGTGGTTTCAAAACTGTACTTTAACAACTTAAAATTATAATTAACTTTCAAAGTAGCTTCCCCAAATTGTTCTTATATTGAGTGGGTGCTAAATCCAGCCCTCATAAGCCGACTATATTTTGATCGAGCTTATGATAAACTAGTACAAATTGTTGCACTCCAAATGGATTAAAATAAAAATAAAAACGTTTTTTTTGCTTCAGGTGCGTAGAGCCAAAGGAGTAAAAATTACTAGACTTTTTTAGTCTGGATTGAATTCAGTGTGCGATCAAGCTTGAAATAGACTCTAAATAGAAGAGTTACTGTATATTGAAAGAAAAAAAAAACATTATTTTAAAGATAAGAACATAGTTAATATCTGGATCCTATAGATGTGTATAGTTCCATAGTTATTAGGTTTTTCAGCGTCTCTGAAAGGGCTGCGTTAGAAACTCCCTAGCTTCCTCACCTACCATGGTAGTGATGTAAAATAGCACAAACGCAATATAAACACCATTATAAACGCCTACCTTTTCAGTTGATGTAGAAGCTGTAGGGCTGCAAGCTTACAAAGACAAGCAAGCATCAGGTTGCAAGATGCCCAAGGGTTTGTCCATTCACTGACCTGTGTGCCTGTTCGGATTACTTCTGCTCAAAATGTCAAAACAAACAGATTCAGAGCACCTCCTCCTCTCCCATCTTGGCACAACACCTTCTCCACACCAGATTGTGACCACGTCTGTTTAATGTGAGAGGCGGATTGTGCAATGATAATTAATTTGATGTGATTTTAACATTTTTAAAATAATACCTAACATGCATGAGACCAACATGTTAAACCAACAGCTATAAATATAAATGATGAATGAATATTCCCTACGTTATTTTTTCCTACTGTAAGAAAACTCACAACTGCATCCACATATTTCAGAAAACCCTGAAAGATTAAAATAGATTTAGTCAGTTGTTCCCTACTTTGATCGTGACAGTGAAACAAATGGCACTGTGTGCTCTCATGCTGTGCAATATCCTCATGAGAGCAAGAGCATGAGTGGTGCCAAGATAGTGATGATAAACGTTATTGTGGCATATTTCATATCTTTTTGAATAATGAATGTGGGCACATTACATTAATGCAATGAATTTTGTTCCTCTTGGTGAACCCATTCAGTATTATAGAGAACTAGTAAATAGAGTATATGTTATACATAACACATACAATCAAACTAGATCATATGCAATGAATAGTAATGTAAATATGACATCTGCATGGTATTCATCCAAATATGAATGAGTGCATTCGGTGTTAAAGTTCACGTATAGAAGCACAGATAATTATAGCGGAAAGAAGGCTGACCTTTGCTCTTAATCTTGTAGTGAATCCTCATATCTGATTTTCTGTTTCTAAAACATTCGCCTACCACTTCTAGTACTCCTTTATTAAATAGATATGAAGATATTGATTTGCTGAAACCGTAGTCTTTCTAACAAAAACACGCTAAGGGTAGAGAGAGAACGGTGAGCATAAAGTTATTCAATCCAGGTTAGACTTTTTCATTTGATACATATTTTATTGGCACACTGGAGTATAGCAATTATACATTTTTAAACACATATCTTTGTTTGAATTCAATTCCGAGTTTTTTTTTTCAAACAGTATTGGAAGTGTCATCAAAAGCACATTTGGTGGTTGAAAAATACGGTAAAAGCAGATTCAAATGGCCTTGCGATATCTTAAAGCTTTAGAAATAATGCATGTTTGCACACAACAGTGAATAGGACAGGTTGCATTGCTTTGTTTGTCAAAAAATGTGCTTCCTATATTGAGCCACACACTTTAATTCATTCCTGCCAACGTCATGGGTTTTCACCACACAGATTCTAATTATATGATCAAATATTAGCTTGATGAACATAGCAGTACATATATTTTTCTAAGTAGGTCATATTTAATATTCATGAATCTACAGAGAATATGCGTATCTGCTTAACACGTTATTCGCTTCAAAACGAATTTCACTTTGACATAAAGCAGCTCACAGTCATGTTCACAGTAAAACTGGATTTAGACACTTTGCTGAACCCAACCTGACAAACCTAACAATATTGTAAAGCAAAGACCACCAGACCCTGAACTATGAATCTAACTGTTTTTCTATAAAAAAAAACTCAATTTCAATCTAAAACTCATGTGTTCATCTTATAAAACAGCTTCTAAACTTTCACATTCTAAACTTCTCACAATAGTTAGCAAAGCCCTCATATTGATTGTTTGAGACAAACGATCTATACAGTGATCTAATACTTTAACTCGCCTAGAATTGGTCAGCATACTTTTAAAAGCCTACTTAAAAAGACAACTGACTCAAATGATAAATTACCACTTTTGCTGGTAACCATTTCACTAGTCCACAGAGCAAAAGCTTGACAACAAACAATGGAAATAGCATCTAGTGTTATTACACACAGACAAAATATAATACTGCTCATATATTATAACGACACGATGAGATATGTATAATGCGAGGAAAGGTCCCTATGTGGTAGCGAAAAGATGCACGCTACCAGCTCACACAATGATGCAGAAATCATTACAGGGAATTTCAAGCAGGGTTCATCATGAAGCTCAAAATATCCTGTAATAATATCTGCTTCATTACATCTACGCCACTCTTTATCATAAACGGGTTCCTTTCGTTTGCTTATAGTTTTGCCATTAAACTTTTATGATGAACAAGGTCGGATCTGCTACATTTAGCCCCTGGCTGAATAGACCCCATATTATATGCTGATATTCAGAATTTTTTTTTTTTTTTTTTACAAAAGATAAAAAACAGAAATTAATAAATAAAGTAGAGAAACAAGGTAGTCAAAAATCCACAGTATGTGTCCAAAGCAACTTGGGCCACTTTAGGAGAGTGCGTTTTAAAAACGGCAGTAAAGAGAGAGAATTGAATATTATGAAATGCAGTGCAACGATGATCAAAATGTGCCAAACTTTCACCTACAGTATTATTTATAGTACCGCATTTTCTACAACGACCCACTTTTTCAAATCTAAATACACAAACAAGTCAAAGATATGTTCTGTGTTTGCTCTTTTCAAATGGGAAAACATCAAAACACTACCAGTGTTGAGATAAGCTACATATATCTTAGGTGGAGGTAGAAAGATGTATATTACATATGTACTGTATGAAACTTAATTATGTCTGTATCATAAAAGTGAAAAACTAATTCGGTATTATTTTCTCTTGTTAAGACTGAACGATGACCTACTGTGGAGAAACACAAGTCTGAATAGCCTATATTTACATAATTCACAAAAAAACTCTTTAGACGTGTGCAAAAAAATTGTAAAAAGTGAAGCACTTTGTGTATCTGTGAGTGTGTTGGTCTGCTGTGAACTGTGTGGCAGTGTGGATTTGCTCCAGTGTGGTTGAATTTGGCACAGTGTGTCCATAAAAGTTTCATACCCAGTGTGCATATGCTGAGACAGGGTGGGTTTTGCTCAAATGACGGTGCTGAAGGTGTTGTCTCAAGCTGTCTGATTCAGAGCCCACCGCCTCCTGCTTTTCCAGTCTCTCACTCTCTCTCTCGCTTTCTTTCTGCCTGTCAAAATCTCTTTCTTTCTCCACTTTCACACCACTGTGCTCACAGAGGGGTCTGACAGGTTGAGCTGGCCGGTAATGTCCGTGGGATATGGCTATAGATGATGAGGAAACAGAAAAAGGAAAAGTAAGAGCAAATATATGTTCATAAATATGTACTGTACCTCCTGGTATTTAGTTCACGTTTGTTATGACGGAGGCGATCGCTCCACCCACTGCAGGCCTTGTTTATCTGTCATCCAGAATAATTTGGCTGTGTTTTAAAAACCTTGGACTGTGGCTTAAGGTAAATAGAGTGAACAAGGTCACGGATTCATTACTGTACAATGCTGAAAATGAATATGCTTCCTTAAACGGATACCGTACATCAACACACGAAAATGTCTGCACAAGAAACCTGTAATGGCACAAACGAGAGCACTCTGTCTTCTGGCCCACGGCTAATAATTTACCTGACCTAGAAGTATTGTCGCCATAGTAACTGTCTTAATGAAATATGACAGCTGTACCTGATATGCAGCACAAGGTGCAGTTCGTTCCAGTCCGCCACAGGTTTCACCTTCAGTAGGCTATCTCTCAATTTCTGAACGATCCTATAGGATTATTATACTGAAAGGTTTATTTTGATACTCTCCATATACGAAAATATTATTTGTGGAAAAGGCTAACATTTAATTAAAGGAATACTTCACCCATAGGTCATCATTTACCCAGCCTTGTTGTTGTCCCAAACCAATTTTCTTTCTTCTGTGAACCACAAAAGAAGATATTTTGAATAATGTCTGTTTTGTGTGTGTGTGTCTGTTTTGTGTGTATGTGTGTGTGTGTGTGTCCATACAATGAAAGTCAATGAGGTCCAGTATTGTTTTGGACCCCAAGTTTTCTTTAAAATATCAACGATTGTATAGACCTTCACAGCAGCGGCATCTTTGATTTTTAACGGGAATGAAAGCAAACATGGTTATCAACAAGTCTATTCCTCAGAGCCTCGCTTTAAGACCTGTCATGGCACTGCCTGTCAAGGTCTATTCCGCAGAATAAAGAAAATCATACATATTTGGAATGATAATGATGTGAGTAAATGATGACAGGATTTTCATTTTTGGGTGAACTGTCCTTTTAAGTCATGACAACATGACAAGGATATAGTTTTGGCTAGAAGGCTTTAGTGGGTGTCATGATACCATCACTCATAACAACGTTGTTTATGGTGTTCCGAGTAAATAACCACAGTGCCCCCTGTCTACAAACAGGGGGAAAGCATGAGATAGCTCTATTCTACAACCAGAAGGTTCATGCTGGTAGAGGAAGAGAGAGGCAGTGTGGCATGTGGTGTGGACACCGACATTCAAAACGCCATTCAAATCCATTTATAAAAAACACTGATAGAAAAGAAAATGATGATTAGGACTGTGATGGGTAAACATCAGTTCAAAAAGACATTTTGTCACCATTTAGCTTGTAGACTTTGTATCTTTAATCTGCTCCTATTCTACCGTCATCTTTGAAAAATATTTTATATCGGAAACATGGATGTTTCTTCGTAAACTGTCGACCAAATGAGCTGCCAATCAGAATAATTTTGCAAGTTGAGGGTGAATGCAACAAAGCCCCAGGTCAATCATTGCCATACCCTGAAAATATCTAGTGTGCAATTGACAAAGAACTCAGTCTAAATCAATTAAAGTAATGCAATGAAATAGTCTGTGTTTGTGTTTGCACATTTGTTTGTATTGAATCCTCAGAGCCGGTAGCTGTTTAGTTTGAGAGCTACGTCTTATTAAACCTGTGGGACCAAAGAAACACAGTGAGGAGGCATTTGTGTGAACGAACTCGTTTGGGAATCTAGCTCTGAGAGTTCAATACATTGTAAACGTAGACACAAAACCCATCTGAGCAGCATTTCCTGAAAATGAAAGGTTTTTTTATTCATAGAACTGCAAAGAAAACATTGGATGGTTAAAAATAAACGCAGAGATCTTGGTAGTGCAGGCCTGTCGGGGGGAACAGCCTAGTTTATTTTAGCGTCGCTTGTCTTTGGCTGTTAATGGCGATACCGTGCATGGCGGGAGGCATACAGGGTGACTTTGTGAGAGCAACCACATAAAATGGGACAATAAAAGGAAAATGAGGTACATGGAAATAACCGTTACAGGACCGAGCGATGAGAGGAAAGACACACGAGTACACATAAAGAAAGGAGAAAAGAAAACGTGAAAACAGCGTAAAGTCACATCAAGGTTAGGCGTGGGAGAAAGACCAGCACAGGCGCTAAAGAGAAGCTACCTCGCCCCCCCCCTGCAAGGTCAAACCCCCACCCACCCAAAAATGTGCTCCTCTGTTCCCTCTTCACACTTTCCCTGGCAGCTAGATCCCTGATTGGGCTTTCCCAACAGATGTCTGGATGGAGTATAGATGGCTGACTGACAGACATGTGGCCATGACTGTAACTCCATGTGTGAGGGTGAAGATAGTCTGAGATGAGACGTTTGTTTTGGAGAGGAGAGATGAGATGACAGGAGAAAGGAAGAGCGAAAGAAACAGGGCAGGCCAAGGAGGAGGAAGAGAAAGAGGAAAAGAGCGAGAAAATAGAAGTACAGGCAGGGCGTCATTTTCTTAATCTTCTTACCGTGTCTTTGGACGACCTACGTCTCTTGATGTTGGAGGCCAGGTTGGTACTGATGGACCTAAAAGAGGCTTTCTTTTTGGGGTCGGGCTCTGCTCTACCACTTTTCCTATCCTAAAATAAATATACAGTATATGTAGAACAATTATTCGTGCTCTCTGGAAGAGCGTGTTTGGTTTCCCAACCATCACCACCCACCACGACTATGAAAGCTACTGAATGGCACTACCCTGCTAATTTTAGTGCTAATCACAATTAACATGGTGTCTCCTGTCCACTCTCCATTTCCATCCTGGCTGTGAGTCAGAATGGTGCATTCATGCACCCACAGCATTCTACAAGGAAAGAGGACACTGGCATAGACTGGATGAGAATGTGTACAGAAAGTCTTACTTCGAATCTTTTACAATCCTGGCACTCTAGAGAGGGGAGGAGGAGGACTTCTGTGGATTGTGTGATCATTCTGCAACTCCATAAATGGAAAGCCAAAGCATTAGCAAAGGAAAAAAGCAAAAGAAACATAATCGGATGGGGGGAAAAACAGGCTCTGTTTTGAAAGGGAGAAGATGTTCTTGTGTTTTCAGGGAAAACTACCAACTCATCAACAAACGATCGAAACTTAACACAGTCCCTTGGCATTATACCCTAGTGAGGGTATAATGGGCATATGAAGGAAGGAGGAAGGGGTGTGCAGGCTCATAAGAGGAGACAAGAGCATCTGGAAGGGGGGGTGGTGAATTCAACCAGAAGACATGCAATAGATGGAACCAAAAAGGGAATGCAAAATGAATGACATGACAGTTGACCTTGGCTGGCACCGTCACTCCCTCATTTACTAGCACATTTGGACCATGTGTCCGCTCCCCTACAGTGAGCGACTCATAATGTGACCATCTGCAACTGCACTTTACTTTACAGCAATACAATGTATGAATAACTGTACCACAAACAGGTTTGTGAACCAGTTTACATCTATACTGTTTAAAACAGTTGTGCCAGGTTCTTAAAAATGTATTCATGTTGGTTTCAAGTGGTTTTGAAAAACACCATTTTCAAGTAAAGAAACCGAACCAAAAATACATTGTTTAAAGGCACAATATGTAAGATTTTTGAATTCAAATATATCCACAAACGATTTTATAAATTTTGCTGACTGGTGTACTTGCATTATCCCAAATGTTTCCAACAATGGTTAAAATAGCAGATTTCTCTGGATTTAAACAGTGTAATGGTCGCCTGTCATTGTCTTATCCGCGCAACCCTTGATTTCTGTAGAAACCATGGAAATACCAAAGACGCTTTAATATGCGTTTTATTGGGAAGGTGAGTCTTATTGTTTGAATCTATTGTTTTCTTGATTTACCACAACATTTAACATGTTTGTACCATGCCTTAGTGACAACGCTATTTTGTCAAGTGGTTAACATAGCATAATCAGAAAGAGCTTTATTTGTAGTAATACAGCATTTTCACCACCATACAATATAGTTTAAATTGTATTCCATTTAGCAACACAAGTCATCCAGCTATTATTAATATGATATTCTAATATCGAGCTTACTGCCATGTGCAACAAGTGTCTCATACCAGCCACCGAGTGAACACACAGAGTGCATATATACATAAACAACAAAAGCAAAAGAAGCCGACTGCGGCATAAGGATAATAAAAACAGCAACATGTTCCGGGCTCTCCGCCCTGCTTCGCACAACAGTCGGATTGCTTTCCGTCGGCAGTGGAGGTGAAGATGATAACTCCCACGATTCCACGCTTATTCACAGTATAATAAGGCAACCGCTAGTGGTGAAACTTACATACTGTGCCTTTAAATGTATTTCTTAAGGGAATCACACTACATGACATTGAACTAACCTGAACCTGAACTAACTTGCCTTAATTATCTAATATTTAAGAGAGTAATTGATCGTGAAACAGTCATGATGGTCTGCAGAGTTCCTCTCTAAATGACTTTTAACCCAAATGTCAACAAAATGCTTCTGTAAAGTAAAGTGCATTAAAAGAAAATTTACATTCTTTTAGCATTTGAGAATCAATGCTCTCTCAAACAACATTGCAAAAGAAACAAGACACAAAAAAATGCCCACAATAAGATTTTCATCTGTTTTTACATAATGCATTCTGGTTTCTCAAGAAAGGGTGACCGTACAAGCTCCTTTAACCGTCAGTGATTTCATCCATTGCATTTCAAAGCCCTGTGATGAGGCAGTGCCTCTCTGGAGTGGGCAGCTAGCCCACATCACACGGGCTCCTGATCTGCTCCTGGCTCGCTCTGGTTTGAAATGCAAATGCATCCAGGGCAGATCTGCCTGTTCATGCATTCAGGAAGCAGTTGTGTGTACAGCTTTTGCATACGTTGCATGTGCACCTGGAATGAGTGTGGCGGTTTTAGTGTGGAATAATTGATTTTAGCTTTCAGGAAGGAATTATTTATCGGCGCACTCGGTCGCCATTAGGGCTGGTTAAACATCCATATTTGCCCATTCGGATGGGGATTACATGGAGGCTCATTTGCAATTAAATTATATAAGCATTATTTTTCTTGTATTCGATAAACAGTGGGAGGAAAATCATCATATGGTCAAATATAATTTATGAGCCTTCAACAATGCTTGACCTCTGACTGGACGTAGGCGGCACATGTGGGCGTATTAACTGTGCAACATTGTCTTGTGACTTAAGTAGGCGGTAAAGCCTGAAGGTTAAAACACTTAACTCCCTATAACATGACTCTCTGATGTGTGAAGTCAATCAGATTGCTGTCGGTTTGGGTAGCACACTGACACTTGATCCATTAGTTAGATTTAGTGTTTTGCCTTGTGGTGAAATATGTGCCTGCTAATAATGAGTCTAAAGTAACAAGGCCACGCTCAATGACTTGCATCCCATTAGGAAAAGTAATCTCGCTTCAACAACGCACTAACTTTCCCAGCAGTTCAGAGTTATGGTCATGTGTTGTGCAAGCCAGCCAGGTCTCAAGTCTCAATTGAGCTGACCTTGTTACTTTTGCCAACATTCGGGCATCATGTTGGCCTGTGACCCATTGTGTATGGATACAGCTGGAGGCCAGCAGTGGACAAACACTGATCTGTATAGGGCGTGAGGACGCTTTGATCCCTGCTGGAGTCCAGTAGGGACATTCATCCGGCCTGCTCAGCATGCATCTTCCTGACTCCACAGCAGCATCACAGGCTCCTTTAATGCGTGCGTGTGTGTGTGTGTGTGTGTGTATTTGTCAAGCTGCTCAATAAAAGCAATGCCACTGGCTGAGGCTGCAGGAGCTGCTTTATCATGCTGAGCGTTTCGACTAGATGGTAAGAAATGTGTCTTTGCATGGATCTGCTGAGAACCACTCTTATCATTATTATAAAGGAATTATTTTGGACACTTGTGTGCTGTTGCGTGGCCAAATGTCCAAATTGATGAATACGCCACTTTTTTTTTTCACCTCGAGGCATTGTTGTACAACTGTGAGGTTCTATTTATTAAACAGATATTCACAATCACACTGTATTATAAATAGTATGTAACTGTGGATTATACTTTAATTTCTTTGAGTATTTTTGCTTTATTAGTATTGTCTGAAGCAGTATTTTTAAGTTTTTGATGCCAAAGTTATTAAGCATGATATTTTAAAGACAACATGTTGTTTCCTAAATTCAATTATTGGTTATTATATTGACCTTGTACTAAAGCCAAAGGTAATTACAAAACAAATTTTAATTGAAAAGGTTTATCTTTTCAGATGTACAAATCTAAAATTACTTGCCATTTAATTACCATAAAATTGATAACAAGTGAAAGTAAAGACTTAATTTGTTGCAAAAATTATATTTAAAATAAATGTACACATTCAACACAGGAATAAATAACTTTTTTTAAATATATATTAAAATAGAAAACTATTAAAATAAATTCTAATAATGTTTTGCAATATTACTGTTTTACTGTATTTTTGATCAAATACATGCTGCTAAATGTGAGCATAAGAGACTTCTTGAAAAAATCTTATCGACCTCAAGCTTCTGATATATAGTATAAATGGGTCTTTACACAAGAAAAGCTTATAGTTGGCTTTACATTTTAGGAAATTTCCTTATCACCAAAAAGTTTAAGAACCCCAGCTCTAAAGTTAAGCTCATTGTAAGTTCACACCTTTATACTTGCTTGTAAAAAAATAATAAATTAAAAGAGTTTAGCGTGCATTAATATATTGCTTTAGTTCACTGTAACATTTGCTGCTCAGTTTGACTGCCTTATTTGGCTGTTCTTTTTGAGTTCACTCTTTTGGTGATGTGTTAATTTCTGCCTCATCGTGACCTTTAAGTCTCATCATGAACGGATGACAGACATGTCATGTCATGTGACTAGAAGAAATCTATGAGATTCTGTGGCAGAAACCATGGTTTAGCAGCAGATTGGCCTGTTTTGGCTCCAATAACTTCCAGCATGAGCTTGGGGGTTGGGAGGCTACTGTACCTGTAGGTTCTTCCTCCAGACATTAACTGCTGCAAAGGCCAGCTGCATTTGCTTCCTGCGCGCGTCCTTGTGTCGTTTGTATGCAATCTCAATGAAGATGAGGAAGATCCCGGCAACGATGCCACCAGCAACCAACATAAACACGCCTGTGTGATAAAAAAAATAATAATTTGATTATTTCCAGACAGTCTTCAATGTAATAAAGAGGACAATAGAGACTATTAATAAGGGCCGTTCATACTGCATTCATTTTCATTGTTTTACTTTTTGGTGACATGAGCTTCAGTGACCGTTGGTGATATGACAAAGTTGGTTTTAATTTAATGCAAATGAGCAAAGACATGATGTGGCAACTACCAATATTCTAGCTCATAAAACTGGATACCACGGTCGAGTAGAAATACCTACTAGCAACCAATGGTCCAACGATCTTAGGGATTTGATCAGTGTCAGTGTTAAAAACCCTTTATAAAGTAAAAGAGATCTTCTGAGAATTGGATCATACCTGCCATATTCTCAAAAGTGAGTGTGGCTGGTGCATTGCTTCTGGAGTCACACTCCTGATAACGAACCCAGGTTTTATCCAAGTCCTCCATGAAACCATTCTCATGGGAACTATTAATTCAGAGATCCAACATGTCAGTCAAACAATCCGTTATTCCAGAAATAGAAACAGTTGACAGATTGCGGTAAGCCTAGGGATTAGCTGAAAGGAACAGGAGGAGGGAAAAAAAGAGAAAAACAAACAAAAGTATATCGTGGATGATTAGTCTTGACTGAGATTACCTGAGGATGGCCAGTGAGACATTTTGCTTCCATGGGCTGTCTTTGCGCATGCCAATACCGAATCCAGAGCGGAAGAACAGTTCGCCTGTGGTGACCAGGTCACATTTCTGCGAGGCCTCAAACTCCAACACTGCTGAATCCCATATAAATGCGTGGAGTTTGCTATGGGAAGAAGACATTTTTTATGAAAATATGATAAGTCTTGCATTTTTGCAAATGAAAATCTTTATCTTTACAATACCATTCAAAGATTTTTTTTAAATAATTTTGAAAGAAGTCTGTTATGCTCACCAAGGCTGCATCTAAATTGATCAAAAATACAGTAAATATACAGTAAACAATATTGTGAAATATTATTGCAATTTCAAATATCTCTATTCTATTTTAATATATTTTAAAATGCAATTTATTCCTGTGATGGCAAAGCTGCATTTTCAGCAAGTCTTCAGTGTCACATGATCCTTCAGAAATCATTCTAATATGTTCATCATAATTACCCATGTTGAAAACTGCTGCTTAATATTTTTGTTGAAACCATGATACTTTTTTTTTTTCTTCTTAGGATTCTTTGATAAACAGAAAGATCAAAAGAAATTAGATCCAAGATTTTTAGTCTTAGACTTCTGGACCCCACTCTATTTAATAATTAACTTGCACCCCTACTACCTTTTACACAAACAGCTTGAAGAACTTGCATTTTCTAAATGGAGATAAGTGGATCTAATTCCTGGAGATTATAGAACTCTAGATGTTAAAAATTTGTAAGGGAAATGTATTAAACACTGGCTGTCTGCCATCTGTTCCCGTCTTAGCCTTGTACTGAAGGTCTTTTTTTAAAATACAACTCCCTACCCTGCTTTGTATTCAGCAATAATGCTGTACTGAATCACACTAACAGGAGTTTAGCCTCTCTCTGCTCTTCACACTCACTGAGGAGAGAGAAATATGTGTCATCCTTTATACTGAATGGTAATTTATCTCTCTGCTGCCCACTTCCTGGCACTGATATCTATGCCCAGCCCCTTAAAACAACAGCTTCAAAATCCAAAAACCTGTTCTGGCACAACAAAAAATAACAATGCTTTAATTTAGGGGAAACTCTGATTGTTGACTGACTTGTCTCGCACAGCCTGGATGGCTTCAGCGGCGCTCTCGTAGTTGTGCTTTTCCATGTGGCGGTACATGGTGCTTAGCTCAACTTGGCGCCGGAAGTAAATGTCCACAGAGCTCTGCTTCACTGTGGCGTAGATGAACTTGTCTGATGGGTTTCGCAGCTGGAATACAAGGTGGGACGGTCTGGATTAACTGTTATAAATGGGTGCTACACAAGATAATTTAAGTGACCGTATATTCAAAACATACTGAATAATTAAAATAAGCTGGTTGTTTGGTGTCTGCAAATCAAAAAATTTGACTTTTTGTCTCTGCAATTACATTAAATATTTCTGAGAAGAAAATAGCTGTGGGAATACAGGGCAAACCAAGGTAAGTATGACCTAAAAATATTCAGTGAAGTCATGCTGCTGTGCATCTACAACTGTAAGTACAAAACTGAACATTTTTAGGTAAATAGCTCATATTATATTAGAAAATACCATTCAGAATATATTTATACCCAGTTGATTTTAATATATTATTTATTTTACTTTTATTCAAATATTTACATTCAGTCCTTTGCTAATTTTCAGCCCACATGACCGAATCAACATAGGTTGTTTTGATGAAACAAGGCACATAAAAATAACCTAAATGACCCACAATTATGTGTCCTTGGCGAGCTTAATTATATGTGGTGTTTTTATGGCGTGTGAAATGCTAAATCTCTGTGCACGGTAATTTAGAGTCTTATTTGATATTCTGTTGTATAACATAACAGCAAAGCTGCTTCACAGTTAGTGCTCACCCTAGGGTCGTTGATGCCGGTAATGCGCTCCTCAGGCCGATCCAGCACTAGGAAGGCTGCCAAATTGGCAGTATAAGATGCAACTATAATCATAGCAAAACCAGCCCACACCATACCTAAAATCCTTGCTGAAAAGCTCCGAGGGGCACCTGCGAATGTAAGTGGGGAGGTGAGCAATAGAGAAAATTATGCTTACTGCAAAATCAATCAAACACAGAGTCAGCAATATTTCCACCTCACGGGGCGATAGACCAAATAATAATAATCTCTCATTGCTGATGCTACCTTCTCCAATGCCGGAGTTCAGAAGTACACCCCAAGAGAACCACATAGCAGAGGATAAAGTGAGGGCATCTTCTTCTTCCTCTTCACTATTTACTTTAAACCTTCCAAACGGGCTGCAGGGCAAAGCGCATATCAGTCAGAGACAGATGCTTTTAGACTGCATCCAAAAAATGTTGTTAATATTCAGCCAAACTTCTGAGATCTTCAGCAAACTTTCTTAATATCAATACATTCTCACAACTGTGTGTTCAGTCATTTCTACATCTAAGGATGAGTCTTAAAGGGATAGTTCAATGAAAAATGAAAATCCTGTCATCGTTTACTCACCCTTGTTGCAAACCTGATTTAATTTCTTTCTACTGCAGAACACAAAAGAAGATGCTTCAAGGAACGCTGGGATCCAAACAACATTGAACCCCATTGACTTTCATTGTATGAAAAAAAACAACAACACTGAGACATTTCAAAATATCATCTACTGTGTTCCACAGAAGAATGAATGACATGCAATACAGGATAAACTATCCCTTTAAGGTGTCATGCATGTAACAAGTCTTCCATTACCTGAAACGGTCTAATAGGTAGAGCATCACCGCCACAACATGGACCGATAGACCCACCAGTAACCACAGAGTGCTCTGAAAAGGCTGCATGAACGAGTCCAGTGTACTGCGTGGTATTTCCTGCAAAACAACACAGCTTTATCCAATCCAACAAACACCACCCACATTGCCAACATGCATCGCCATATGGTGTATCAAATGGAGTCTACATCTACGCTGGTTAGAGGTGTATTTATAGATTTCACTGTACTCCAGAGTCAATTGATTTATCACAGCATTTTCTCAGTACAGAGATAAGCCCACTTCAGGGAATTCAATTAAATCAAGAAACTGTAATACTATTTCTGTCCCAGAAAATCATGTCCTCAGAGGATTTTTCTAAACGTTAATTACATTTCAGTTACGTTATTTGAAACTTAGTAGCCATGACTCTAACCCCAGATATTCATCTATTATTTTCTCATTGGTCACTGGAAATAATGCAGTTTTAAAGTGATAGTTCACCTAAAAATGAAAATATGTAGTCATGTATCAATTTCATGTTGCTCTAAAGCTGTATGACTTGTTTTCTTCAGTGGAACAGAAAAGGAAGATATTTTAAAGAATTGTTTTTGCCCATACATTGAAAGTCATTGGGGTCAAGAATAACATTGGTTGTCATTGACTTAATTTTATTTTGGGTGAGCTATCCCTTTAAAGTCTGTACATTAAAATTATGATCTGTAGGTCATCTGAGACACACCTTTTTGACAAGTATTGTGAGCCCCTGGTACTTGAACGGTTTCGAGAACTCTATGTACTGGGCTCGTTCATTGTTGATAGTAAGTGGAGCCACGATCATGTCTGCCAAGCCACTCAGGAGCTCTCCCATCATGCCATTCCACTCCTTCTTGTTGCTGTTATTTACCTGGTGTCAGGAAGATAACGTTAAGCAATTTGTCATGCCTAAATGTGCTTTACTTGATACATCTTTCAGCAGATTCTTAATGGCATCTGTGAAGAAAGGTTTGGAAATGCACAGACAAACCTAGTTGCATGACCTTTGCTACAGGCAGGTGAAGAATCAATAAAGTTATCATATTACTCACACGCTCCTGAGTGCCAAATTTGCCATCGGCCACTAGATGCACTTCATAGGTAAAGTTCATTGTCATTGCAAGTTTGATCAAAAGATCAATGCAGAATCCATAGCAGCACTGAGGCACTATGGGGCGACCTATAGAGTTACACAAGCCAGTCAGATCTGGACAAAGCACAACTTTGGTCCAAAAATATTGTATAAAATATAATACATAATACCTGGAATGGTCTCATTGGGGCCAGTGCAGATCACTTTTTTGATCAGGACTCCATTTACAGTGTACTCTTCCTTACATGTTCCATCTCGTAACGTCGGTTTCACATAGACAAAAGGCTCTTGATGAATGGTGACAATCTATCAAAGAAACAAGAGAACTGAATGTAAATGCAAGGGGTTTTAAGAAAAAAAAAGATGCATCAAAACCCCTGGAATGAAGTACCTTTAATCTTGTTGACATCTGATAGCCTTTTGGCTTTTCAGTTTCTCCTCCTGGCCAAATAATCTTCCTCTGAGTGTTCATTACGACCTGGAACAAAATATTACATTCACCTTCATTAAGTTCCATTACTATGTATTAATTTACTTTGGGATATTGTAAAAGCAATTAAAATGTTTTATAACTGAACAATGTAGGCTTACTTATAAAAGTTTCATTCAGTGTAATTGTTTCATTACACACACACGCGCACAGGCGCACTGAAAGTAGACTTTAATTTGTATGCTAATTTGTCTAACTTCACTGCATTTTAAATGACGTAAATGATTTTTAAGATAGTCAATCAGTTTTAAAAACATTAATCTTGGTTAATGTTTAATTTCTACACACTGATACCTAGTTAACATGTTGGTTTGTATAAGTGAATTAATTCCTACTTCAAGTTAGAGTATATTTATGAATTAACATTTATCTGCTGTAAATTGTACAAATGATCATTTATAAATGTTGTAAAAAATAGTTGGTCATTGTCAAGTGGTGCTCACTACAGAGCCAAATGACGTCCAGCTCCACCTCTGTTGATCTAATGGGTGGATGGATATAGCTATGGGTAGGTTTATGATGTGGTTGGACATTATAGCTCTACACATTACGCCCAGATTACATTCAGAGAGGGGGAGTGGGACGCTACACTCCACTCATTGGTTCTGCAGTGAGCAGCATCTCTTCATTGTTGGTTCAAGAAACCTAATGCTGTGACCTTACTGTAAAGTGTTACAATAAAACTACAACGTGCTACTGTCCAAACTGTTAAAATAGCAAATGTTTGCGCCAAGCAGAAGGACAGCTCATTAAAAAGACTGAGCCAGTTTCATACTTGCGAGCCATTGTAGACGCCCACTTGCACCAGCCGGGTTTTCTGGTAGTTCAGAATGCTGTAGTGGGCGAACCTCCTGTCTCCGTCATCATTAAACTCCACGCGGCCTGTCAGGCCATCTGGGTACTTGGATGACATCAGCACTCTAGTACACCAGATGGTTTTTTTTAGAAAAGGCACAAAATGCTCATTCAAACACAAAGGAAGACATTGACGATGACTGGAAGTAATGGAAGTTTACCAGGAATTCAGAGATGGGAGATGCAGGTATGTCTGAGGAAAAGACATGACTAACTAGGGAAGATTTTGGGAGTGTCGTGTGGGGTGGAGACGGATGGCACGTAATGTGCAGGCACAGACATAGGAGAACAGAAATGACACCTGTAAGGGTCTCAAATTGGGTCTCAAATGCAAAGTGGTGCCACCAGATTTCACAAGGCCAATGTAAACAACAACTTAACAGGCTTGATGTGTCCGTGCACTCTATTATTACTCCTTTTGAGGAGTGAAGCCATGGTTTTAGAAGCCAAATGCTTGTGATTTCAGTGTTTGTGGTGTGAAAGCTTCCACTCTTGTCAGTGCCAGACCAGTGGTAATGTATGACAATGCATGACAGCAAATGGATGGTTGGTTGGTTGGAAAGCTAGCGAATGCTAGCCAGCGCTCATCCCTGGCCTCACCGTTTGAAGAGTGGGCCAGTCTTCCAGATGTTTGTATTGCCAACACAGCCTCGAGGAGGCTCTGTGATATTCTCCTTCTCAAAGAGCTCCTGAATGGATTGGGCCACCACAGCCACGGCATCGTAGATGTGTGCAGACTCGTTCTTGCCATTGATAAGCTGAAGGCCAAGCAAGCCTGCCCAGTTGACAACATTACATGGTGTTGGCCAATGCCTCACAACACGACTCTCACTTCAAGAGCACGTCAAGGCATACTCATAATAAAGAAATTTACACATTGCCAGAGAGAGAAACAAACGTGCATTGCATATGAGCGACGCATTGTCTCAAGACAGACAGAAGGACTGTGAAAGTCATGGGGGGGGTTAGGACAGGGTCAGCACTGAGCAGAATGATGTGAAGTTGAACACGGATGTGTATATAAAGAAGCTGGGAACAAAGAAATGCGGTTGTCGCTTACCATCGTATCCGCACCTTAACGTGGAAGTAGCAAAGCACCACTTATAAATAAACTCATGACAGCCAAACCTTAAAAATGTGTGCACATTCAAACCAATATGGATTACCACAACTCTCTATTGCATCATTTGTAGTCTACTGAAAGAAAGGACAAACACTCAAAAATGAAACAAATTAAACATTAGACATAAAGCACAGTACAATGAGTAAAGAATCACTGTGTTTAAAACCTTTAAACATGCCGATGTTTAAACGTTTAAACACGCAAGTACAGCACAGACACTGATTTCGTCGGTGGGGATTGCAAATTGTAATTGTATAAAAAGCTTAAAAGGTTCAGTTTGTTAAACAGCCTGAGAGAGAGAGAGAGAGAGAGAGAGAGAGAGAGAGAGAGAGAGAGAGAGAGAGAGAGAGAGAGAGAGAGAGAGAGAGAGAGAGAGAGAAAGAGAGAGAAAAAGAGCAAGAGAATGAAAAAGGAGAGGATGAAAAGTACATACCATCTGGGGCTTCAGTCAGTGCTTTACCCGACATCTCCCTTTCTCCAACCAGCCACACGTAACCAGAGCCTGTCATATTGAGCTGGCGTGCCGCTTTATAAATGGCTGCGGCTTCGTCTTCACTGCGATTGGACATAGATTGGTTATAATGGATTGGACTAAACACCTACAATTTTAATGTTATGAGCAAGCCACATGGAATCTGTGAGTGCAGAACACCGAAATTAGAGCAATCACTGTTCAGAAAGTCACTTGCGTGTCTCTTTATTAAATATTTTTGACCAAGCTTTTATTCACTAATGAGTAAAATGAAAAATGTATAAAACACATTTTGCCATGTTTAAATCCATTACACAGAATGCCTCAAGTTTTCCCTCAAATCAGTCTGCATATTCTGTGTGGGCCTGAATATGAGTGACTCATGAAGGGCAGACAAACGGTTTGACATTTTGAGGCAATCTCTTGTCAACAAATTAGATGTTGGCTCATTTAACTAGAAACCGCCTTGTTTGAAGTGTTTGTACTGAGGCCTGACATCATTTAAGCTTCATTTGCTATAATTTTTTTATATTTTATTGTATAAACTGAAATTGTTAGCTTTTCAAATATACACAGTGAATTGAGAATGCCTTTTAAATTCCAATTCAATTCTTGAACTTTTGAGATAGCAAACAAGATTTGGGACTTTTGGGATTTTGGAATAAATTTAAATTCTAAGAAACATATTATATTATTACTTATATTATATTATATTATATTTATATATTATATTATATTATATTATATTATATTATATTATATTATATTATATTATATTACTTGGACCAGGGTAGAAGAACACATTTTTTTGACTTGCAATTCGGTAAATTTCTTATCCCCTCATTCCAATTCAAAATCCAATTGAACTTCCTGTGAGATGTGGACATTCAATTCAAATTTCAACTGAATCGAATAGAAGCCATTCAGTACTGAAAAATTCACCCTGATACACAAACATTTTTTCAGAATTCTAAAACCAAAGCGTCATCATATTTGCCTGCACCACATGAGTTTCATGGCTGGCCACATGTATTTTTCAGTAACATTAGCGATTAGCATTCAGAGATGAGCTCACCTTGCAGACAGGATGATAACTCGGGCCTCTAGCTCTTTGGCCTCCTGGAGCAGAGCCGTCAGATTTGTGTCTTGGCTGAACAGGAGCACTTTCTCTGCCTGGGATTAGGACACAACATTAGTCAAGTAGTTGACTCATTCCCACCATGAACCATGCTCTTTGAGCGCTTGCGTTTTATTTTTCTCTCCTTTTTTCCTTTTTATCTCTTTTTTGGGGAGGGGGAGGAGGGGGTTTAAAAAATGAATTAAAAAAGTTTCTGAGATAAATTGCATAAATGAAAAAAACTTAAGTAAGCTTGGAGCAAAAAAAAAAACAACAAAAAAAAGTTCTGCATTTTCACATGCAAACTCAAGGGAATCAAGATTCCAAGGAAAAAACGTGCATGTTAGAGGAAGAGGGAGAAGAAGATTGATGCAACCGGAAAGCAAAAAACAGGTGAAGGCAGGTGGTGGTGGTGGCTTCTTCCCCAACCAAAAACAAAAGACCAACAAAAAACGAAGAAATGCTGCAGAAAGGTGGGAGTAACATCTGGATAGTGCCTGTCCCACACGACCAGATCTCCACGCACTGTGTCAAAAGAATAGACTTGCAATCTTGCTGGCTTCAATACATGCATTCCTTTACACAAAAATAAAAAAGTGACAGGTGGGGGAGCGAGTTTTTGTATACGCTTTAACAGAAACAATAACCCATTCTCGATTGAAATCATAAAAAGAATCCAAACAAATAAATAGACGTGCTGGCAGGATAAGGATCTCTGGAATCGGTTTGTTGATTGTTTGACTGCTTTCTAGTGGCTACTTTCAGATAACTTTTGGGCGGCGTGCATTGACCATGCAAATATACCTTGGGTCCTCGCTTGTTGTCAAAGGACAGTTGGTCGAGGTTTTCATAGTTCCTGTTTTTACTCTGATGAATAATGTGCACAGAGAAAATATGCAGACACAGAATATTATAAACAGTTATATATGGTGCGCAGTAAAGCATTCCAACAAATCTCCACTTTTCTGCTTCAAATTGGGAAACTCTAATCCTGGGGCTTGCAAAAACATCAACCAACCTTATCTATCCTCGCAAATGGTCTGAACACGTTCACTCTCATTTCGATGAGTTCACCTGCTTTAATTATTTTTCATAATATTTCATATTAATTTAACCTTTTCACCTGAATTTCATTAAAACACCTGCCCTGAGTGTGATCCTTGCTTTACAACAATGAATAAATGCAAATTTTTTCTTAACTCCATTTCGTTGTAATGCATTGCTGTTTTGTTAATTGTGCAGCACATTCAAGCACAAGCTAATCCAGTTCATGTCATCCATCATTTTAAATTTCTTTGTCAAGCTACGGTAAAAGAACATCAGCTACAGCTCATGAAGCACAGCAAGTTGCTGCCACAAGACGTGTCTGTCCAGACACATGCCCCAAATTAAAATATTTTAAGATCTATCAAAATATAACACATTCTTCAGAGACATGACTCTGGATTCCTATATTTTTCTGTTTGTCTGTCGTTTGTTGCATTTACAGAACAGAAGTCAAATTAAAGAGTAAAATTCTGATAGATTAAATGGATGGACATGAATTATTTTAGATTATTTTTATGCATTTAATAAATTTTTGTATTTTTCTAATTATTTTTGTGCAGTCAGAATATGCATCAGGCCTCAGTAGCTGATCATATTCTCAGACAATTTTGGTGTATTTTTTTGTGTAATTATTTGCTTTGTTTTTGGTTATATATATATATATATATATATATATATATATATATATATATATATATATATATATATATATATAGTCAAACCAAAAATTATTCAGACACCAGATATAATTTTGTGACACATCATACCCAAAAATTCTTCATACAGTCGACTAACAGTAAAATTTATAAAAATTTGGGACCAAAATTATTCAGACACTTTGACCAGACCCTGTTTTGCCTAAGTGTTTTTTTTCTTTAATTGCCAATGCGACCTTTTACACCACAGACTGAACAAAATTAAGCATTGCTTGGTAATTGGTTGACCTAAATTGGTATTATCTAATTGTGTACTTAAATCTAACAGCTGATTGGTTTATTGTAATCCATTACATACCTTTATATCAAAGTTATCTGACATTATCAAGATTAGTTTAACTGTGTCAGAACAAATTATAATTTTCATCTTCAATTATCAAGAGTTCTTGTCATATTTTAATACCATTTTCTAAACTATAGCGAATAAACTGTGATAATGTGAGAAAATGTTGAAGGTGTCTGAATAAATTTTGGTTTGACATATATATATATATATATATATATATATATATATATATATATATATATATATATATATATATATATTTATTTAAAAATGTGAAAAACTACTGTGAGAAAAACAGCCATCCAACACTGTGGACAATGTGCAGGCAAAGTTTTGCTGTAATAAATAACACAACAGAAAGACTTTCTTGAACAGTCTGAGCATGTGCATATAAAAACAGCTGGCCTTGGGGCTGCCATTACCGAACATGACATTGCGACGACATTGCGGGTGTCCTAAAAATATGGTGCCATGCTAATGGATTCAGATCCTGAAGAAATGTCTCTTTTTACTGAATTACAAATCTTTTTTTGTAATCTAGACAATGCATATGTATAATTTTACATTATACACATACATATGTGTACAAATGCAAACGTTAAAGAGGTTTAACACAGTATGTAACTACCCTTACCTTCAAATTTAATGTGAAATATTTAACAGTGCAAAGCTGCACACAAAGAAAACTTAATAAATCAGTCACAGTCTGTTGCTGGGAAGAAATTCCCAACAAACTCAAAGCAACTAAATCCCCTGCCTGATTTTTTGGTAGATTTTTTGCACAGCCCCAGGCTAAGTCCCTCATTTTGCTCCTGTTGTGGATAGACAAATAGGAGAATCTGACTATGGTAAAAAAGCAATGTGAGATGAGTAGAAAAGTACAAAGTTTTGCAGATAAACCACTTAAGACGCTGCTGATGCCTCTGGCATAAATAATGTTAGCCAATGGAAAGAAATGTGTTTACACAACAGAAAAAAGGAAACATTTAACATATATAGAGGACCTCTGAGATATTAATTACAGGAACACACGTTGACTTACAGACGCACACTCATTTAAATGCTGGTCCATGTGAGTCGACAGCCACGCATCTCACCTTCGTCTCCCTCTCCTCCAGCAAGGTTTCCAGTCTTTTCTGTGCCGCTCTGCCCTCATGGTCATCGCTCACAATCAGGATGATGTGATTCCACTGGAACTCACGCATCATGTCAAACCACACTTGGGCTTGGTGGGAATAGGGTGGCACCGTGCGCAGGAAGGAGAGGTGGATGCTCTAAATGGACGGTTAGGGGAAAGAACTGGTGAGACTCAAAGGGCCGAGGCAATTTCAGTTCATTAGGACTTAATCAATTTAACTGTAATTAATTTAGAGATGGATCCCAACATCCCTTCTTAGCATGCCAAGGTGCCATAAGGCAAAGAGTATAAGTGAATCTAAAAGAGTCAATCAATCACAATGCTACGCACATTTATCACAGTATTCTGCCCTGATGCAGGAATAGAAAACCATCATGGAGGAGGACCATCATACAATTATTTCTTTTTTTAATCCAGAAAAAGTTTTCACATTTCAAAACATTGACTGAAGGATAAATGACACCTGCAGTAAAATGCAGGTAGAATTTGAATCTGTCTGAAATATATATGCCTATTGAGGTGCAGTCGAAAGCCAGCATCTGGTGTTCTCCCACACTCACCTTATCGGAGTAGATTGACATGCGGGTGGTGAGGCCCACAACAGGGATACGGTAAAAGCCAGCCGTGTAGGACACCGGAGTGGGAGTCAGATGATCGTTGGATTGGGGTGGGTGGCTCACCAAGATCGCATACACCTGAGGACATAAGGATCATAGTGAGGTGAGAAATCTGAGAAAGCTTTGTCACTTGTTTTGATTTTGTCACAAAAACTTCAAACTTAAAAAAGCCCCTTAAATTCTAGTATGCTGGTACCTGTACAAACCTACTTGACCTAATAAAATCCACTGTACTAGAAATATACTGATAACCAATATTGGATTTAATAAAGTCCAGGTCTTGACTTGATAAAATGCGTTCATTCAGAACTTCCTGCAACGTTATTTGAGCACAGTCGAAAATCTAGTTACGCAGATGTGGGATGAATGGTAAATTTCCCTCATTGCTTCCTGTGATAGGTATATCCATGTACCCTCATTCCCTATACAGATCGCGGTGTCTTTTGGACTGAACATAAATGCTTATACGTTGTGGAATCTCACTTAATTGGGAGCGAAGTGAAGTCCACGTCGCGGGCGACTCGGGTAATATTCTATGTTGTTTATGGACGCTGTATCATTCCGCTCATCCGGGTTACTGAAACTGGCGCGACGCTATTATGCTGCATTCACGTGCTATCGGAATTATCGATTAGTTAAACAAAACAGGGCATGATCGAATGCCCTCTCAAGTCAAACTTTGAACGCAATGAGCTCGTAATCACGATTTCCGAAGTGGGAAGTAGGAAATTCACTATAGCACGAGAAGGCACCGTTACTTGCTTGTTACAACATCTGGCGCCATTTTTCAGTTCCAGTTACCCTTTATCGTTAACTGAGCGATGACTTGAGTAATAATTTAGTCGAGAGTGTTCGTCTTGTTCGTAGGCCGATGGTTTTGCACAGTCTTAGAACGTTCCCCCGTTAAAATAATATACAAACTAATTTAAACTCAAATCTATATTTATTGCCACATAATTATTTATTATGTCAAAATGAACCCCTAGATCCTGTTGAATGTTTTCATTTGTGCAACATTCTCGCGACAGCACTTGACCTTGGAGAATACAAAGGTACAGTAACCGAATCTGGCTGAAAATGACTCGTGAATGAATGCATGTACAGCCTATGGTTCTGAATTATTTTTATTTAATTTTTTTTTTTTTTTTTTTTTTTTTTTTTTTTTACAGAAACAACGCCAAGTGGCCTATATAGCTGAAAAACTAACAAAATACAATAAAAGTTGTTTTTTGTTTTGTTTTTTGCTTTAAATCTGATATTGGTGTGATAGCATATGATAAACGGGATTAGCCGATTTACATAATGTGGGTAACTGATTGTTATAAACAAAAATGAGGCTATAAGAAACACATATTTAAATAAAAAAATAAAAAAAGCTAGTGTATAATAACATATGAATGGAACGCAATGATTCACCCTTGCCAGACGAGCCAGTTGACAGTAAAATGCAAAGGTGTTGATCTAGCAGCAGTTTGTCATGAACGCACGCTTGCGTCTGCGCGCGTGCGAGTTTATGTTAGGGCGGGTGTGACTTGGATGGTAATCCGTGTTACAGCGTTGAAGTCTATAATCTCTGCCTCCATGCTGTGTAATATTCTGCTAGAGTTTTCCTCGCAGAACAAAGCAGCTGTTATCTATGAGTCTGGCGCCATGTTGGCCTCGTTTTTTATTAAAATAGAGGCGGAGGGCCAGCGGTGATGCCATGGCGCCTCGTACAGAGGGGTCAGTCATGTTACCTTAAACGCTTTACTTACGCTTGGATTTGTATTTATATGACGCCACAATAATCACAGGTTGTCACATATCCTATATATTTAGCATCATTTCAGGCTCAGTTCGTATAACCTCTGAGCAGTCTTCTCAACACGGCAGTGAAGCTGCAGAATGCTCACTCATTGGTAAGGTCAAAATGGACCCCCGGATCCTGTTGAATGTTTTCATTTGTGCAACATGCTCTTAAGATTCGCGACAGCGCTTGACCTTGCAGAATACAAAGTTACAGTAACTAAATCTGGCTGAAAATGACTATCCGTGAAGAAATGCACGTATAGCCTATGATTAAGAATTTTTTTTTTTTTTTTTTTTTTTTTTTTTTTTTTTTTTTTTTTTAACAGAAACAACGCCTAGTATAAAGCTGAAAAAAACAAACAAAAACAAAAATATTCTTTTTTTTTTTTTTTTTTTTTTTTGCTTTAAGTCTGATATACAGTAGTAAATTCACAGGATAGTGTCATTCCAGACGGTTTAACAGATAGATAGATAGATAGATAGATAGATAGATAGATAGATAGATAGATAGATAGATAGATAGATACATTTATCTCCAGATAATCTGTTAAAAATTCTGAGCTTGATTGACTTCGTACTTTAAAATAAGCAGTCGTTAGAAATGGTGCAGCATTTTTTGAAGTTGTAAATGAAAACGAAAAAGATTATTGTACGTTTTACAAGAAAATACATTGTCAGTTTCTCTACTTCAAAATTTCACGTTAAATTCAACATGCTACTGTTTTTACAGGCTAATTGTTTGTGAAACCTACTAGCAATTAAGCGAAATAGTAAGTATAATAAAATATATTATCATTATTTAGATAGATATAAACCGTTTTATTTTTGAGAAATTGAAAGCATTAGCCTAGCTATCACACTTTAAAATATTTTATCGACAAATGTAGCATATTATACGTTTTCAGATGCATTTTTCTGAGTATCCTAATGATTTGCGAGTGATAGACTACCTGGTTAGAGATGAGGTCCTCGCATACGGAGAGTGCCATCTGGATGGCGTTTGGCTTATGGGTGACTGAAATAGCGTTCATCTTGAACTTATCTTTGCCGTATATGTTGTTGGCTTGAGTGACAGCGTCTTTGAACACTTGTTCATATCTCTTATGGCTCAGGACAGCCCCGATGTTCACAGTCTTTGGTTCGCATCCGCCTCTCGCACAGGAGCACGAGATGAGGAAGGCGAACAGAACCAGACGCATTTTGCCCTGGATGGCAGAGGAGTCCAGCTGAGTGCCCCGTGGAGGATGCGTGTCGATGTCCGTTGATTAGACAGATCCGCTCTCACTGCGTCCTCTCCAGCAGCTCAGGAATGCGATCGCCTCAGTCTAGTCCGCTGAGGAACGGGCTTCACTCATTGAGTCCGCGCATGAAAGCCGTTCATATTGAAGAAACCCATGTCAACACGCCTTTGTAGAAAATGATGCTCGCTCCTGTTGATAGTTGCCTCACATATGCGCTCTCTCTCTCTCTCTCTCTCTCTCTCTCTCTCTCTCTCTCTCTCTCTCTCTCTCTCTCTCTCTCGGGAAAAGGTGGAGAAATCAGTTTGGCAGTAATGTTGTAGTCATCTGCGTTCACTTCTCCCGCTCTTGCCGTGACTAAATCGGAGTCAAGGTTTTGTCAAGGGTGACCTGATGCTCTGTGAGAGACGCTGTCCTTGGTGCTGAGAGCTGTGCTCGAGCACCGATGCGCGCGCACTCGCAGATTACGCCTGATATCACAGAGCTGTCACGGTCGAATAGACTTCAAAACGTTTGCGTTAATGCGAGGGAAATCTCAGGTCATCGCAGTACCCTGTGATTGAACTGATTGGACAGCGTTGATGTGTAAGTCACACGAGATCAGGAAGATGTAGCCTGCGTATTAGTTGTGTGATTTTTTTTTTTTTTTTTGATTAAAAAGAGATAAATAAATTAATAAAAGATTATCTTTTTTGTTTTTTCACATTATGTAGCCTATTGGTTTTGTTCATCTGTTGTCCAGAATTGTCTCAACCAATATTTAAGCCACTGACAAACTAGTTTATTGTGGAATCCTATCATTTGTGCTTTCAAATGCATCTGTTGGTGACATTTAGATGTGTATCTATCGTTCGTTCCCTTTAATATGACACATTACAAGTGAATGTAGGCTAGCCCTGCTTTGTAAAAAATCTATATGGCAACCTGATAAATCCGTGTCATTCTTATACATTTATTATGATCGTCGTTTACATGCCGAACTGTCGATAAACTTGTTTTCCAATCATTTAAAACAGAGAGGGATGCACAATTTTCTCCTAAAAAATAATCAATGTGAGCTTGTCTCCATCTATCACCCGTAGATAGCTCCAGAACAGGCGCGTTCATGTGCGATGGAGAAATTCAACGAGACCCCCGTTACCAAGGAAACAAGCATCTCCGGCTTGAGGTGCGTGTTTTTTTTTTTTTCAGACACAGTAGCTAACTTACAATTGAAAACTGCGTTTTATAAAATAAATATATATGAAGGCTTCTACTAAAAAAAAAAAAAGTGTAAGAAAAATGAATTAAAATCAGATATGTATTCTAGTGTCACAGGAAAGAAATGTTTGATTTTGATGTTGCATTTAGATTACCTCATTACTAGTGCCTGTCTGAGAGGACATCACTCATTATCACAGTTAGAAAAACTGCAACTTAAGTCAGACATGGATGGAATTTTGATTTTAAAGATGTCTGGGTACAGCAAGTGCCATCGTTGTACCTGCTGTAGGTTATTGTTTACCTTTACAAACATACAAGTGTATACATGTTGTCTAAAAACCAACCACTAACTGATATATATATATATATATATATATATATATATATATATATATATATATATATATATATATATATATATATATATATATATATATATATATATATATATATATATATATATAATAACAACTTGACACAATTAGTTTATATTCACAATCCAATGGATAGGATTTTCAATGAGAAATTGTTTGTATGCACCCAAAAATATAAATACCAAGCCTGCTACGTCACATTCACATATAGCATACATACTGTGCTTTGCATATTAGTCACACACCCACAAACACATGCAGAGGGGGAAGACATGACATCACTTGAGTGCAGGCGCAAACAACAGCAGGGCAGGAAATACACGGTTCAAATAATCGGCAGCCTCACACAGTGAAAGTTATGTGATCCGTGGACTCATTAAAAAGCAGGGGAATCATTAGACAGCAATACACAGAGCACTGAAGTGTGGCTCTCTGCAAGACAAGGGAACGTGAATAAGAAGAGATGGCAGCCGAACCACTACTGAGATGCTTCAGGCTCTCAATAAATGATACCAGCAGAGTTAGTCTCAAACTGGCTCTCAGCTCCCAAAGTGTCAGTTTGGATCATGCAGTGGTGATGTACTGTATAATACATGCTGCACTGCTTGTTAGCGTGATTTCAGTAGGGGATAACACTGATATGTATCTCCCACACAAACTTGAATGCAAACAACACGAAACATATATGCAGATGCATTAGAGATATAAGCAAAACACTGCAGCTTTGCTACATTGTAAGATTTTTTAAATTGCAATTTCCTTCTGGATTGAAGTGAGACTCCTGGAAATTGAATGTAGTTGATACGAAGCAGTAATGTTTCAGTCATGTTTCATTGGCTGTATGCTTTATCAACTTTATCAACTTTGCATACATAATTGAAATCACTCTTCCACACGAAAAAAAAAATGTATATCCAAAATGTCTGTTTAATTATTCTCAGCCGTGCCTAATGAAGAGGCTTTCGCACATAATTATCCAGTACAACGAAAACAGACACAGCCTTGTAATGGTGCTATTAGCTCAGAGGGAAATGGATTCAGCTGAATGTTTTTATCTCTTCTGACAGACGCATTTTGATAAATCTAAAGGAGATTACTTGGAATTAAACCGTGAAGTGTAAACGCTGTGCAGGGCGGGAAATACATTGCATGTGCATGCAACATTTAAAACCTTGTGGTTTTCTCTTCCACTCAGAATTTAGCAGCGCTTCAGGGCAGAGCCATTTGCAACACAATGTAATAATGGTTTGGTCTAAGCTATGTTTTAAGCTTTCCTTAGGTATGTGTACGTATGCATGCATGGGTAAATTGTATTAGTTAAAAGGTAAGCAGGGTTGGCATTGTTGTGTGTGTGTGTGTGTGTGTGTGTGTGTGTGTGTGTGTGTGTTTTATATTTTAAGAAAAGCCTTTCTAGGGATGCAAATTATTATTTGCTGTATTCTCTATATGTACAATGCATATTTTGCTTTATTTTATTTTATTTTTTTGCTTCATTTGATTGCTTTTCATTTTGTACAGTCCCCAAGTAATAATTTAATTAAAAATAAATATTTTGAGAATACCTGTAAGGAAATTGCAGAAGCAAGGTTTATTGTGCAGCTGGAGTAAAGAAAATCAGCTCTCCTTCTGGTTCAGATCCAAAATATGATTTACTGTATTCATATATTTTCCCCAACACACTGACGTTTGATTAATGCTAGATGTGTTAAAATCATTGTGATGTTACTCTTAGGGAGTGCAACGTTGTGTGGCAGGAAAATAGCTCCACCTAATGGTGCAATAGTAGACCTTCAAGTCTGTTTTGAGGATGCAAGGCAATCATCCGAGAAATTTGAAAAGTCTCAGGAGTGCATATTTAGCTCATGGTTGAGTTTTCAATTTTATTTAAGTAACAATAATATTTGACTTGCTTTTTAATTAAATGTTATTTTATTGGTAGCCCTTTACAATAAGGTTTCATTAGTTAACATGAACAATGAAAAATACTTCTACAGCATTTATTAATCTTATTAATGTTAATATCTCCATTTACTAATAGATTTTTAAAATTGTTATTTTAACAAGTTGTTTCTGTTAACATTGGTTAATGCACTGTGAACAATTATTTTTATTAACATTAACAAATTAAGGTTACAAATATTTTAACTAATGTTAACAAATGAGACATTATGTATTACCAGTTTATTTTGAATGTAATTTAAAAATAAATAAATAAATAAAAAACGTCATATGCTACACTCTAAAAAAACACTGGGTTAAAAACAAACCAATTTGGGTTGGTTTACCGAAGATATGCACCAATTTGACCGAGCTGAGAACTGCTCTATCCTGAAGAGATCGCGAAAAGCCTACAATAAATTACTCAACCCCTGGGTTATGTCTGACCCAGGATCTGGACACAAAAACTGTTACGTCTGACCCAGGAGCTGGGTAACACAAAAACTACCCAAACACTGAAAAAATAACCCCCCAAAAAATGACCCAAAAGGCTCAACTCAGGATTTGGGTAGAAAAAAACCAAAAAAAACAATATTTTTTAGAGTGAATAGTAAATTTTCTCCTTGACAACGCATTAATTAAATAAAGGGCATGTATGGTATGCACACTGAATTATTAAGGGCTAATTGCTGTAGGGTTAAATCATACTTGTCTGAAGTGGTGAGGGGCTTGCCAGACCACTGCGTCATGTCTAGAAGTTTGAGTGGGCATGTTGAATAAGTGAGATTAAAAAAAAAAGATTTTTTAAAAAAAGCTGCAGAGATTTCTTCTGGTTTCACAGCACTCACATCATCATATCAGCATGAAGCTGGAGTGTTATCTGGGTTTGCACCTGGTCAATCTCATCCCGTCTCTTTTTTCTTCTTCGTCTTTTGCTCAGGATCGGGTCCCCATTGCTCATTGTAAATGCTGTAAGGGTGTTATCTGATTGCTATCCTTTCTAAGTTTTGCCAATAGCTCTTTGATATTCTCCCTTGAACAATGAATAAATCAGATATGCATTAGCAACATCATTACTGAATGCCTCTTAACAGACTTAAGAGAAGAGCTCAGTGACATGCAGACTGTTGTGTCTGCATTAAGTTGATGAAAGAGATAATCACAGCAGCAAAAAGAGTTTAAATCAAAGACAGATATTAGACTTATGAATTACTTTGTTAGATAAATTCTATTAAATTTACTGTTTTAATATTTTGGTTTGGTTTAATATTTTGCTGTATTATGACAATTATGTTTGTGACTTAAGTCAGGGTTTTCAAACTTTATGATGCCAAGGACCCCCAAATGACGAAACATTTATGAGGACCCCTTCCTAAAATCCATCTATACATTTTTATGTATGAAAAAACATTTAAACTGTTAGATAAATAGTAAGTGTGACATTAATACAACATATTGTTTCCAAACTTAAATTGGCTATACTTAATGTTGGGTGTATAAACCTGAAGAACATTTTACAATGAAAAATTATCTGTATAAGCAATGTTCACAATACAAACCCGATTCCAAAAAAGTTGAGACACTGTACAAATTGTGAATAAAAAAGGAATGCAATCATTTACAAATCTCATAAACTTATTTTATTCACAATAGAATATAGATAACATATCAAATGTTGAAAGTGAGACATTTTGAAATGTCAGGCCAAATATTGGCTCATCTTGGATTTCATGAGAGCTACACATTCCAAAAAAGTTGAGACAGGTAGCAATAAGAGGCCAGAAAAGTTAAATGTACATAAGGAACGTCTGGATGGGAGCATATGTTGTTCTAGAACTTGGATATACCTTTCAGCATTGATGGTGCCTTTCCAGATGTGTAAGCTGCCCATGCCACACGCACTCATGCAACCCCATACCATCAGAGATGCAGGCTTCTGAACTGAGCGCTGATAACAACTTGGGTTGTCCTTGTCCTCTTTAGTCCGGATGACATGGCGTCCCAGTTTTCCAAAAAGAACTTCAAATTTTGATTCGTCTGACCACAGAACAGTTTTCTACTTTGCCACAGTCCATTTTAAACGAGCCTTGGCCCAGAGAAAACGCCTGCGCTTCTGGATCATGTTTAGATATGGCTTCTTTTTTGACCTATAGAGTTTTAGCCGGCAACGGCGAATGGCACGGTGGATTGTGTTCACCGACAATGTTTGCTGGAAGTATTCCTGAACCCATGTTGTGATTTCCATTACAGTAGCATTCCTGTATGTGATGCAGTGCCGTCTAAGGGCCCGAAGATCACGGGCATCCAGTATGGTTTTCAGGCTTTGACCCTTACGCACAGAGATTGTTCCAGATTCTCTGAATCTTTGGATGATATTATGCACTGTAGATGATGATAACTTCAAACTCTTTGCAGTTTTTCTCTGAGAAACTCCTTTCTGATATTGCGCCACTATTTTTGGCCGCAGCATTGGGGGAATTGGTGATCCTCTGCCCATCTAGCCACTCTGAGAGGCTCTTTTTATACCCAATCATGTTGCCAATTGACCTAATAAGTTGCAGATTGGTCCTCCAGCTGTTCCTTATATGTACATTTCACTTTTCCGGCCTCTTATTGCTACCTGTCTCAACTGTTTTGGAATGTGTAGCTCTCATGAAATCCAAAATGAGCCAATATTTGGCCTGACATTTCAAAATGTCTCACTTTCAACATTTGATATGTTATCTATATTCTATTGTGAATAAAATAAAAGTTTATGAGATTTGTAAATTATTGCATTCCTTTTTTATTCACAATTTGTACAGTGTCCCAACTTTTCTGGAATCGGGTTTGAAAATGTATGTACGCAGCTCACGTATTGCTTTCACAATACTGCCTTACAACCCCAGTGAGCAAGATAAAGGGGACTATAGAAATACTCACAAGATACAAAGCAAACATATACAATTCTGGAAAGTATGTATGGCAAGAAAGGAGAGAAACATTTAGAAATGAAACAGTCAGACTGTTTGGTAGACTTTAACCATTTCTGCTTTGTCTTTTCATTCTCTGAAATTATCTGGGGACCCCTTAGAACCTTCTGGAGGACCCCTGGGGGTTCCCGGACCCCAGTTTGAAAACCCCTGGCTTAAGTGTCCTTACTTTTGGGGACACTTATTGGATTAAAATAAGGGCAACATTTTTTGTCCTTAAGATTTCCATTTTCTACGCTGTTGTCCTACGATATGCAAATAGTGTATGGAAACACCCAACTAATAGTCCTTACATCAGTTCATTATAAAATTAGTGTAAAGTTGCATGAGAAAAAATTATCTGCATTTTCTGTTATCATTTATTATAGCAGTAGCTGTTTGCACACTGCAAGACAACACGCTCAGTTTATTATTATTATAAATTATGATTATGTTAATAATAAATCTTATAATACAGTGCAACTTTTATCTTGGAATATATATTTTTTGTATTAAATACAACAACATTACTAATACTATTAATATATTGATGTTAAATAATAGTTATAATAATAATAATAATAATTTATTGATTGATATTACTATCAAGCTGTAAATTTTTGCCATGTTCACTGTCAGTGTATGATAAAATACATTTTAGTATCATTAACTACAAATTACTATCCGACAGAATTTTAAGTTATATGCCTATATACGCTTGCTGTCTTACAAATAAACATGTTTGTCCTTTTAAATCCCCGCGCATGCGCTGTGAGATTCTGTCACGCTGAAGCCGCTACATGCTTAGCTAGCTCTCATATTGCACAGCAGCACTTCACACCTTTCTGTCACCCATGCCGTGATCTTGTGACAGCGAGACAGAAGAGTCGGTCAGTATCCTTTCTATGATTAACCCATTAACCCTCACCACTGGATTGCACTTACACTGGGATCTTCGCGTATATTAAGTTTTTCATCTGCGCAAACAGCTCAGCAGTGTAAAAGGTCGTGAAGCGTTCAAGATGGCGACTGTTTGAAGTTCGCTCACTCTGCACGGTAATACATTGTTTTTGAGGCGCCTGGTGCGTGTTTAATGTGCCACATTTGTCTAGAGCAAGTCGGGGTTTAGTCCAAATAAATGGCAAAAGCTGTCACGGACGTGAGGCAGAGTTAAAGCCCTCGCTTGCTAGCAGTGATAAATGTGCTGCTGTCACGTAGTACATGGCGTTTGCAATAACTGCTTTGCTTTATTCGCTGAGTTTAACACTTCCTGTGAGACTCAGATGAGGTAACAGATAAAGGTCTTTAGATTAATATTAGGTTCAGTATTTGTGAAGTCAAAAGTCCAATTGCCTTTATTTTGCATTCAGTCATTATGGACACTCGCAGTCCAACTTTCTTCGCTGGAGAGTCTGGGTCCAGCATGACAAGCTACAGTTTTCATAATGGCTGCGTCTCAACACCTAGTAAGCTGACTACCTAGACAGCATTTTTAGGCACCATAAACGAGTGGGTTGTTGAGATTACATCCTTACAAAATACTACTTTTCTTGTGATGGTCTAAGATGGTTATATCATGGTGCTGAATGAATACAATGTTCATGTATTGTGGTGATATTTTAAAGAATACCAATATGTTCCCAGACAGAAACGATAGTCTTTTGTTTTTTGTTTTTGTTTTAAAAAAAGAAGAAAAACCTTACTAACCCAAGACATTTGAAAGATTGTCTGCATGTATGTATGCACAGTATGTACAGGCGGACAAAATAATGCCCATTGTTATAGGGGTTAATAATATCATTTGTGTAGGCTAGAGTAAAATCTTTTATTTATCCTTTTGTAGTTTATAATATACAAAGAGAAAAAGAGCAGAATAAGTGGTTTTCAGCAGTGTTTAGAAATAGGGTAATCATCAAAAACGGGCAAATCATCAGAGTCCGTTTAACAAGAGCATCTGTCACCCTAACCGCCCCATTGTTGTGTGTGTTTTAAGTACAACAGTCTTTATGATTATTCCTGTGTACACTAAACATGGCAAGACTTCATCAGCAAAGTAGAATAGAGGGCAAAAACAGATAGGGACCATTGAACACTAAGAAGGATTGTGTCCAAACAACACAGAACAACTGCAGCAAATTGTCAGCAAACCACAATATTCACCCTGGATACAATGTTTCCGCAAAAGCTGACCACAGAAAACTTCACTAAGTCAACGTAAATGAAAGAGCTGCAACTGCTAAAAATGTAATCTCAGACACCACTGCTAAAATGTGAAAAAGATGGTGTTATGATCATAAATCCTGAGTGCCAAGATGAACTTCATCTGCCCTGGTCAGCTTAATCACATGACTTGAATATTACTGAACTACTGTGTGGCAGTTTTGGAGAGAATAGTGAGAAGCAGATTCCCTCCTTCAACATCTCTGAAGCAACTGACTGACGTTCAACATTCAACTGAAAGTTCTATTAATTTATTCTAATAAGGTCGGAAGCTGTATTAAAGGCTAAATTTAATAAAGAAATATTGTGTATTTCCTAGGTGTTCACATTGGTTTGTCCAACCCAGTGTGTGTATAAAAGCTGAATTCAAAGCTGAATTTTGCTAAATCGGAAATCATTCTAATATACTGATTTGCTGCTCAAGAAGCATTTCTGGTTATTATCAGTGTAAAAAAAAAAAAAAAAAAAAAAAGCAGTGCTGTGCTGTTTTGCAGAATTGTAGAGAAAATATTTTTATTCAGCAAGGATGCATTAAACTGATCAAAAGTGAGTAAAGATTTCTGTTTCAAACTAATCCTGGAAAATAAAATGCATCACGGATTCCACAATAAATGTATAACAGCACAACGGTTTTCAAATATTGATAATCGGTAGTTTGTTGATCAGGAAGAAAATTCAGCTTTGCCATCACAGGAATAAATTACATTTTACAATATATTCACATAGAAAACAGCTATTTTAAATTTGACAATATTATGTTTTTACTGCATTTTTGATTACATAAATACAGTCTTGCTGAATGTAAGAGACTTATGTAAAAAAAAAAAAAAACTGATCCCAAACTTTTAAGCGGTAGTGGAATATGTGTGTGTGTGTGTGTATAGACATCTCTCTCTCTCTCTCTATATATATATATATATATAATATACACTCACCTAAAGGATTATTAGGAACACCATACTGATACTGTGTTTGACCCCCTTTCGCCTTCAGAACTGCCTTAATTCTACATGGTATTGATTCAACAAGGTGCTGAAAGCATTCTTTAGAAATGTTGGCCCATATTGATAGGATAGCATCTTGCAGTTGATGGAGATTTGTGGGATGCACATCCAGGCCACGAAGCTCCCGTTCCACCACATCCCAAAGATGCTCTATTGGGTTGAGATCTGGTGACTGTGGGGGCCATTTTAGTACAGTGAACTCATTGTCATGTTCAAGAAACCAATTTGAAATGATTCAAGCTTTGTGACATGGTGCATTATCCTGTTGGAAGTAGCCATCAGAGAATGGGTACATGGTGGTCATAAAGGGATGGACATGGTCAGAAACAATGGTCAGGTCGGCCGTGGCATTTAAACGATGCCCAATTGGCACTAAGGGGCCTAAAGTGTGCCAAGAAAACATCCCCACACCATTACACCACCACCACCAGCCTGCACAGTGGTAACAAGGCATGATGGATCCATGTTCTCATTCTGTTTATGCCAAATTCTGACTCTACCATCTGAATGTCTCAACAGAAATTGAGACTCATCAGACCAGGCAACATTTTTCCAGTCTTCAACTGTCCAATTTTGGTGAGCTTGTGCAAATTGTAGCCTTTTTTTCCTATTTGTAGTGGAGATGAGTGGTACCCGGTGGGGTCTTCTGCTGTTGTAGCCCATCCGCCTCAAGGTTGTGCATGTTGTGGCTTCACAAATGCTTTGCTGCATACCTCGGTTGTAACGAGTGGTTATTTCAGTCAAAGTTGCTCTTCTATCAGCTTGAATCAGTTGGCCCATTCTCCTCTGACCTCTAGCATCAAGGCATTTTCGCCCACAGGACTGCCGCATACTGGATGTTTTTCCCTTTTCACACCATTCTTTGTAAACCCTAGAAAATTGCTCAAATTGTTTAAATCACCTTTCTTTCCCATTCTGACATTCAGGAGATTGTCTTGACCAGGACCGCACCCCTAAATGCATTGCAGCATCTGCCATGTGATTGGTTGATTAGATAATTGCATTGAGAAAGTGAACAGGTGTACCTAATAATCCTTTAGGTGTGTGTGTATATGTGTGTGTGTGTGTGTGTATATATATATATATAAGTAATACACACGTATGTATGTATTATGTGTCTATATATGTATAGCTGCATGTAGATTTAGTAGCAAGTTTGTTCATTAAAATTATTGTATATTATGTTTTTAATAGTAATTGTGTTTTGCCATTTTTGTCTCTAGTTCATGCATAGACACCCCATGCTGACACCACAGGGCATCGGTTTATGCTGTGACAAAGGCATCAGTCCTGCTCACTGTCCTGTACAGCTATGGCCAAAGACCAGCCAAATGTGTTTGACCTTGTCCCTCTTCTGGGTTCCACTGACCTGCATGAGCTGGAGCAGGTCAAAAACCTGCTGCAGGAAACTCTCAGTGCAGGTTAGTCATCTCTTGTGTTTACATAATTACTTGGGTGCATTGGTCAAATTGAGAAAATTGTATCACTAAACTTGTGTTTGAATTTCACTACTTTATGTTTGTAATTTGTTGTCAGTATCAATGAATACATTTTATTTTAATTTTGATCGGTAGATAAAGGGACCATGTTGCTGAATAGCCTAGTGGACTATTTCCTGGATACAAGCTCATCTCAAGCTTTGGACATCCTGTCATCTGTCAGGGAGCCCCATGATAAGGTGAAGGAAAATGAACACCATCTTTAGTTTTCTTCCATATACACATTTGATGAATAGTGTTTGATGTCATCATGGATTACAGAATATCAGTGATTGATGAATAACAGCCTTATATGGATTAATTTGTCTGTAGTATCTTTTAGATAAGATGAATGAATGCATGGGCAAGCAGAGCTGCCGTCTCTCTACTATCACCCTCCTTGGCCATGTTGTTCGCAAACAGCCTCCATGGATCCACAAGATCGCACGCTTCCCTCTTCTTGCCTCGCTACTCAAATGCCTCAAGGTACCAAACAAATGGGATTTTGAACATGGAGAATGTCCTAATATGCAGGTTGTTCTGACCTGAGATATTTGTAAAATACAACAGTAGCAAATGTCTTGAAGGGATATTACACCCAAAGATGAAGATCTTTTTGAGAAAAAAATAAAACAAAGAGACCACATTGATGTTAAGTGGTCTCTTAATTTTTTCCAGAGCTGTATATATTATGTGCATGTATGTGTGTGTGCCACCGCTCACCCCTCCCTTTCGGAGCATATAGTGAAGCTATGGTGGCCGACACAGGACAAAGATGTCGTCGTCTGAGACAGCAGAGAGTAGCTAGCGCTCTGTAGAGCAGTTTGTCTGTTTAGGGCTACTGTACAAACACGGAAGCGCAAAATGGCGACTTCACTGTAAGGGGACCCTCGGTGTATGTAGATAGAAATACTAATTCTAATGTAGTAAAAACATAACGGTTCATTATGTTCTTTACATAGGTCTTTATACTACACTGAAAGCGTAGTTATGTATATTATATTGCATTTCTGTCAGTAGATCTTCATAAATACTACACACTGTACCTTTAAAGTCGAGTCGACATTGACTTGTCAATGATGATGTCATTAATGAACAAATAAGCCTGAACCTCGAGCTGAGACTCGAGTGCGGGTTGTCTTGTGCACAGTGATGACATATGACAGCACTGCCCACAAGGCTACTGCTTCTACATAACATTATTTTTTTATCGGTTATTTTGTCTTTGGGTCATTTATATTTCTCACAGATTTCTGCGTTTGTGAATTAATTCTCCCTGACAGCGTCTCTATACTAATAGTGAAGCTGTGGGTTTTAGTTACTGAGAAATATATGCTAGAACATTTCAGTTTCTCGCTGTTTTATTGATAAATCACAGAACAATGTTGACTATACATTTCTGCATACTGAATGTTTCTATGTGCGCGTTGTCTGTGTGTGTGTAGCAGTGCATTCGTTTAGAACGGCATTTAACTTATGTGCACAATAAGCTGTTTAAAACGTGCAATATTGAGCATCCAGAAAATCAAACACATCTTGTGGAGCGCTCACAGATTATGCATTTATTTGTCATTTTAACTGTTGGAAACAGAGCGTAAATTATTGGAATTCAAGCAGTTGTGCTGCCTAATATTTTGTCGAAATTGTGAAACATTTTGTTCAGGATTCTTTGATGAATAGAAAGCATTTATTTGAAACATTAATGTTACAAATAGTCTTTACTGTCTTTGATCACTTTTAAAGCATTTTTGCTAAATACAATAAATAAAAATCTTTTGAATGCTAATACATTTTTTTTCATTTCTACTTCCAGACTGACTCAGATATAGTAGTTCTCATAACTGGTGTGCTGGTGTTGATCACTCTACTACCCATGATTCCTCAAACCAACAAACAACTTCTGTGCGAGTACTTTGATATCTTTGGACGGCTTGCTGCGTGGAACCAACGTCACCCAGGTACTCTGGCATAAACATTGCAAACAAAATTGTCTTTTTTTTTTTTTTTTTTTTTTTAGCTTCATATCTTGGAAGTGCTATGTTTAGATGATAGAAACATAACTTGGTGTAAAGGTATTCTTTCTATGGATGTGTCCTGTAGGTGCTCAGGGAGTGTTTGCAGTCCATCTACATGCCAGCGTGTACTCGCTTTTTCATCGTTTATATGGGATGTATCCTTGTAACTTTGTTTCATATTTACGTGCCCACTACAGTATGAAAGAAAATGTTGACACATTTGAGGAAGTGGTGAAGGTGAGATTTATCTCTCGTGCCACACAATTTTTAAGAATTGTCACTTCACATAATTTTTACTATTCCAAAAACCTGTTCTATAATTTCCTGTTTTTATGTCAGCCCATGTTAGAGCATGTACGGATACATCCTGAGCTCATCACTGGAACCAAAGACTACGAGGTTGATCCAATTAGGTATGTAAAATTTAAATAATAAGCTTTTTTATTATATCATATTGTGATTGTTCTTACTTTACTCTTTTTAATTTTGTGTAGATGGAAGAGATTTGAGCCACATGATATTGTGATTGAATGTGCCAAAATTTCGCTGGATTCTAAGGAGGCATCATCTGAAGAGGGATACTCCTCTCTGTCAGATCACATACCACGGCGCCCTGTAGATCATAGCCGATCATACTCAGAACTCAGTATCCATGGTAAAATTACATAATATGCATTGCACTTTTCTGATATTAATTCAGTAAAATCTTGTATTGTTCTTTCCTGTAAACCTTACTAATGGAAAATTGTATTTAAAAAAAAAAAAAGGCATTTCCGCACACAGGCCTTCAACACAAATAAAAAGCAACGATTATTCACCCCATCTTTTTTCATAAAGAGGAGAAAAAATACAATGATCAAAACAAATACACCTATGAGCCAAAACATTATGACCTAATATGCTATTGGTCCACCCTGTGCCGTCAAAACAGCAGACCACGACGAACCATGGATTCTACAAGATCCCTGAAGGTGTGCTGTGGTATCTGGCACCAAGACATTAGCAGCAGATCCTTCAAGTCCCGTAAGTTGCGAGGTGGAGCTGCAGTGGATCGGACTTGTTGATCCAGCACATCCCATAGATGCCCAGTCAGATTGTGATTTGGAGGCCAGGGCAACACATTGAACGCTTCATGTTCTTCAAACCATTCCTGAACAATGTGTGCAGTGTGGCAGGGTGCATTATCCTGTGGAAAGATGACACTCTCACCAGGGAACGTTATTGCCATGAAGGGGTGTACTTAGTTTGCAATGTTTGGGTAGGTGGCAAGTGTCAAATTTATGTCCATGTGAATGGCTGGACCCAGGGTTTCCCAGCAGAACTTTGCCCAGAGCATTACACCCAATTCAGTGTCATCCCACAGCGCATCCTAGTGCCATCACTTTCCCATATACACAACTGTCCATGTGATGCAAAAGAAAATGGGACGGATAGAACCATACTACTTTCTTCCACTGTTCCATGGTCCAGTTGTAGTTGACCCCTGACAGTGGACAGGGATCATCATGGGCACTCTGACCGGTCTGCACCTACGGAGCAGGGGTGTTGTACTGTGTGTTGTGACATTCCTCCCATAACTGTCATTAAAATGTTCTGTGACTTGTGCCACAGTAGTTGGTTCGGACCAGACGAAATAACCTTTGTTGCCCTCGTGCATCGAGGAGTCTTGGATGCCTAACATCCTGTCGCCGGTTTGTGCCTCCTTGGACCACTGTCGGTAGGTTCTCACCCCTGCTGGCCTGGAGCCACCCACAAGCCTTGCCGTTTCAGATATACTCTGATCCATTTGTCTTACCATAACAATTGTCAAAGTCAAATGCTAGAACCCTTGTCAAAGTCGCTCAGATCTTTATTTTTGCCCATTTGCTCACCTGCATCCAACACATAGACTATGAGAACTGATTGTTCGCTTACCATCCAATCAACCCAGACCTTGAAATGTGACCTTGTTAAGAGATCAACATTTTTCACTTCACCTGTGAGTGGTCATAATGTTTTGGATCATCAGTGTGTGTACACATCAACTAAACTACTATAATAGAAACTCTTTTATTATCAATTCTTCATTCGTCTCTACAGGAGATCAACTTCAAAGTTTTACATGTAATAAAACAATTTTTTTGTGCATTTAATAATTAATAACATTTTCACATTTTTCCTGTGAGAATACTGATTTTCAATCTTACCTACTTTTCTCCTAACAGAAATCACATCTGTCACACCAATGGCTGCTGTTCGTCAGTCTCTTTCTCTGTCACTACCATATCTCACTGTATCCCAAGACTCAGGTTCCAGCGCACAGGCCCCCAACCATCAAGTAAGCTTCCTCCAATAATTGATCCAAAAATGTATACAGTTTTTACCATGGTGTGGAAACCAATTATGTAGATAGTAGGGGGTAGACAATCTGACCAATATCATATTGAAGACAAGTGAACAGTCAGTAATAAATTAATAACATAGAATGTCAATACAAGCAATATGACAAATAAATACAATAGAAAAGAGATACAAATTAAAGTGTGCTTTAAATGTGCTGAAAGTGATTTACATTTACATTTAATCATTTAGCAGACGCTTTTATCCAAAGCAACTTACAAATGAGGAGAGCAATGGAAGCAATCAGACAAACAAGGGGCAGCAGTGTGCAAGTGCTGTAACAAGTCTCAGGATGTTTTCACACTTTGTCCTTTTCAGGGGTCTGAGCGCGGTTTGCGTGATTTTTGGCCCATATGTGAACACTCCAAACGATCTCAGACCCCTTTAAATGAACCGAGCAGAGACCATCTCGGGAGGTGGTCTGGGTATGGTTCGAACTCATCTTATGGTAAAGTTTGCTAAAAACACGTAATCTGAACACAAACCGCTCTGGGCTTACTTGATTTTTCTGTTCGCGAATTCCAATGTAGTTTGGTCATCAGATGCCTCTGTACAAATTGGCTGTTCATCATGGCTGCTGCTTCTGACAAATCTCGACAAATTATTCGTTCACAATTTACACTTGTTTATTGCAATTTCAACCGCTTCCAAAGAGATGCGGCTGTGTGCCTTGCCAGTTTAAAATGGTTTTACGAGCATACACACCTAAAGCGCATGCACAGAAGCCAGCTGTCACTGCGCGTGTATTAAACCGAATCTTCAGCGTCTTATTACATTTATTTTAAAGTGACAGAAACACACAAAAAAGCAACAGTCTGAACACAAAGGGGTCTGAGACCACATTCCTACTAAAGTGGACCAAAAAAAGGATCTGAGTCCTCTTTCAGGTACAGGGACAGTGTGAACGTGAAGAGAACTGGGTCCTTTTTCACTTGATTCACCTCTTGGTCCACTTAAAGGAGTCTGAGTTTGGTTCTTTTAAAGAGGACACAAGTGTGAAAACACACCCAGTTAATCTAGCGCAGTACACACATATATATATATATATATATATATATAAGACAGAAAAACAGAATAGTTAAGTGCTAGTCTTAATTGGTTAGGTGCTGCTGGAAAAGATGTGTCTTTAGACGTTTTTTGAAAATGGCTACAGACTCGGCTGCTTGAATTGAGATTGAGATAGGCAGGTCATTCCACCAGGTGGGAAAGGTCCAGGAAAAGGTCAGTGAGAGTGATTTTGTGCCACTATGAGGTGTTGTTCATTTGCAGAATGCAAGCTGCTGGAGGGTGTGTAACTCTGCAAGAAGGGCATTTTGACAGAACGGTATATCGCCCACCCCTTGTAAATAGTTATCCAAATTGTTGAGAGAGTCTAAACAAGCCTTTAAAAATAGATTTGCAATTATGTGATCTGTTACTGCATGAATGTATGCTTGGTCCATCAACAGAGTGATGAGATGAACTCCTCAGGGACGAAGGAGGAGATGTGGAGCCCTTCCTCAATGTGTGGGATGACCACCCCTCCCAGCTCTAGAGGAATGTCCCCCACCACAGTTTCTGACGTCTCACATAGTGCCTCCCACCTCTCAGGACGGATCCCCAGCACTCCAGGTCAGCCAAATGCATTCTTATCTATAAAGCAGACTGGTTCTGTTTGCTTGTTTGGTGTCTCAGATGGCTTCAGGGGTTATTTTTGTTACAGGGGATGGAAAATGGGCCCTATCTCCCTCCACGCCTTCAGGGTCATCTCCTCTCCCATCACTTTCAGAGGACATAGGGCAACCTGCCCAAAATACCAGCAGTACTCAGGCTAAGGTACATTGATGTATAAAGCATTTGCTTTGTTACTTATTAAACTCATTAAGAGAAAAGATCCATGAACATGTTTTCATAAAAATGCTTTTGTCTAAAACTGCTCAGGTGATTCAGATGGGCAAAGAGCTGAAAAAAGTCACGCCCAAAAGTATTAATAACAACGGTGAGAATATTTGCTGAGATTTATCCAGTGTAATTTCATTGAGTAAGTGACACACTGATTAATATGCTTTGCTTTTTACTACTTTTAGGAGGTGTATTTGATGCTAAGAGTCCAGTGTCATTGGCACAACTCTCTGACATTGTCAAAAGGACAGACGGGGAGGGAGAGGATGGTGAGAGTGGTGACATCATGCAGAACAATGCGTGCCTCAGCTTTTCATATGTTTTTAATCATCCCTTCGTTTTCAATGAGCTCTGCTCTCACCAACATTTTCTTTCTAGATACCATCAATGAGGAGATTTTGAGTCTGACCCAGAGGAGACTGGACTTCGGAATGAGACCAGGCCTGGATTGCACTTTTTCCGGCTCCTTGGACACTCTTCTCTCATCTCACCCCAGCCAAGAGCAGAATTTAGTGTCCACACCAGACAGGGTTGAATGCTCTGCCAAAGGAGGAGAGCAGCAACCTTCCTGGTCCCTCTGGCCCGCTTTCACCCCCATCGAGAACGGGAAGAGCAGTACATTTTCTCTGTCTGATCTGACGAAGGAATCAATGCCTTATGAGCCGCTCTTCGACCTTGCCCTGCCTAAGGTGGCATCTCTGTTTTTGGAGAGGAGGACCGCAGAGGCCTTTCAGAGGGCTGAAGGAGAAAAGGAGGACCGAGAGGAGCTGGAGGGGGAGGATCTTTCTGCCACCTCCCCTCTGGAGGTGTTGGACCGTGTTATTCAGCAGGGTCACGACACTCATGAGAAAGTGCTGAAGAGGTATGCTTCTGTTCTTCTGACTTCTATTATGACTAGTGAAAGTGTTTTAGAGGAAATGTGACGCAATGGTGTCTGTTTGCTCCCTTACAGAACTCTGTCCTCTCAAAGTCAATCAGCAGACCAACACTCTGGAGGTAAACAGCATAACAATAAAGGAAAAGGTATTTAGTAATTTTACTAATTTATAGGCTCTCCGTGCTCAAGACGATTGTGTCCTCCAACTTTCCTTCAACAACCGCTCCTGTGTTTGTTTTCCTGCCACTTTCCTTTAAATACAACAACTTTTCAGATTCTTCTATCCAGAGTCTTCTATGTAGTTCACTATCAAATCCTTAGAAACATCTCTGTGGTGGTCCTAATCAGCTATGTAGAGCTGTGTGATATATTGAATAAAAAATGTGATGTACAGTATGTATGTATGTATGTATGTATGTATGTATGTGGATAGATAGATGAAAATCTAAAATGAAAATTCTGTCATCAGTTACTCTCCCTCATGTTGTTCCATACCCGTAAGACATTAATTCATCTTCGGAACACAAATTTAAGATATTTTCTGATGAAATCCGATGGCTTGTTGAATAAAGTCATTATTTTTGTTTGTTTTTTGCACACACAAAGTACAAACCCGATTCCAAAAAAGTTGGGACACTGTACAAATTGTGAATAAAATCAGACTGCAATGATGTGGATGTTTCAAATTTCAATATTTTATTCAGAATACAACACAGATGACATATCAAATGTTTAAACTGAGAAAATGTATAATTTTAAGGGAAAAATAAGTTGATTTTAAATTTCATGGCATCAACACATCTCAAACAATTTGGGACAAGGCCATGTTTCCCACTGTGTGGCATCCCCTCTTCTTTTTATAACAGTCTGCAAACGTCTGGGGACTGAGGAGACAAATTGCTCAAGTTTAGGAATAGGAATGTTGTCCCATTCTTGTCTAATACAGGCTTCTAGTTGCTCAACTGTCTTAGGTCTTCTTTGTCGCTTCTTCCTCTTTATGATGTGCCAAATGTTTTCTATGGGTGAAAGATCTGGACTGCAGGCTGGCCATTTCAGTACCCGGATCCTCCTTCTACGCAGCCATGATGTTGTAATTGATGCAGTATGTGGTCTGGCATTGTCATGTTTGAAAATGCAAGGTCTTCCCTGAAAGAGACGGCGTCTGGATGGGAGCATATGTTGTTCTAGAACTTGGATATACCTTTCAGCATTGATGGTGCCTTTCCAGATGTGTAAGCTGCCCATGCCACACGCACTCATGCAACCCCATACCATCAGAGATGCAGGCTTCTGAACTGAGCGCTGATAACAACTTGGGTTGTCCTTGTCCTCTTTAGTCCGGGTGACATGGTGTCCCAGTTTTCCAAAAAGAACTTCAAATTTTGATTCGTCTGACCACAGAACAGTTTTCCACTTTGCCACAGTCCATTTTAAATGAGCCTTGGCCCAGAGAAAACGCCTGTGCTTCTGGATCATGTTTAGATATGGCTTCTTTTTTGACCTATGGCTTCTTTTTTTGACCCTCACCGGCAGCGGTGAATGGCACGGTGGATTGTGTTCACCGACTATGTTTTCTGGAAGTATTCCTGAGCCCATGTTGTGATTTCCATTACAGTAGCATTCCTGTATGTGATGCAGTGCCGTCTAAGGGCCCGAAGATCACGGGCATCCAGTATGGTTTTCCGGCCTTGACCCTTACGCACAGAGATTGTTCCAGATTCTCTGAATCTTTGGATGATATTATGCACTGTAGATGATGATAACTTCAAACTCTTTGCAGTTTTTCTCTGAGAAACTCCTTTCTGATATTGCTCCACTATTTTTGGCCGCAGCATTGGGGGAATTGGTGATCCTCTGCCCATCTTGACTTCTGAGAGACACTGCCACTCTGAGAGGCTCTTTTTATACCCAATCATGTTGCCAATTGACCTAATAAGTTGCAGATTGGTCCTCCAGCTGTTCCTTATATGTACATTTAACTTTTCCGGCCTCTTATTGCTACCTGTCTCAACTTTTTTGGAATCTGTAGCCCTCATGAAATCCAAAATGAGCCAATATTTGGCATGACATTTCAAAATGTCTCACTTTCAACATTTGATATGTTATCTATATTCTATTGCAAATAAAATATAAGTTTATGAGATTTGTAAATTATTGCATTCCTTTTTTATTCACAATTTGTACAGTGTCCCAACTTTTTTGGAATCGGGTTTGTATTCCTCACGCTTCACAAAATTAAGGTTGAACCACAGGAGTCACATGGACTATTTTAACGACGTCTTTACTACCTTTCTGGGCCTTGAAAGTATTAATTAAATAGCTGTCTATGGAGAGGTCACAGAACTCTCAGATTTCATCAGAAATATCTTCATTTGTGTTCCGAAGATGAACGGTCTTACGGACAGAATTTTCATTTTTGGGTGAACTAACCCTTTAATAACTTTCAATGTTAGGTGCGATTTTAATCATAATTACAGAAAAATGTGTGACTTTTACACTACAGCACTTTTCTGTTGTTGTTTTTTTTTTTTTTGTTTTTTTTTTTACTGACTGCAATGTATTTTTACAGGTCCTATGTCTGCAGCATCAGATGAGCTGGGGATGTTGCGCAGTCAGCTGCTATTGCTGCATAACCAGCTGCTGTATGAGAGACATAAGAGAGAGCAACACGCGCTACGTAACCGCCGTCTGTTTGGCCGTATTGTCAACACGACTGCACTGGAAGAGCAAAACAACTCCATGGTAATAAATGAAAATAATTACCCAGGCCTGTGCAAAATTCTGCATAAAAATTAAAAAGCCTCTCAGTCATTAAGTTCTACAGTCTTTGCTTACTTATTAAATTTATACTTTTAGCTCCATTGATCACATTTTACCAAATGCATTGAGAAATTCTGTAAATGTTTCAATGCAGAAAATGTGCTGCTTGTTTCTTAGAATTTTTGTTGTTAATATCAGCATTTGTGGTTTTTGTGTGTGTGTGTTACAGAAAACCCAACTCAAACTTCAAGAAATTGAGATCAAGACTGTGCAGGTAAGTCTGCAGGAGGAGCAGCGGCGCTCTAGACGGGTACAGGAAGATAGAGAGGCTCTTGTGAACCAATTGCAGACTCAAATCCAGCAGCTACAGAAAGAGCGGAATGACTACTACTCAAAGATGCAGGAGCTAAAGGTGATCATAGGGTTACAGGACATGATTAATTGCATGGTTACTCTTGTTCACTCATAATACAGCAACTATAATTGTCTGTTTACCATTTTGTTGCTGGAATGTAGCAGACAATGTGTGACATCTGTGTTAAAAGCTAATTGTTTTATGTGGCATCATTTACAGAGTGATTTGCAGGAGAACCAGAAGAAGGTTGGAGAAATGGAGGCAGAGCTGCAGAAAGCCAATAACAAAGTGTGTAATATGGGACACATGATCACCCAGCTGTCCATCAAGGTTAGACATGTTTGTGATAAAAATACTGGATATAAAACACTATCCATTGCAGTGCAAGAAATGTTTCAGTTTTTTTAAAAGCTAATTTTAGATGTGGCCCATATTTATTGAGGGTTTAATTTTGATTTGTGTTCTTGATTTTATCCAACATCAGCTAAACAATAGTGAAAACATGGAGCAGCAGATGGCTTTCCTGAACAAGCAGCTGCTGCTTTTGGGTGAAGCCAACAAGTTATGCATGGATGAAATCGACCGCTTGGGGCCTGAGGCTAGCAAGGTAGTCATGATTATTAACTATTGATGACTTGAATCACATCATTGCTGTAACGCAGCAGATCTCCAGTTTGCCAGATGTGACATTGTTATATAGCAATCCATGAAATAGTGGTAATATGATCAATTGTTCTATTGATATCAAGACATTTACACACAATCATAAGAGCTTTAAACCACTGAACTTGAAAATGACTGTGGTCTGTTCAGATCAACTCAGACTTGATCTTTTTGTGACTTTTAGGAGCTAAATATGCTGCAGGCATCTTCACTGCGTGAGGTTGAGCGTTTGAGGCAGAGCTCTCTACAGCAGAGTCAAAGACTTGATACCGCCCAACAGCGCATCATAGACCTGGAGACGCAACTCGCCAAGAAAGAGCAAGTCATCCGAGAGCAAAAGAAACTGCTGGAGAATGTCAAAAGCCAAGCCACGTATGTGGTTATCTCTGCTTTTGTAGTATTGTTGAATTATGTGTTGAGTTTAATTTATTTTTTGCTAAAAAAAAAATGAACCTGAATATTTCTATGGCCAAACACAGGGTATTGTATATTTAATTATAGATTTTTAATTTTTTTAATAGAAGTTAATTTTACATTATGATTATTAGCTTTTCATCAGCTCGTGAGCCCCCGGTAATGTAATAAGTTGATGATAAATCTTGAACTGGTTCATCAGGCTCTGTTAATCTCTTTAAGCAATTCTTACTGTAAGGTTTACTAATTTAATCCTTGTCTGCATTATTTTTTCCTGTAGGGAGCAGCTACAGGCTTCAGAAAACCGGTATTTGGCACAGAAGAACATCACTCAGGCATTACAGTCTGAGCTGCTTGAACTCTATAGCCAGATAGAGCTCAAAAACCTGAACACTAATGCACCAGCAGAGCCCACTTCTGAGCCCAGTAGCCCCATCAACCAGAGGTGTGTTCCATATTATTGTCATGCACAGATGTTTCTTCTCCACATACTGATTTACAAATGCAAACAATGTGTTCTGTAATGCATTTTAGACTTTTCAGGACATAATATAAAACAGAAAGTGAAAATGATGGGTTGCTGAATTTTGTAGAAGAGTTATATTTCCATTTGTGTTTCAGGCCAAATGGCAACCGTACAGGCCCATCTGCTCTATCAGCCGACCCAATGAAAAGAGAGGAAGGCACGCATATGTGTTTCAATGGGGAAATATCTGCTGGGTCTCCACAAACACCCACAGCATTCATTAATGGCAGCCAGGAAGAAGATCTTTCCGCCCTTACCCGTTCATTTCCTGCCCTCCCCTGTGACTCCCCGCTGGCTGTTGGCTCTTACCCTAGTACCGGAAGCTTTTTGGGTAAGAGAGCCAGAGAGATGTTTCGCAATAAGAGTGAGAGCCACTATGAAGACGAGCCGGCTGTTCTCACCTGCCTTTCCAAGGATCTTAAGGTTCAGCCAATCACAGACCCCACAGAGAGCATGGAGCTTGAAGGGGCTACTGACCAGGCTGACCTGCAGCCCATGGACCGACCTCGGGCCTATAATATTCAGCGGCGGAGGCAGCAGGATCTGCGGATCATGGACTACAACGAGACCCTCCATGAGCATTGATTGTACACTGCTGACATGATTGTCCGCAGTTAGAAGAGGATAATTTTGGACCCAGTATTAGAATGCAACGCTCTTTTTGTTAGAGTGGTTTGCAATGTTTTAGTTCATTTTAAAAGCTCTTGTACTATGAAATGGCCAAAAAAGGCTGTCGCTTGGCAGTTGCCATATAGTCACCACAGTGGCAAGAGAACATCTTGTCTTCAAAAAAATGGTTCACTTATCTCCTGTCTAATACAAATTAATTGTAATTCAGTATATTTTTGTTTTGTTTTTTATAATTGGCATTCAGTAAGCGACCGTGGTGATTATATTGCGTGGTGGCTGGATGTTATTTGGGCCTCTGTACTGTACTTTCCAGCAAATGTATTGACTTAATCACTGTATTTGCCCAGTTTCCAATCCTCCTAAATTTGTCCATGCAAAATGCCCCTTTGAGTCACTGTGAAATTAGCATCATTAATTTCCACTGATGTGACTCAAAAATTGCACAATACAGAGTGATCACTGCAAACGGAGCACTGTAAATAGATCATGCCTCTGAAAAAAATCTATCAATCAGTCCGATAAAAATGTGAAAAACTAAAAAGCTATGTGGCGTAGGTGAAGTAGAATGAGAAATCACATTTCATTGCTGAGGCAAGTCGTGTGTAAATGCCATAGCAGTGCTTTGTGCGCTTCGCCTATAGAGAATAAGCAAGTCTTGTGTTGTATTTCTAGTAATAGATTTTATTTTTATGCATTAATGTTCTCCACTGGGATTGTAGCGCCCAGTCACCAGTGCAATACTTCTTAGCTAACACTTCATGCCAGCTCGAAGGTATGAGTGATGATGGGAAAAATAAACCGATTTAGATTGCTGCTTTGCAGGACCGTCAGCCTTATAGAACACAGGCCAGGCTGCTGTAAGTGCATTTGTCCAGTTGAGACCGATTGAGAAATGAAAATATCTTTGTGGTCTAAGATGTGTCTGACGGGTGAATGTACTTGTGTTAATAGTGGCCACTGCAATACTTGGACACACTAAACTCTGAAAGGAAGCTGCTCGCTGTAAGCCCAGAAGGCTTATATCCCTCTATTATTTTCTTTCATTTCTGTTTTACACAGGTCAGACCCCATCTTCAGCGGAAAAGGCTTTGCATAATAGGCTGCAGCTGGCTAAAGTAAAAGCACTTCTTTTTTTTAATTCAGGCCCTCTTAAGATTGCTGAACCCTAGCAGAGCAATATACTCTTCTCTTTCTAAAATAACTTGCCCCAGGGCTTTGTTTTCAGTGCAAGATATAAATGGAATATGTGAAGTGCTGTTGCAAAGAAAATAAAAGGCTGGCTTTGGCCTGTCAGCTGGGGAAATGGCTCAGAGAGTTTCCAGTGAGAATTAAAATCTATGGAAATCACTGCTGTTTTTCTTTGTTCGGACTGTTCTTATCACAGTTCACTATGAGTGTGATCTCACAGCTTGTGCTTTGTTTCCTTCGTCACTCAGACTTTACGTTCTGTTTGTATACCAAAAGTCCTCTCAAACATTTTGTTGTTTCACAAAATGCCTTACTGAAAAAAGTAGGAAACCTGTCCGTCACCTGAAGTCATTTGTCGAAAGTTATCTGAACTATGGTACAATCAGACGGTGATTGGTGTAATGGGTAACCAGGGACTCTATTTTGAATTTGACAAAACAGATTTGTGTTCTACTTGCTATGGTCAACAAAAAATAAAATATATATGTTTTGCATATTTTTTTTTGTCATAGTCATATATTTTTAAATGGTAATTGTATATAATACTTTGTGAAAAGTCACAGCAAAAACATGCACAAGTATTGAAAAAGTGTTATCTATCTCCTTGTATTTCCTGGTGGCTTCCAGGCTGGTTTCCCAGCATGCCAGCCTCCTGTACCTTTTTTATATCTACTCAGGTTCTTACTGGCATCTTTATCAAGGTCTCCAACCATCCCCACATTCTTTGCCACTGTTTGTTGAGATGTTTCTGTAGCCGTTGGAGTGAGACGTTGAGCACCTCCTCTACTGTAGGTAGTGAGGAGGTCTAAAGCCAGTGGAATCACGCTAACAATCCCACCATAGAAATTCCTTGCTTCATTACAGCTTAGCCGGTTGATTTCACTGTGTGGGTAGCTGTGAAGGGAGAAAAAAGTAAGGGATGGTGATGCATTGTGGCTATTCTTCATGTTAAGATGATTCTTGAGCTGCTTGTTACCATGTGATTTCAATCAAAGAGAAAAAGAAAAAAAAAAAGATTAGCATCCTTATCCTGGATCTAAATTTGAAGCTTTAATAATTTAGATGGCAATTTAATTGTATTAAATCATGTAATTTTTATTTCACTTAACTGTGCCCTTAGCTGACTGATGTTGCTGTTGGGGCCGAGGAGGTCCCTACAAGTATCCAGCCCCTCACAGGAAGTGTTTTGGCTGGACAGTGAGGACTCCAGATGTTTTAAAACACCTCCAAGATCCGAAATAATTTCCAAAAAAAGCAAAAAGATGCGTCTGTCTGTGGAATTGCTGCAGTGGTGATTCATGTACCTTTGGACCTACAGACGAACATCAGTTAATAATGTCAATATTAAATAATAAACACTATTTAATATTATGTGGAACTGATTATAATACACACATACACTACCATTCAGAATGTTGGGGTATTTATTAATTAATTAATATTTTTACCGAGCAAGGATGCATTAAATTGATGAAGTGAAAGTAAAGACTTAAAATTTATTTCAAATAGAATCTGTTCTTTTAAACTTTGTATTCATCAGAGAATCCTGGAAAAAGAAATGCGCCACGGTTTCCACAAACATTGACCAGCACAACTGCGTATTCCAACATTAATGATAAAAATAAATGTTTCTTGAGCATCACAATATTAGAATGACTTCTGAAGTATCATGCGTCACTAGTAACGACTGATAAATATTCAGCTTTACCGTCATAGAAACGCATTACATATAAAATATAAAACAGAAAAGAGTTTCAGCACACATTAGTTACTTCACTTGGAAACTATGCATGCATCATAACCTGTTCGACGGTGGAGACAGGCTCAGTTTTGTCCCTGGCGTGCTCCCTCGACCGCTCAAGAGCTGTTATAAATATAAATTGCTGTTGCTTGAAACGTTTATACTTCTCCTCAATGGAAAGTAACTGCTCTCTGACGCCAGCCATCTCAGTTGAAGTACCTGTTTAAAATGGATAAAGTGCATAAGAACAGTAGGCTATTGTTTCGAGGTAACTTAGATTGTTGTTAGCAGTTTGTGACTGCGCTGAGATGTTTGGGAAAGTGGTATTTTATTATGAAAAAAAAAAAAATCGCGGTTTTGATGGAAGATGAACAGAAATTGTATTCATCATGAAAAAAATCCAATTCACACGTACTAGAACTTACCTGTATTAGTACCTATTCTAGAGGTAACTTGTGTCAAACATCTGTAAAGTGTTTCTGTTGCATTAAATGCGCGCTGCTTAGCAACAAGCTCCGTTTTTCTCATGCAACTCATGCGCCCTCTGGTGGTGGTGATGGTGATTGGCTGACCAAGTTACCAATGGCAACAAACATTAACAAACGCGTGCGCACACTGACCTTACCATCAATAGATATCTCTGTCATCAACAACTACATTTCAAGGTAACATCAAATATTTTTCTCCATCAGAACCATCTTCTTTAAAGATACGTAGTTTACGTAACATTCCTTCATTTCCGGTTTTTTACAGCAAAGAGCAAGTCAATGCTGCAAAAGAAAACCAATCTAAATTCAATCATTTGTTCTGCTTGACTTTGAAAGGTCAACCCGAAAACCTACGGTTTGTTTACTTCATAACTTTCAGAGTCTTTTCCCGCCTTTTGTACAAGTTTAGACCACTGATCTATGTGTTTTAGCCTCACAAAAGACCCCTTTATGTGTTGTTGTTGATTTAATGATCTCTCTTTGTGAACAAAGGCACTTTTTTTAAAAGGTTTTCAAGCCTTTGGTGACTTTCTGTGTCGTGTGGTGTAACTTACTACAATGATGGATGCAACTAGGCCCCTCAGAATCCCTCCTGAGATGGCCATTTATGCTGAGAAACATGACATATTTCTTCTGGTCCAGGTATAGACATTTTACTAGACAATGGTTAACAAGTTTATGATCGTAAGGCAATTTCACTCCAGTAAATGACACATTTGCAGACACTAGTGAGAAATTTGATGGTGGACAAACCAGAGGACCCCATTCAATACCTGATTAACTTCCTGAAAAGGGACAGTGTTGATGGTAATATTTTTGTCATTATACTCGTGATAAATCTTTACCTATTTGTATTTATTTGTTTTAATTATCTTATAAAAGTAATACATTCTTACAGCAATACAACATATATTCCATACCACAAGATGGCGCAGTCGTATATAAGAAATTGGAGGAGCAGCAGATATCGAGCTCGTTTAACATTGTTCAGATAAAAAGGATGTTATACTTATAGAATGACACTCACTGACAGCTTTTTTTCTTTCTTTCTTTCTTTCTTTCTTTCTTTCTTTCTTTCTTTCTTTCTTTCTTTCTTTCTTTCTTTCTTTCTTTCTTTCTTTTTCTTTCTTTCTTTCTTTTTTAAATAGATATACATTATTAGAGTTAATTAACTATCAATGTCATCTTGCATCAATAATGTATTGAGGACAGTTCATTATAAATCTTTTTCAGTGCCAAGAATCATATTGTTGGGTCCTCCAGCGTCCGGGAAAAGAACCATAGTAAGAGTCATTTTAAGTACAAAATAAATGCTAATTTTATTTTATTTTAAGCTACAATTAAACTATTCTAGTGTATATTTGTTGCATTGTTTATGTCTTTTAAAGGTGATATCCAGCAAGTGTTGTGCTCCCTGTATGTAACTCTGCATATATTTGATTGTTTTGTGCTTTCTTCAGTCTTGAAGTTTATTTATAAATAGGCCTGTCAAGTCTGAGTTTCATCAGAGTTAAATGAAATAAGATATTCATCATAGTTACACTGTCAGGCCTCAAAGATCCCAATACTGCATCAGTCATCTGTAGAGAATCACCTGTTCTGTAGCACATCATGCACTTCTGAGTATTGTCTTTTTTTTTTTTTGACAGTGTTTCCACATTTTATATGCTGCTTCAGATTGTCCTCTTTTGTCTTGCCGCAGGCTAAAAAGTTGTGTGAGCTCACACAAGCTATTCACGTAACTCTTAGTGATATCTTAAAGGATGACAGTGACCTGACCAGAGCTGCAAAGCAGTATCAAGACAAAAAACAGGTGGGGTCTCTCTTTCTCTGTCCTTTCTCTTGCAAACACATATACTTCTGTTAGGTTTCCCATAGATATTTTATGACTAAATTTGCCTTTTTAGCAGACCTAGAACAGGGAGTCTGCATGTATTTGTGTGTATTACTACTTAATTGCAAAGTATCTTCAAGGAAAAGTAGTCTGGAATGCCTTGATCATTATATTCATTTTAGATGTAGGAAGTAGGAAAGGTAATGTTGTCAGCATTTGCTACACTCTCTGGATGCCGGTAATTGCGGTCTCTGTGGTATTGTAAAGACATAGAACTGATTTTGTCTGAAGTCTGATCATGCAAATGCAATGCAGGCTAGTTAGTTGATAAATCAGGAGAGTTGAATAGAATTAGAAGAAAAGAGAGAGATGTGCTTAGGAAAAGTGCCTCCCAATGGTTTAATTATTCTAATTATCCTCTCACTTAAACTCGCCATGGCCTTGAGTTTAAAATAGAACGATCCAAAAGATTCCAATTATTATCATTTTCACAAAATTCACAAAGGAGAGTGAGATGAAAGCAGCAGAGGATGTCATAAATAATTAGAGATTCAACAGCATATTTGAATGTATTTTTGTTTAATAATAATTGGATTGTTTTGGTGGACAGTCATTTAGTAAAAAAACAGATATATCTCAGGTAGGTTTAGATAGAATGACAAGTCAGTCAGTTGTTCTACATTTCTATTATATTATATTATGATTTGATTTGTTAATTATTATTGATTTTTTTACTAATTATTACATTTGATTAAAACATTTATTTTCTGTGATTTATTGTTGTTAATGTTGAGTCAGTTGTTATTTATTTTTATTTAATGATCTTAATAAATGGCCATCAGTACAAAGCTGTTTTAATTTAAAATATGTATTATTTTATTACATAGGATTGATATATAGGATTGTCATTAACTTAATTCATATTTATTTATTTTATTAATATTTATATTTTAATAATTGAATTTGATTAAAACATTTATTTACTGCGATTTATTGTTGTTAATGTTGGTCTGATAGAAGATCCCCAAAGACCTCTGGAGCCAGTTGATTCTGCAACGTCTATCAAAACCTGACTGTGTTCGAAGGGTAAGAACTTGCTTTTTATTTTTATTTCTTTTGTAGATTTAGAAAAATGAACACTGCATGTTTTACTCAACCTGTCTAAAATGTGACAAATGTAACAATCCAGTGAGAGAAACATATTTTCATCCTGAACTTGCACGTAACCTCCACGTTTTGAACTGCGTGTAATGTTTACAAGCGTGATGCCCAAAAAATTTGTCATATTTTTTCTTTATTTAAACTCAACCTCCTATGATAAATAATTAGACGTGTGTTTCTCTGCCTCCCTTGAGGACTGCTGGGATGGGTCTCGGGGAATGCAAGACTGCTGGTGAGAGTTCTCGGAGAAAACCTTTCATCACCAGCAGGCCCCTCACCGGCTGCCAGTAACATGTGATCTCAGCACTAATGCCACTTAAGAACCTCACCGCTGAGGTGTCCGTTCACGTTTACTCTCAGATCTCACACCTTTTGATTCCTCCTTTCATCTTTCAGTCAAATCACACAATCAATCACGGACTCCCTGATCGTGTCTTTTTCTGAAGTGTCAGTTTCTTCTGTGCAGCCGCACGGAGGAATATGTAAATCATCCGACTCCAAACGGCATCTCCTTTTTTTCCTCACTAAACTCTGCAAATGGCTTTACTCAGGCAAGAATCCCATCGCGAAACTTTTTCCGTTTGGCATCCTTTAACTTTCACCTTTTAATCTCAGTAGTTTGTGATTAGCGACTCCTTTGAATCTAGTAATGGATGTTTATCCCTTCAGGCAAACTGTCTGATAGTATTTATCAGGTTATTTAATTATTTTCCATCCCGACTGATCTGCATATGAGCAGAGGATTGATGTAGAGTTTTTCCTCTGTAGATTTAGACACCTGACAAAGCATCTCTGGCTCACCACGAGGAGCCTTCATCTCATGGTCTTTTGCTTCGCACACACTTAAATGGGCTAAAGAATGGAATGATTGACATGTCACATCACCACTGGAGCCTAGACAGCTAAGCTTAATTGCTCTGCCACTGATGCCTGCGTGTGTGTGTGCTTGTCTACCTGTTTTTCCAAATTAAGCAACAATGAATGTTAATCATGCCTAATCTAGGTCATCTAGTTCATCTCCGCCTGTCACTGCTTCTCAAGCTGTCTTAATTCTTTCTCCCTCGCTCTCTCGTTCTCTCATGAGGCTGCTGTTTGTAAAACTTTAGACTTGTACTCTTGTGGAAAATGAAGAGAGGGAGCATAGGTAATGAATAGTGATTTAAAGTAAAATGTCAATTTAATGAGTGCCTTTCAGTCCTGAAAAAAAAAAAAGATGGACCCTAAAGTAAATGAGAAAAAAAAAGAAGGAAGGAAAGAAAGAAAGATCACGGGGCGCATGTCACAGTCATCCGGATCCCTAATGAGGCTTCCAAATAAAGTTATGCTGTTTGAATTTGCATAGTGCCTGTAATTCTATTTTGAGGGAGAAAGGAGGAATCGAAAGGAAAGTTTGAAAATGAAACATTTAAACTTTTGAGAGCACGCAATGCAAATAATGCTTTACGGAGCTGTTTTGCCTGACATTTTATTTTAAAATATAGTAATATGGTTCAATTGAACAGCAATACAAGATTTCAGACAATTGTACACTATCATTCAAAAGTTTGGGGTGGGTAAGACTTAAATATTTCGAAAGAAGTCTCATGCTCAGCAAGGCTGCATTTATTTGATCAAAAATACAGTAAAAACAGTAATATTGTGATACTGTTAAAAGACTGCTTATTTAAATATATTTTAAAATGTAATTTAATATAAGTTGAACAGCATTAGTTCGCAATAGAAATCATTTGTAACATTATAGTTGGCTTTACTGTCACTTTTGATCAATTTACTGCGTCCTTGCTGAATAAAAATATTTCTTCCTGACTTATTATAAATATTACTATTTATATACAATTTATTAAATATTAATACATATATATTAATAGTATGTATATACTATTTTATATCATATTAATAAATATTAATATTACTAGTATTTATATACTATTCATATTTCTTAGTTGACCTTAAACTTAAGCTGTAGTGTATATAATATATGTATGTGTACATAGTTTTTAGTAGTTTTTAATCACTTTTCTATTAAACATTCTTTGACTGTTGTGACGTCTCACAGTTTTTTCAGTGTTTTGCATTATGAGTGCTGTGTTTAAGATGCCATATCAAGTTAAAATAATTATTTTTATTTTATTTTATTATTTTAAAACTTGAGCAACATTAAAGCGAATCAGTGGTTAACAGATAAGTGAACAACTAATTGAGATCAAATTTTTAAAGTCAAGTGGAGTGTTTTGCAGCCGCTACTGCTGCCATGTTGTCGGTCTATTGTGTGGGGGAGCTGTGTGTTGGGGTCTGTGAGTGACATGTCAGGGCGCCGCTTCTGCTTCCCTGCCTTGCCTGCTGTTGGGCTGGCTGGTGACATCTGCTCTACGCATGTCCCTCCTGTGATAGCTGGCCTCGTTGCAGATGTTCCAGTCCTGGGGTCTCTGTCTGAGCCCACTGCTACTGCACCATGGCCCCTTTTGATGTGGGGATGAAACGGAATGGAGCAAGTCGCAGTGGGGCTGTGTTCAGATGTATGTGTGGGAGTTAATGTGTGCACAGAGCGTATGTGTGTACGGTAGTTTGACTGAAGCAAGTTTTGGACTCTACCTAAGTTTTCTTGTCAAACCTCTGAACATCTACAGATGCATATTAGTATATAATCTGCTCTTTATCCGATTTCTGTGTTGTGTAATAACGATTATTTCATCATGCTCTTCTAGAAATGCCGCACATCATCAACAAACTAAACAGACACCACACTACTGACATTTATATTTCAAGAGGCTGTAGCTCAACCCTGTATTTTCCCTATATTCATGCCAGTTAGATTGTGTAGGCTAGAGGCCTTTCATGCAATCGGTGCGTCAGGCCCTGCTCATGGGCTTCCCAGCCACAGAGGCAATCAAATGCTTAATGGGAAAGTAAGTGGGAGGAAACTTGCGCGCTGAGATCAGGTGAAGCAAAGGATAGGTTTGCCGTTAAAGATCAAAGCCTGAAAAAACAAAGGCTGATATCAAACAGACACTCGAAACTCGGAAGCAAAAACCCACAGCTCCTCTGATAATACTTAGATCTATAAATGTTTGTTGCATATATTTATTTATTTTAAGATTATTCACTGCAGTAATAAGTTGGCCCCTAACAAGCACTTTTGGGAGATGGTTTCTTTGACTGTTCTTTATTTTACCGCACCATTGCACAGCAAGCCTTGGGATTTAGGAGACTATTAGAGAGGAGGATTTTTTTATGGATTTGTAGCTAATGAATGATATGCATGCGTTTCCTTTCTTCTTATGTTATTTTTATTGCTAAGTGAGAAGTGTGGAGAGGAGCTGGAGAATTAGGCACATTTTCAAGGTTTTTATGGATTTAACCCTCCATTTGCCTCCCTGCATGAGACCCCATATGGGCCAGTTTTACTCCTTATTCATACAACAATTTATACATTCATTATTTACACTGGTACAGGGCAGCAATTGATATGAATTATTCATATAAAATTATTCATTCAAAGCCTATTACTGTTTTTTAAAGTATTTTCCCAGGCAGGATATTGTTTTCTTATATGAAAACTATTTTAAACAACAATTTAAGCACAGCAGCTGACCATGGGGAAAAGCAAGTTCATTTATAGAAATGTAAACAGGAGAATTGCGTGAGTGTTTATTTAAGACAAAATGCATATGTGCACAAATGTACACAAATGTGTTAATAGCAGATTGTGTCTGCATTGTCTGTCACTAGCAAAGTTGGACTCTATATGTCACCAGGGAGTTTTATTACTGTTTAAAGCAAATTGTTTGTTCCTTCTCAAGTGTGCATAACATGCATTGTATTTCCAGGGCTGGGTTTTGGAGGCCATTCCCAAGACGCAGGAAGAGGCACTATGTCTACAAGAAGCAGGCATCACCCCAGATCATGTTGGTTAGTGGCATGTTGTCCAAACACTTTGTTGTTCCCAACTGAAAAACAAGAGATTTGAATCAGGACTCGATAATGAGACCGACCAAATATCTCTCTGGGACTCACTATCACTCCCCAGAGGATGTGTCAAACTCTAGTGCCTTCTTTTAACTCTTTCCTCGCAGTGATGCTGGAAGCTCCTGATGTCGTCCTGATTGAAAGGAGCTCGGGCAAGAGGATAGACCCTGTCACAGGAGGTAATGTCTGTATGATCATTACACATTTCTTAGTTCAGAGTGTGGGACTGCGAGACAGGCGGCTAACATGCACAATTGTTAGAATGCATTTCATTATCTGTGGACCTTGACAGCGCTTGACTTGTTTGCCGAATCCAAATCGGGCCTGTGTGTCCTTAGGGTTTCGGAAAGCCCAGCTGTAATGAACAAAAGCCAGAGCTCCCTGCAGATTTATGATGGTGCGGATGCACCATTTCCACATAATTGCCATTTTCCCTTTTGTTTATTTATGATCTCTGTTTATGGATCTTTTTCAGGACATTCACTGTCAAAATAAATGCTATGAAATAAGTTGTTTTTATATTTTACCCTCAATACTTTCACCTCAGTACATATATCCTGGAGTATAAAACATATGTGATGACCTTACCCACATGTTTCCATTCTATGTTTCAGATGTATATCATGTCACCTTCATGTGGCCTGAAAGTGAAGAGGTTGCACAGCGTTTAGAAACACCCAGAACACTGATGCCAGCTGATGTTATAGCAAAAAAGCTACAGAAATACCACACAGAAGCTCATGCTCTGAAGCGCACCTACCACAGCTGCCTGAAGACCATCAGTGCTGACCAGCCCCATGTAGACGTTTTCTCACAAGGTAAATTTCACCATCTTCACCCTCTCTGGTACCAGTGCAGTCCATCTGCATTAAGGCATACTTCTACCTAGAATGAAAGTAATTTACTCACCATCATGTTGTTCCAAATCTGCATGTTTTTCTTCTACGGAACACAAAAGAAGATATTTTGAAAAATGTTAGTAACTGTTTTAGTGTTCTAACTCTTTTTTTGTTCTAAAAAAGTCATACAGATTTGAATTGACATATAGGTGAGTAAATGATGACAGAATTTTAATTTTTGTCTGAACTATCACTTTAAATTAATGTTTCTTAATGTATCTTCTTGCCAAGCTACTGGTTATCACTGACTTCATATGAGGTATAACATTGATCTTAGGTGTTATTTTCCATTGGGTGCTCATTTAATCAAGCCATTTGAATTCAAAATATAGGCTGCATTTTTAAAAATGTGTGCAGGTTAGGCTTAGGTAAAGGTCACATTTAGATCTTTTTTCAAACAGTTCTACTAATATCTCCTACTGCAATCTACTACCCCTATTGGTCGGAGGTCAGTAGTGCGGCGGCTGCATTCGGAGGCTGTGATTGACCTGCTTGTCAGGCACTCTTCCAGTTGAGGAGGTTGCCTCAGGCAGCTCTGCAGGCACAGACTATCCCATGAGAACCTGGGCAGGGATGAGCGGTCCTCGCCAATTACATTAAAACCATCTGAATCCAACCTGTCTAAATATTATATCGCTCAACTTGACAAAATAATTTTGTCACTTCCCTTCCTTTAGTTGTGAGGTAGAGCTAGGCAGTGAATATTTAAATCGCTCTTTGCATACATCACTTTGACTGTAGCATTAGGCAGGTTAGCAGCATTTTGTGAAATTCATACCACAGTTTTTTTTTTTTTTATTATAAAGAGCCATATTTATCATAGGAATGAGTATGCATGGAACTGATAGCTAGTCATTGTATATTATGGGCAGCATTTTTAGAGATGTCAAAACTGACCTCTATCTATCACTTTTACAATATTTTGCCAGCTCAAGCTACATAAACATGAGCTGGGAGAAATTCAAATCCAATTTTGGACTGGTTTCTCTCTGTTTCTCGCTTTCTCATAGAAATTAGGCTTATCTGGGGGGAAATAAAGGCTCGTTTAGTATCATGGCACATTAGTATTAAAGCCAAACTGCTCCGTTGAGTTACCCATCAAGGAAGCGATCCTCCAGCCTAATGGTTTTGCGCTGTGGGCTGGATTTGTAAATTGTAGATTTAGGACAGCCACAGTGTGCCATTATGCCTAATCTTGACTTAACTGCACCTGATTTTCTTGATATGTCTAAATGGTGGACATTAAATAAATATTTGAGATAAACTCTGCCATAAAACATTCATAAACCCATACTGAGAAGCAAACAGCAATAAGGCTGTCATCTTAAATCTTGATTAGCGCTAATTCAGCATGCGGTTTGATTGTAACGTTGCTAGTTTCCCCCTGACTTAGCCTTTTAGCGCATTAACATGTTTCGCATATTAAGCATTTATCATGTTGTTGTATAACAATTAGCAGCATAAAGGGCTGGATGAGAGGAACTCATTAGTTATGATTAGGCTGTTGTTAATCATTGCACATTAGAATGGCGGCTCAGCACAGGTTCCAGACAAACAGCATTGTTGTGAGTGAAACCCAACTGCAAACAGATGGCTTCGACGTGGATGTCACACTACAAGCAAATGCCCCCGTGGACATGAAAGGAAGACTCTGATGATTAATTAATCAAGTGGCTTTATATTCAGTTTAGTGGCAATCTCTGTTTATGATCTGAACGAATGGGCTGTCACCAGCCTCATGAATGTGCTCTATTATCTTACTCTATTAAACATTCAGTAGAATCTATCTGTGCCTGCATTGTGTTGTTTTGTATTAAAGTATGGTATGACCATAGGGTTGAAGAAAATTATATTTAATCTGTGTTTTGATCTGTGTTTGACTGTGTTTGTTCAGCAGTACAACTGAGTTCAATATTGATAATCGTAATAATAAATGTTTCTTGAGCACCAAATCAGTATATTAGAATGATTTCTGAAGGATCATGTGGCACTGGAGACTGGAGTAATGGCTGATGGAAATACAGCTTTGCCATCACAGGAATAAATCACATTTTAAAATATATAAATAGAAAAAAGTTATTTAAACATTGTAATAATATTTCATAATATTGCTGTTTTTACTGTATTTTTTTAAATGCAGACTTGTTGAGCATAAGAGACTTTAGAAAAAACTAAAATCTCACTGACTCAGCATTTTTAATGCATTTTATAGTGGCTCTGATAGCTACATTTAAATTGCAGCTTGAACAATAGATTTTAATAGGTCTCATTTATTCACTGAAAATCTATTTATTCTAAGCATTTCTGCCACACATTTTACACTTTGTTACATATCACATGAAATTTCTCATTCATTCCTATATGGTTATTTTGTATTTATACTGTAGTGATGAACTATGTCCGTACTCCACATCACTCTGCCTCACCCTACACTCCCAGAATCCTTCTGTTTGGACCCCAGGTTCAGGAAAGAGTCTTCAGGCAAAACTAATTGCTCAGAAATACGGCATTGTCAACAGTAAGCTCCTCCTTCAACTCTACATCTTCTGTTAATGATGTTATTAATTACTGTCACTTTTCAACTGTACTCTTCCTCATCTGCAAGGTTCAACATAATGTAAAATAATGCAAAATGTAACATTTATTATTATATTATGTAAAAGTCATCCTCATGGTGTTTCAAAAGCTATGCTTATATTTTTATTTTCTGTAGAACGTAAGGGTTTAGAACAACATAAGAGTGGGTAAATCATTTATTTAGATAATTTTTGAGTGAACCATTGTACATTGTCCATAGTAGTATGTTGTTTATTTAAAAGTATTATTATTTCTTTATTCTGTTCTTTCCCATATCTCTGTTGCTGTAGTCTGTTGTGGTGAGCTTCTGAAGGCTGTGTCAGCCGATGAGAACCATATGGGGGAGCTCATTAAACCCTACCTGGAGTCAGAACAGCAAGGTATGTCTCCTTACCTCCTCTATACCTACTGCCAAATAGGTCAATCACACAGAACAAGTGAAACCCCACTCTGTAAAATGTAGAGTTCTGTTTCCTGCTTTTGACCAGATAATTGGACCCCTTCCCCAATAGTCAGAATAGTCCGGTCAGCGAATATGTTGTGCTATTTTCACATATTCGCATATATGATATTGGTTTATGATAATTGTAGTTTAAATCACTATCATATAACTTACACTTATAATTTTGCAGAAATGTTTACTGTCCAGATGTGTCTAAACAAAATCACAGTACTTACCATATAGGTTTTGCATCTACTGTAAGACAGCTTTTGATCTTTTTTTAATAGTTAGAACACACCATAATGCTCTAGTTGTCTTGACTGTCTGTGACCTTTCATTCATCCTCATCATTGTTATTCCCTTCTCATCTTACACTTTACTGTGTCTGCCCAACACCTCTCTGTTCTAAATCCCTCAGAGACCATAAGTAAATATATAGATATATAGTCCCGCCCCTCAGAGAATGTATTCAGCCGCTGGGACTGCCAATCACTGCCTTTATCACAGCTCTGGCCCAAGTCACTCGCCTTGAGCAAGTTTTCATTAATTTAATAAAGATTCTCAAGGGATGCAAAGCACAGAATGTAAACGTACATTTGTCTGTGTGTGTGTGTGTGTGTGTGTGTGTGTGTGTGTGTGTGTGTGTGTGTGTGTGTGTGTGTTTTATCTTTATCGTTGGTCTTTTCATTGATAGGAATAGTACAGAGAGGACATGAAAAAATGGGGAGAAGATGGAGAATGGGACTGGGAATGATGCAAGCCAGAGTCAAACTTGCATCGCTTAGATAAGCACCATGTCATCATGTCATTATTTCACATCCTTAGCCTTAAATCAATAGTTCACCCAAAAATAAACATTCTGTCATCATTTACTCAGCTCATGGTGATCCAAACCTTATTTTCTTCCTTCTGTGTAACACAAAATAAGTTATTTCGAAAGTCAGTGGGGTCCAACCAACATTGAACTTTATTGAAAGAAAAATAATACAAATATTTTTTCTTTTGTTTTCACAGCAAAAAGAATGAATTTTCATTTTGGGTGGGCTTGACAGTTGAATCTGAATTCAGCCAGATGTTATTTTACCAGTTGCGTCACTCATACGAAAATCTTGACTTTAACTAAAAGCTTATATAGCACTCTGGGAAAACAAATAAATATAATATATAATAAATATAATGTAAAGTTTTTATATTGTGCATTATACAAAACAGATTCAAAGCAGATTTTTTTGTAATAAACAGGAAGAAAACAGCTGCAATGTATAATTATTATATCATTATAATTTATGGATAACCGTAACTAGCATTATTAAAACAGATCCTTAGTTCATGTACATTGAAATATTTACACATCACAAAACTTTGAAACACATTTCTTTAATATTAATATTAGAGCAAATATTTGTACATGAATTTTCTGTTAAGCATGATAAAATGTTTGTGATTTATTAATCAAAGCTATTATAAAGTGCTACCAATTCATATTTAATTATATATGGAATGTTGTAAAAATATAACCTAGTATGGCTCATACGAAGTCTTGAGAGTTGACTCAACTTTTATTGTTTTTTTTATGATCCATCTGCCTCCGATGAGTACACATGCACACCCCATGTGATTGTCATAGCATGTTAAGTATCTTTTCAGCTCTAGCAGTATCTGTCACGTGCAACTTATGTTCATAAATTCATGTTGCGTGTTTGTTGAAGTAGCAATGTGTGCATAAGAAATGCTATGTAAATGTTTTGTTAGCTCGTATTTCATTGCCTTGTTGAACAGGGCTGCGGTATCCTGGGAGAGGGGGATTTTTGTGCCTTCTCGTTCTCTCCCCTTTGCTTTTCTCCCCCCTTTTCCTGTGACTGAGTATTTGAGGCAGAGAGCTTGCCTAAATAATTTACAAGTTGATTAATGGCCTCACAGGGGTATAATTAGGTGATGGAGAGATGGTGGCTAGTGTAACCAGTACAGTGCTTCTGGGATTTGAGAAGCCATATTATTAAGCAAACCAAAAAAAAAAGCAGAAGTGAAAAAGAGGAAAGAAAGAAAGAAAGAAGAGGAAGCCTCTCCAGGCTGCCTGATGTTTGAAGCAGGGCTGCAGAGATAGGCAAGAGGCTGCGTGTGTTTGATGTGGAAATTGGACAGTTTGAAACCGTCGACTTTAATTTTTCACCAGCTGTGGGGACCCCCCTGGGTGCCAGCTTGCGTTCCTTAAAGAATGCTGTTCTATTTTCTCTTCACCCTCATTATTTGTTTGTCCTCCGCCGCTCTCGTTAATTTTCCCGCAGCATTACAAACGCTACGCTTCTCTACCACGCTGTCCGTCAGTTTTAAGAGGTGCCATCATCCCCTTAAACAATTCGCTTGTGTTGCCTGTCAGCCAGCCGTTGACTGCTTTTGTACTCTGAGAGGGACCCGTGAAATATCTTCAAAAGACAAAATGTACATACATGAATTTAAATGACACTGTGTCTGCTAATTATTTATCACCTCACATCTGAATAAACCGCCTTGATTTGATACAGATACAAACAAAAGGCACGTCCTTGACAATACCGCTTGATGATGAGATCATAATGCTTTGCATGTAGAGGATGTTGTTTCAGTTCTGCTCAGGCCATCTCCTTTAATTGAATCCTCTTAATGGGGCATTCCAGTGCTCTAGATGGCCTCCACCTCCGTTTAAGTGAAATATTCAGTTTTCTGTCCGCTGTGTTTTTGAATCAGATCAAATTAACTGATTATCTGTGGGTTTAAACCCTTAAAACGGCATCCTATATCAAAATCTTTCATATTTAAAAAAGTTCTTGTGCAGTTTTTTTTTTCTTTCTATAAAGTCTTCTTCACAGTACCTGGAAAGAAGTAAACAAATGAAAGGCCTTTCTCACGTCCGTTAGATCTATAACACTGTGATCTGACGTCCTACAGGGAGGAACGTATACAGCATTTCAAACAAAATGCTAAGCAGGTGTATTTGTGTGTGTGTGTCTCGTGGGGTAACCCCCTCTGAACACCATGTTTACAGTATATAGGACGAGTGTCATTCAAAGGACACAGCAAGTTGATTCTCAGGAGTCTGAACCTCTTGAACATTTTTGAGGTTCTCGAAGTTTGCCTTAATGAGATTTCTCTACCTCTACAGTTTGTATTGTTGTATTTCTGTCATGTAATTAGGAAAAAGCACAACAAATGTATAAATAGGCGATAACTGTATCATAATTTCACTGTATTTGTGTTTAATCCATACAGTGCCATCTAGTATAGTCATGCAGATCCTTACAGAGAGACTGAGCAGGATGGACTGTACCACACAAGGCTGGGTGCTCCATGGATTTCCTCAAGATGTGGAGCAGGCAGAAAAACTCCAAGAGTCTAATTTCCTACCAAACAGGTATATTAGTCACTATAAACTGATTTAATGTTAAATGTTAACTGCCATGCCATAAAAGGCATATGGCTGCACAGGGATCTAAACTATTATCATAATGATTTGTTCCAGTGGTTGTCTCTATCTTTTGATGAACAGACAGTTAAAAAAAAAAACAGTATTTATTTGAAATATAATTTTTTATAACAATATAAAAGTAACTTAATCAATTGAATGCGTCCTTGCTGTACCAACTTTTTAATGGTAGTATGTGTCACAATGAGCATGCAACTATGCAAGCATGGCATATTTGAATTTAAGGAAGTACTATATTTGAGAGCAAGGGGTGCACCACACTTTGAAAACTGCTTTTTTTACATTCAATTCTTCTGTCCATTCCTGTACCGATTTCTACCCATGCATCATCTATCCACTGTTTTCCCATTCATTGAACACTGTAGGACTTCCACAGTGACAAACAGAGACGTAAACATAGGTGTTTAGCTAATGAAAACAAAACTCAAGAGAACTTTATGAACTGCACTGTGAATCTTTCTGGTTATTATTTGTGATTTGCGTCTCCTCAGCTATCCTAAATAGTGAGTGTAACTGAAGGGCTCAGATTGCCCTCTCAGATTACCCTTAACTCAGCTGCCCTGGAGGATCTGATGGCACTTAGATTATACAACCTGTCCTCTGTGTGTGTCCCCTCATCAGAGAGCTCACTTTGAGGTTAGGTCATCAGTGAAAATAACCGTGTCCCAATTCTGTCTCCTTTGACACAGAAACAAGAGCAGGAGCACAAATCTGTGCAGTAACATTAGAAAAATCTACTTGTTCACCGCAGGGCCCCCTTTTCAACTGTTTTCCTGTCCTGCTGTTTCTCTTCATGATTTCTCATCATTTTATATGCTCTGTGGTATTAAGATTTGATCCCAGATGTCAGCAAGCAGACATGGTGTCCGCTTCCCTCGTTGCTTCAGCGTAGCAAGGCCTTATTTCCTCCATTAACAGCCCCTGTTGTTTGGGCTAATGGCAGGAGACCTCATTTACATAGCATTAGCGTAATTGATTCGAAGGCCCGCGGTTAGCCTGGCCCTGAAACAATGGGGAGATAATGTTTCAGATGGGCCGATGATGGCCCGATGGCGGCGCTGTACCTGACAGCTTTATTAATTAACAGCTCTCTGGTTACCAGGCTTTAGTGAGGATGAATAAGTCAGCTCCTCCTGGAGCAGTGCCAGGGCATGGGCATTTAATAGGTGTCACTGGCAGAAGAGAGAGGGGACAGAGTGGATCCCTTTACCCATTTCCTGAAAGGGCTCCATTAACAAAGAGTCACTGCCTGCGATAAGTGCCAAGATGATGTTGTTTGTGTGACTCCAGAGGCTTGTTGCATGAAGTAGCAGTTTCAGAGTATGTTTAGAGTTGATAATACCATTCAGATCCAACCTGGTTTAGATCAGGTTCAGTGGGCTCACAACGCTTGATATAAACATTCACTGTCAACCCAGAGTTTGTGATTCATTCTGGAGCGCGTGGACCTAAAGAGTGTGACGTGCAACGAACAGCCGATAACATGGAGCATGGAGAGCATCAGTTTAATTGACTTCTCACAAGAGAGCTGGTGCAATTCACTTCTCTGATAAAGATTAAGAGATCATTATGATATATTAGTGATATTATGAATTTAAATGCATTTATAAGGCAGGAATAAACACTGCTGCTGCAGCGAAAGTTTGACAAGGTAGCTGATATCTGAATATATCAATGCAAGTAAATTAACTGAATTTAAATAATAATAATGTATAGGTTCACAAAGAGATCTAAAGAAAACATGTAAGCTTAATTTGTTTTAGCTTTATATCGAAGCTTGTATTTATATGTATATATTTACATTAATTTAAATGCAAAGTTTAATATATATACTCTTAAAAATAAAGGTTCCAAAAGGGGGTTTTCACAATGATGCCATAGAAGAAACAATTTCGTTTCCCTAAAGAACCTTTCAGTGAACAGTTCTGAAAATAACAAATTTTTTTCTTAGTGTGAAGAACATTTATTCCACTATAAAGAACCTTTTGTGCAACTGAAAAGGTTCCGTGGATGTTTAAGGTTTTTCATGGAACCACAGATGCCAATAAAGAAGCTTTATTTAAAAAAAAATAATTATATGAATATAAATATAATACATAAAAGATGGGCAATTTTGTCACTAAGCTGCTTTCATTTGAAGCAAGAGACACAGGGGTAGTGGCTCAGACATATGTCACTTTTCTCACAGCTGATTGGTCCAGTTTTGATTTGCGATCTCTAACCCAGAATAAAACCTGCTCTGGTTTTATTGTATTTTGCTTTGTGTTGTGTTTGTTTGGGTTTTTTTTTTTTTTTTTATTTTTTTATATTATACTTATTATACGCTTTGTGTTGTTTAAATATACATACAATAATGTTCTGTTTGCCTTGCTGAAGTTGTAGTTGCAGGCGATCCACAGTAGTGGCTGTCTGTTCCAGTTAGTGCTAGTCTTTTGTCATGTAAAGGAAGTTACCTGATCCATGAAAGACGAAAAAGGACGCTCGCTAATGAAGTTACCTCATCAGATAAATGAAGATGCCTTTGCTCTGGTTTCTTATGCCGCAATCATCTGATCCTCTTTCAAAAGCTTATCAGTCACAGTTAGCGTTGAATGTATGACACTTTGTTGAGAAGGAAATCTAAAATCATTATCTGTTGTCTATAGTATGAACCCCAGAGCTATGTTTGAGGAGGCAGTATTCAACCTTTTTGACTTCAAGGCCCCTCAACAATATTTGAAGGCCCCATGGTTTTTTCTGTCATTTGTGATTTACTGGATAAGGATTTCTAAAAGATAAAAATAAATTGTTTTACTTCCAATTTCTAATATTTTAGAGCTTGAAATAACTATATATATATATATATATATATATATATATATATATATATATATATATATAGGCTATAAATCAAAATTAGGCTACCTCATTAAGCTATTTAATTCTATTAGCATATTATAAATCCTGGTTTCTCTTATTTCAAATCATTTAAATTCATCTTGAGGACCCCTTGGAAGTTTGCTGAAGCCTGGTTGAGAACCACTAGATTAGAGGAATACAGATTAAATTTCCGTCATCATACCAAATGTATGACTTTTTAGGTGAATTTCCTGGCCACTTTTTTCATGTAATGAAAGTGAAAAGATAAAGAGATAAAAGTATTATAAATTGGTGCTTACAGCTTGTGCTCTATCAAAGTCCCATTAAGACAAGTCATTTCACTCGGCAACCATATTTGAAACGCCTCTTGGGCATGCAAGTGCAACTCCTATCTCTTTGAATGGGGAATCATCAAATTCTCCAAAACTGTTCACCAAGATTACGATTAAATTTCATATTTGAAATCACCAATGACATCTGACAACAACTGTGTGACAAGCAGGGCGGGGCTGAGAGCTGTGAGAACGGGGCGGGGCCAAGAGCCGTGAGGCCGGTGGCGTGATTGCTAATGAGCTAATGCTAATGAGGAGCTCCGGAGGCATAAAAGGAGGAGTGACGACAGTGAAGGACGAGAGAGGACCAGGCCTGGATTTTATGTTGTGCTTTGTTTATGCTTGTGCGGCAGTCGTTTGTGAGCTGCTCCCGCCTCCTTCCCTTATCAACTAACCTCATTACAAACTGTCTCATAAATTTTGTTTTTAGATGCTCAAATCATGACAAAAAAAATAAATTTTTCAGGCTGGATAATGCACAGTTCTAAAGCCGCATCGCAGAACACTGACTGTTTCTGTTTCTATAGGAACCAGAGCTTCTAACGCTTTCAATAGCTTTCTATTAGCTCGTTTCTTTAAAATGCGGGACTTATTCCCCCATTTTGGGCGTTGCACTTTCTCCCATTCATAGTAATACGAGTGCACTGTATTTCTGTATATAAAGTCTTTGGCTCTATTTAAAAACTTCTGAAACTGCACATTATATTTCTGTGAGCAACAGAAATTTGTTATCCATTGCAAATCATGACATTTTCCTTAGTCCTGAATAGGAGTATCTGATTCATGAAAGAATCATTCTTTTAATTCAGATCCTTTCAGTGAATCATTTAATCCAGTTCACTAAACAGTTCTCAATAATTCATTCATGAATCGAACTGATCTGGTTCTTGAATTCAACTCTTCAACTGGTCTGTTTCACAAAATTATTGTTTGCCCTCACAAGACTTGAAATATAGAACATAGGCCATATGGACCACATTTATAATACTTTTATGTTGCTTATTTTGTCAAAGTATGACCCCCTTATTCTTTTTCACTTTCAAGGAAAACAGTCAACATGATATTCTTCAAAAATGTATTTGTGTTCCACAAAATAAAGAATTCATACATTTTTGGAAAAACAGCAAATGATGCAAGAATTCTCAAGTTTGGCTGAAAAATCCCTTAAGAATAATATAAAATGAAAGGTAGAACAATACCTGAGCTTCTCTAAAGACCCATGTCCAAACCCCTCTTACATGATCATTCTCAGACAATGACTGTACAGTCATTTTTACTTTGTTAGTTTCCCTGGTCTCACTCCCACCCCTCCTACCAGTCTTTAACTACTCTCCAGTTTGGCTAGTCATCAGCCTCTTACAGCCTTGACACGCTTGCAAACAATCAGAGTCTTTGGAAGCTCTGAAATATGCATGGCTACCTGTGACAGGTAGATAAAGAAGAGCAATTAGCCATGTAATCTAAGAGTCTGGCCCAATTACCTGCTCTCGTCCCGTCCCTGCCCTGCCCTCTCTCTCTCTCTCTTTCCACCTGCACAGCGCTCTTGCTCTCTATTAGTAAAATGTATTTCATGTGTCCGTTCCCCATCAAATCAAGCAACACTTCCTCTGATTGGCTTATCAATTATACAGCAGGGGCAGCATTACAATTTAATCAGTGGTAAACATTGCCGTGGCCACCTGTAAAGAATCTTTCCCTCATTAATTTCTTAATCTGGAGAGATAGAAAGGGAGGCAGAGGGGCCGATGGGAGCGGCAGCGCTCTGAGAGATCGGATAGACTGAGACCTTCTTGGATCACTTCAGCTCAGCGAGTAAACTGAAGAACAAAAGGGTCAAAGGTTACCATCTACTTAATGTATACCAGTAGAAGAATAGAAACCACACGTGCACACACACACACACACACACACACACGTACTGATGGTAGGCTATGCTAAGACTAGTGCGATTCAGGTTCATTTGTATAGCAGCTGAGGACTGTCAGGCTCTTGTTATCTTCCTTGTTTTAGTCAGTCATTTGTTAGAGGATCTCAAGTTGTCATGTAAGAAACATCTAATGTAAATCAATTCATCTTGTACAGCTCCCCCCACATAAAAAGTGGGGGGAATGAGAAGAAAGACGAACACAAGCCCCCACCCTCGCATCCTTCAGCCCCAGACACAACGCACCATCCTTTTGCTCCTCCAAATTTATAAATATTTCATGAGGAAGCATAAATATTAATTCTAATAGCTTTGCAGAGTAGTTATTATTTCTTTTTTAAGACAAATATTCATTAAAAATTGAGAGAAGCCTTTTTCTGAAATGATTAAACCTACACACACACACACACACACACACACACACACACTATTATGGCTCTTAAACACATCACATAGCTAGCATTTTCAGTCCAGACTAATAGTCAGTTAAAGCACCATGTCTCCTTTGTCCATTTCAGAGGGCCTAGTGGTTCACAGTGGTACTGAGAGCCAGGAACACAAAGACATTTAAATATTTTATCAAAAGCACCAACTTAGATCTCTTTCTCCCTTTTTCCTTAGTTTCTCAACCCCTTTTGGTGGAAAAGGAGGCCTTATAATGTACAATTCCTGTTTGTATTTCTCTATAGCTTTAATTGGTTCAGAATTGCATCTCACTACAATCTCAGTCTGTGTAAAATGTTTAGATGGCTAAATATTAAATAATGTGGATGAGGCTGTGAGGTCCCTGTCCTCTGGAGGCTTGAATTAAATCATTTGGGATAAGACTGGCATGTAAACCCCCCACCTGACCACACCATTAGGCCCACTTTGTGTCTGGACAATGTCAAAACACAATGACCCCTGGGTAGAAACCCTAACATTCCTCTGTTGAAGTCCTCTCATGACCCAGGAGATTATCCCTGTTTTCCATTATTTTCTTCATCATTTATTTAGCTCTAATACCAGCGCATTATGATTATTTCTCTTTGAATGCTAGATGGAGGCTATATATAATTGAGTAATAGATTGGTAAGGTTTTCGCATGAGATGTTATGATTTCTGAAGACATTTTGAGAATCATAATGAATTTGACGATTCCAGTTGCTCTCACAATTCTGCTTCTGCAGAAGGGATGCTGCTGTTCAAAAGTTTGGGGTTGGAAAGTTTTCTTTTTTTAATGTTTTTGAAAGAAGTCTCTTATGCTCAACGAGGCTGCATTTATTTGATTATTGTGAATAATATTGTGAAATAAAATTATAATTTAAAATAACTGTTTTCTATGTAATATATTTAAAAATGTAATTTATTTCTGTGATGACACATTCTAATATGCTGATTTGCTGCTTAAGAAATGTTTCTTATTATCAAAGCAGTTGTGCTGCTTATTATTTTATGGAAACCGTGGTGCACTTTTTCCCGGATTCTTTGATGAATAGAATGTTTAAAAGAACAGAATTTATTATTATTATTAATTATTACTAATGCCAATCTTTTGAAAAACAGTGTATGTTTACACAGACTTTTAAATACCATTATTTTGGCTGTTTTTGTAGCATATTGCGGTCATTTATTTATAAAGTACCACTGACAAAACGCATAATGCTTGTCTTTAACTGTATGACTGGTCTTACAGTTAGTTAAGCCAAGATTTGTTGATTTTCTAAAAATAAACAAAACCTCAGTCATTTATTTGGAAGCCAGATTATACTGGTTCAAATCTGAATCTCATAAGAGTCATTGTTCTCTCTCTCTCTCTCTCTCTCTCTCTCTCTCTCTCTCTCTCTCTCTCTTAAACCATGATGCCTTTTTACGTGTTTGATTGGTATATAATTCCAAGCAATATCGTTACTCAGGATAACAGATTTGAGAGGATAACAGATATCATGACAGACTTCCACATGATCTCTGCCTCTATCTCCTCTAGGGTCTTCTTCCTGGAGATGGCTGATGACATTGCTATCGAGAGGGTAACACTTAGAGCTGTGGATCCTGTGACTGGAGAATGGTGAGAAGGAATCTGCTTAGCAAATTGTAAATTTGTATGTAAAGAAACCATTCCTTCGGGTTCCACTAAATGCATAACTGCATTCTGAATGTTGCGTTTAAATTCTGCAGGTATCACGCCGTGTATAAACCAGCCCCTGGTCCGGCAGTGCAGGCCCGGCTTCGGTTTGACCCGAGGAATTCAGAGGAACAGCTGCTTAAAAGGCTTAAGGAGTACTGGAGCCATGCAGTGGACCTGCAGGCCTTCTACCCACAAGCAGTGGTTATCAATGGTGACCAGGACCCACACACCGTGTTTGAGTCACTGGAGAGTAGGCTAGTGGGCAGACTACCCAAAGTCCTGTCTAACCGTGAAAAATATGAGGGCTAATTCTCTTTAAACACTGTTAAAGGGATACTCCACCTAAAAATTTAAATTCTCTCACCATTTACTCACCTTCATGCTTTTCCAGATGTATATGACTGTGGACCTCAAATAGAGATTTTTAGAAAGATAATAATAATCTCTCATATAATGCAAGTGGATGGTCCCTCAAAGTTGACTCTTCAAAAACTACACAAAACAAACACGATGGTAATCCATACGACCCCAGTGGTTGAATCAATGTCAATCATCACTTCTGGCCAAATGTCAAATGTGGGTTCATAAGTTCATGCATGGCATAACGTCAGCACCTTGTAAAACTCGCGTAAGATGTCATGTGGAAGCATAGAAGACGCCACTTCTTGAGTTTCACAATGCGCTTTCATCAAGATTTACAATATGCTGGCATTTGCGTCAAGCATGAACTCATATGACAGTTGACTGTAAGCAATGGTTTATAGTGTAAATAGTTTAAAATAGTAGTATTTTTTTTCACACACACATATAGTGGACGGAGTATCCCTTTAAGCATACACATAGATCAGCTTTAATGCACATTCTAGATCTGTTCCTTTGCTTTTATTTTTCTTCTGTCATTTGTCCATCTGAAAGGCTACTTAATACATTTATTTTGAATATGACTTTAGTTCTCTTTTCTTGGTCATAGTTATGTTATATATAGTTTATATTTTATATTTTAATGAACACTGGCATGTCTCATGTTCACAGAAAAATACATTACCCAACTGATGTAGTCATTCTTGCCATCTGACTGTGTGTGAGCTCATGGGAGTGCATGGCACCTGCTAATTTGACGTATGTTTAATTAACATAACAGGAAAAGGCAGACCGGCCAGAGCCTTTGTGGTGGGCAGTATTAGTCCCGCTTCAGTGGTCTCATGCTAAAGAAACCAGCCGATGCTGCTTTGATTATTAAATTCCCTCTCCTTCCCTCTTCCTTTCTTTGAGGTCACTTGATGTCTCCCACAGGGAGGAATGGAGTTAAGTACACTGGTTAGTGTAACATGTTAACAGGCTGATTTTCAAATTCCCCTCAGATAGTATGCTATGACAGGCAGACACTGACTTAATTATAGCAGATGAGGTCCAGAATATGCATCTCCTCTGAATATGTAAGTGTATATCCAAAGGGAGAGGAGGCTACAAAAATGAAATGCGTCTAAATGAGAAAGTATTCCCTGAGCTCCCTCTGGTTCTGTAGCACCCTTATCTTTTTATACTCTGAATAAAGACAGATTTTTAACAAAGGTTTTGTTATTTCAAATTGTTGGATGGGAAGTGCTATGGAGGAAAAAATTTCGCATTTTATATTTTAAATAATGTGCAGATAAAAGGCGCTCAACAGCATATCTTTACATTATAAAATGTACACAGGCACACACTGTAACACATTTTGTCTTTTGCAAATAGCACATAGTTCACAATTGATTGAAATTAAAATGGTAAGTAAAAGTAAGCTACAGTAATATAAGAAAGTAACTGAAGAAAAGTAGAGAAAAAAAAATTAGAAACCATAATTATGTTTGAGGTTTAAAATAGGAGGTGTATCTTATAATATTTTAAACAGTGGGTTTCAACCAGGAATCCTCAGAAAACTTTTAAAGGATGACTTAAAATCATTTAAATTACGTATTAAAATACTATAACTTTATTAAAATGCTAAAGATACACAATGTGTAAAGTGATTTTTTTAAATGTGTTAACGAATTGTTCCTAAACAACCTTTATTTAAAAAAAAAAAAAAAAAAAATCGGATGTTTAAATAATGTAAATACACATTTTAAAGAAAACAGCTCTTGTGATTAATTAATTTAATATATTGACAATTTCCATTTCTATTAATAAAATAATTTGAAAACAAGCAGCTTTGTCATAATTACAACAGAACATACAGCACGAAATATTATATATGAGAGGCATTAAATAATGTTCACTCAAGTCAAAAAGTTGAAAACAGCATGGGACTTTTATTTTGGTAACGTCATTACCCGGAAATCTCACGTTGTAGTGTACGGAGGGAAAACACGTGTGAAACTTTACTCTGTAGATGTACATCTGTTATGTTCTGTTACTGTTTACAAGTTAACGTCACTCGCATTTAGCTTGAAACTGACATTTCTGCTATTCAAACGAAGTGTAATACGCCATTTATCATTTTGTAAGTAGTCCGGTATCTGTGAGAGTTTAGTATAACAGTTATTTAGCTACTACAGAGTCTTAAAAAGCCTCCTGCCTACTGACATGGCTGAGGACATGCTAATGCTCAACATCTCCTCAGCTCCCGTAACGTTTCACAGAAAGACAGACCGAGGACCTGTGTCATCAACAGAGAAATGGACACCGGTGAGTCAGTCCTGCACCCTGTTGTCATTTGAATTACACATACACACCTATGTACTCTGCTTTACACACAAGTTTCTTTCAGCCTGATTGTGAAGTGCTGTTCTGTCTGTGTTGATGTTACAGAAAAAGCCAGAATCAAAGAGGAAGGCTGTCTTTGAGCCCCAAGAGAGCAGCGCCTCCAAACAGAGGAAGATTAATCAAACTGGACAACAGCACACACATAAGCAAAAGCTGCAAACCCCCAAAAGCCCCTCTCAGAGGAGTAATAATAGAGACACAGAGGAGAACGGAGACCAGAGTGAAATCTCTGCAGCAAAGTCGCCATCAAAGGTGAAAGCATTTCCAAAGAAAGCTTCCGAAGAGCATGGAGACCATGGCAGACCATTTATCAAGACATCGTCTCTCTTCAAAAACAACCCAGAGATCCCTGATGTCCTCAGGTAGATGCAACACATTTGAGCTTGTGTGAATGGACTCGGGTCTTTCTCAAAACTTACCTTTCCATGCAATTTATTTTTCACAGTCCTGCTGTAAATCTCGTAAAGGAGAAAGTCTTCACCAGCAACACATTTGAAGAACTAAATCTACATCCTCATCTGGCAAGAACAAACCTCAATATCTCTTAACAGATCTCTCTGAAATGCTTCTCCTGTCTTTAGTCTTATACCTCCTTCTTCTCGTCTAAACAATTTCACAGGTGGCAACGCTCCATAAGGTGTTGAACGTGACCAGTATGACGAGGTACTGTAGTTTCATTTTACCGTTGTATTGTCCTCCTCCTCTGTCTCTTTTTGTTTTTCTCATTTTCATCTGTGTTTTCAGTGTCCAGAAACAAACCATACCAGTGCTGATGTCTGGTAAAGATGCTGTAGTGCGCTCACAGACTGGATCAGGTGGGATTTCTGGCCTCTTTCATGTTAATTCGTTTTTTATATTAAAATTACTAAATTAAATGTAATGAAGTACACCAAGAACGTCATAAATTGATTGTATTGAATGTTCAGTTCATGATTCATATTGTTAACAACAATCATGCAGTACTAACTTGACAATTGTATTTCTTGGTGCTGTAAAAATAGTAATCACAAAAGTGTTTAAGTTAGATGAAACAGAGTAAGAAGAACAAAACAAAAACTGAAAATAACTTAAAAGATTGTTATTATTCATATGCCTTTCTACAGGAAAAACTTTGGCGTATGGAATTCCAGTGGTTCAGTTCTTACAAGCGATGCAACCTAAAGTGAAGGCAAGTCAAACTGAATCTCTAAACAGCACACTTAACATCAGGACGTCACTGATTGATCACAATCATTCTTGGTTTATGTTTTAGTCTGTTATAGTTGGCTAAAAAATTAGTACATTTGTTTATTGTGTTTATGTAATTTATTGATCCTGTGTGGGGTCGTTAGCAGTCAGACATTTAACACTTTACATTACACAGCATAACGTGCAATACATGAAAGTTAGAAAAGTCTACATTTAAAAAATGAGGTACACAATAAACATTCACCAAATTGACAAAATTAGTTTTGAGTCAGATTGAACATGTGCTCAATTCAAGAGCTAATGCATCATTAATAGTGAATTTGTAGTTATGTTCAACAACTTTTGATACTATGAATTAAACTTAAAAATTAATTTTTTTCAGAGATCAGATGGGCCTTTAGCTATTGTGATTGTTCCAACCAGAGAGGTATTGTACTGATTGAATTTCTGATTGATCTTGTGGATGAACACACACACACACATATATATTGTTTGAAAAATCTGTATGTATATAAATCTTTTCCTCCTGCTATATACCCTTTTTTTATTTGCTTCCAACATGAATCTGTCTCTGGTTGTCCCTCAGCTTGCCCTTCAGAGTTTTCAGATGTTTCAGAAGCTTCTAAGAGTGAGATTTTGCATTTTTGCTCAATTAATATGCTGTATTATTGACGTAATTGAGTTAATGTAAATTTTCAGTCTTCACTCAATGTATTTATTCCTTTCAGCCTTTCACCTGGATTGTGCCGGGAGTTCTGATGGGAGGAGAAAAAAGGAAGGCAGAAAAGGCCAGGTTAAAAACACACACACAAAATGCATCCGAGATAAGAGTTGTGACGTAGATTTCTGTTGATTATTCAAATGTAAAATTATTGTATCGGTATTATAATTTTTTAATAGATTTCAAATTTGCTGCAAATACTCTACCCTTCTCTACCCTAAAAATATATATTTTTAAAGAAATACATTCTTTTATTCAGCAAAGATGCATTAAATTTATCAAAAGTGACAGGAAAGACAAAAGACTACAAAGTTACAAAAGACTTTCTTTTGAAGCTGTTCTTTTGAACTTTCTATTCATAAAAGAATCCTGAAAACAAAGGTATCACAGTTTCTACAGAATATTAACCAGAACAACTGTTTTCAGTATTGATAATAAGAAATGTTTCTTGAGCACCAAATCAGCATATTATTATGATTCTGAAGGATCATGTGACTGAAGACTGGAGTATTGATGCTGAAAATTCAGCGTTGCCATGTAAGCAGCCATTACTCCCATCTTCAGTGTCACATGATTGTTAAATGAATAAATTAAAATTTTAAATAATGAAAATAGAAAACAGTTTATTCATGTTCTAATAATATGTCACAATATTACTATTTCTACTGTATTTTTGATCAAATAAATGCAGCCGTAGTGAGCATAAGAAACTTCATTTAAAAAGATTAATGTCTTACCGACTGTGCCAAACTTTTGAACAAGTTGTATATTTTATTCTGCAGTATCACTTCAGTTTGTGCTTGTCTGTCTTTGTCTTGACTTCAGACTGAGGAAGGGCATTAATGTTCTGATCTCAACTCCAGGCCGACTGGTGGACCACATCAAGAACACTCTAAGTATTGCTTTCAGTGCTGTGCGCTGGCTTATTCTGGATGAAGCCGACAGGTCAGTGTGTTTGCAGATTTGAACCGAAAATGACATTATGTGGTTTACATTAGCTAATTAATTTATGATATTTTATCATTTGTAGGGGTGTACTGATACACTCATGTCATGATTCGATACAAATCACGATACTGAACTCACGATACGATACGTATCACGATATTTTAAGCCAAAATAAAGAGAGGTTGTTTTTTTTAACTTTATTATTATTATTGTATTATTATCAGGATCCACAACTATTCCCCCATTGCATTATTTATACATTATATTTAACATTATATATAGTTGTTTAATGTAGTAATGCCACTGAAACTTGGTAAACTTTGTTTTTTCCCTCACGCAGTACTTGCGCTTTCAATACAGGCATCTGATTCTGTTGCATTGAACTGAATAAAGAATATTGATATTTCATATTTTTAATTAAATATTTTTAACAGAATTTTATGTCCAATTTTAGTGTTACTTTCAGTAAAAGTGTGGTTATTTTATTGACATATTAATACAATTATACAAAAAATGGTCATTTAAAATAAGAAATAAAAGGAATATCGGCCAACTGAATCCAGACTTTTCAGTTTCGGGCCCAGAATTTTCATTTCGTATCGATTAGTTCTTGCAGCCTTGTTAGCAGATGTATCAGTATCATGTGGATTCTACCATTATATGTGTTCTGTACTGAAGGACTCTGGATTTGGGCTTTGAGAAAGATCTGACTGTGATTCTGAATGCTCTGAACGCCACTGGACTTGCCAGACAGAACGTGCTGCTTTCAGCCACACTCACCGAGGGTAAGCTCAGCATCCGCTCACTATCATGGTCACACAATGAGAGAATGTGTCTGGCTGTAAAGTCAGACAGTGGCTTAAGCGCTCACTTTAGACTGTGCGAGGTACCGTACTTACTTCATTCTAGTGGAAGTAGACTGGGATGAGCTGACAGGAGTTGTTGTCTCTCAAGTCCAGTCTGTCTCGGCTTGGCGTGAGAAAACAGGCTCTTTATCCCAATGAAAACTGAAAGTTTTTGAGCCTCTTAGAGCACTCTTCAGTTTTAAGCAGCGCTACGTCACAAAAACGTCTTACTCTTACAACATTTTCGATCACAAAAGCATTTTTGGTGACAATCTACGTACATACATTGATCCCGTTCTCTGCATTTTCAGGACTGTCCCGATTAGCCAGTATCAGTATGAAGGAGCCTGTGAGTATCCATGTGTCAGAGGGGAGTGGGGAGACAGTTGAAGCGTGTCCCCAGGCGGCCCCTCAGGCTCTGTCAGACAGCTACGCAGTTCCTGAGAGACTGCAGCAGCATGTGGTGGTGGTGCCCAGCAAACTCCACCTGGTCTGTTTGGCTGCCTTTATTCTGGCCAAATGCAAGGTAGAGCGCACCATATGTTAAAACCCAGTTATTAACGCTCCGTGGTTTTGTTTATGCCGTAGATCACCTCATGTGATTTCAGTTTGACTAAAGTGAATCATTCAAACGTTTTATAATCTGCCAAAGGTGTGTAGAAGAAAGCTGGAACCGTTTTAGATGAACCCTTTATATACGTATAGTAATTTTTCTTTCTAATATACACTACATATGTAAATGTAAAACTTTCTTTTTTTTTTGTTTACCTTTTATTTTTATTGTGTTTATGCAACTTTTGTATTTTTGTAACTGTTTTTTTTCCATGAAGATGGCCTCAGATGCTGACATGGCATTATAAAACTATACTACCTACTAATATACATTACCGTTTATGTTTTTGAAAAAGTCTCTTGCGATCAACAAGGCTGCATTTATCTGATCAAAAATACAGGGGAAAAACCTATAATATTGTAAAATATTATTGCAATTTAAAATACATTATTCCTCTGAGGTTAAAGATTAATTTTCAGCATCATTACTCTAGTCTTCAGTGTCACATGATCCTTCAGAAATCATTCAAATATGCTGATTTGATGCTTAAGAAGCATGTCTTATTAATATTATAAATATTGATATTGCTTAATATTTTTGTGGAAACTGTATTTCAGGATTCTTTGATGAATTGAAAGTTCAAAAGAACAGCATTTTAAAAATATATAAATTTTTGTAACATTATAAATCTCCTTTGATCAATTTAATGCATCCTTGCTGAATGAAATTCATAATTTCTTTAAAAGAAATGTTACTGACCCCAAAACTTTGAACAGTAGTGTGAATGTCTTTTAATTCTCTTCTATTTTAACTGATAACCAACTATGTTATTACTTCTGGAGCTTACTGTAACCAAGAACATTCATTTGCTCATGTTACATGCACGTTCGATACTTGCCTTGCGGTCACTGGACTTATGTTGCTGTGTTTTTGTACATAGTTTGAGCAGCGGCAGAAGATGGTCATTTTCATATCCAGCTGTGAGGCTGTAGAGTTCCTACTCACTCTCTTTACTGCAGTCCTCTGTGAGAATCCCAACACCACATCAACCAAACGTACCTCATACCTCAACTTCTACAGGCTCCACGGCAACATGAGACAAGAGGTGAGACATTATGTGCCAATTCAGAAAAGAGCTATGGGTTTTAAAGAGGCTAATTCCCAGATTTCCCACCCTAGGTTTCTTGTTAGTCAAGGTTTTGTACACATAATGCCCAGGAGTGTAGTTGTAATTCAGTTTTATTAGAATCCCTCATAGGACACTTACAGTTAAACTGCTGTGTCTTTAACAATTGACTTGATGTATGTAAATAATTGGTTATAACTAACTCTCCGCTTTGCATGTAAAATGATTAACACCTCTGAACACCTTTAAATTGGTTTTGATTGAATGTATTTTTGGTCACTACATAATTCCTGTTCTTCCATTTCAGTTATTTTATAGTAAATAACTTCACTATTATTTTGTAATGTGAAAACTAACCAGTAAAACGGTAATAATGTGGAATATTATTAAAATGTAAATTAAATCATATTAAAATATTAATAGTAAAAAATTATAAAATATTTAAATATATTTTAAAATGTATTCCTGTGATGGAAAAGCTATCATCATTACTTCAGTCTTCAGTGTCACACGATCCTTCAGATATTATTCTAATATGATGATTTGGTGTTCAAGAAACATTTCTTCTTCTTATTAATAATGCTGAAAACAGTTAAGCAGCTTAATATTTTTGTGGAAACCTACATTTTTATCAGGATTCTTTGATGAATAGAAAGTTTAATAGAACAGCATTTATTTGAAATAGAAATTTTGAACTGTAGTGTAGATATAATTTTGCATGATATATTCTCTTTAATGTAATTCAGTAGAAAGTATTTTTAGTTTTCTGTGAATATATCAGGGTCCCCACAGTCATGAAAAACTTTTAAAAGTTTTTGAAAAACTTTAAAAGTATGATATTCAGGCTTGTGAAGTAATAAAATCTTAAATGAATGTACATTTCTATAATGAATATACATGTTTCAAGTTATGCAAAGCTCTAAAATGTTTTATTGGCTAGAAATATCTTTTTGTGAGTGCAGTCACTGTAAGAGTATTTTTGAAGAAATCATTATCCATGAATCATGAACAAATGGAAGAGTCTTCACCTCCAAACATAGTTCTATATTTAATGTATAAATACAAAACAAATTATTTAGCATTTATATAGATTGAAGGCTAGTATGTCTATGCATCAATCATGCTTGAACAGCATATAACCTTTTCTTTCTTTTTTTTTTTTTTATTAAAATGACCATGTCTCTTAAAAGCATCCAGAACCACTAGCAGCATATGACGCTGAGTTAAACCATCATGGTCTGGTTGAACGGTGGGGTCAGCCGGCTCTCGGCCAGCTGGCGTTCGGGCAACAGCAGCAGTCGGTGCCCTGTGGCAGTGTCAGGGGAACTGCATCCTGCCACTGTCCAGCCTGCACCCTCACCCCCACACAAATGGAGCTGCCGTAGGTCGCCCATATGGCACTGGTAGGGCAGGGGACTCAGGAGTCTCTTGGTCAGATGTATGGGAGAGCAGGTCTGGGTGTGGTGCTGGCCTGTAGTGTTATGGATGGTTTTGGTAATGGGACAGCACAGGCTGAGCTCTGGGCGTCTCCTCCGATGAGATGAACTGCAGGAGACAGGCAGCTGTTCCAGCACACAACAGATTGTGCTCCATGGAGAAAAAGAGAGAGGATCTGTCGGACATCCCATCTTAAGATGGGCTTTTATCTGTGTTTCTACCTCATCTTTTGTTCTGATATAAGTGCAGATACTTCTTTTGATGTGATAATGTCGTCTTTTGCTGTGCTCAAATTAAGCTCAAGTATTTCTCTCTTATGCACTTTCTTTGCCTGTTTCTCTCCCTTCAGGAGCGCACTGAGGTGTTCCAGGAGTTCTCTCAGTGTAAAACTGGAATTCTTCTGTGTACAGTAAGTCGTTCAATTTCATGCCATTTCTATTGTAACTGACATTGACTGCACAGGTGTGTGTATACTTGAGGGCCAACCTGCAGTTTCTAGGAATACTTATTATTTTACAAATTATTATTATCCCCTCCACACATATCACTGTCCTTCTTTTTTGTGACATCTGAAAACCCACATTTAATTGATTTTTCTTTTATAATATATAGATTTGTTAAGTGGCTCATTGATGCATTGATCTAATGTAGCTTTAGCTATGCCAGTTAATACAAAAGTTTTACGTGCAGGTTTGTCCCCTATCGTCCACCTCCTTGTCACTTTGCAGAAAGGCTCCTGAAGTAAATGAGTGTTTCTCTTCCTGCTGACAGCCTGGCATGGCATTGTGTTGGTCTCCATCTGTATCAGCTCTAGAGCTACTGACTCCAGACACCCTAACTTAGGGTTTAGGCTAGTTGTGGTTGAGAGTTGGAGTCAAGATTGAGAAATGTTCAAATGAGGTGTCTCTTAAGTTAGAATTACATATTCAGTTTTTACTATAAAGCAGCTCTCCAGTCTGTTCATATTTTTACTCACGGAAATCAGACTACGACGGACTGAACAGAAGAAATTAACTGGATAAGATTTCCACATGAAAGAAGGCAGAGCCCCAAATTGCACCTACCTACTACATAATCGCCACGGACCGATAGTAGTTTGAAGGTGTTTACCAGTCGGAGCAAACTCCAAACAAACTTTGTTTTGGCCTGAATTTTCTTCAAAATGATACAGTAAATACAGTACTTAATACAGTAAATTCAGTAGAGTGAATCCCAATTTTTGTATACATTTTAATTTAATATCAATTAAGGTTTTTTTTTTTATTATAGGTTTAGTTAATAACAGCACTGGTTCCACATTTTCCTAATTGACCCTGTCTATTGAGGTTATTTTTTCTAGACTAAAAAGATGCTTTGTGTTAATGGTTAAATAGATTAATATTTAAATATGTTTTTGTTGTTTATTTTACCCCTAGGATGTGGCTGCACGTGGATTGGATCTTCCTCAGGTTACGTGGATTGTACAGGTTAGATTTCTTCATGTGTAAAATCTCACCATTTGCAGTGATAAGTGTGCACCAAGAAATTTAGCCAGTTTTCTTACTATAATTTAACTTAATTCAAACTTCCAGTTCTTCCTTTTCTAAAAAAAAAAATGAATACCACCTCTTTGTTGCAGTACAACCCTCCCATTTCCGCCGCGGAGTATGTTCATCGTGTGGGCCGCACGGCACGAATTGGAGCTCAGGGTAGCAGCCTGCTCTTCCTCACCCCCTCTGAGACGGCTTTTGTGGATGTGCTGGCCAATCACAACATCAGGTGTGCTGACTGGCATCTCATCTATATCAGATTTACTGATCATTTCGATGAACTCCAACACAGCAGTAGGGGACTGTGGGGCAGGTCCTGTCTGGCGTGTGGATGAAGTCCAGTCCCTGACATAGTGATTAAAGATGGTCAAACAGGTCTTGTCTCTGTTCCAAAGCCCACAATATAACAGTCAAGAGCTGGACTGATGACTCTGTGCTGATCTCGGCACTGGAAGCCAGTGTGAAGAGAAAACACACTCTCAGTCTCTCTGCATGAGAGGAGAATGAATCTGTTCTGCTGGCACAAGCACTATCATATTTGGCTCACGTTACGGTTTACAGTACTAAAGGATGATCGGAAAGGAGTCTGGTAGCATTAGCAAAGCTCGATATGTTGAGATAAACTAGGAAACTCACAGTCTGGAATATGTTGGTGCAATTGTTTCCCCCGTTGATAAATATTTTCATTTATAATATCCATCTACACCTTTTGGCTTCTCTCTCCCTCAGTTTGTCAGAGATGAAGATGGAGGACATCTTGGCCACTTTGATGAAGGACGAGCGCTTCAAAGGCAGAGGGAAATGGGATAGTAAGGTAACTTCTGACAACTAAACCTTAAAAATGGTGATTCTGACCCAAAGAGTCAACGTTGACTTGTTTGACTGCAAAACTATTATAACGTTCCTAGCTTGATTGAAGATGTAGTTGAAAATGCACATCTAGAGAACAGCTGTGAGAGAAGAATGGCTTTCTCTTTATCTCTTATTTTCCCCTCTCTCGACAATGAGAGCCGTCTGACAACAATGAGTGAATGCTTCTGCCAGCGCTCAGTCAGTCCTAATCCTGATTTAATGTCCTTTTCCCTCCCAGCACCAATCAGCTGGTTGTAATCCTAACCCATGCCACCCCCCTTGTTAGCAGCCTCATTTGAGGGTCAAAGGTCATTGATGGGGAGGGGTGATATCATTAGTGTGTATAACCAATAACAGTTATGTGCTGTTCTTGTTTTTTTTATTGGCTTTTAATATAATAAAATGTGATTTTTCACTGATTTCTGTTGTTTATCTTTGATGTGTGTCTCTTTGTACATGACTGTGCAGAGATCAGCCGCTGCTTTTGAGCAGGAGGTGCGAGAGAGAGCCACCGTTTTACAGACTGACTTTGAGAATTATGTTCATGCCAGTAACGAGTCTCTGCACACAGCGAAGAGCGGTAAGATGAAAAACTAATTATCGTGCAGGGTTACTGTGTTAAACTGATATTTTGTTCTACAGCTTTGCAGCCCAGCTACATTTTAGTTTAATATCTAAATATAGATATTTGTACATTTTTTTGACAACGATTTAACCTCTAAATCAAAATTATTAATTCATAATTTTCCTTGATATTGCAATTGTTATTTGTATTTAATAAAATAAAAATTAAATATTTTAATAATAATGCAACAATTAAATATAAATTGTTTTATTTATGAACAAAAATATTTAAAAAATAATAATGTAATTAATAATTAATTAAAATTAAGGAATGTCATTAACATTTACGGCCCTGTTTACAACTGGTATTAAGATGCGGTCAGGTCGATCAGATCACAAGTAGATGAGAGAGACGCATACCAGTTTACACCTGGTGTTTTAAGCCGTCTCTTTTGTCCACTTTCAATCACTTCTGTCCTGATTTTTTTGAGGGGAGGGTCTATGGGTGGGTAAATGTGTCTTATTTTTTTAATGGATGAAATAAGCTCATGCAATTTAAATATGAACAGGAAAGCACACAGAGAGCAGCAGATTTACTTTCTGCTCCGACAGCCACAAAACCCCACCGAACGCTGAGTGCATGTTAGAAATCAGGAATCGTGAGAGAACATTGTGTTTGGTAAATTTTTCGTCTTCAAACTAAACTTGGGTCTTCAGCCGACAAAGTTTAAATCCCAGCTGGCTAACGTGCTTCCCATTATGTTTACATATTAGGCCAGTAGGAGAAGAGCAGGCGGTCTATTGTTTCTGTTCAAAGCATTTAACCACATGAGTTTTTACACTACGAAAGCAATCCGGTTGAATGCGTTTTGGACTATATGTAGAAGTGGTCAAAAGTGGACAAGTTCAAAAAGTTTTAGACCCCGTTTACACCTGTATTTAGCACTGTCCTCTTGTGATCTGATCGACCAAAACCCATCTTAAAGGGTTAGTTCACCCAAAAATGAAAATTAGCCCATGATTTACCCGCCCTCAAGTCATCCTAGGTGTATATGCGCTTCAGAAGGAGCCCCCCCGGAGCCGTGTGGAGCAGTTATATGATGGATAGATGCACTTTTATGGACTTCATAAACGAGGCAACAATTCACTGCCATTATAAAGCTTGGAAGAGCCAGGACATTTTTTATATAATTCCAATTGTATTCATCTGAAAGAAGACTGTCATATACACCTGGGATGACTTAGTAAATCATGGGCTAATTTTCATTTTTGGGTGAACTAACCCTTTAATACCAGGTGTAAACGTGACCTAAATTGGGGTTAAAATGATTCCTTTATTGCCAGTGAAATCCTTTAAGTGCTTGGAAATGTCTACTACCTGCACTCTAAATGCCCTTTTTTATTTGGGTCTTGTAGCATTGCAGTCTTTCCTGAGAGCATACACCACATACCCCTCCAGTCTGAAACACGTCTTCCACATCCGCAGCCTGCACCTGGGCCATGCCGCTAAGAGCTTTGGCCTGAGGGACGCACCCCAGGGCCTGGGCAGCTCCATAACCACTAATCCTGCCAACAGCAAAGACTCCAAGAAGGGCAAAGACAAAGCCAAGAGGTACTGCAAGTTTTCAGAAATTGGACCGTAATTTATGAATCTGTCAAACAGTTAGCGGTGCCTGATAGTATGATCTAGTTCTTCTTTTAGATAAATTTAGCTGTGTTCTGTTTGATGCTGCATTTTCCTCTGTGGCTTCTGTAATGCCTATATTTTCCCATATAATATTTCATATTTGTCATTTTTCTTTTTCACTCATGGATTATAAATTAAAGGGATGTTTTCTGTTTAACTCAAATGTCATGTACACTACAGTTCAAAGGTTTGGGGTCAGTGCAAAAATACAAAAAAAAGAGTTGCAGTAAAGACACATTTAGTGTTACAAAAGATTTATTTTCAACTTTCTGTTCATCAAAGAATCCTGGAATAAAAAAGTGTGTCATGGTTTGTACTAAAATCTTAAACAGTACAACTGTTTTCAACATTGATAAGAAGAAATATTTCTTGTACTAAATCAGCATATTAGACTGATTTCTGAATGATCGTGCTGACACTGAAGACTGGTGTAATGATGCTAAAAATTTAACTTCAGCTTTAACATTACAGGAATAAATGACATTTTGAAAGTTATTTGTCATTTGAAATTTATATTATTATATATATTAATATTTTAGCTGTATTTTGACATGAAAAAATCTTCCTGACCTCAAACATTTGAACATCGTTGTATCTTAGATTAGACCAAAAGTGCACAATTATATGTAGAATTGGGAATGCAGCTCATTATTATTAAATTTTTGACCATCATGAAAGCAAATTTCATTAATCAGTACCAATAGCTGTGATTCTCAATATCAGCAAAACTTAATCCTGAGTCTGTAGACTCTGTACTGCTTATGCTGTAGAGTGAATAGAATACACTTTTTATTTTTGTATCAACTAGGCACCGAAGTACCGGTACTTCTGACATTTCTTAGCAAGACTATAAAGCTTGTGTTAAGCAAAACACCGCCTATGTTAAACCACCAATATACTATAACATTCAACCACTTATCTAATGTCACTTCTTAGAGAAGAGAAGAAGAGAAATGCCTTCGAGGCAAGGACAATGTTTTACTGTAAGTGTCTTGTAAAGGCTGCTCTGAAAATTGCCAGCATGGCTGCGCTGGAGAAAAGCCCACAGCTCACACACACACACTCTTGGCAGCTGCGAGTCTTTCACTGGAGCAGAGCTCTTCAGGGTCAAAGAGGACTAGTCAAATCCTGCCTTTACCAGCTGTATGTTTTACCTTTCACCTTTGATACACTCACCCCTCTCGGTTTCCCTCAGCTTCCTTTATGCTGTGATGCCCTAGCTGCGTTATCCCAAAGCATATGACATCCTTTATATACTTAATCTGATAGCAGTCTTTGGTGATATGGCCAGTACATGACAGTATGTACACCACTAAGTATGAGGTTTGTCTAGTGCTTGACACTGCAGGGTTATTAGTGGTCATTTCCCATAGGATTGAATGTTTGCTTTACTGCTGCAAGCGTGGGGTCTGGTTAGCAAAGGCCATGTCCAGGCTAGCCCTTGAGCGTGTATGTGTCAGTGTAGGATCCGTGTGTGGTCAGATTATCCGCAGGACACTTAATTAAACTGAGCCAAACATCGTCCTGAACGTCATTAGTCACAGTGAGGAGCTTTATCTGTATCTGCGTACATTCGTGTATGTTTAAATAAAGAATATTCACATATAGGCCTCTCCTTTAGGGTTGAGCATGCGTTTCATAGCTGACCCGCACATGCAATGATCACAGTTCTCTTGTCAGACAAGAACTGTCATTTGAACATTTCTGTTATTGTCGGTGTATTCTGCTGGATTTTACTTCCCTGTCTTTCATCCCACCTTCTGTTCTTCAGTGTGCCTTTGAGATAAAGGCTCAAAAGCCCCTGCGTGCCGTCTCTGTGCTGTGAAGGGGGTGTCAGGTACAGTTTGGTAAAACTGATGTTAAAGTTGCTTAACTCAAGGTTAGTGACACATTAAATTTAATTGAGTAGCGTCATTTTATTTCAGAGTGGAAAACAGAGTCCCAATAGTCGTTCTTTACAGAAAAACTTATCCCGTTGCGGAACGGTGTTGTGAACGTTTGCAATATGTAAAACTGTTAGGATAAAGTACTTTCAGAGCTTTAGGCTATGATTTAAAATGTGACAAAAAAATAAAAACGTGTGCGCGCACCAGAGTTTCCTCTACACAACTACAAACACGGCATGAGTTGCAATGTCCGAATCATGAAGAAATGACTCTAATGAACTGGTTATTTTTGTTGAGTCACTTAAAATTCACAAAATGCCTGCAAACTCGCTTGCTCGTGGGCCGTCACTGATTTCATAGCTGGCTTACTCACTGAACCTCCAGTCATTTTTCAAGTATGTATGTAAAGTATTTCTGTGATGTACTTTACTTTAGAATCTTGAGACTTATACAAGTCAAGTTATTGACAGGTTCTTCATATGACTGACAATGTAAAAAAGGATACATGCTCCCAACAACCAATAAAATGAATAATACAGTTAGAATACCTTTATTTCATTTATACAACTACATATCTGAATGTTAACATTGTTTCTGCTTGCTTGTTTGTTTTTGTATAAATGAAAATAGATACTAATGAATATAATGATAGGAGTATTCTAAAACTTTTTTTATATATATAATTTGTTAACATTTATACATTTAAATATAGTTTTATAGTATATAGACAGTGGGAAAAAATAGTTTATAAATTTATTTAAATATTATTGGTAATTGTTTAACGTACAAGGTCCAAACTTGGCACATATTTACAGTCAAACCAGAAATTATTCAGACACCAGATATGATTTTTTACTAGTGGGTGCAGGACACTATAGTTCATTTATGTAAGTGAGGATAGCAAAATAAAAATTCTTCATACAGTGGACTACCAGTAAAATTGTTAAACATTTGGCACCAAAATTATTCAGACACTTTGACCAGACCATGTTTTGCGTAAGTGTTTTTTCTTTAATATTTAATATAAAGTAATTTGGCCTTGATTAGGTGCCAGTGGCTCCCTCAATTAAATTATTTTATGGCTTCATTTGTACATGTGCACTTCTTTATGGTAGTGCTGAGTTTTGACTTGTCACATGTTGGCTCAGACACTATAGGGAGAAGCTTGTGTCTAACCACTAGTAATTGGCAGGGTGACCTGCAGCAGGACCTGTGAATGAAACCCATGGAGCGGGACAATAGGTCAGTCCCACAGGAGCTGCCCCCAGAGCAGCCCAAACGTACTCACACTCTCTCTCCACTGCCCAGACAACAGACAACACCCGTAATGAACTTATCAGCCATCATAGCTGACAGCTGACATCTATATTTACCAACCATCACTCTATATAGAATATTAATGCTGCACTGCATGTCGATGCAACTTAACTGGTCAGTGCTTTGGCCCTATTAACATTTACCATTCCCAGCCTAATTGTGTGTGTGTGTGTGTGTGTGTGTGACATTGCTGTGTTGTGCTGCGCTGTGCCTTACAGTCTCAGTCGAGTCTAGCCGTCCTGTCAGGAGAGACTTCATTACAGCGGCTGTGGTATACACTGTCCATGTCCAGACAAGATTTCTCTAATGAGCAGATCACACCAATATAAACACACACACACTTATGGACTCGTGACTGAACAACAAAGACCTCTGGTACACAGAAGAGAGGCCATTACAGGCAACCAAAAATACACACGCATCAATCCTTCTGAGAGTTTAATTCTATTTTTTTTATATTTGCAGGATGTTGTTAATATATATATTTTATATTTTATTTGCTCATATTTTATATAATATGGTGCATATCACCAAGGCTGCAACTATTTTATATAAAACAGTAATATTGTAAAATATTATTACAATTAAAAATAACCATTTTAATTTGAGTAACTTTTAAAATGTAATTTATTCCTGTGATAGCAAACCGTGTCACATGATCCTTCAGAAATCATTCTAATATGCTGCTGCTCAAGAAACCTTTATCAATGATTAAAAAGAAACGGTTGTGTCCCTTAAATTTAACACTTTTTTTTTTTACAGTCTTTACTGTTACTTTTGATCAATTTAATGTATCCTTGTTGAAAAAAAAAAAAAAAAAAAAATCTTACTGGCCACAAACGTGTGTGTGTGCGCTTTAAATATATTAGTTAATTATTAATATTAGTAAAAAGAAAATATCTATAAAACAGAGATGCATTTTTATTTTAATTCTTATCTAGTCATCATAAATGGCTGAAAAAGTCATGGACAAATCATACAGACTGAATGAATAGGAACCCTGTAGCATCCCACAGGATTGTCTTTTTGTCGTTATTTGGCCCATTATCTTAGTCTGGCTGTGAATAGTTTTGAGGGTGTTGGTTATGGACATATCATTGTATTCATTTTGTGGCCAGGTGCTTTTGTTCATTTCACTCTATTTTGTTGCTCTGCCTGCTTGCAGATCTCCCCTCTGTACATTCTTTGTTTCTGAGGAGAACTTTGATGGGGTTCTGATTTTAACTGTGTTACCTAGCTGATAGATCACTGCTGCTGAGGCATATATCACATTTATGACACATCTCTCAGTAAGTGTAAATACAGTGGCATTCTATATATAATATAGACCATTGTGTGTCTGTATACATCCTGCTTTTCGCCTGTAGGGGTCCCTGTAGAGCGCTCAGGGACCAAAAGAACAATAACTGCTGTCTCATAGCCGCTCTAAGCCCTGGGGGTAGAGTGTGTCGTGTGTCACCATGAGGTAGGTGTGTGTGTATTGGATCCTTAAGCAGCCCCACGGGGGCAAAGCGCCGCTTCATTCTCCAGAGTTATTGATTAGATAAACAGTCACTAGTTTTACATCAGGCCCCCGCTGCTGTCTACGAGCCTTTTATTGACGACAGTGGGAAATATATTCAGCCAGGCTCAAGCCAGCCAGACTCTGCCTCCTCTCTTTACAAGATAAATCTCAGATTCTGTGCTTCAGTATGCTTTTGAAATGTTTTGAGCAATTCACACGGTTCCTGTTCATCATGAGTGGTTTATTGTGCTGTTGTTATTGTTCCTTTTATTCAGTTTTGGTTTTGAGAGGAAAGACTTTTTAATACAAATATGAGTGATAGACTTCATTGAAATGTTTTTCAGGCCTCCAAAGAAAATCACATCAAAGGAGCGGGTGTCAAACCTAATGCGCTCAGAGTATCTCAGTGGGATAGAGGGAGAATCCAAGTCTAAGAAGAAGAGGAAAAAGAGGAAAGGTCAAGCAGAGGAAGAGGAATCTGCATGAAGTGGAAGATATAGGAGCGTTCCGACATGCTCTTTCCGGCCGAGAAGTGCTGAGGTCGGAGCCTTCGTGGCCAGGTGCCTTCTCATGGTTGAACTCACAGGTGTTTTTACACAGTGACATTTTTACCTGGAACAAAGCACGACAGGTCAGCAGCAGTCTGAAAACCTGCTCCATGCAAAAGCTTTGCAGATGGTAAAATGCGCCTATTGGAGTGAAATGCATCCGCTTTATTGCTCAGTGAATTTATGATTATAAATATGGCTATGAGCAATGTGATGTACACCAACTCAAGTTGTTTCATCAAAACGTTGTAAAAGATAGAATTTTACATAAAAGTGAGTTGTATGTATTTGATGTTTGTCTGATTTAATTTGATTTTGGTCTCTACATAGAATTGGCAAACATAGCATGCCTTTTGTGTTGTACACAAGATTGAGAACACCGTATAAAAATAGTCTTCGTTAAAAGCTTTTTAGCTCGTTTTCCCTGGCTTGAATTTCGGCTTGGTCAGGTAAATAGGGGTGGATATGTATGGAGGCTTACGCTGACCAGCTGTCCAAGCGTTGAGTCTGTCTCTCCCGGTCACCAGCTGCTGTCTTTTGGCCGAGCCTTCGCTGCGAGCGCTAGAAGAAATTTGACTTGAATATTACGTTTCACGGTTGCTTTATTACCGTAAAAGCCGCTTGTAAAAATTTGATTGGCCTGTAATAATGAAACGCCTATTATGATTGGTCAATTAAACCCACACAACAAACCACTTACGCTCATTTCGATGTGGCTGAACTGCTCTTTACAAAGCGCCTGTGAAGAGAGCTCACAAAAGGTTTCCATTGGCAGTCATTTGTATGCTTATGTTAATTAAAAACGTAAACATTGATGTAAATACAGATTGTTGGGAGAAAGTGTGCTTGTAGTTACAATATGAGCTCCGGAAACGGGACATTTCTATTGCCTTCACGGGCTGTTGGGTGTGATGACCCGTTGCAGCTGTAATGCTCTTTTAAAATGCGGTTTTTGTTGTGTGTATAAACATTTTTGCTTATTTTTGAAGCCCATTTTATGCGTCATATATACACAACCAGTATACAATAATTGTTTGATCAAGAGGATATCGAAGAATAAATTACTTCCGTCATATGTGACAAATTCACAGTCTTTTATTTAGAAAAGTATTTTGGCGTCTGTTGAATTGGGGTTGTAAAGTACCCATAACCACAACACTATTTCCACAAAACGGTTTAAATATCTAAACAGGTTGTAGTGGCTTTTTTGCGCTGATCTGTGCATTTCATTGAGAGAACTTTTTTTTTTTTTTTTTTTTTTTTGGTAAAACAGCCGCACAGCAATACAACCACCATCACAATAATCGGTGACAAATTACATTTCAGTATACAATCATTTGTTAATCAGTCATTTTAGTTTTTATTCATTTTGTTCGTAAAATGCATTTTTATCATTAGGCAGAATAATAATTTAAAAAAATCCACAATGGTTTAGTATTTGTCTATAGTTCCACTGAAATTGACTAAACTTATTTTTATGATGTTTATTTTGGTTTATTTGCGTCATAAGTTTGTGCAAATAAACCACGCAATTTCTTAGAGGAAAAGCAACTTCTTATCAGAACACATTCACGAGGTTCATGGGGTGATGGAACCTCATCAAATAATTTTCTGATAACTTCTTTCTCACGTTAAAGTTTAATAAATAGTTAGCATTCACCTTTTGGTCATAGTCATTTGGAAAGTCTTATTATTGCGCGTTTAGATGTTCAGATACATGGGTATTGTCCGAGCGCAACCCTGTCGTTCCTGAGGTTGGAGCTGTTGTCAGGTTGGATCAGTTCATCGCGGCGTGTGTCGCGGTATCACTCCAGAGAGAGATGCTGGGTCTCCGCCGCCCTGAAGACCGTGCAGGAGGATCCTGGGGACCAGAGGCCGCTGAACCGGCGGTGGAGGCGCTGACGGCCCTCTGTAGAGGTACAACCCTGGTCCCGGGTCGAGGTTAGAGACCAGACTTTGTGGGTAGAAATAGGGTGATGGGAACATTCTCTGTAGAGCCGAGTAATTCCCTGCTTCCGCGAGGAGCTCCAGCCCAACTGCTGTCTGCCGTTTCCACTTCGTTCTGAAACCAATATAGGCCTCGTTGATTTACATTATAGTGTTCATGTTTTCTTAAAATATTCTCATTAAATAGCTGAAATTCTATTTAATATATGTTATATATGGGGGAAATAAATGTTCCTGTAGTTTAACATAATATAATAATACAATATTTTTGGAAAAACATGTAAGCCGTTCAAAGTGTGGCGTAACTAACGATGCAGGAAGCCATTTTGTTGTCATGTGACACTATAACCATAAAACAAAGATGACCCCTTTTCTTAGGTCTTTAAGAGGTTTTTTTGTTGGTGTTGTTGTTGTTTTTTTTTACGTAAATTGACATTGGCAAAAAATATATATATGCCCCTCCCCCCCAGAAATGTCTTAACCAACATTAATAAAAATATTACAAGTATATGATTATTCCAACATCGCCTTAATGCAGTTAGTTTTCTGAATGTTAAAATATAAACTGTAAACAAATATTTGCCGATTAATGTAAAGTTTTGTTCTTCGAGGATGAATCCGTGTAATATCCTGTTGAACACTCATCCGTCAAATTGTCACTCAGCAAAGAGCCATTTCAGATAAATAATTCATAATTTTGGCAATTGTTTAATTACTACTCGGAAGCTAAATTATTGATACACGATGCATTAATTCATTATTTATGACTAAATGTGTTGGACTCATGGTGTGCGAGGTTGTAAATGCACAACTTTTTCCTGTTGTGGTTTAATTTGACAGCAAACAGCAACAAACAATTATTTTACAGAATAATATTGATATTAATAATATTTAAAACCTTTCGTGATGTTTTTTTGTTTGTTTGTTTTTTTGTATGAAACCTTAGGCCTATATTTATGTCTTTTAAAGTGTTTCAGTTCACATCATGACTGCTAGCCTTTAATAGCTACTTCTGTGTCATTGGCTGTAAAACATAAATAAACAGGCTATTATGTTAGCATTCACCTGCGGTTCTGGTACCATGTTTTGACCTGTGTGTCGGTGAGGTTGAGAGATGCTGCCAGCTCCATCCTGTCCTGAACGCTCAGATACTTCTGACGCTCGAAGCTGCGCTCGAGCTGCGCCAGCTGGTGATCAGTGAACGCAGTGCGGGCTTTGCGAGGCTTCTTCAGCCGGGAGCTGGGGCTGTCTCTACTGCTGGAGATTTCTCGATCGGCTTCGTCTTTCACTGAAAACACCACGCACAAATACACCATAAACATTTGGCATTTTGACAGAAATTACATTAACACGTTTTTATTTTAGGCTGCGTTCTCGTGTTTGTTTTACTGCCTATTTCCCATTAGTTAATTTCTTCACATGTTTAATTATTTTAAATGTCTGTGGTTTAGACAAACGTTTCAACAGCACTAAAAACTTTTTGATAATATTAGGTCTGTATTGATGTAATGTTGCATTCAAATAATTTCAAAGGCTTAATCGATCTGCAATGAGAACTTGAAACTCTCTCAAATGCGGATTGCTATTATGAGACGCTTTGGATTACACGTTTTATATCAGATGGCCAAATCCATAGCCAAAATTCTTTATGAAACTCCTTTATTGCTAGTCAGTTGTGAGCACACAGATCCTCTCGACTGGGCATGTATCACCTAGGAAATATGGTTTGGTTTTGAAACCAGGCTATACACTTTGACTAAATAAGTGTCAAAACATGAGATTAGTTCTCATTTAAATGCCGTACCTTGACAATTAATCACATCAAACTGCGTTATAGGAACGAACAGAAACGAAAACAAAAGTATGATCATAAAAATCTAAAGAATTAGAATATTTCTTTTTCTTTTTTTGACGGGTGTCAGCGATGCTGCCTATTTATTCGTAGGCTACTTATCTTGCGATCTGTTAGAAAAACCTAGTTTTCAGGCATTTAGATCTTGATTTTAAACATCATAATAATTTAGCTATATATATTTTTTGACTCAGTAGCCTGTTTTACCTGATTTCTTAGAAATGTAAACGTGTATAATCAATTTTAATAGGCTATAAAAATTTATAATATATATATATATATATATATATAATATATATATATATATATATATATATAATCAAATGTTAATAAAAACAAATTGAATTGTGTTGTATTAAAATCCTATATATTTAGCTTCAATGCTTCTTTGCGAGATATGTGACCAAGCTTAGTGTGTCTCACCCCTGTATTCACTGTCTGAGGACGAATTGCTGTGAAGTTTGTCCATACAGTCTTCAGCATCTTGTGCTAACTGTCCAGTGCTGGAATAAGGAGCACAGGCTGCCAGAGGTTTGCAGTCCGCTAGTATGTCTCTGATCAAGAACGAGGACGTGACTGTTCTCGGCTGCTGGGATATTTGTAAAGGAGAGTCCAGTCCGAGAGCGCGAGCGTGTCTTTGCACCGCGTCTTCCACTGAGGTCCGTCTCGGGGAGGGAGGCGACGAGCAGCCGCTGTCCAGGTCCGACCGCGGGCTCAACTCCGCTGGAGACCTGCATTCCCCCTTGGACATACACGGACTGGTAGGTCTGTGAGAAAGTATAGACTCGATCCCAAAGCTCGACCCGTTTGATACCTCCATTGCGAGTCAAATTAATATCAAATGTGCATTTGTCCTTTCTGACACTGGTTTTGGTGATGCAGCTGAGAAAATTAGCAGATTCAAAACGGTAAAATCAGATCATAATTCTGAAAAAAAAAAAAAAAGTCTTCCAAACTCCTTGCGATATTGTCCCAGAAAAAAAGGTCCAACCAGATCCTCCTGTTGTTGATCGCAGCTCAGTTCTGTTTAAATTGTTCTCGTACAGTCCCTCAAAAGCGAATCCGTGAAGTGCACAGGTCAGTTTCAGCACCAAGGACAGTTACAACTACTCACCCGCACTCGTTATACAACTATTCATTAGCTTGAAAACTTATCTGGCTTTCTTGAGGCACAACTACAACCATACTAACCCCCTAATCCTCTGACCTGAACCCGATGCTGATGTGTAAAGTTCTAGTCCAGGTCTGCGAGGACTAAACCTGTGTAACAGAGTATAAACAGAGGCAGTGATCTCCACGACCTGAAAATGACACCCTCAAGGAAACAGCCAATGCCGGAGGAGGAACACGCTTTTAAAGGTGTCCATTCCGCGTTTGTCCCGAGCGCCACGTCGTTATTGGTTAAAGGGTGTTTTTGGGGGGTGATGATCACGTATGTGTTGTGGGAGGGGGAGAAACATAGTCAGCCCTCCCCCCTTTTTTTTGTCCTAAATAAAACGCAGACACGTAATACGTGACATATAGATCCAGCACAAGATGCTGTATTTTACAATTAGCACTTTGCCACCGTTTTAATTTCTTTTTCTTCAGCATAACATCTAAACCAGGTTTTGTTTTTTGTTTTTTTACTTGTACAGACTCAGAGACCCCCACCCGAACTCTCAGATATCACAGAGACCAATATAAAAATATAGATTTATCGATAACACTTATTACATTATGCTTATCAGGCCATTCGTTTTATTTCATATTCAAATGGTCAGACATTTTCTGTGTGTGTGTGTGTGTGTGTGTGTGTGTGTGTGTGTGTGTGTGTGTGTGTGTGTGTGTGTGTGTGTGTGTGTGTGTGTGTGTGTGTAGTTTTGACAAAATAAAAAACAACAAATTATGTCAGTTTTTTTTTATTGAGAGATTATTACTTCAAGAAGAAGCCTTATAAACAGAGGGGCTGAGCTGTAATAATCTTAGCTCTATTAATCCACCGTGTAAGTGCCTTGGCCCAGAATCCCTCTCCGGCTTGCAGACTCTGAGTAGTGGGCGATCATGGCTTTCTTCCGGGCTTCAGGATCTCGAAAGGTGTCCAGAGCTGGCCCCACCTACAGAATACAAAACAGAGTATCCAATAAATATCACACTGATATTCAGTGGACTGCTGTCAAGTGTGCGTTTTATATATCAGGAATTTTATATATATATATATATATATATATATATATATATATATATATATATATATATATATATACACGTGTGTGTGTGTGTGTGTGTGTGTGTGTGTGTGTGTGTGTGTGTGTGTGTGTGCGTCTATGATTGGATCATTATTGCAGTGATTATTATGTTTCTAGCATTTTATATGTTTGGCAATAGTTCTTCTAACCTTAATAAAAAGCTTATTTCTTAAACAACCATGTAGGAAGGCACATCATGGCCATATTATGGGAAGACAATGTCAAGATTCATCAGGCTAAAAATGTCAAAGAATGTTTGGGAGGGAGCATGAAGAATTATTTTCACACATGAGTCCTGACCTTAAATCCATTGAAAGTCTTTGGGATGTGCTGGAGTAGACTTTACAGAGTGCTTGCATTGTCAATACAAGATCTTGACCAAAAATGTATGCACCCCTTGATTGAAAAAACATCACATTTATTTCAAGAGGTGCATTTCAATTTTTGGTTAAGATCTTGTAGAGTCTAGCACTTTGTAAAGTCTACTCCAGCACATCTCAAAGACTTTCAATTCATATTTAAAGGGTTAGTTCACCCAAAAATGAAATTCTGTCATTAATTACTCACCCTCATGTCGTTCCAAACCCGTAAGACCTTCGTTCATCTTCAGAACACAAATGAAGTTAAAATAGTCCATGTGACTCTTACGCTGTTGAAGCAGTGCAAACTGCAGGGCTTCCTAGTTCTGGAAGCGCTGCACTGTACACACTGCATCAACAGTGCAAGAGTCTGACACAGGCTAGAACAGTTGAATAAAGTCGTTATTTTTGTTTGTTTTTTGCATGCAAAAAGTATTTTCGTCACTACATAAAATTAATGTTGAACCACTGGAGACACATGGACTATTTTAACAACTATTTTGCTTTTACTACCTTTCTGGACCTTAAAAGTGTGAATTAAATAGCTGTCTATGGAGGGGTCAGAGAGCTCTCGGATTTCATCAGAAATATCTTCATTTGTGTTCCGAAGATGAACGAAGTTCTTACGGGTTTGGAACGACATGAGGGTGAGTAATTAATGACAGAATTTTCTTTTTTGGTGAACTAACCCTTTAAGGTCTGGACTCATTTGCCTATTTTATTTAAAGATTTGCCTATTTAAATCCCGACTTATTTTTTGGCTAGGCAATGTTTAAAGCATAACATTTCTGATATTTATATAATATACCAAAAGAGCATACAATATCATCTGATCTGATACGTTGTCCTAGAGATTTAGATTGATAGATCCTAGATTGAGGCCTATTGCAGTTCAACATTGAAAACAAAACAAAAAAATATGAATGACAGAGGAAAGTAACATGGATGGCACTATTGGAACATGGAAGACATTCTGTTTTGATACAAAAAAGTGTAGTCAGAATAGTTAAACATAGCCCTGTGAAAGGCAGCTTTGCCCACATTTTACTTCTGTAGCATCTAAGCTGGTACGTAAAAATGTATACTGACAGCTATTAAATAATAGAACTTGTTGGCACAGTACATTTATAATTTGAACAATGGCTCAGCATGTAAGCCAAGCGGTTTTACGGTTTAACATCTTCCAAAGGCTAGTTCATGTTTATGGCATGTTTCTGAACAGCAAAAACCCACTGAAACTTTACTGGTGTGTCACATCATGTTTTAAATATATTTACTTGTTTATCCTTTTTCCTTTTTCTAACCTAAAAAATCTGTTGCCTCCCACAAACACTTTTGACACCTCCAAACCTTTTTGAATTAAATAGGTGGAACACACGTCTCAAGAAAGGTGGAATGAAAGAGATGTAAGAGAAGGTGACAATACAAACAAACAAACAACAGGAATGATGAAAATGAGTGTAGAATGAAGAAGAGAGTCAAGGATGCAAATGTCGAACCTGGCGCCATCAGGACAGCTACTTGACAGGCTGTAATGAGCAGAGGTAAATCTTTTATAAGGTTAACGCTCCTCTCTCTCTCCATCAGCTGTCATACAAGAGAGAATTTAGCGCAGGCGTGCAACCAAAATAACACTCTCCCTCCCTCATTAGAGCCAACTGAGGGTGGACGACAGGACAGGCAGCCACGGGGTGTGTGCGTATGTGTGTGTGTTGAGGAGGGGGTTGTAATTTGCAGAGGATATCCAGACAGAGAGGAAAAATAGGATGGAGGAGGAGTGCATGCAAAGAGTTAAAAGGAAAACTAACAGTATGGGATATCAATGTACAGTACAAGCGTAATATGCATGTTTATGTGTCATGGTGGAACACTGCAAATATGTATACATACACACACACATAAAATATTTTTTCATCTTTTAGAATAACATTATTAATGTATACAACAAAACTCTGTTGTGAATATATATCTTTATTTTTACAGTCAAATTAAGTCAATATAAATCTCACAAGCGTAAAGAAAAGTATTTCACCGGTTTTCAGTTCATTTCAAATCAAAACTAACCGATTGACTGATTAAAAAGAGTCATTTTTTCGAGTTTATAAAGGCCTTGCTCTGTGTTTGTCGTTTTGTGCAAGAAACACTGTAACAAGATGACATCTAAGGAAGCTTCATATGGACAAAACGTAAAGCGTTCCCGGCTGGGTTTTAAATGATTTAACATAAATACAAAATTATTATTTTTTGTTGTATTTATTGCAACTATTTTAATTGTGGTCTGGAGCCCTGTGTAAAAAAAATACTGTGGCTAGTGCATTATATGTATCGTGGTGTTCCGTCAGTGCTTGTAAAGGTGTGTTAGGATGTGTGTAAGGGCCATCATTAGCTCAGCGGGAGTCTGATTCCATCATAATTGGAAGCATTGGGGATTGTCAATGGAGAATTTTTATGCACCGCTGACAGGTAGAGCTGTCAGGTTGGTAGTGTGCTTGTCAACGCAAAAGACCAATAAAAACAAAGCACTTTTGATTTACTTGGTGCTTTTGCATTAAGGCCAGCAGAGGGACCAAAACGGAAGGGGTTATGTACATGTGAACAATTGTAAGAGCTTGAGGCAGATATTGTTACTTTCAGAGTAGATTTTTCAGGAAGGAATTTCTCTCACACAACACACTCACACACACACACACACACACACACATCTGGCGCGCTATCTTTGTGGGGACTCTCCATAGACATAATGTTTTTTATACTGTACAAATTGTGTATATTCTATCCCCTTACACTAACTCTACCTCTAAACCTACCCATCACACAAAACTTTCTGCATTTTTACATTTTCAAAAAATCTCATTCTGTATGATTTATAAGCTTGTTTCCTCATGGTAACCTCAATTTAGGTCCCCACAGTGACACGAGTCCCCATGAGTCTGTGTGCAATCAGGTTGAAGTCAGAAAAAAGTGATAGAAAAACACGAACACACACACACTCTCTTGCTCTCTCTCATGCATGTATACACACACAGTACACTTATTATGGTTATCCTTTCAGTCTGAGTCAACTAAACCTCTGAATGAAAAAATATAACGAATAATGAATATAGTTTTGAAAAGTTGCCACAAATATGACAATTATGTATTATTTAAAAATAAGTGGACTAATGAATTGAGTTAAAGAATCAGCCTGGAGTTTACAGAGTGTTCAGTTTTCACCTGCTGGAAACGAGGTAGTTTCCACGTGGATGGGGCCTCAGGCAAGGGCCGACTCTTGCGGAGCAGGGAGGTTCGCGTGTCCTGTATACGTCCAAGCCTAGCCTGTAAAGAAAGGGGGCATCTTCTGTTGATGCTTACAGCCTAGTCACTTTTCTCTTTGCAGCAAAGGTTATTATCAAAGTGATTAGTGAAATTCTACAGACCTTCTTATGTTGATGGGCCTGTAGAGCTCTGTCCTTGGCCTGCTGCTCTTCCAGCCATCTCTGAGCGTACTTGTACTCCATCAGCTCAGAGATTGGGGTAGATGGTCTGAAATGAAACAAAACAGTTTTCTCAGGTTGCCCACATCTGACTCTGCAGAATTCTGTGGAACTGATTTACACTCATTTTGGTACTTAAAAGCAAAATCAAATTATTAGACAATATATTTAAAGGGATAATTCACCTAAAATGAAAATTCTGTAATCATTTACTCACCCTCATGTTGTTCTAAATCTGTATGACTTTCTTTCTTCTTTAGAAACATAAAAGTAGTGCTGGGGAAACAATTTATCGTGATTAACCGCATCCAAAATAAAAGTTTGTGTTTACATAATATATGTATATATAAATACACACACATGCATAAATATGTTGCATAATGCATAAGAAAAATTTTATATTTATATATAAAATAAATTATATATACATGCAAATATTTCTTAAAATAAATGTGTGTGTATTTATATATACATAATAAATTATACACAGTACACACACATATATTATGTAAACACAAACTTTTATTTTGGATGCGATTAATCACGATTCATTTTTCCACAGCACTAAAAAGAAGACATTTTTGAGAAATGTTTCATTTTTATTTAAAAAAATTAAAAATTATTGTCCACAGATTGGAAGTAAATAAACATTCTTTAAATATCTTTTGTGTTTTGCAGAAAAAGGAAAGTCATACAGATTTGGAACTACATGACAGATTTTTCATTTTGAGAGGACAATCCCTTTAATAAATAGAGGCAAGGGGAAAGCATTTAGTTCAAATGACAGAAAATGATGTATTTATTGCTTTAATCTACTAACAGTCTTAAAAAGAAAGAATCTTTCTGTTACCGTTTTGCATGGTGCGCTGCTAAAACATTAAACTGGTGTTGTGCTGGAAACCCATGTAACAAAATAGAATACAATGTGCAGTAAGAATATATGAATTATCATCCCACTTGCAGTAGATGCAGATGTCACGTTTATGCAGACGAATGAGTAATCTGCAGACACAGATGTTATATGTCATATTCAGCGAGACGAGTGCATGAAGCAAAGTCTTATTTTGGGTTCTTTTCGAACACCATAACAGACAACTCCAGTACAATTCCGTTTGGACAGCAGGGGTTTGCTGAAAAGGCGTTTGTGAGCCCTAAAAAATGAACGTGTGTGAGTTCAGTTGTGGAAGACGGTTGTCACTCTTACAATAAATATAAATAAATATAGCCCTCAAAAACAGGACTTACAAGCATATTCGCTTTGAACGTGGCCTCTGTATAAATAATAACATGCACTATGTTAGTAAGCCTGTGGTATATAAGACTCTAGTAATATGTATACCATGCTGTTATGTCTTTATTTAAAAAAAAAAAAAAAAAAAAAATTGTGGATGCATTTTCTATCTGGGCCTTGTGATCAATGGCTTAACATCCTAATGAGTTTAAATAGGCTGCTAAGAGAGCTTCCCGATCCAGTCATTCTAACACTGGGTGGAGTTGGAATGCTGAGTGCTTTCCTTTCACTGGCATTTGATCCAGGACTGCCAGGTGTAAAGTTGTGAAAGCAACATTCTTTTTTCTTGAGTAGACATCCCTAGATGTAGTAGTGTTGCTCCAGTATGCATGCTGTATTTCATGTGTGTGTATGGGGATGGTGACATTTTGTGCAAGGATCCTAGCACACCCTCATTAGGGCTGACCGTGGCATTGGCAAACAGCATTTGATGGATAGAGTGCAGGACCAAACAAGTCCCTGTGGACCCCTGATCTTACCTCTCATTGCTCCAGACCTCCTTCCTCCTGACTGGCTCTTGAAACACACTCTCACTCAACACTTCTCACACTGGATGTATCAACATCAAGTGTGTGTGTGCGTGTGTGTGAGTGAAAGAGAGAGTCTGGACACAAAGCTGTGTTTTCAGTTAAATAATTCAGCCCCATTTCAACAGTATCAAGGCCCAAGAGAAGGAGAACAAAAAAGAAAGCAGGTGGAAGGCAGAAGGAAGGAGTGAAGGGAGCTTGTGGTGCTGTGGACCAATGTAATAATCCTACCTCTGCTCTTAGCAGAGCGCTCGTGTCATACCTCAGTGGGCACAAAGCTCAAAGATGAGTGCTCTCCTCTTTTATTCTCCCTCTTTCTGTTTCTTACAGATATACACATTCCTGTACCTCTTTTACTTTACTTTCCTTTTTGCCCCATCCAGTAAAACAAGACAGCACAAATCACCTTCTAAACTGATCAAAACTCACCAACGTCTTATTCCCACAAAAAAAAAATATGTAAGAGAGGCTCCTGTTCTTACACTTATTGGCAGATTTGCTCCCTCAACATATCAGGAAAGTAAGAACGATATGAGAAGTGAGGGGAACACATTATAAGGCTTATCAGAGTTGCTCATGAATATTAATTAAGAGACATAATATTCACCCAAGAGTCCAAATTGACTTGCTGAAAGGCTGGCAAGGGGGTGATGGCCATATTAGGATTTATTCAGTTTAATAACACTGAGGGGGAAAAATGGCATGGGATTTACTTTGAAACTATTTTCACTTAGAAATGCTAGTAAATTTCACATCAAATAATTACAAAGAAATGCCAAAAGTAACACATTGAATTAAAGTCAGCATGAAACTGAAGTTGTGATAGTCTTTACTTCCCTATTCTGATGTATATCAGAGTGAGACGCTTCTCAGACAAGAAAAAAAATGCAATGCAGGACTTGATTTTGTCCATCTAGAATTGTGGTTTGCTATTTCTGTGAGTGAAAGCCTGTCCTCATGCCAGTAAACAGTTATTTTGATTAAAGATTATGAGTGCACATGAATTAATAGTGAAAAATAATAATGATGTGCCTTGATTTATAATAAATATTGCAATATTCCATTAAAAAAATAAGAATAGCCAATTTTGATTTCATGTTAATATTCTGAAGTAGAAAGACTGAAATATTATTTTAAATTTTTTGGTTTTATTTACAACTTGAGTTACAACTTGAACAGTGTACAACCAATTGGCAGATGCTTCTTCAGACATTTATTTACATGGCTGGGCTACATTTTGTGGCTAAGCAAAACAACATTCAACCCTAATCCTAACCCATTCTTAAAATATTATTATTTTCCAAATAATTTTCCAAAATTATTATTATTATTATTATTAATGTAAGAAATATTATTAATTATTAAACATGTAAAATATAATGGTTTTGCCTGCTATGCTCTTATGTGTATGAACAACTTTTATTGAAATTTTTATAGATTAGGCTTTGGGGCTGAAGATAAATTTTTACTGTTCGGAGTCAAGTGTTTTTGAATGTTTTGATTCACTGCCTATATCTGAAGCGAGGGTGTGTGTATATGTGGGTGGCAGATGTAAACAGACCGTGGGAAAGAGACAAAGACAGAAGGCAGATGGAGGCGCCATTAAGATGCATATCAATAAATAGAGATGGTCTATTCCTCTTTATGAAAAATAATTATTGAGATTTCAACTTATGTAGTAACAGCCTAACTAATAGGAATATTAAAAATGTTAAGGATTGTTTTCTTTATGACTAATGGTTTGCTTCTTTATGAGTCTTCTCAGCACAGCTTTGGTTTGAGACTCTTAAGATGAGCAAACAATGAATGAGATCGAGACCGTTATGGTGAACACAACTACACTCACCTGTTAGAAATACCAAATGAAGCATCTGGTGGTACGCGTGGTGGGGCAGACCTACGAAACCCCTCTCTGGTCAGTGGTTGGCGCTGAATGTCGTGGGTGGCACGGTACTGCTGCAGCTCTTTAGCAGTAACCAAGCCTGACTTGACCCCTTCTCGATTAAGGGCAATAAAATCCCTCTCAGCTACCCTGTTTCTGGTAGACATAGTGTGAGTGTGCCAGTTGGAGATAGCTAAAAGAGAGAGAAATCACAGGAGGAAAATACTATGAAATCAAGTAAGACTCAGTGATACAGTTCAGCTTCTAAATTCCTTTGAGGAAGGATTGCGCTACAAACTTTTATAATCAGTATTTTTGTCTTGTTTTTTCTTAATATCAAAACACCTTTAAATGTACTTGAGAAGCAAAAATGTAGAAGATACAAAGACTTGTTTTCAAAGGATATACAGTATCTTGAATATTAAGCATAAATCGAGAAAACAAGAAAAACAATTTGCCAAGAGGGTTAGAAAGATGTAATTCAGGTCATATTCACATATTCATGAGCGCTTTTGGAATTCAAAATCTTTTAAAGACACTCAGCAGATTATTGCAGAAGTAAAAGCACTTCACTAATGAAAGTGTAAAAAAGTTATAGAAGTTTACTGAAAAGCAAATGTACTGAAACTAAATATTTTAGTTTTTTTACAGAATCCATATTTAACAAATAAATTTGAAATCACTAGAAAATCAAAACCATGTATAACCAAGTTGAAGTTGATAACACAAAAGTTGAGCCCGCTAAAAGGTTTTAAAGTACTCTTTCAATGGTAATTTCAAAATGGTTTTCACAGGATAAATTATGAGTATTTGAATGATACCTCATTTATGATGATTAATAAAATATGAGAAAGGAAAAAAGTCTGCCAACTGTCTTGCTACCGGGATAATGACAGTTAACATGCTATGGATATTTTCACTTAAAAACAAGACAAAATACTAAATGCTTTTCTTGCAGTGTGGCAGCTGGTTTTATATATAAATAAGTAATATTTTAGTTTACCAAAAGACTTCTGTACAACTTAGACCAGGGGTGTCAAACCCAGTTCCTGGAGGGCCACTGTCCTGCAGAGTTTAGCTCAAACCCTAATTAAACACACCTAAACCAGTTAATCAAGGTCTTGGATAGATCAGGATAGCTAGAAACACTAGTATACTATATAGGTGTAGTACACTATAAAATGTGAACAGTTCGATCAACTTAATAATTTTTTAAAATATAAATTATATATTCTTATACCTTCTTTGGAACACTTCAGTTAGAAATATTAGTAGTATTCAAACTATTAGACGCTATTATCATAGTGTCACTATTATCACTACAACTATTATCATAGACAGCATGAGAAACTGTTCAATGGCTTTGGTGACTGGCAGTGCCTTTCTCTGGCACCAGGTAAATAACAGTAGGCATAGGCTCCGGCAGGGCTCTGGTTGACATGTTCAAAACCAAGCAGAGATCCATTTGGGGTGTTTTCTGAAATAACAGTTACATTAGGATTTGTGATGAGTAAGCTTAGATAAGCATGACAGGGTAAATGCATCATAGTTCATGGGACTGTATAAGGGCTTGACACTTGCAGTTACTGCCTGTCGTCCGTTGGAAGTGCATAATTAAAGTGTGAGACAGGGGAGCCAGTGCAGAAGCCAGGCACAGTTTAGTATGCTAACAGGAGCGCACTGACAGCACAGGCTAAGAGCCTGAGGGGACACTTACTCAAGAAAACGCACTGTGACATCATCCTGTGACAAGAGTTGATGGGGAACGGGTGTGGTGTCTCATAAACAAAAGGTTTTGAGTTAGTGTAGATGTAGCTTCATAATGACTGTATCATAATGATGTTTTCAATGAAAAGCCAACAGTGTTCAAGTTTGAAAGACAAATATAGAACTACTCCAGTGTGAATTTTACAAAATCATTTTGCCACTTACCCTCTGACACTCCTCCATCCTGAACTGTGGTCGCCATCCCAAAAACAAAGTCAGGTCCTGGACAGGACAAACCTCTCAACTTGGCCTTTCCAAGAGCTGGCTAAAAAGAACAGACAGGACTGAGATAAATACAACTATTTCATGAATAGTGTCCTTATGTTTTTAATTTTCTTTTTTTTTTTTTTTATCAATTTAGATACAAATGTATTAAAGGCACAAGGAAAAGTTTCTTCCCACAGGCCATCTACCTCATGAACAGTTAAAATGCCCCCAAGTTCTCCCCACTGTGCAATAATAATAATTTAAAAAAAAACATGCATTACCCAACACACTATTTATACTTATATTAATTTCACATAGCCAAACACTTTCCTTATTCACATTCCCTCACATAACTGTATCAATAGATATTTTGTCTATTTTTTATTGCGTTCATGTGTTATTTGTCTAACCCTAACCCTATTTCATTAAAAATTAAAAATTAAGTAATATATAACAAGACTCAAATAAATATAGGCAATTCTCTGATTCTGGTTCTAAATTAAATAACTATTTTAAATACATTTAATTACATCTAGTTTTCTCTCCAAATGCCATTTTATGTGTATATTTTCTGATAGAGAACAGTAGCTCTGTTTTTTCAGAGCAATTTTTTCTGAACCTATAAGCTGTCAATCAAACTGTCAATCAGCATCAATTACATCACCCCAATAAACACGCCGTTAAACTGAAGCATTTAACGGCGCAAGTCAATGCATTCATCACAATGTCAAAGTTTTATGGACTTCTAGAGTGGCAGCTGATTTCTTGATTGACAGGCAGTTTTCGACCCATACCTTCAACTTCTAGCACACCAAAAGCATCTGATTGTGTCTATTAATAAAATCATAATTATGCACAAACTTATTACCATAAAACATTCCGCAAAAGAAGCCCAAATGACTGCGGTGTCTGGCAGCTCAGTAAAAACAAATTCCCATTGAACGTTGATGCGAGTGATCTTGATGGCTGATTTCTTCAGTCAGGACTCAGTCTGAATCACTAGCACAATGTAGTCCAGTCAGTTCATGTAAAGTATGATTTATGTCTCCAGAGTCATAACTGTAAGATGATTGACAGCTAAAGAGTTGAAAAAGGCAACACTTATCCTGCCATGTGTGTGTTGGGGGGTTGGGTGGGGGGATTTACCCCCTATCTTCATCTACTCAAAAATAATCTCTCGTGGGGCAAAAGAAAAGCCCAGTATTTTTCTCTGAGCTCTGTTAAACAGCTCAAAGCCTTGTTTTAAGAGCAGCTTATCTTCGAAAAGGTGGAAAATTGAGAATCAAACCACGGCAAAGGTGACAACCGGATGTATCAAAAGTGATCTGTGGAATATGGTGCCTGAGCATTCCAGAAGCAGGTATCTTTGATCTTTGATGGAACATGAGGGAGGTGTGCTCATGTGTCAGTCACAGAGTTACATTCATGTCGGCGGTTCTCCTCACGCTGCCGTATGCGATTTTTGGAAGGAGAAAAGAATTAGCGTGGTGAGTCTGTTGTCATCTCTGGAGATCTTTGTGTGTTTACTGTGTTCTAAAGACTTAATTCTTGTTTAAAAACCCTCAATCCTTCATTCTGAGCTTTGAATAGTCTACATTGAAAAATGGATTGGAAAGATATTTGTCACTGGACCCCCACCAATCACGCTGGGCAAGTAAAGCCCTCCAAAAAGCGAATACAACTGCCAAACTCTGCTCTTTTTTATGGCGAATCCCTAAGTACGACCAAATTGAGATATCCTAAATCTTTTTTGGCCTTTTTAACTCACAGACACCCAACCTCTTGTTAACATATCTGCTGAAACGTATCAAACGTTTCTTAAAAGTGCCAATCTTTTGAGTAAGTGCCACCAGGCTTCTCGGCCAGCCCTTTAATCCCCTTCGCAATTTTAATCTGCAGATTGTTTTGAGGAGATCACTTAGAGATGCCTGAAGGAACGTGTTGACTGCTGGCGTAAAACGGCTAATCAGACCCCTCAAAACATTATTGGCCCTTTCATTCACAAAAAAAGGGCTGAAAGAGAAGAGGACAACAGAAAAGGCAAGTCGGGCGAAGGATTATGTTAAGCAAAAGCTCCTTTTATATTGTCATTTACTGGTGATCTGTCTTTATATTGTGTTTTCATTAACCAGGCATGGACCTGCTGAATGAGCCAGAGGCCGGCATGAGAATAGGGTGGCTTCAGGAGAGGCTACACGAGGGTCAGCGGGAGCAGATTATTCGCACAGGGTAAAAGAGACAGAGAACAGGGGGACATAATCATCTCTTACTAAGGAGACCCCTTCAGTCTATTCAGGCACCCGTGCTTTAATTTCACCGTCCTTTTGTGTTTCTCTTGCTCATGTGTGCTTTTAGGATTTTGCCTGAGCTGCTGAGATTAGCTTAGCGCTGACCCTGAGAGTCTATCACTGCACTATTCAGTCCCGCCGCCGGTCCTGTTTGAACACTTGCACAAGTTGCTTTTTCTCAGATGTTGTCTCTCTAAGCGAATACCATGTAGTATTTGTCTTTTTTTTTCTCCTAAATCTCAGCCAGACATAATTCCCGACAGCCTTGCTACTAGATTTACACAAATTTCAGGGAGGAAGCTTCTGGATAAAACTGGTCTGCACCTCCTGTCCAAGACCTACTAGGTTTGCGCTGTCCCAGTGGAACCGGTTTAATCTTGTCAGGCAGCGGCATAGAGAATTGTGAGCCAGACCTGATCATCTCATCTCATCAGCACTGACAGACAGCTTTGCCATGAGTTCCTCTGTCAGACTTACAAATAAAAGTGCCCATGATGATGATTAGAGGATAACAGCAGTAATGCTCACCGAACTGTCTCCACTAATTATTATCCCACTCTTCCAGCTCGGTTCAGCGCCATCTGGTGCCTGATTACAGGACAGCGGGCACATTGGCTTAATTTTAATCTCTTCATCTCAACTAAGCTAAATTGGGGGAATGAATGGCAGAGAGAAAGTGAAAGTGGGAAAGCGCTAGAAAGAATCTGTATCTTTGTTGCTGTGTGATCTGATACAATTCATTGGGAGAGAATTCAAATATTGTCATTGTTATGAAGAAGCAGAGAACAAAACATGGTCTATAATCATAATGTGCTAGAAGGGAATCTGGGAAATGTCAACATATTTAAGTCAGCGAAAAAATACATTTATTAATTAAGGATTAGGTCAAAAATGCTGAGAGGAGAGGAAGTGGAATCATAACCTTAACTTTTTCATCAGATCACAGCTTTTCTCTTGTCTAGCTAAATCCGTCAACTCCAAATTAAAATCAGCCCGCTTCTAAAATCCCCAGAATGTCAATGCGCGCATATGTGCAACGCAAACATACACGCACATTCATCTCATCTCCTCTATAGTCTGGCTGGTTATTAAGATGCTAACTCTCTTTATGTGTGGCAAATCCTGAAGCTTTGGGTATAATTGATGAGGCATTTCCATAAAGAGGGCCAGCTAATTGGGAGCATGTGTCTGGGCAAGCTTGTGCTACCCTTCTTCAATACAGATGAGTGTTATCCTACCTCTTTAGATGTATGTATGCTTAAGTATGTACGTGTGGGTGTGTTTAATAAAAAATGGATCACAAACTGTGTTTAAACCATTTGAATAGCAGTATTTAGACATGATTTGAGCTGTCCTCAACCTGGACTAAAATTGTACATGGACAATTACAAAAAAACACAGCTGAGTCAGTGACATTACTTTTTTTTTCCTTCTGCATAAGTATGGAGTCAGCAACATTTTGTTTTAAAGAAATTATTTATTCAGCAATAGCCTAGAAATGTAGACGCACAGGGTGTCTAGCAACTCTCCGTTGGCTTGCGAGCTGGAAAAACCAAACTCTAGTCAGGCCAATCACATCGTGTATAAAGTCGGTGGGTGGGCTTAACATAATGCCGCGGTTCCGTGTGCTACTTGAAAACAAAGAAGCTGGTGAACAGCTGTCCTTTGAATTGGCTTTGGCCGCGACTCTGGGAGACTTGTTGTTAAGCTTTTCTTCGAGAAAAGAACAAAGAACGGTACTGAAGTCATTCTTAAGAAAGGAAGATGTGTTCAGAGTTTTGCCAAACGGATACAGCAAAAGTTTAATCTATCAGCTAGCTCCGCTTCACCTTCTTCGATGCTCTGGTTGGTTGTAGCGCTATCCTATTGCGTGCAGAGGGAATTTGAAAGACAACTGTTTATCCCGCCTCTCGGATTGAGCTTTGCCAATGGTGAGATTCCAGACCCAACATCTTGATGTGGGTCTGGCTTGTCAGGCTAATTCAGCAAGGACATAAGATGACTATTTCAAATAAATGCTGTTCTTTAGAACTTTCTATTCATCAAAGAATCCTGAAGAAAAAATTTAAGCAGCACAACTGTTTTCAACATTGATAATAATAATAAATGTTTCCTGAGCAAGAAAATCAGCATGTTAGAAAGGATCATGTGACACTGGAGTAACGGGCGCTGAAAATTAATTTATTAAATTGAATCTCCTTTAAAAATGGCATAAAAGTTTTTTAAACCCATTTGAGATATATACCATAAATCGATAACTATATTATCTATATTGTTTTGCTTATTCTAAGCACACGCTGCAGTTATGTTGTCTGCTGCTTTAAATGCTCAAGCTCATAAAGCAGGATGGATACTGATTGGCTGTCAATGTTTTTATCATTCAACAAAGGAAGAATTGTTCTGAAAGTGATTCCAAGAATCTAATTTCTCTACCATTATTGTTATAGTTGTGGTGTGGACCCTCCTATTCTTTATATTTAGACCGATTTTTAGAGCTCAATTGTTATTGTTTATCGTTATACCATTCTTGGTGTGAACTTGGATTTTTCCTTATTTATCTTTGACCCAGCTGTTAGTAAATAGATATGGATAACATAAATAGTTAGCACTACAACTAAACATGGACAAGAATGATATATGTGTTTTCATTCTCTTAATCTATAAATGAATGCATACGGCCCCTGTTTTGACAGACTACATAGACCTCTTTACATATCTCATTTACATTTATCTATTATGCAAGCACTTTACAGTTATGTATTGGGTTCATGGATATGTATCTGTCTCTCTGTGCCTGTGTCTACAGTGGTCCCAGCTGGATCCCATTAATAATAAGGGCCTGTGTTGCTACAGCGACTGCGTGGAAGCTAAAGCACCTTGCAGAGGTGGTAGTGAGGGTTTATGAGGAACTGTACGCGTAAGGGCCTAACTGTAGATGCCTATGAATGGCTGAGGTGGGTGAAGGTCAAGGTCGGGGCCAGTTCCTTTGCAATTCAAATAAATTCCAGAGACCAATTAAAGTCAGTAGGTAACTGTATAACATGTTTAGCTTCATTTGCCAAATTTCACTCTTGTAATGCTTTTTAAAGCACCCTGAGCCTTCAAAATATATTTTTTTATTTTATACACCAAAGTTTAATTCAGACAAAAACAGCTTTAGGCCAGACCACATATACATAATAAATTTGCACTGCAGGCAAATATCCGCTACAGTACAGAATTGCTTAAGAATGAGCCGCAGATTGCCGTGTGTCTAACATTAGCTACATAGGCTGAATGAAGTGAATGGTAATGAGTGGGAAGAGGGGACTGTGAATAGGGCCCAGCCAGCCTGCTGCACAGCAGGTCTCTCTCAGACACCAGAGAACAACAAAAGCCCCAAATCTGCTCCCCTGATCTCTAATTTACTGGTCATCAGGGAATACAGGCATGAAAACAGGATTTATTGGCCATGCCTCATCAAAAAGGAATTAACAAGAGGAGAGGAGAGGCCTTTTTTGTACCTTTTTCTCACCATCAACTTTTTGGTCACAAACACAGAAAATGGCTCTTTGGGTGCTCGGTTCTACACTCTTGAAAATAAAAGTTCCAAAAAGGGGTTTTCACAGTGATGCCATAGCAGAATGATTTTGGGTTCCCCAAAGAAACTGTCAGTGAATAGTTCTTAAACTTTTTTTTTTTTTTTTTTGTGAAGAACATTTTAATAACCTTTTTTCCACTATAATGAACCTTTTGTGCAGTGAAAAGTTCTATGGATGTTAACCATTGATGCCAATAAAGAACCTTTATTTTTAAGCGTGTAGATGCAGACTTATTCATCTCCTTTTCATTTTGAGGCCCATTAGCACATTACTAAGATGTATGTCCCTTTTCCCCACGGGACAGCCATACATCAGCCATACCCTGCATAAGCAGAGAAAACTCCTGCAATGATGAACTGCTGTGCAGGCCGACAAGAGATGCTCTCAGCACAAGGGACTTGCTGCAGTCGGCCTATTTCTTAATGAATATGAGCCTTTCACGGGTCTCCCGTTACATAGCAAGCGAGCAAAGACAGCCTCCGCTGATTGAAAGAGGATGAGGGTGAATGTTCGAACCTACAGCTCTCAAAACTAGATGCACAAGAGGGAAGAAATAGAGCAACATCAGGCAACGCCACAAGAACAAAAGCTTAAATCCTCACAGATGACTCTGTCATTGTTCCAGCGCATTGCCAAAACCTGTAGCTATGACTGCTCACAATGAAAAAGAATGAGAAATCCTTGATCTCGTGGGACTATGGGAACATGCACGCAGTTCATTATCATAGTCATTTAAATACAGTAATCCTATTTTCTGCATCAGTCAAAAGGGGCATATCAAATAACCCTAGAGAACATTAGAAAGAAAGGAGGGGTGAGAGCAAGCAAAGGTCTAGCGGAGGCCTCTTATCCCAGCAGGGATGGACAGGATGATTGGATGAGTGTGAAAAGAGAGAAAGGCCATGGGAGCGAGGGGAAAGGAGAAACATTGAGGATTGTGAAGGTTCATTTCATTCTCCCTTCTGCTCCAGTGGAAGACTTGATGAAGTTGAAATGAAGCAGAATCAGATGAAAGATACGCTGGAAGTACTTAGATACAGATTCGAGTCTTGCGCTGGGTCTAACAAAGAGGGGAAAAGCTGAGAAAAACAATATCTTGCATGAAAACACCATTCCTCAAATTTCAGTACCACACACTTTTAAAAATAAAAGTTCTATGTTGGCATTTATGGTTCTAGGAAGAATGTTTTAACATCCATAGTAACTTTCCCTTGCACTAAAGATTCCTTGCAGTGGAAAACGGTTAAATTAAATTGATTCATTGAAAGTTCTTCTATGGCATCACTGTGAAAACCCTTTTTTAGAACCTCTATGGTTTACTCTTTAGCTTATTAGTATTAGTGCTACGTGACCTGAGATAAAGAGTGTGTGAGAAATGTGCAGTCCTGCTGTGGTATTCCAGGAACATTGCGGAGAAACACTGGACTAGATCACACAAGCGTGACTGTCATGGTGAGATTTATTCAGAGACGAACTCTGCCATCTAGTGGTCATTTCTTGTTATGGAGTTGTTTTGTTGCGTTTCCAAACAATAAGATGAATGATTCCACCATTAATTTGTGAAACACATAAAGACTAATTATTCGTTTGGGAGAATATTAATTATATATGTTAGAAAGAAATTCATATATGGTGCTATGCAGTGCAGATACATAAGTTTACAGAGTTAGTTCACTGTAGTCAAATCCATCAACATCAGTCCTGACCTTAATTAATAGAGGACGATGCAGCATAGACTCTCTCACCACACCAACACGAGGACTTTCCATCTCCGATTCGTTGAATCCTTGGTAAAATAAAAAATATAAATACTATACATCATTGTACAATATGATGATTTGTCGAAAAAGAAAAATAATTACACAATTATAGTAATTAAAAAAAACTATAGTACATATCGATTATGTTATCGGAAACAACGTCGCCGAGTTATCAGCTAACGTTACGACATATTTTGGTATTTGTTAGGGTTATTATTTGAAAGAAGTTCTCCAACCTGTTGGGGGAGATGACGCCTTGAAAAACACGGTTCCCGGATGTTGTTTTGTGGATAAACAAACCTTGCTGAACCTTGTTGTGGTAACTGAAGTTCAAAAGCACTAAAATACACCAGTGTGTTACAATTTCAGCGATTTCACAGGCCGTGAGGCAAACCTTCCTTCTGGTTGTTTTGCGTTGTCATGGAGATGGGACGCTTCTGCAAGCACGAGTATCGCAGTGACGATATTGTTCATTTAAAATATATATATATTATTTGTAGTTATAGTGATATATACTTGTTTTTAAAGAAATAATCTCAATATAACTAAAATTCCATGCTCATACTTTTAGTGTTGAACGGTCATGCTCGCGCCTCCAGTACGATAGAGGGCAGCATGCCAAGACTGAGACCAGACCACTCCAACACGTGAGAATAACATTTTCAAGGAGGGTCTTAAAGCTTCAGATTTTCAATCTATTAACCAGTTATTCTTCACAATCTTCAAACATTGTAGTGACCTTAAATTCTTATTTTGTCATTTTATGTGCAGAAAATAACCTATTAAACTCTCAAATTTTCACAAACAAGCTCTAGAATCCTGGAAGATTGCTTTCAAACATAATTTCTCCCCACACACGTGTATTATTTGGAATAATGAAAATGTACTGTCTGGTAACAAATCACTTTTTTTCCCAAGGAATGGGTGAATCAAAATATTCTGATCCCCCTGATGCTCAAGGGGACCTTCTATCTTTTTCTGAATTGCTGTTTCAGTAAAAGACTTTAAAGTCCTCATGAAACCAAAATGTACCCTATTTACTTTGTTAACACACATTACAGGTTTTAGGGTGAACAATTAATCTGTGCAAGTTAATACACAGAAGAAGAAGAAGAAGAAGAAGAAGAAGAAGAAGAAGAAGAAGAAGAAGAAAAAAGAAAAATGTCACAGTAATCTTTAATCAAAGTCTGAAAAGTAACTTCCGGTCTGGAAACAGCGTTCCTCCTCAGATGATGTCAGTTTGACGGCTTAGGTTTGAAAATGCGTAACCACTCCCCTCTAACCATCAGTCTGCTATGAGCGAGAGATGGAGAGGAGGAGCGCTGAAGTAAAACCCTGCCCTCTATTCAATATTCCGCTTCACTGAAGAAAACTCACTTGCTACTTCCGGTTCACTGGGACTTTAAGTGATTAAAAGTATTCCTGTTAGTTTAAAAACTTTGATTAAAGCACATTTAAGATACACAAGCACAATAATATCTGTTATCCGAATTCTGAATTGTATAATTTATGGACTTTTCCTCACAAACTTTGTATCCCTAGTAAAATTAAAGAACTATATATATAATGATATATAATGGATATAATGGACTGATATAAAGTCCATTTTCACTTCCTTTAAGAAAATGTTAAAACCTTTTAACTCAAAGGCTTTAAAACCTAACATCCTTGAGTCTGTTGTAAATGTTGATTCATTTTTTTCAATGTACTTTGGTTAATACATTTTGGAATGAGGTGCTTAATTGGATAAAACACCATATATCTTTTTTCCATCTATTACTGGGGACATGGTGAAATTTGGAGGACAATAATGTAGACTTGAATTGTGAATTGTCTATTTCTTATAGTAAAATATTTTACTCACAAATTTAAAGTTTTGAAAACTGCACCCCAGTTTAATATATTTTTAAAAGAGCTAGCCAGTACGGATGCCTTAGAAATTATGAAATCATATAAAGCCAGAAAATTATTTGATTTGTTTAACCAGTATGATTTTGTGTAACCCCTACTGTGTTTATGTATTTAAAGTTGTATTGCTGTTATTTATTTATTTATTTAATATAGCACTATATAAAACCAGCTGTTACATATCAGCATGAGGTCTAGTGCCACTTAGGCTATATTAGCCTATGTTAATGTTAAAATGCAAAAAAAAAAAAAAATGATTCTCTTCATTTTATTTGTTATTAGCACGGTACACACTATTTATTTATCAACATTTGATCCTAAAGTTAAGAAAGAATAGGCGATTATATATCTGGAATTTGATAAACTGAACAAAAAAAAAAAGAGTAAACCTTTTGAATTGTGCATTAAACATGCAGGTTATAAGCAAACCATTCCTAAATTTAAACTAGCATAACTCAGAGCACCTCCTGATATGGTCTGAGGCGCTGAATTTTAAAACTGTCCTAAACGACCTCATTTCGCGCTTCATTTCTTGTTTACAGCGACATCTGCTGGTTGACATTGTGGCAAGCACAATGACATTTGACAGATCTGTTAGATTTCTAAGATCTGCTGCGTCATCATTTGCGCGATCTCATCTACAACTGACTAAATTCCCACAGATGACCGAATATAGCCTAGGAATCTTATGGGGCTCTTTTAGGAGTTACCACACATTTAATAATGTCTGAAAATGTGTTTACAATTATAGCCCAGCCACAGCCTGCATGCCAGTTTAAAGCGATGTAATTTGACTTATTTTCACAAAGGGGAAAATATCGCACAAGACAATCAGCATTAGTCAGGGACAAGGTTAACCGCCATAAGGAGAGTTTCCAGCTGACATTCGCGCATGCAGGAGGGACCCGTGACTGCGGTCATCGCTCGACTGCGGCGGAGCTGCGGCTTCCTCAGCAGCATCAGCATCTCCATCCACTCATCTAGAGTGCCTTCATTTGCAAGACGAGGAAACGGCACGACTATATCGGCTTTGAGGTAACATTGTCCTTTAGCTATATGACTGTTTGCATTTGCCTGTGTTTTCATGAGATGCCCACTCGATTATTTCTGTAAGAAGAAAAAAATCCCAGTTGAATGACCTGAACTATCCTTGAACAGATAGCCTATGGGTTGGGTCGGTCTGCGGTAGGCTATTCGGCAATTTATCACCTGCTATTTAACCCGCCCTATTTTTTGTTGCTTGTGTAGGCATTCCCACAATTTGAATAGACCAAAAATGATTGAGATTTAGTATTTTGAAATATCAGGCTGTGTCACCTAAAACTGTGGGCCAGATAATGACCTTTAAATCTCTCTCGGGTTCTTTATTTAATGTCTCGTAGGTAAGATGTCCGACATGTTTAAATTCTTATTTTTTTTTCTACAGTTATTGAGAGACAGAAATTGAATTTGGTCCCTGCAAAGAAGAGGCAATGAAGTCTTATCCATCACTAGCAGCTTGTTTTGTGTTATGTAAGTAATGTATTCTTTAAAGTTTTAATTGTATCGACATAATTAAGACACGTGGAAGGACAGGTCTTATTAAAAGAACAGAAAGTTTGAAAACATTAAGGTATTTGAAAGTCTTAATCTCACCAAGGCTACATTTATTTTTTATCAAAATACAGTAAAAACTGTAATAGCCTACTGTGAAATATTACAATTTAAATTAACTGTTTTTTTGTTGTAATATATTTTGAAATGAAATTTATTCCTGTGATGGCAAAGTTGAATTGTCAGCATCATTACTCCAGTCTTCAGTGTCACATGATCCTTCAGAAACCATTCTGAGATCTTCTAATCATTCCATTCCACCATGATACACTGCCATTCAAAAGTGCTAAGATTTAAAGAAAGATAGAAAGAAAGAAATTATACTTTTATTTAGAAAAGGCACATTGAATTGATAATAAAGACATTTATGAAACTGATAAATATTTAAAAAGTTCTATTTATAATAAATGCTGTTCTTTTGAACGTTCTATTCATCAAATAATTCTGAAAAAAACAAACCACAAATACAGGTGCTGGTGATATACTTAGAATAGCATCAAAAAGTTGATTTATTTCACTAATTCCATTCAAAAAGTGAAACTTTGCATATTATATTCATTCATTACACAGACTGATATATTTCAAATGTTTATTTCTTTTAATTTGATGATTATAACTGACAACTAAGGAAAATCCCAAATTCAGTATCTCAGAGAATTAGAATATTGTGAAAGGTTGAATATTGAAGACACCTGGTGCCACACTCTGATCAGCTAATGAACTCAAAACACCTGCAAAGGCCTTTAAATGCTCTCTCAGTCTAGTTCTGTAGGCTACATAATCATGGGGAAGACTGCTGACTGGACAGTTGTCCAAAAGACGACCATTGACCCCTTGCACAAGGAGGGCAAGACACAAAAGGTCATTGCAAAAGAGGCTGGCTGTTCACAGAGCTCTGTGTCCAAGCACATTAATAGAGAGGCGAAGGGAAGGAAAGTGTACAAGCAATAGGGATAACCGCACCCTGGAGAGGATTGTGAAACAAAACCCATTCAAAAATGTGGGGGAGATTCACAAAGAGTGGACTGCAGCTGGAGTCAGTGCTTCAAGAACCACTACGTATGCAAGACATGGGTTTCAGCTGTCGCATTCCTTGTGTCAAGCCACTCTTGAACAACAGACAGCGTCAGAAGCGTCTCGCCTGGGGTAAAGACAAAAAGAACTGGACTGCTGCTGAGTGCTCCAAAATTATGTTCTCTGATGCAAGTAAATTTTGCATTTCCTTTGGAAATCAGGGTCCCAGAGTCTGGAGGAAGAGAGGAGAGGCACACAATCCACGCTGCTTGAGGTCCAGTGTAAAGTTTCCACAGTCAGTGATGGTTTGGGGTCCCATGTCATCTGCTGGTTTTGGTCCACTGTGTTTTCTAAGGTCCAAGGTCAACGCATCCGTATACCAGGAAGTTTTAGAGCACTTCATGCTTCCTGCTGCTGACCAACTTTATGGAGATGCAGATTTCATTTTCCAACAGGACTTGGCACCTGCACACAGTGCCAAAGCAACCAGTACCTGGTTTAAGGACCATGGTATCCCTGTTCTTAATTGTCCAGAAAACTCGCCTGACTCGCCTGATATTCACGTTCAAAAACACGTGGTCAGGTCACATGTGACCACACGCACATGTGATTTTGCATGTGAAATTTAACATGTAAAAACATGTTAAAAGCACATGTGAAATATGTGGATCACATGTGAAACGTGTTTTGCACATGGGAAATGTGTGCTTTTGGAACATGTTTTCACATGTTATCACATGTGAGCCCCATTGGAATTCACATGTGAAACCAATGTAAACACATGTGAAATGTAGCCTATATATTCCCACGTGAAACCCATGTGATCACATTAAACTCAATTCCCATGAGAAACCCATGTGATCACATGTGAAACATATATTCCCATGTGTTCACGTTAACCCCATAAATTCCCATGAGAAACCCATGTATTTACATGTGAAACATGTTCATTCCCATGTAAGACCCATGGAATAACACTTGAAAACCATCAACAATCATTTCCAAAGTAAATCCACAGAAAACGGTACTGTTCTTCATGTATGCCTGGAGCCATCTTCACGTCTAGTCCGTAGAACTTAACAAAGGTGTTAGGAGAGGACCAGCCTGCCACAACACAAATATCCTCCAAAGAAGAGCCCTAAAAGAGAGCCTGAAAAGACGCCATCGCCATTGCCAAGACTGGTCCTGGGCCATGTATGGGCCAGAGCATCTATCCCCAAGGCGACGGTGGTGACAGGGAAAACCAGAGCGGGCAGTGCATAGTCGTGCTCGAAGTGAACAAATCTATGTCCGCTCAACCGAACCTCAGCCATATGCAGCCCACCGCATTGAGGATGCAACCTCCAAACCCGGGATCCAAGCCCTGCCTCGAGAGTAGGTCCTAGGTTCAAATGACCAGGAATGTAAACCGCTCTGACTGACAGAAAACTGGCCTGCGCCCAGAGAAGCACACACTCTGTCAGCCTGTAAAGGCGAGACTGTAGCCCTCCCTGACGATTCAGGTACAATATTATAGTCATGTTGTCCGTCCTGACAATACATGACACCCCTTCAGATGGGGTAAGAACCATTTGAGTGCCAGAAACACTGCTAGCAACTCCAAACGATTTATGTGCCAACCACAAGGAAATGAGGTGAGATGAAACTTGACCCACCATTGGAATGGTCTCATGTGGAGCAGGCCCAACTGAACTACAGGGGATGCTGCTGCCATAAGGCCCATCAGTCATAGACCAATGCGGACTAGACGACCTGTCTTGAAATGACTCAGACATTCTTGTAGTGACTGAACGCGTGAGGGAGACAGTCGTGCCCGCATCACGCCAGAATCTAGCTCCACACCCAGGAAAGTTGTCTGCTGACTTGGCAGCAAAACACTCTTTTGACGGTTTATGCATAAACTTAGGCTCCTCAAATGGCAGAGAACTAAGTCTTGATGAACTGTTGCCAATTCCTGGGATTGAGCTAATATCAGCCAATCGTCTAGGCTAGTAACTTCCTGTCTCTTGACGAAAGTACAAGTCGGCCCCTCATGGCCGACTGCCGCCTACATACAAAACAAAACACAACATAAAGTCCAGGCCTGGTCCTCTCTCGTCTTACACTGTCGTCGCTCATCCTTTTATGCTCCCGTCACTCCTCCATGAGACGAGACCAGTGTGGCGCACAGCTGACGCTCATTAACATTCGCCACCGGCCCGCTCTCACGGTCCCTCGCCTCGCCACAATTGTATTTAAAAATCTTAAAAAATCTATGGGGTGTTGAGGGGTGCCTTTTACACACATGGGGTAAAAGGCTCTCCAGCATGGGGCAAAAGGCACACAGTTTTGATACAAATACTTCAGCTAAAATAATGTTTTTAATAATGTCTAAGTTAATACTTGTTCAAAACAATCACTTTAGCAAAGTTTGAACTATTTTCTGTTTATTTTGATGAATAAAAGAATGACTTTTTGATCAATAAATATCCTGTCATTAAAGTATGTTAATATAGAAATATATCTGAAAAATATATAAACAAAATCATTTAAAAAGTAAAGATTCTGAAAGCATTGAAGGAGATCCCATAATAATTTAATATAGATGTACAATAGTAACAATAAATTATATTATATTATTATATATATGATTAATATCACATTTTTAAATCTGATGGTTTCATTATAAATATGGTGATTATCTCTAAAGTGGACACCCTTAATATTTGATCCTTACAGTCTGAATCTAATCATGTCATGTCAACCGTTGTTTATCATCATGTTAAATATGGTGCCTTTCGCCCCAACAGCAGGGGTGTCTTTTACCCCAAATACCATACTTTTACATATTCTTCCATTATTGAAAACTGTTGCTTTAATTACCTTGAACTTGAACTGACAAACATTAACAAGACCTTTGTTTCAGAATATATTCAATAATTTTAGCGATTCTTATTTGCTACTTAAATCAACTACATTTTTAAAAACATCAAATATACATATAAAATACATATATACCTGTATATAAATTATACATAAATTCCACGTTTTTCACATGTGATGCAAGTTGTAGATGGAATACATATACGATTGGCCTATACATGTATACACATACACTATAATTATTTATATGTCATTAAAATAAATGTGAAGTAGGTTATGAACTTTTAAAACTTGTCAAATGTCAAATAACTAATTAACAAGGAAAACTACAAGGTACTGAGGGGACTCAAATGTAGAAAGAGTGTTAATGGCTTTATTGACAGAACAGCAGACACAACAAGAGCTTGAGGGAGAGGAGGTGATAAGTCCAAAGTACGATAGGCAGAGACATGGCACGATGACAGGCAATCTGAGGGAATGGCCGCTGAGACCAGCCCAGGGTGTGAACAGGCTGGTGTGCTGAGGTAGAAGTGAAGCACCAGGCCCATGGATGCAGTGAGAGTCAGACAGAATCACACATCACAAGTGGATAGACTCACAGGGCATGATCAGACATAGCACCAGTCTTGCTTGGTCTTGCTGCTTGGCAGAGAAAGGATGCAGCCAGAGATGCCCAGCTTGCAGGGCAGTACTGGAACAAACAGGAGACCCAACAAACACAAAACAAGGCAGATAGCAGAAACAAACTAGAGAAACAACTATTACTAGCAAACAAACTGTAACAGCACAATGAGTAACGAACTGCCAAAACATGAGGGAGAGAGCACACATTATAAAGGGAGCAGAAAACAAGAGGAACAGGTAAACACACTCATACAAACAAGGAGCAGAGAACATGAGGAAAGGGTGAGCACACTCAGACAAATGAGGACTACACAATGACTAAACAAGAGGGTGTGGTAATTGGAAACAAGGCAAGAACATAGGAGCACATGGCCAACACAAACCAAGACACATTAAACAAAGACAAGACTGACAGAACTGTCAGAGGAGAACCCTGACATCCACATGTTTAAAAGCCATCATGTTTGCCACATTTTGTTGCAACATGTGACATTTCCCATGTTTTCCACACGTGATCACATGTGAAATTCATGTGCTTTTTCTGCAGGGGAATATAAAGCCTTGGTGAGATTAAGAGACTACTTTCTAAAACTTTAAAAAACCTTAATGTTTCCAAACTTTTGACCGGTACTGTATGTGTTGTGAGATGGTTTGAGGCCCTCTAGCTATATGCAGTTGGGAATTTAAAATTTCAAACAGTGATATGCTTCATCTAAAAGTATTCTTAAACAATTATTTTTAGATGTTTGTAATTATTATTGTTATCGTGACCTTATTTGAACTGAACAACTAAATGGAATATTACAGCTTCCGGAGTGTTTACATGACATAAAAACGGAAAACTTTTTATGAATTTTGGCCATTCATTTACATGAAAACAGCGTTTTGGGGGCCTGAAAACGCAAGCTGTTGAAAATAGGTTTCAAAGTGCAAAGGTTTTGAAAATGATACCGTGTAAACAACAAAAACATGAATTTATGCACGTTACATGTTCACGTATTACACGTGTTCAAGGGGTATCGCCAGGGTCATTCTATAATTGCGGATACATCTCATGTCCATGATGTATATTTTTAATATATTTCCATAAATATAAAGCCTAAGTGCTTATTTTCGTAGTTCAAAATTATATTTACCCCAGTCACACTACTACATGTGGAAAAACCCATATCTTTTGTTGAAAAAATTTGGTTCATATCACATAAAACCCTGGTTTTCAGCTGTCCTGTTTTGTAAAGTTGCTCATTCTACTCTGCATTTAAGCATGAAAATGATCTCAAACATAAATTAATTTTATAGTTTTACCTTCACTTTAAATAAAAGACATAAATAAAAGACATTATATTGTGCTCTTCAAAAATAATAAGTGTTTATTGTGATATACCATATTTTATGTGTGTCCGAAAAACCATTGTCAACTAAGTTACCCACTAGGAAAACCCCTTCAAAAAGAAATGGATTGTCCTAATCTCACATAATTTGCATAGTGTGATGTCATTTCTTCATGAAGCACAGGGATGAAAGACTAAAAATTGGGTCCTCTCTCATTTCCATAATATTAGTTAAAAAAGCAGGCCTGTGTCAAGAGTGGATTAATTGACTGTCCACAGTGTTACATAAGTATTACTGCTACACATTTTAACAACAACATTTTACAAAAACTTATGTTTATGAAAATATATTTCTAAACATACCATGATATCAGTGGTTCTGGCCTTCCATGTTGAGTATAGGCCCAAAATGATAAAAAATGTCAACTAAGTTACCGTTAACTGTGTTACCCAGTAAAGGTAACATAGTGGACAGTAGCAAACTTTGTCCAAAAACTTTATCCAAATGTAGATGAGGAAACACTGGGGTATTTATACACAAGTTAACCAGGGGCTGACGAGGGATAGGTGTAGGTGATTTGTTTACCCTTAAGACCAAAGTATACTTTTTACGTGTCCGCGAGGGTCAGCGGACAGTGCGTGTGATGCGAATTTTGTCATCAGAAGAGTATGTGCATACTGAACGCGCACCGCTGGATTTTTGTAACTGCGGATACTTTGCACGTGCAGGTTGCACATGGGTTGTAACTCGAGGCGAGAGATTGCTCAAAACTGCATGCGTCAAACGCCTGTGTACGCATACAAGTCAAAAGAAGTATACTTTGCAAGGCTGTGCGCATACGTTTGCAAAAGTAAACTTTCGGCTTTACACCTTACATCTTGACCTTGTTGGCATGATAACTAATAATAGTTCATAATCAATTAATTTAATAATGAATTAAAAAGGAATTTATACCTGTATGATATTATGACCAGTGTGGTTTGGAAAATGGATGAATGGATGATTCAGCTGCAGTTGCCATTTTCTGGTGAGAGGCTGGAATTCATTCAGCACATGGTTATCACAGTGCATTATGGGTATTATCTAGCCCTTAAGCGTATATTAGTACACTCGTTAATGTGGTGCATTGTGGGATTGAATAAGTGTACTCAATAATGTCCACAATTTCGGACACCACTACAAATGGCTGTCCCATCAAATAGTACCCTATTGAAGGGTATAGGGGGCGATTTCAGACAAAGCCAAGGACAGGAACTAAACAAAGGAAGTAAACATTTCTCATGTCCAGTCAACTATATTTCCGTTTGGTCAAGTGTGTTACTGCTGAGTTTTTAATTTTCAAAAATACCCAGTTGCCTACTATACAACATGTTTAGTGTTATGAGATTACCAGAGGTGTCCTTTGTCCATCAAGGGTTTTTTCTTCCAAAACAACATATACAAATTTGATTTGGTTGAGAAAATGTTAGGACCAATGTTAGGTTACTTTTATTTTGTCCATAACATAGTTGACCGGAATATATCTAACATCCGCTTTTTGGAGGAGAAAAATCCAAAACCAGGAAACCCTGAGTGTGCCTAATAGAATAATTTGATTTTAAGGGTTTTATGTAAGGTCCTGTTTGTGCTTTGGGAAAAATGAAAACCTGATTTGACATTGTCAACTTCCAAATGCACCCCTAATTATAGAATGACCCGCCAACTACTGGCCTGGCAGCATAATACAGCCTTTTTAGTCATTTTCACAGATCCTTCTAAATTGGCATCATTTTGACAACATTGTTGTCTGTTTTTAGTACGTCGTTGTCAAGTAAACATACCCTCAATTCATTTGACACACAGCATGGCAATTTATACTATATAATTCAACTAAAAACAGAAAACTTTGTATCCGTTTTGGCCGTTCATTTACACAACAACAGCATTTTTTGTGGCCTGAAAATGCAAACTTTTAAAAACAGGTTTCAAAGTGCAAGTTTTTGAAAACGATAAACTATAAATGATAAACTACAAAAATGTGAATCTGTGAAAACTGTGATGGAATGCAACATGCGTATGTGCATTTGAATGTGTACGAAGTGACATCGGCCAAGCCCATGTCTGGCATGCATAATACAGTGGGTTTTTTTGTCGCTTTCACAGATTGATGTGAACGGGGATCGTTTTGATAACGTTGTCGGTCTGTACAAAGAAAAACCTTTTCCATTTTAGCACAATGTTGTCATGTAATCGTACCCTTAGCCTGAGACTAGGCTTAAAGGGTTAGTTCACCCAAAAATTGCTTAATTACTCACCCTCATGTCGTTCCCCATAAGACCTTTGTTCATTTTTAGAACACAAATTAAGATATTTTTTGATGAAATCCGAGAGCTCTCTGACCCCTCCATAGACAACAATTTAATTCACACTTTCAAGGTCAAAAAAGGTAGTAAAACAATTGTTAAAATAGTGGTTCAACCTTAATTTTATGAAGCAACGAGAATACTTTTTGTGCGAAAAAAAACAAACAAAAATAACTTTATTCAACAATTTCTTCTGGCCTATGTAGGACTCTTTGGAACGACACAAGGCTGAGTAATTAATGGAAGAATTTTTATTTTTGGGTGAACTAACCCTTTAAGCCTTTTCTGTCAAAACAGACTGGTTAAACCTTAAACACCATGAACCCCTCACATTCAGATCTGCCTCCACGTCCCCACCTTACATTTTCTAAAATCCATTTCACTTAAATGTACTTGAAAATACACAAAAAATTGCTACTTTGGTTTCATTGCAACAGTTTTTTTAAAAGCATATTTTCATATCGTGTCAAAACTTAATTTTAAAGTATTCATATTCAATATTGGCATCATAATTTTTATTTTCCCAAGCATGGACAAAAATAAATCTAGCACCTATGAGGCTTTTTTATTAGAGGAACAATCGACATGCAGTAGGAAATAAAGATACCTGAGCCAAACACCCCAAGGTCAGAGAGTGCCGTACAAAACAGGGCAAATGAATCAGGTCCAATTTCCCTTCCTGACATCTGCTTCTCCAAAAATAGTTTCTATTTAATATAATAGTGTTTTTAAAGCATGTAAAAGACAAGAAAGTGTACTAGAAAGTGGTTCTGAAATGCACCCCTAACACTTTCTTATGTCTGTACTGTATATAGTAAAAATGCATTTACAACAGGCTGCATTTGTCAGGGTTATGTTTAGCTTGATCTGTTTCTGTAGGACTTTGTCTCTGTCATTCATTGTTTTAGTTGCTTCCTGTTAATTGGTTTCTAGATCACTTTCCTTTGTCTGTGATCATGTACCATTTCCCCTCATGTGAAACACCTGCATTTAATTAGTCTCCAGAAAGCAAGGTTATCTTACAGTCAAACATACACTAAACTCTTGGTTGATTAATCCAAACCTTGCTTCCTCGAGGTATGCGGGTTCCAAAAAACACGTTCAGAAATAAGTTCAGCCAACCCAGAGTATGCTAAAGGTTCAGTATGTAGGATTGACATTGTGGTTGAAATGGTACTGCAGTCCAAATTCAAAATATTGGAGAGTTGGTTAAACTGGCGGCGTGTGGTATCACACAGACCAAACCAAAAACAGCCATTCTGACACTGAACGCACAATTCAAAGTAGAATAACTGGCTGTAGCTTAGTTTTTTTAAGAAACAAGTAGGTGAATTTAGCAAGTTTCCTACATATCTGCAAGCATATTATGGTATTTTTATCCTTTAATAAAGTGAAAACCTTTACCTTTAAATAGCACCTTTAACAGTTAACACAAGACATTCTCAACAGAGCGACGAATTGACAAGTCACCATGGAAACCGACACTAAAAAAAAGCATGCCATACTACTACTTTATTTTTATGTAATGACTATTACATACTTAGTGCATATCGCCACCTTCTTGCAAAGATAACATGGCTGTTTTGTTGTTTTTTTTAAAGTGGTTATTCTGGGATACCCAGTTCTTGCCTTGTGTTGTTTATGCTGCCATGTGTTTTTCTTGTAATATTCTTTGTCGTGGATTATCTTTGTTTTTGTTTTAAAATAAAAGTGCTCCAATTAGATCCCCTTCTCATTTTTGCCTGACCTGCTGTGACAGCATATAGATATATCTGAAATATATATCTATAGGTATGTAGGGGCATTATTATTCTATTAAAACAAAAAAATGCCCATCTTATTTATTTATTTTTTTGAAATGTCAACTGCTCCATAAGCATTAGCAAAAGACAAAATTACATTGGTTTTGCTTTTCTCCCAGTAGCATGTCTCTTATGTATGGTGGGTGTGGTCACTGGAACAAACCCATACCAGAAACCCAGCTTCTTGGATTTTGACTCCTGGTTCTGGAACACCCCTCGAGGACCACAGATGTACTCCTGCCTTACCTACATGGAGAAAAACCTCCGGGTTGACTGTGAATTCCCAGAGACCCACAAGATCCCCGGGCCATTCTGCGAATTCAAACAGGATGGGCGACTGATGGGATCCACCTACCCAAACACCCCGGTCCACATGATCCCACCTATTGAGACCCGACGCCGAACCAATGTCTCCCTGGTGCCACCTAATATTTGTCGCCTCACCTGGATGCCTATGTCTGATGACCGGGCTTACACTTACACCTGCAGGGTTTATCAGGGCAACACCTGGAAGGAGAACAGCATGGCATTCCACCAAAGTGAGTTTAAACATGTATCGGCAAGACCCCCTTAACATATGCTGAAAGACAATATTACCTAGGAGTGGCAAAACCTGTTCAAATTCAAATTAAAGGTGTTGTCAATGCTTGTGAAATTGTTTTCTTTCAAAACCTGTGGGCTTTCACAATCTATATGCTTTTGTAATCTGTGTGTTGCTTAATTATCTGTCTCTCTGTTTCAAACAGGAAATCTTCTGGTGTGCTCTGCATTAAACATATTTTTCCACACTGGACCATGGATTCTTGCAGTTGTGATATCACTTCCTATTTCTCTTGGGTTTCTGTCAGCATGACCAGCCCTACATCGAGCAACCTAAAACTCAAAGCCATTCTCACGTTTAACTGCCTTTCACGTTTTAATTTACATTTATATTTAGTTATTTTTTCATCTTACATGGTTATGTTGATTTCTTTTCTTTCTTTTTCTTTTTTGCTTTACAGCCCCATTAAAAGTTTCTGTTGAGATCGCCATCATTACAACATCAGGATTCACTGAGAAAGGACATGATGCACGTTAAGTATATGGCCACAATTTTGTTTAAAACTAGTTGTATAGTTACACTACTATTCAAAAGTTTAGGTCAGTAAGACCTAAAATAAATCAATATTTGTATACAGCAAGGATGCATTAAACGGATCAAAAGTGACAGTAAAGACATTTATAATGTTATAATGTTAAAAGATTTCAATTTCAAATGAATGCTGTTCATTTGAACGTTCTATTAATCAAAGGATCCTGAAGAAATGTCACAGTTTCCACAGAAGTATGAAGCAGCACAACTGTTTTTAACAATGATTATGTAAGAAGTGTTTATCAGGTAGCAAATCAGCATGTTAGAATGATTTCTGAAGGATCATGTGACACTGAAGACTGGGATAATGGCTGTTGGAAATTCAGCTTTGCCAGCACAAGAATAAATTACATTTTAAAATATATTAAAACAGAAAACAGTTGTTTAAAATTATATAAATAATATTTTACAATACTATTATTTTTACAGCATTTTGAAATCAAATAAATGCAGAGACAAGAAACATTTTAAAAAATATTAAAGACCCAAAACTTTTGAATGGTAGTGTACACTGATTTAAAATACTTCAATCTGAACATTTACAAACAAGATGTTTGTAACAGCAATTATTGCAACTGTTTATTGAATGATCATTTACAGCATGTTTGTCAATTGCATTGAATTCAGATGAAGGACGGCACCAAAAAGTATATTGAGTATATCAAAGAGTTGATCAGGCATCCAAAATATTTATCACCTTAAGTATTCTCTGTTATAAGAAATATATAATATTGTTTTGATATATGGCTTAGGACCTTTGTATGGTTATGCCAATTATGTGCTTCCTTCAAATCAAGTCATATACTTTTTATTGCTAACATTTTTGTAATATTTCTAGAAATAATTGAGTGAAATCATTGTAAGTGTAATCTATAATCTCATTGATCGGTTGGCTGGTTTATCGATCCTTGCAATTTGTCCAGTGCAAAATGCGTTATACTACTTTTCATTGTCTTAGCGCCTCTGTTTATCCCCTGAATAAGGACAGCTCTGTCTGAAGGACATCACCACGGTTGACATATTATATTGCAGCACTCACACATGATGCAACTAAATATTCTGTATGGACAAACAACTCTCAAGGACTTTTTTTTTTCCCAGTAATGTTTCAAGGGAAAGAATGATACAGGCAAGTGCATAAGAATGAGACTATCAAGGTTACAAGTATTTGATGTACTCTTACATGTATTAATGTGTCTTTCACTGCGCTCACATGAAGCTGCTGTGTACATGCTTAACGGCACTGTTTGCTTTCACATGTTTAGCTGCTTTTCACACATGCTTCCTTGCACTAACCTTAAGTGCCTTAAGTTGACTTAAGGTGTGACCTGAGCTTTTGCAATGTAGTGCTTTTGTCTGTTTCATTTTGACCATAATGTCTCACAAAGACTGCATAGCAATATGATGAAGCAACATGCACATTTCATGCACTTATATTTGTGAGGAAAACATTTGTCTTCCCTTATTCGACTGTATCTTTTTCCAATGCTTATCTTATTTTTTGAAGGATCTATACTGAGAAATGTCACAGAAAACAATAAAGGAATGTAGAGTGTAACCTGTGCAGATCTTTTTATTTATGCTCTTTTTAGAATGCTGTTATTTGTTATGAACGATTAAAATTATTCTTATAGCTATTTCGGAGATTTAACAATATTTTGGAAGAAACGGTATATAAATAATGTATATCAGAAACCTATTTTAGAATAGTTTTCAAACGTTTTAATATGAAAAATGATGATACCCTTAAGAGGGCTCACCTTCTTAGAAATAGTAAGCATGATGTTACAAATACAACACATTGTTTCCAAAATGAAATGATTGGGTTTTGTTTGTCCTTGTACTGAAGCAAAAACAAGTTGTACATATATTATCTGGAAAATATATTATGAACATATATTTAATAGACTTTTCGTAATAATGTCAAATCAGCTTTGCATAAGTTCTTGCCAGAACTCCTTCAGTAACAGTCTCTAGAGACAAGCTTGAAATATAGGTCTATATGTGTGCACAATAAAAACATCCACGGTACCTTTAAAGTGTTTTTGAGATTTGTTTTTTTGTATCTTGTATGTGTGTATGTCAAGCATTAAAAAAATAAAACTTTAAAGGGTGTGGCGACCTCAAATGGTGGCGCAATTATCTTTTCATTTTTATTTGTATTTATTTATTTATTTATTTATTTATTTTTTACAATGCAGCCAACTTTAGTTACATGACTTTGTCCAGGTTATTTACACGGGTGCTATTGATTTCTTAAGCATTTTGTATACACGAGTTTCAGCTGGTCATAATGGGGAGGTCGTAATTTTATTATAATGACACAACGTGATGTATATATGGGCGTGCATCTGCCCTTACTCATCTTACCATCTCACTGTCTTCATCAAGTGCTCACTGAGGGAGTTGCCTCAATAATCATCAGCTCCAGCATCCGAAAGCAGAAAAGATAAGGTAAGAACCACAACAAACTCATTTGCATCCCGCCAGAACGTCTATATAAAAAAAATAAATCAAAATAAATATCAAAGACGCCACTCGAAACGCAACTCGCGTGTCCGGTCCCCGTTACTCCTCCACCCAGACAAAAAATGGGACTGGCTGGCTACCTTGACTTCTGTGAATGACGCGTTAAAGTGCAATTAAGTTGAAATAAAACACGTTATCGCATTAAATTTCGGCGAAAAGCAATTTTGATGCTTAAACAACTTGTATTGCAGAAGTTCGAGCTGAATTCTTCCTAGAGAATATCTCATGGGATGCGACATGTCATTTTCTAAATTCTTGACGAGTTCAGTCTTGCCTAAAATAAGAGATACACGTTGCCTTGTAGGGATGTTCTTCACATAATCTAGTCATTACAGGTCCTGACTGCTGGGTTTTTGCCCGAGCACTGTTTGTGGTTAAGTTTGGTTCATGTAAATGTGTGCTTTTTGTTACAATAATACATTGTTTTTGTTTGTATGTGCTCCGAAATGTCATGACCCCACCCATATTGAGACCTTTGCTGCAATGGCTGAGAGCTTTGTTTGTTGTCTGTACAAATTGCCAGGAATGTATAGATTACCCTCAAACCTCATACACATAAAAACAACATAATGGTATAGATTAAGTCTTGAAATTTGAAACACCTTAAGTCTTGAAAAGTAATTAATGCTCTTATTTTTTTTTAAGCATGCTACTGAGGTAGTCTGTTACTTCTGTGTTGTGAGTGACTTGCCTTGTGTTTGTTCTCCAGGTTCTGTTGCGTGTGCATATGCAGATGTCTACAGTGGTCAGGATGTTCTGTACTGTATTTGCCACTTTCTTCCTGTTAGGTAAACCGTCACTCACTTTCATTCCACGCACGTAGAAAAGAGAAGGAAAAAGAAAGCGCATGTATTGTTCCCTTTTTTTTTTTTTTTTTTTTTTTTTTTTCTACATCATGAATACCCCAAACGTATGTGTATCAAATGATGTTATTTAACAATGTTACCTGATCCTATGAAAACACACAGGACCGTCTTGTACCAGCTTTGACTCAAACGTTGGCTAAGTTGGTGTTATCATTTTCTAGGTGTTGCTACTGGCCAGACTTCCATTCAGATTTCATCCTGCTTGACAAAGGAGCAAAACCTGCAGATGTTTTGCCGTTTTACAGTTGTAGACCCCAAGGTCTTGACGACTTGCGACTACATGACCGAGAACAAGTTGATTGGCAGTACCAACACCAGCAGCATCCCAGAAAACACCTTCAAGAACCGTGCCAATGTCTCCATTTCTGATACCACATGTGAGCTGTATTTGAAGGGTTTCTCAGATGCCAAACCCCAAAACTACACTTGTATCATCAAACAGAATGACAGGCGAATGTCAGTCTTTACAACTGTGGACAAGAGTAAGAGAACAAAACTAACCTTTTATTACATCTTTCATTCTGTAAAGAAAATAACATTCCATGTTAATTGCATTTAAGCTTTTTTTTTTTTTTTTTTTTTTTTCTGCATTGGTGACTGATTTTTGTTTTTCTCCAGGTAAGCTTCAGGCCTGTTCTGCCTGGTGTGTTGTGCAGCACAGTGGAGCAGCACTCCTGCTAGCTTTCCTCACTGTCCCACTCTTGTCAGAGCTTCTTTGAGCTCTTCTTGGATCTCCCTGTACAAGTCCACTTATAAATCCACTAGCTTGTACTACATGTAACAAATGTTAATGAAATGTTTTTAAAGAAATCAAGGTGTTCAGATATTGAGAGCACGTTCAATCACAGCATATGTATTGGTTTGCATGATGCTGATGTCAAAACCGCTGTTATGTGACGCATGCCCCTTAAATGCCATGTAAAATCATGTACTTTGGATGTTGAATTCTGCTTTATGATGTTGTCAAGTGAACCCACTGTCTGGCATGAGTACAATGACTTCTAAAATAAAATTTGTTCACGGATTGGGAACGTGTTGTGGTGAGCGATGTGATGTTTTAGCATGATGGGGCTTTTTTATATATATCTATTTTATGAGTAGCCTTAAACATGCCCTAAGTAAAATGGTGACGCTGTGTATGGCGCCCTCTGGTGACTAACGGTTAAAAAACAAACACTGCACATGCGCAGAAAGGATATGTCTCATGAACGACGGCGTCCAAGGATAAACGGGTAACTTTTAAATGTTACGAAGAAATAACTGCTTTTAGCTAAACGACAATGACTTATTATTAGCCATACATTCTGAATCCTTCTGGAACTTTGTTTGCGTGATTGTTTTTCACGCTTCTTTGTTTGCTTAGCTCAAATGCTAAATGCTGTTTTGGTTTTGTTTGCCAAGTTAGTAGTAGTAATTTATAGTCGTGTTGATCTAAATCTCACATTCATACGTAGAGAACTGATGCACAATATGTCGGTTATGATATGGCAAAGTGAGCCTTTTATAGCTTTGCACGCGGTTTTTCAACAGATTGGTGTGGTGGGACTTTTAACGCAGCGACGTTAAAAATTCATAACATACCGATGCCACACCTGATTTTTTTTTTTTTTGACATTTCCATAAGCAGGCTCTACTCAACGAGTGCTATAGTGTAATGTCTACGTATCAAATGTGCTTTGTTGTTACTGAGCGTTGTGTTTTTGCAGTGGATGTTTACGTTTGAGGACCACAAAGCTGAAGCCCAGGTCACCATTCACTCACAAATATGAGGTTAGTGTCATCGAGTTACACTTTATGCTCATCAAATTTCTGAAATCCACTCTCCTGTAAAATACAGTACACTGTTTTTGACACTGACTTTACATGCCCTGGAAAAACCAAGACAGACCATTAATGTAATTATTATATGATTCTTGTTTTTTTATAACACACCTTTTTTCAACATTGTAACATAAACATTTCTTAATTTATATATAAAATTAACTTTTGTTTCCGTTTTAGAGAACAGAAAAGTCATGATCCCGAAGATTCTCCCATACTGCAGGATGGTGAGATTGTTTGAATTAAACCGTCTCATAAGTTCCTTTGTCGTTTTAGGTCATAGTGTGTGTAGGGAAATTAACAGCATAATAAAATGCTTGGTAACAGCCAGTCTTTCAGCCAGTAGTTTAGTAGTGACAGCTCATAGCCTGAATAGCACAATATTGTGATAAATAAAATGCACACAGTGCATGTACCTGCAAATCAAGAAACAAACTTCACATCTTCTCTAGCAAGACTGAAAAATAAGTTAAATTCAGCATCAGTGAGATTGTCAGTGTATTAAATATCTGACCTCTCAACTGCAAAAACAACAAAACAGACAACTTTGTGTTGAAAATAACACAAATTTACTTCCTGTTGTTTTAGGAATTGTTGGACCAAAAAGAGAGGGCCACCAAACAATAACCTCTATGTGCTGCTTTGCCAGGTGTTGATGAAACGGCAGAAGACCCACTGACTATCACAACCATCCAGCCAGCTGCTGCATTTTCCACAGATCAGCAAATTAAGTATCACCTTTTCAAAACGGAAGGAACAGGGGGGCAGGTAAGTGGCATATGAATGCATAGTAAATATAGAAAATGTGTTACGATGATTAACCCCCTTGACCTCCCTGGCTTAGGTAACCTACCGGGTAATCCACTTGGCTGATGGGCAGGTAGAAGGACAGGCGGATGGGGCTGCAGCAGTCAGTGTGGTGACTGGATTTCCAACGGCAACACAGGCAGCAACACCACCTGTAACCCAGGTATTACTTTTTTTTTTTTTTTAACATGTGTATATACATTTGAGCTTGTTGCTGAAAACCTTTCATATATATGTGTATATATATGTGTGTATATATATATATATGTATATGTATATATATATATGTATATGTATTAAGGGTGTGAACCTACACTGGTCTCATGGTTTGGTCCGATCACGATTATCATGCCATCAATTCGATATTACGATGCATTGATGATGCACTGCATCCTCATGTATAAAATTTTGTCGTTAAATACAAGCAGTCAGATATATGAACTGAACTTTTAATTTTACCTGCTCAAAGAAAACACACTTCTTAAATGTATCAAACATCAAACAAAACTCAAGTCTGGGCACAAAAGACAACAGGAGCATTTAGAATAAATACACAAAAGTAAATACTAAAAGCCACTTTAAGAGGTCGTCTGGGCCGCCTTACAGTCAAAACTAAAGTTTAAATGCATCTGGTTGTTGGAACCACACATGTGAATTTTACTCCTCCCAACAATGCTAAAAAAATAAACATATAAGAGCGTGTTATAGGCTATATGTCATGTTATAGTCAGATATGACAGCGCTACCGCAGCATGCATCGCCACAGAGTATTTCTTCATTAAGCCACGCACAAACTACCATAAATTAAACCGAAAGTGAAGTCTTAGGTGCTCAACATACAATCATCTTCATTAAAAGTAAAGAAACGGAATGATCTTACCAGTGCTGTTGCCGCGCTCGCTCATATTGTGGTCTTTGAATTTGAAATCAACTGATGATCAATAAAATGCAGCTCATATCTGTTGTTTTCGGTGACGTGAACTCCAATAAATCTGCATATCGTGCGGGAATTGAAGATCGGATTTATATCCGTTTTGCAGAGATACATTTATGTGCCCAAGTTTAAATGAAATGGGTTTTGATAAATCCAATAGCTTTGATTTACACACAGTGTGTGTGTTCTCCAGGTCGTGCTTAGGTTGTTCATAAAAGCTGAAATATGCCCAAGATGTCAGCTTTTAAAGTAGTTGGAGCATTTTAATTACTCGCTTGTTTAGGTGCTGTTGTGCATGTGGTTATAGGCTGTAATCTCTCAGTCTGAGAGTCTAGAGGGAGAGACGTCTGAAACTCAATACTACTATCCTGCCACCATCTCTGACACAACTGCTGGTACCATGGTAACCAATCTCCACACAGCTGATTCGGTACTATCTCAGCCCACCCCTACAGGTAATGTCAAACTCTATTTACACTACCGTTCAAAACATGTTTTGAAAGAAATTGATACTTTTTATTCAGCAAGAATGCATTAAATTGATCAGTAAAGACATTTATAATGTTACAAAATATTGATTAAAAAAAAAAATGCTGTTCTTTTGAACTTTCTATTCATCAAAGAATCCTGAAAAAGTATTGGCAGCATATGTTTTGTTTTAATATTGATATTGATAATAAGAATTGTTTCTTGAGCACCATATTAGAATATTAGAATGATCAGCATATTAGAATGATTTGTTAAGGGTCATGTGATGCTGAAGACTGAAGTAATGATGGTGAAAATTTCAGCTTTGCCATTTCAGAAATAAATTGGGTTTTATTGTTTGAGCTTTCCTCTAGCTCAGACAATAAGAGCGTGGCGCTAGCAACGCTAAGATCATGGGTTCGATTCCCAGGGAAAGCAAGAACTGACAAAAATGTAAAAATGCAATGTAAGTCGCTTTGGATAGAAGCGTCTGCCAAATGCATAAATGTAAATAATATTTCACAATATTATTGTTTTAACTGTATTTTTGACTTCTTTCAAAATCATAAAAAAAATCTTATGTTATCACGTTATCCTGTTATTTTGTTGCAGAAAAGTTACAGAAAAGTTTGTATTATATGTCTAATGATGCAATAAATCAACAATATATAGATTCAATTGCCTTTCTTGCAGGTCAGCTGTATGTAATGATGTCACCTCAGGATGTTCTAGCCACAACACAGCAGAGGTTGTCATCTCATATCACATTAGCCTACATAAAACCACATGTCCAATTGCTATAATCTTCAATCTTCAACCAATCCTATATCCTCCTTTACAGTAAGTCGGGAACACCACGTGTTTCCAGGGATGACAAACGGAGGGCTCAACACAATGAAGGTTATTCTCTTTCATTTGAAATCTGCAGCTTCACCTCATTGTCCAGTCCCTGCTGCTTTATTTCATATTAGACTGAAAAAAATGTATCTTTAAATGTGCTGTGGAGATCCATCTTAATGTAAGCTTTTGTTTTCTGCCCTCAGTGGAACGCAGACGGAGGGACAAGATCAACAATTGGATTGTCCAGCTGTCCAAAACCATCCCCGACTGTAATGTGGACGCAACCAAAAACGGTCAAGTAAGCTTAGTTAGCACAATCACTAGCAGTATCCCGTTTGAAAGTTTATATGCACTCCCATGCTTCCACGTCACCTACAGTATACACCTATAATTCCGCCCACCTCACAGCTCTGCCTTTTTTTCTTTTCTTTTTTTTTACTTTACTTTTTGATTCTCACAGCTCCAGAATTCTTGTAAACCAACATGTAAATAGATTTAGAATCCTGGTTATTCAGATTTTCTTTTGCTCTTCCATGTAGAGTAAAGGTGGGATCTTGTCGAAGGCATGTGACTATATCCAGGAGCTGCGTCAGAGCAATGCACGACTGGAGGAGGAGCTTAATACTGTGGATAGACTGAGGATGGACAATCAGCTTCTCAAACAAGAGGTATTTCACATGCCACAGCAAAAGCTTCACATGAATGATTTGAAGAGAATGGAAAACAGTTTCATTACCTCTTGCAGTCATTCTCTGTCTAATCCCTTGCTTCTACCCACACACAGATGGAAGAGTGGAAATCAAAGAATCAGATGATCAGAAACCAGCTGAGACAGCATGGCATAGTGGCGGCATCAATGGACTCTCAGTGAAGGACTGCAGATCCAATATATAAGATTCACAGGCTGTGGTCTTTTCATTAATTCCGTTTATACAGGTTGGAAATCATTCTCACTGTGGACACAAACTTTCTCTTTCTCTCTTTTATTGTTTGACTTTACACACACAGCCATTAAATGTTTCAGATTCTTTTCAGGGTGATCTGGTATTATAACTGCACTGAAATTGTGTGTAATTGTCAGATCTGTATATTTGTAGATCGGTGTCTAAAGAATGACTTTACTTTTTTTTAGAACTACTGTGGAGGTGTTTCAGGTTTTTTTTGTGCGTTTACAGTTGGTGACCTTCATTGGGTTCTTTAAGAAAAAAAATTGAAATTATGTCCATTCAATCAGAAGTTGTTGATATAACCATTTCCTACACACTGGACAATCAACTGGGACCAGAACACCAGTTTTGGTCATTTATATTGCAATTATGAAAAGTACACACCACCAATAAATTTACACAATGTCTTTACATAACATTGTCTTTATTGAACCTCATATAAAGGTTCATAGCACAATTTTGATTACATTTTAAATGGAAACCCTGGGTAAGTTTGTTATATATATATATATTATATTATATAAATATATATATATATATATATATAAATAAAGACTATTACAAATTAACAAAGCAACCAATTTTGTTCTAAATTGAACCTTAGATTTTGTCTGTTAATACAGCAGATTCACATACACTATTATCAAGAGCCATAGTATACATCAGGAGAGCATGAAAGGGTTGGCTGGAGCAAACCATGCATAGAGCATCTGTATATTAAGATTAGACCAGACATGAGTAATAGTCTTTTTTTGGTGTATGTATAATATAGACATAGTACAGTTGTGGCCTAATGGTTAGAGAGTTGGACTTGTAACCTGAAGGTTGCAGATTCGATTCTCAATACTGGCAGGTAAATGTAGGTGGGGAGTGAATTAATAGCACTATCTCCCACCCTCAGTACCCATGACTGAGGTGCCCTTGAGTAAGGCACCTAACCCCCAGCTCCCCAGGCACTGATCTGGGTGTGTACGTGTCTTCACTACTCGCTGCTCCTAATGTTTGTACTAACTTGGGTTAAATTCAGAGGACAAATTTAGAGTAGGCTAGGGGTTACCATACTTGGCCTTCACATCACGTCACATCATGTCACTTATAATTGTATAACACACATCACTGCCGGAGTATCTTGAGTATGTATGCAAATTCTGAATTGCATTTGTTTTATTTCAATAATGCAAGTAAAAAAGATTACAGAAATATTTCAGATGAAATACTAAGGATTAATGAACTAAATAAAGATACACAAATTTCTTTTTTTGTGTGTGTAGGTCTCCATATACAAGTCTGAGTTTTATTTTATTATAAATTATTTGATTATGATGGATTAATGGTTTTTATTTGCTGTACAAGTATGTTTTCATAAATATGTTTATGGTTATGCATGTTGCGTCTTAATTAATCCTTTATGTACAAAATGAACAAAGCAGTGATGACAAAATTGCTGTAATGAAAGCGGAAACACATTTATAGTCTCTGTTTAGTCTATAGACTGGAGAAAAAGATGTGTGAAGCCCAATACTAACATCTTGATGCTGTTACAGACACACATCTGCTGGTACCATGGTAACTGTTAGCCAGTCTCCACAGCTGATTCGATAACATCTCAGTCCACCCCATAAACCGTAAAAAGAGGTCAACCCCTACAGGAAATGCTACACCACTTTAAACACTGTGGTTATTCTGTTTTTCTCAGGAAGAAGTGTACCGTTGGTGTCAATTTTTTTTTGTTTTTTCTGCTGTCCACAGCTGAACATTAAAAAGACGAACAAGAAAATCAACGTTTCTTTCGTTTTCTTACGCTAGTTGTCTTTCAGATCAAGCTAAAGGTTCAAATGTCATTTCACACAAGTAACGTAAACGTTACATGTCTTCTACCTAACAAGGTATGACGAGCGGAGAGCGATTTTGAAAAGTTTTACACCTGATTTTAAATGATACATATCCAAAATCCCCATTCTTTTTTTTTTTTTTTTTTTTTTTTTTTTTTTTGTCTTTGACGAGACCTATTGGGTCTCCACTGACATGTTTGTTCCTGTAGATCTTATACGGGCTACTTAATATGTAGGATACAAAGACCTATTGGTAAAAGTTTGGACTCCTTGACAGGGTTAATTCTAAGAACGATTTCCAATTATTTGTTTAACCTCGAGTTTGATTACTTCGTGTCATGCAGCGGGAGTGTCCATTGTCCAACCAATCAGCTTATGTTGACTCAGTTTTGTGGGAACATAACATAAACTGCAATAAAGTTCTGCTATGCTGACATAATTTTAAAAAGAAAAACTGCCGTAAAGTTTATATAATTTAAGAGTGGATATGTTGACTTTCGTCTTTGTGTGTCTCTCCATCTCAGTCACAGGTAGGAGTCTGTGCTTTCTGTTTGTTTACAGATGATTTTTTTTTTTACTACATCGTGTCAGACTTTGAAAATTAACTCACTGTTTTGTTGCGACCGTTTCCAGCATTTTTCTCTCCATTTTAGTAAATGAATAATAAATTATTATCCTACTATATATTGCATATAGGGAAATGAATTGTTTAAATTATAGTTTATTTAGTAAGTCTACAAGAACAGTCTTTGCCTGTGCACCTCTCAAATGTGGCCTAATTTCATAGTTATATAAACAGTAGTATTTTGAATTTGTTTTTTTGCCAATGAGCAACTGGTCAGGGTGTCCAGTGAGTATATAGAATAATATATAGTAGAGTACATGCTGTGTGTGTCATAATACTGTACTGAAGACTTTTCTGAAATATTGAAATATTCATTTGTATGGGCTCAGGAATTACATATTTATCTTTTTCAGAGCCTGTCCAAATGAACAGCTCACATGTTGCTTTTGTTTGATAGTTTTTGTTCTGGTGGCTGGTCTAGATAAATATGGTGTCTGAACATCATTCCACTCTGGATATAGCTGATAATGCATTTAATATGAATGTTTTAAGAATTATTTTCCTCTGATGTAGTTTGTATAGGCTTGAATTTGTCTCTTTCTGTCCTCAGGCCTACATGCATCTTTTATAGTTAACGTTGGTGATCCCTTAATAAAAGTGAAAGAGAACGAGGGTAAGTGCAATTTTACTTTTTCATTCTACTTTCTTTGTCTGTCAGTGAGCAGCCAAATAGAAATCCTGGGGGGAAAATTGATGTGGTAGTGCCGTTTTTGTGTGGTGTATTACAAATGAGCCTCTCTCTTCTGGGCAAGGATTCAGTTTTTGATGTGAAAAACAATGCACATTTATGCATCAGGTTAAACAAAGTATTTATTTTTTTCAGGAGTTGACTTGAAATGTGTATACACCGCTGACTTTGGAGCAACACCTAGAGTAGAATGGAAGTTCAAGGATCTCAATGGCTATCAGTTTTTCATCTACTTCAATCGCATGCTAACTGGTATAAAGTGCTTGCCCTCCAGTGTCATAATTGTAACCTTACAGTAGCATTCCCTTAATGTGTGTAGATGTGTCTTACTGAAATGAGAATAGGGAAAAGATTTAGGATTTTGTGCATCTTTTTTTCTTTCCTCAGCTGAATATGAAGGCCGTGTCACTGTGTATAATGGAGGACTGAGATTCGACAAGGTGACGCGAGCAGACACTGGAGACTATGACTGTGAGGTGTCTGGAAATGGTGGATATGATGAGAAGACCATCAATCTCACGGTCCTTGGTAAATTTGAGTCAAGGTTTGATTATAGAAGACGTTTTGTTGGACATGGTTGGTGGGGTGCACAGATTATTGCTTTGATTAAATAATGTAACGCACAAAAAACTTTTTTTTTTTTCATAATTCCCTCCACTACAGTGCCTCCTTCCAAGCCCGTTTCCAGAATTCCTTCATCGGTCACAACAGGCAGTAACGTCCTTCTGACCTGCTTTGACAATGTTGGCTCCCCCCCACCCACCTATAAGTGGTACAAAGACAACACTCCCCTCCCTGACGATCCCAACGCTTTTAAAAACCTCACCTACAAATTGAACGCTTTCAATGGTAACCTGGTGAGTGTTGATCTATCATTTTTAGAAAATACAAAATGGCATAAATAATATGTGTATATTCACATCAGATGATTGAAACTCTTTCGTCAAAACATTCAGTACTATATAATGCTATAGTTAAAATGTAATTTTGTGCATTAAAATAATTCTAGATTTATACCATAAAACATATATATGTAAAATTATTTTTTGTCTGTGTGTGATCAGGAGTTCCCGAGCATGTCTAAGCTGGCTACCGGTTCATACTTCTGTGAGGCCACTAATGGAGAGGGTGCCCCTCAGCGTGGTGATGCAGTGCAGATGGAAGTCCGTAAGTAACATTGTCATTGCTTTCAAATAATAACTGCATTAACATTTTCACATTGAATGGCAGTTACAGAACTTCAGAATAGGGGTCACCAGATGATGTTCTCTCAATTTAAATAAATTCATATCTTATTTTTTAAATCAAAATACTCACTTCAGTTGTTACTGCACTATAAGATTTTTACATTTCACCACAGCTGTACCTCCTTAAATTTTCTAAATATAATCTAAGCAAACAAATAAAAATCCATGACATATCTGGGGCTGGTTGCATAAGCATTGCCCCCATTATGAAAATACAATATTATTTTTGAAAAGTACCTTTCATGTAGTGTGTAACATAACTCTAAGTGAATGAAAACATCCTGCAAAGTTTTAAATCTGAAAGTGCACCGTATATAAAGTTATTGTCTCTTAAAAGTAATAGTCGACTCTGAGTCAATTAAACAAGTAATTTTTAAAACGAATCCCAAGCCGTTTGTTTTGACGTCAAGACGAAACATTAGCATATTGCCCGCATTTTCAGTTCCCACATGTGCATCACTAAATTTGCATCACGTGCATCAGCAATAAATTTGTCTGACGCATTACACTGATCTAACAAATGGCGACACGCAGGAAAATTAATCAGATTACAGTGTTCAATTGGCCTGAAGTGCCACAAACTTCATTGACACTTCAATCCCAGCACCGTTTAGGCAATCTTGTAAAAGGAATCTATAAAAACTGATCACCCAACAACTATGGAGATTTTAATCAAATGAATCATCTCAAACATTTTATTATTATTATTTTCTGTTGAGTACCTGGCCATTTTGGAGTCTCTGGTAATAAGCAAGCAACAGTGCTGCCAAAGAAGCATTATCTACAGATTGAACCAGTAAAATGCTCTTTACCTTTCACAGATCTGAGACCAACATTAAGCCAAAAATAAATGGCAATTGGAATGGGATCAGTGCTTAAACAACCAATTACATGAAATAGACATTATAAAAACATATTTTTCATTTTAATAATCTCTGGGATCAAGTCATTTACGCACAATGCCAGATGGGACACTCAGGACTCACATAAAATGTTTATATCAGGAGTAATTTTGCCAAAGTGTTCATCTTGTCAGAATCCACTGTCCATTAAACACATTTTGCTGGACTGTAATACTTCTGCCCTTTTGAGAAACATTTTATTCTGTTGATACTTTTCTTAAGGTTTTTAGAAGAAAAAAAAAATCTTAAACATCTTATTAGTTTTAATTTTGAATAACTAAACCTGGCCCTCGCCATGAACATAGTCATAGAAGCTGGAATGTAAGTAGTGTTTTCAATGTTTTTGCTTTTTTTCAGTAGCTCAGAAAACAGTTTTAAACTAAATTGCCTCCATTTTAGGAAGTCGTCATCACTGTTTTGACTGTGTACAACTCGTTACAAATTTGTCAATAAACAAAGCTTTTTAATAGCATTGCTAATTTTTGGCTAATTTTGTTTTTGTAATATAGTTGATGTAGACAGCAGCCAAGTGCCAGCTGCGAAGGGCACCTTGAGCACGGAGACACACAATGTGCCAAACGAGATCACCATGAACCACATGCTGGAAAAAATGCATGGTGTATTCACGTTGCAAGAGGTGAAACTAAAACTAGAAATACAAAAACTGGAATTAGAAATTACCAAGTTAAAACTGGAACTGCAAAAACGTGGACATGAAGTGTAGAGTCCATTCAGCATCACTGCTCCAAGTCCAAGAATTTATTTCATGTAATAATTTCTGATATTTTTTCATTTCAATAATATATAATGTAATTTAATTTAAACTGTGATGAACTAGAATAATCTAGTATTATTAATTTTTTTCTATGTTCAGTGTATTCAACCACATTTTACATATATATGCCATATACACACATGCCATATTGTGTAGAACAATGCAGACAGATTATGTTTCACACTCACTCTGGTTTCATTCTGAGCTCTCCATGCAGGGATTTGTTTTGGCTTGTGTTATACTGAGTTTGCTTGAATCCTAATGTGTCTCCCAATGATTGCTCTGAGTGCATTTCAATTTTTTTTTATTGTTTTAAAAAATAAACTGTTATGGATAAAAACTATACTGTTGTTATGAACCCTGTTGTCTTCCAGTTTATCATTTTAACTTTTGCCCCAGCATAGAAGTTATTGTGTTTTGGTATGAAAACCACAAGATTATTCCACCCCCAAATCATTCTTGTCGGCTATTGGCTGGAGCACTGTTTGTTATGCTTCGTTGTCCAGACTGCCCACGTTTGTTTTGTTTATGCAGTTTGTGGTGCTTATGCGGACTACAGAGACCGCAGGGTTTTTTTTTTATAGTGTGTTCAGGGGACAGGCAGCTAACAGATAGCGAGATGTTTGCTGTATGTGACAAAAAATGTTTTGGCCTAAAAACGCGTGACATCGCTTAGAGCACCTTTAAGTAATGTTGTCTTTGCTTTAAAATACTGCACTAATAGAGGATGTGCTCTCTGTTTAAATACATTAATATTTTGTCAGAAAGGAACTCCAAATACTAAGTATATGAACCAAAAATTCAATTTGGTTATGAAGTCGGTCTCTCTCTTGCCTTTCTGCCACCCACACTTACTGGTGGAAATCAAAGAATCAGATGATCAGAAACCAGCTGAGACAGCGCGGCATCAATGGACTCTCAGTGAAGGACTGCAGATCCACTTTATAAGATTCACAGGCTGTGGTCATTAATTCCGATTATACTGATTTGAAATCACATGTAAGAAACCATTCTCACTGTGGACAATCACACTTTCTCTTAATCTCTTTCAGATAGTTTATTATTAGCCAGCATCAGTTTACAGTCACTGTGGGTCACTAGACCATCAGCTTTAGTTACTGTTAACCTTTAACCTTAACATGAACAGAATGTCTCGATATACCATTATTTGAAAAACTCTTTACTGAATCTCATATAATGCCAAGATACACAATTATCTTGAACTATGCAGCACAAATATTTGTTACATTATTTTAAATACTAAATATCCAAATACTCTTTATCATGCTTTATTATCATCATCAACCATATTTTCTGTATTAACTTTCTTTTTAAGAGTAGACATGTTGCCCTAACTATTTCAGCCTCAGGTAGGATTCCATGTTTTGCTGCTTGACCAATTGTTTTGCTTTGATTTCTATTATTAGGCCATGTCCTTATACAGTGTATTCTGTCTGTCATAAAATTGTACTGAATTCTGTGAAAGGGGTTAGTTTACATGAAGAGAGAACATACACAGCTAACAGAACTCCCTCCTCACCTGACCTACAGTAAAAAAAAAACTTGCACTGATAGCAAGATATTTTCTTTATCCTCTTTCGTGGAAAAGTATTTTCTTCTGTGTAAATGCATTCAAATTCTTTACTTCAATCTCTTAATATTCAGCAAAAAAGATTTGAATCACATTGGCTCTCGCGAGAAGTGAATCAGTGAAGTGTTGAAAGGCATGTGATTGGCTGTTCACTACTGATGTCACACTTTCATGTGTATGAGTTGACAGAGAAAGCTGATGATCAGCATCATGGTACCAACAAAGCTGGATTGGATTGGTTTTGTCAACTCGAAAGTAATCCTGTAACCCTGGGTTTGTTCAGCTACATTCATGGTACAGGCACCTGAAGAGAATGTTATTATTTTCCATGGCGTGTAACTAACAATAAGCTGTGGGAGAAGTTCCTCCTATAACACATGATGACAGACTGCATGAAGTGGGCTCATTGTTCTTTCAGTGAGCTGATGTTTTGAGTCTGAAAATAATGGACACAGAGTGGCATTAAAGGAATGACATGCTCCCTTTGCCATATGAGCCTATCCTTTTCAAAAAAGTAGAGAAAAGAGCCAGAAGATGTGAAGAGAAGAGTGCACAATATTGCCAAAGTTATGTGATTTAATTTAAAGACAATCTACAATATCTGTATGGGTCTCCACAAGTAGGGCTTTTTGTTAAAAAGTGTGTTGTTCAAATTTGTAAGTGTGTATATTAATTTGTATAAGATGTTGACAAAATTGCTGAAATTAATGTTCACAATATACACTTAAATATTTGAAAGCAAACATGTAGTCTCTGAGAAAGGCGTGTGAAGAGACACGTGAAACATTTTTAGCTTGGTTATGGTGTTAATAATGCTAGAAGTGAAAAGAAAAGGTAAGGAAAAATAAAAACAACAATAATAATAAACTTTTCTTTCATTTTCCAGCACCTGTCAAACTTCCAGAGCATTCTAGTGACAACTTATCAACTCATTTTACACAAATAAATTGATAACCTTTTCCTCCCTGATCCACAAGTTCACCTCAAGAGATGTGAAACAGAGGGCTCAAAACAATAGTTATTTTGCTCATTTGAAATAATCATAATCTCATTTTTCACTCCTAACATATTTTGTGTGTTCTTTATGAGTTCCAGCTAAACACTGATGCAGGAACATGATAAATATACTTTCACATTTACATCCTGCAATGCCATAAAACTCCATATGGCTCACAACATTTTTTAAAAGCAAAACTATGTGCTTTCTATATCAATTTATTGTTTTAACAATGTGTGTTAGATTTTGAATATTAAACGATTTTACAACACCTAATATTAAATAGCCTAATGTATATCCAAAGTTCCCAAACTGTGTTATTTGACAAGATCTGTAACTTATGGTACTCCACATACCTGACAAGTTTGTTCCTGAAGATCTTATCGTGTGAGTTACTTACTGAGTTATGAATAATTCACAAGTTGTGTGTATAGAAATCATAATAAGGATGGGTTTACTCTGAGAAGTAGTTTGTCTTCCTTGAACCTCCGTTTACTTTCATTACGTCATACAGTGGGAGTGCCATAGTGTCTCGTATCTAGCCAATCACAGCACGGCACAGGTAACACGGTATCACTCGGAAGGGCGTTTAGTTTCAACCTTTCAGTTTATCTTTACTTGGCTTTGTGAGGGTCTAGCAAATACACAACTCTCTAAAAGTTCTAGTAACAATATTAAACCAGAATTTTTTTCAGAAAAGTGGAATATATTGGAAGACTTTTATCGTTTCAGAGTGGACATGTTGACCTTCGTCTTTGTGTGCCTCTCTATCTCAGTCACAGGTAATGTTAGGCGTCCATGTTTACATTACATTTTGTATTACGCCGTGTCGTTGACTGCTGTGAATTATTCAGTATAAACGTTGAATATTTTTTTTTATCATCTGCTATTTTTATAAAATACTTACTCATACTTGAGTTTCGTCAATATTTTCTTTTTATTACATTAAAAATTAACTTATATTTGCGTATAGTGGAGTTTAGCATTTAAATTATAGTTTATTTAGTACAGGTCTGCAAGAACAGAAAACATCACTGTACCCGTCACTCAAATGTGACCTTATTTAACCAGGTAAAGAATTGTTATTTTGAATCGGCTCTTGTTAATTAAAAACCGTTCGAAATACGTTTGGAAAAAGCAACTCGTACGTAGCAAAACTAGGCTTATCTGTTTTCAAACAATACCTAATTGTCGTAACTTACGTTTTGAATATAAGTAGCAGATTAAATGTAATAGCAACGTTGTTTAACCGTGAAAGAAGGCCTTTCTCGGCTCGGCGGTATCACCTGGAGAACCTGTTTTTCCACCTTGCCCATCCCCCATCCGAAACCCGAGCACGACAACCAGGCATATGTGACAGCGGAAAAGCAATCCAGGAAGCGTGACCAAATAAAAACAATTACGTCAACAGCATAGTCGCAATAGACTAATAAAAGTGTTTTGATTTTTGTTATCGAATTGTACTAGTACTCAGCCAGTTACGCGCTTATGTTTGTTGATGGCATCGACTGCGTGCACACACAACATCCTGTTGAGCAGATGGGGGAAGTCATGAATTCAGAGTGTTTGAGTATGGTGTTTGTTAATATAGTCACCCTCAGGTTCACAGGGGAAAAACAGGTTAGAAAACTTATAAAATAATGATGAATGAAAGAAGGATGTTTGTAGCAACATATCAGTTGCGTTTTGTAATAGACCTGTAATTTTGTTTCTCCTTTTGGACTTGGTGACCTAACATCCTTTGCGGTTATGTTTGTCAATAAATTGGGTCATTTTAAAGGGTAAATATTCAAAACACAAATATCTTTCTTCAACCTTTGCCTCTTTGAGAAGATATCTGTCTAAAACACATTTAACACCATGAATACTGAAACATTTACAGTTGTGCAAACCAGGCTTAGGGTGTCCAGTAAGTATAAAACACATTAGATTAGAAGATTACATGGGATGTTTGTAAACTATATGGAAAATCATAATACCATAATAGGTTTTCCATAATAGTGTACTTCATTTGCATAGTTTCAGGAATACATTTTTTTGAGCCTGCCCAAATGAACAGAGTTCCATCTTACATGTTTTATCCTGATGTTGCTATGTAATAAAATATAAATAAATAAGTGTTTGGCTTATATGAAGATGACGTCAGAACATCATTCAACTCTGGATAGAACTGTTTATGCAATTTATAATGCGTTTAATTCATGTGATTTAAGATTTTCCTTCTTACTGATGTAATTAAGGATTGAATCCGTCTCTTTCTATTTGCAGGCATATTATCTGCCGACTTTACGGTTAATGTTGGTAGTCCTCAGTAAAAGTGAAAGAGAATGAGGGTAAGTTTCATTTATAATGGTTTCTGAGTGTCATGAGCAGTCAGCTGTTATTAATGGAGAATGTGGTTTGGTTGATATGGTGCCTGCCTGCATAGGTTTTGCACTTAAGTATAGTAATTTGTGTGGTGTTTGTTACAAATGCAATAATTTATTGGAGAGCCTGTTGCTACTGGCTGGGATAAGGACAGGTCTGTTATTATTCAAAGTACTACCTGTTTTTCAGGAGTTGACTTGAAATGTACCTACACCGCTGACTTTGGAGCAACACCCAGAGTGGAATGGAAGTTCAAGGATCTCAAGGGCTCTCAGTCGTTCATTTACTTTGATAACAAGCCAACTGGTATGGATGAAAAGTTTACCGTTGTGTTGTCATCCAGCGTCATCATTGCAGTTGTATTTCCTTATTGTGTGTTGTTGATCTGTATAATGACAATTTGAGGAAAGATGTGCATCTTTTTTTCTTTCATCAGCTCAGTATGAAGGCCGTATCACTGTGTATAGTGGAGGACTGAGATTTAACAAGGTGACACGAGCAGACACTGGAGACTATGACTGTGAGGTGACTGGAAATGGTGGATATGGCGAGAATTCAATCAAACTCACTGTCCTTGGTAAATTATGTTGTGTTGTTTACATAAACATTTACTACCTGATTGATGTCACTAATGTATATGTCATGAGAAATCATAACCCTAGACTATAAACGGCAAAAAGTGTCTAGGAGTGGCCCGGCCTACATTTAGCCAATGTTCATCGGAAATCAGCAAAACTGCTGAAATTGCTTACAGTCCTGCTGTTTTAAAGGGATAGTTTACTCACCCTTATTTAGTTCCACGTCTGTATGCATTTATTTTTTCACAAAAGAATATATTTTGAAAAAGTGATACATACATGCATACAATGAAAATCAGTGGGTTCCAGTGTGGAGCTAAAGGGTAAAAGGCGTCTTTGATTTTATTTTCCTCTAAACCACTGCAAAAACCACTTTCCAAAACATCCACTTTTCAAGATGCACATGGAAATTTGTATTATCCTTGACATTATCGCAGACAGTAACACAAAATTGATTCTGCGCTAATTTGATCTAATATATGGTGTTTTTTAAAATTTTGTAGATTTAAGTAACAACTGAGAATCGTTAAAATGATTTAATATATTTTGAGACAAATGTCTTCTCAATGATTTTCAAGCTAATTAAAGCAACAGTTTTTCAATAACGGAAGAATATGTGAAAGTATAGTATTTGGGGCGAAAGACATAATATCTGGCTGACTTTTCCATTTGCTGATATGACGTGGTTCGATTCAGATGGTAAATATCATATATTACGTTGGGTGTCCACCTTAGAGATAATGGCCATATTTATAATGAAACCTTCATGTTTAAAAAATATATTAATCATATCATGTGTGGGGTAAAAGGCCAACCTTGCCGCTTCATACATTTATAAGATACATTTACAAAATAAACCACTTTTATGACTTCTTTTACACAAAATCTGTTGCTTCATCATTGTTCAATACAAAAAAGCTATTTTTTTCTTAAGATGTGCCTTTAGCCCCGTTGTATATATAATTAGCCTTACAATTCCCACTATAATTCCCTCCACTACAGTGCCTCCTTCCAAGCCCGTTTCCAGAATTCCTTCATCGGTCACAACAGGCAGTAATGTCCTTCTGACCTGCTTTGACAATGTTGGCTCCCCCCCACCCACCTATAAGTGGTACAAAGACAACACTCCCCTCCCTGACGATCCCAACAAGTTCTCCGCTTTTAAAAACCTCACCTACAAATTGAACGCTTTCAATGGTAACCTGGTGAGTGTTGATCTACAATATTGGAAAATACAAAATAACATATAAAATGAATGTGGATGTATATAATCATTTAGTACTATACTATATATTGCTATACTTTTAATGTAATTTTGTACTTTAGTATAATTCTAGTTTTTTGTAAGGTAAATTATTTTTGTAAAATTGTTTTGTTTGTGTGATCAGGAGTTCCCGAGCGTGTCTAAGCTGGCTACCGGTTCATACCTCTGTGAGGCCACTAATGGAGAGGGTGCCCCTCAGCGTGGTGATGCAGTGCAGATGGAAGTCCGTAAGTAATACAGATGGGTCGATCATGAACAATTTGTTCATTTTGAACAAATCTTTTATGTTACTCTGGAATAACAAGTTGTCTCAGAGCGCTAGTTGTTCATCTTGGGGCAAAATTCTTCTAAACCCATAAGACTTTCGTTTGTCTTTGGAACACAAATGAAGATATTTTTAATGAAATCTGAGAGATTTCTGTTCCTCCATTGACAGTCTACTACCACTTTGATGCTTCAAAAAGTTCATAAAGAGATCGTAAAACTAATCCACATGAATTGAGTGGTTTAGTTCAAATTTACTGAAGAGACTCGATCACTTTAAATGATGACCAGATTTAATTTAGTATATACAATTTATATATATTATATGTGTATATAATAGTGTGTGTGTGTGTGTGTGTGTGTGTGTGTGTGTATGTATGTATGAAAAACTTTACTAGATTTGCAATGTTCATAACAGTGGAAACGCATTATCACAGTCTGTGAAAAAGGGTCTATCACTTCAAAAAGCTTTCACTGATGACTAAATCAAGCCAAATACTTTACAAACGATGCCTAAAGAGATAAGCAAACATTACTTTAGCAGGTTAACAAGCTAACATTATCGATCGAATGTGTGGCAAGTAAATTAGATCTGGAAAACGAGATGTTTTTGTTGAATGAGGACAAAAAAATTCATTCACATACATACTACTCATCACAACGGTAGTTAGCATGGTAGTTACCTCTCCTTGGCTACAACGTCGTATTATGAATGGTCATCTGACTGACGGGGCATCTTAGACGCATCTATCTACTGTAACAGAGAAAATTTTAACTGGGGCAGAACTAGTTAACAACAAATCAAAATCCACTTGACTTTAAATAGCTTGAGCATTTAAAACAGCAGCCGACATAACTGCAGCATGTGCTTTTAACGAACAGAACATCAGTTTGTTGGTGTGGATGGAGTTCTCATTCTTAGTTTGAATGGGCTTTAACTCCTGCTCTCTGCCATAGCTTAAAAATTCTACATTTATTCTAAAAGCAACATTTTGATCTTTATGACGACCTTCTAAAGAGAGAGAACCAACCAAGTATGATTTATGATATTTGCTTCTCGAACAGATGACTTTAATTTATTATTTTTCTTTATTATAGGTGATCTGAATGTTGGTGGCATTGTTGAGGGGGTTATTGTGGCATTGCTGGCAGTAGGATTGCTCCTCTTTGCTCTCTGGTTTGCCAGTAAAAAGGGATATCTACCAAGTAAGTTCTTAGTGCTTATGTGTATGTGTCTGAGAGAGGGGAATAATTTTAAATTCAAGTAATTAGATGCCATGGCTATAATAATTATATATAAATATAAATAATTAGGCTATAAATTATTTGACTCATTTGCTGTTCTTTTTTCCTCCACAGAAATGGCTGAAAGGTACGAGTTTATTTCTATGGCATATCGAACTTTAAATCTTTATCCCCCAGTTTCACAGACAACGTTTAAGCCTAGTCCTAGACTAAAATGCATGTTTGAGTTGTTTTAACTGAAAGCAACTTGCATTGACAAATCTTAAAATGTGTCAGCCCCATTGTTTTGTCTCAAGATGCATACCAGTAATGTTTTTTTTCTAAGGTACGTTTATAAAAAGCTGCTTAAATGTCCTTATTGAACTAAAGCTTAATCCTGGCTTAATCTAAACCCTGTCTGTGAAACCAGGGCATAATCCTGTAATACTATATCTTGCATTAAATGTGTTCTAAAATGATAAATGATCTCTTGCAGCAAGCCGAAATCACAGGCTGTATATACACAGCCTCGAGCAGTTGATGGGGATGATGGGGATGTAAGTACACACTTGCTTAGTTGTGTAAATTATATTAAACCTCTGAATGGAATTCCTCTTTGCAATTCTTTTTGCAGTAGTTCATTTTGAATGTCCTTTTCTATTTCTGTGTTCTATTCTACCACCAAATAAGTGGTACTTGTAAAATAATTATGTTTACACTGTTTTGTGTGTCTGTTTCAGGGGAATTCAGACAGAAATCATCTTTTGTGGTGTAGCCTGTGCTGCTTTGGATGAAATGTCAAGATTTGTTGCCTAGATCAATTTTTATTTTCTATTTAAGTTCATACAAATCAGGATCTGTTTATATGTGAAAAGTGACATCAAATGTGCCTCCCTGCCCTGTCTACCATACTAGTTGACCATAGAAATGTCCAAAAGCTTTAAGCCATCATAAATGTGTATGCAGTATCTTAAATTTACAGATTTAGTTTTAGGAATCTAAATTGTCTCTCTCTTTAGCAGAAATTAATAGAAATGTAATTTATTGAGCTATGATTAATCTGTGAATGGGAAACAAATTTAAAGGGATTATTATCAACCCTTTATTAATATAATTTGCTCAAATTATATTCATTTGATTAGTTATTTATGGATTGAGGCATCCAAGGCTAATTCTGTGTGATTCTGCACTATGGGATAAAAGCTTTTGGGGAAAAGAAAGTACAATGAATGTTCCCATTCAGGAAATAATCCCCCTTTCCTTGATATAAACATTTGCCTTACATTGTACTCCTCATATTTTGTTTGTTTACTTCACTGGATTTTTATGATAGTGTACTGTTTGTATTTTTATGTGTTTTATACTTCATTCATGAAATGTAAATAGTTCTTTCTGGACTTTATTGGATTTAAAATCATGGTTTATTTACCTCTCTCTGCATTGTTCAGCTGTAAACAAATTACAAAGCAGTTTTCTTGTTTGTTTTTAATGTCTGACTTGATCCCATTTTTTCCAATAAATTAAACTTACTGAATATTACCTATGCTATGCAGTATTACATGTAGTGCTGACATTCCTCCATTATCAGGTCTGCCTGACCTGTGAATGTGAAATTAAGCAATGTTATCTGTGATTGTCTCAACTGAACAATTTGGCTCTCTAACTATTTCTTAACGTGTCAATAACCTCATGAGATGTAAAATGTTTTGAATATGATCACTAGGAGGCAGTGTAAGACTACAACAAATCTTGCACAGCTTTGAAGTCGACTTGCCATTGGCATGCATCTATGAGGTTCGACAGGATGTCTGGAAAATAAAATTAATTTTGAATTTTATTGATGATTTAATTTTTTTTCTTCCATAAAGTTGAATCCAATACAAAATTTGCAAAAGGCGGCTTTGCTTACAGTTCATTCACTGGTTTCTGAATGAATGGTTTTTCAAGATTTTACTTCTTTCTCTGTTCTGGCCATATACAACCCTTAACATTTTACAAAAATATAAGTATCTTCCACATGATGCGTTCCACGTTCTACCTGCGCATAGTTACATAAGAACGCTCGGCTGAATGTGAGAACGTCGATGATGATGATGATGATGATGCTTCTCACTGAACTGAGCTGCCTGCCATTCGAGCGCCTCTGAGATGCTCAACGTCACCTTTTAAAACTGCGACTTTAAGGATGAGGGGGCGGGGCCTTGCGTGCCCCGTCTGCTGATAGGTTGCTTCCGCTTTCACTCAAGCCCCATTCATAAATAAGACATGTCTAGGAGGAACCGATGGTAACAAGTATTGATAGATTTCGCTCGCGACGAGCCTGCTACAGCATTTCTAACTATACGCCGAGCCGCGAGAGACTCCGTCGAATTATATTTCTTCCTGTGGCAGGCGACAACGATGGTTATCGATTCGCGGAGCAAATGAGATTGACTTCCGACTGGTGACCCCTTTCTCAAACTGTAATGACATGAGCGCTCCAGCAGGAAGCTCAAATCATTTTGTGTTTAGAAACATTGTAGCGCGTCCGCCAAGACTTCTGTCTGTCCGACTGTGGGGAATAATGGGGCGTTTTTTAACCAGCCTTTACTGTAGATACTGTAGCGCTTGATTCGATGTTTTAAATGTGTGTCGTGTCCGTCCATTTGGACGCATCAAAAGTAAGCAAATCGCTGTTCTGAAACCAAATGGAAAGCTGAACCATGGCAGCAAAAGAGGACCTGTATGCCAAAGTCGCTCCACGGATGCAGCGGCAGAGCCGGCCAGCAACTGTCAAACATGGGAATAGTCTGGATGTATTGCTGTCAATGGGCTTCCCAAAAACCAGGGCGTAAGTACCAGAGTTTCATCTCTCCCAGATCTCGAGCATCACGCAGCTGTATACGTTAATAACGCAAACAAACACATGTGTTAAGAGCACTACAAAACCCCTTTGGAAATACAGAAACATGGCAGATATTTAAACCATGTAGAGCAAGTTTTGTAATGGCGTCGGTCCGGTTGTGTTATTGATTTAATATGACGTGGGAAATCGGTCATAAAGTTGTCATCCTTTTGCCTCATTAAGAAGTCTTCTTTTAAACCCGTCATACGTGGTCTGGGCTGCATCTGTCCTGACAGGACATGTTCCTGCGCTTCCTCGAGCGGATGAGGTCAGATCACCGCTGTCCGTCGTATTGGCGTAGTGTCAGCGCATCCATAACTGTCTGCTGCCTGTTTTGTTTAGGCATCATGGCGCTTGAACATGTATGTAAGGAATGTGTGTATGTCCTTGAACATATAAGGAATCTAAAGTTTCCGATTCCACGGATGATTCTTTAGTCCCTGTCCCAAAACAGCATTTGCAATACAGTTATAATCAGAAATAAATATAATACAGTTCTTGTTTGCACAGACTTAATTACTTTTTACTGCTATTAAATAAAATGCATAGGGTACAACGGGGCTAAAGGCACACCTTAAGAAAAATCTGCTTTTCACTACTCCTATAATGTCTGATATACGGAAAAATATATATGTTTGTATTGAACATTTATGGAGCAACAGTTTTTGTGTGAAAATAAATCATGAAAGTGGTTTATTGTATTTAAAGATCTTATAAATGTATGAGGTGGCGAGGGGGGCCTTTTACCCCACACACGGGGAAAAGGCACACAGTATTGATATAAATACTTCAGCTAAAATAATGTTTTTAATAATGTCTAAGTTAATACTTGTTCAAAACAATCACTTTAGCAAAGTTTGAACTATTTTCTGTTTATTTTGATGAATAAAAGAATTACTTTTTGATCAGTAAATATCCTGTCATTAAAGTATGTTAATATAGAAATATATCTGAAAAATATATAAACAAAATCATTTAAAAAAGTAAAGATTCTGAAAGCATTGAAGGAGATCCCATAATAATTTAATATAGATGTACAATAGTAACAATAAATTATATTATTATATACACTCACCTAAAGGATTATTAGGAACACCATACTAATACTGTGTTTGACCCCCTTTCGCCTTCAGAACTGCCTTAATTCTACGTGGCGTTGATTCAACAAGGTGCTGAAAGCATTCTTTAGAAATGTTGGCCCATATTGATAGGATAGCATCTTGCAGTTGATGGAGATTTATGGGATGCACATCCAGGGCACGAAGCTCCCTTCTACCACATCCCAAAGATGCTCTATTGGGTTGAGATCTGGTGACTGTGGGGGCCATTTTAGTACAGTGAACTCATTGTCATGTTCAAGAAACCAATTTGAAATGATTCGAGCTTTGTGACATGGTGCATTATCCTGCTGGAAGTAGCCATCAGAGAATGGGTACATGGTGGTCATAAAGGGATGGACATGGTCAGAAACAATGCTCAGGTAGGCCGTGGCATTTAAACAATGCCCAATTGGCACTAAGGGGCCTAAAGTGTGCCAAGAAAACATCCCCCACACCATTACACCACCACCACCAGCCTGCACAGTGGTAACAAGGCATGATGGATCCATGTTCTCATTCTGTTTACGCCAAATTCTGACTCTACCATCTGAATGTCTCAACAGAAATCGAGACTCATCAGACCAGGCAACATTTTTCCAGTCTTCAACTGTCCAATTTTGGTGAGCTTGTGCAAATTGTAGCCTCTTTTTCCTATTTGTAGTGGAGATGAGTGGTACCCGGTGGGGTCTTCTGCTGTTGTAGCCCATCTGCCTCAAGGTTGTGCGTGTTGTGGCTTCACAAATGCTTTGCTGCATACCTCGGTTGTAACGAGTGGTTATTTCAGTCAAAGTTGCTCTTCTATCAGCTTGAATCAGTCGGCCCATTCTCCTCTGACCTCTAGCATCAACAAGGCATTTTCGCCCACAGGACTGCCGCATACTGGATGTTTTTCCCTTTTCACACCATTCTTTGTAAACCCTAGAAATGGTTGTGCGTGAAAATCCCAGTAACTGAGCAGACTGTGAAATACTCAGACCGGCCCGTCTGGCACCAACAACCATGCCACGCTCAAAATTGCTTAAATCACCTTTCTTTCCCATTCTGACATTCAGTTTGGAGTTCAGGAGATTGTCTTGACCAGGACCACACCCCTAAATGCATTGAAGCAACTGCCATGTGATTGGTTGATTAGATAATTGCATTAATGAGAAATTGAACAGGTGTTCCTAATAATCCTTTAGGTGAGTGTATATGATTAATATCACATTTTTAAATCTGATGGTTTCATTATAAATATGGTGATTATCTCTAAAGTGGACACCCTTAATATTTGATACTTACAGTCTGAATCTAATCATGTCATGTCAACCGTTGTTTATCATCATGTTAAATATGGTGCCTTTCGCCCCAACAGCAGGGGTGTCTTTTACCCCAAATACCATACTTTTACATATTCTTCCATTATTGAAAACTGTTGCTTTAATTACCTTGAACTTGAACTGACAAACATTAACAAGACCTTTGTTTCAGAATATATTCAATAATTTTAGCGATTCTTATTTGCTACTTAAATCAACTACATTTTTAAAAACAAAATATTAGATCAAATGAGCGCAGAATCAACTTTGCTGCTGCCCGTGATTGTGTCAAAGATCAGACAAATTTCCACGTGCATCTTCTGAGGCAAGTTTTTGTGCCATCTAGTGGTTTAGAGGAAAATAAAATCTAAGGAGCCTTTTACCCCATGGAGCCTTTAGCCCTGTTGTACCCTACTAACGGTTTACTATATAGGTACAATTTCTAAACAAACAAAATTAGGCATATTTATGGTAGCACTTTATAATAACATACCAATAATTCATGTAGCCTACTAAAATTAACTAAATTAAAAGCATCTAGTATGTAGTAGATGTTTACTGCATGTGGAGCAGTTTGCCCGCTCAAATGTGCTGCCATTCAGTCATGTGACCACGACCAGCCTTGTCATACAATTGATAGTTATCACTACAAATAGCTACATTTACTTTTATATCACTTTGAGCAATTGCTCAAGAATAAGCCACCTAAATGTAAACACTTACTGAATGAGTAACCAGTAACCACTCTGACTGATACATAGACCTACATGTTTTTATTGAGTAAAAAGAACCGGTCATTTGTTCGGAAATTGGACCTCACTCGTTGTGTTGATTCAGTTGTGCCGTTGCAGAACCACTGAATAATGTAGGAAACACTTTCAGAGACATTCGGTTCCAATGTTTGTTTGTTTTCTGATTGAGATCAATACATTAATACAATTCAGGTTAATACAAAAAAAGTGACATCATACCATATGTGGTACCATACCCCGTTTTGATGCAACGAGTTTCTTGATTTAGATCAAGTTGCCAAAGCTGAACATCTGTACTTTCCATCACTGTTCTACTCTGAGGAGGACAGTTGGAGTAAGGTACCTCCAACCAACCATGAAGGCTGCATTAGGTTGCTGTCAGTGAGGAGCTAGATTCTCATTCATCAAAATTACAGATCATCTCTGCTCCTTTTAGCCACACACATTCTCTCTCTTGTTCTCTCTGTCGCTCACTTGCGTATTAACTTTTTGTTTGGGCTTAATCCTGCATCCATAATCTGTTTGGAATCCTCCTTGCCTCTGTGTTATTACGGTTTGTGTCGAGATTGGGATTGCACAGGCTAAATGATTCCTTTCATGTTTAATCCAGGGAGAGCGTACAAAGGTGAATGGGACAAGATGTCTTTATTGAATGTTGTGGGTGAATGTGATGCATATCAAGGCTTTGTGCCTGTGTGAATAACGCTGATCTTGTTCATGAATGAACACTCAGCACTCAGTGGATTAAGCTGGTCATTGTCCTTGAGTCCTTGATATGAGAATTCTAAATATTTGACCAAATATTTGTCATTTGCTGACATCAGAAGCAGTGGTATGCTAGATTTCTAACCTTCTAGGGTTAGTCTGTCTGCTTCTGACAACATTTAAAAGTTTGCTTATCCCATGATTTACTCACTCTTAGGCCATCTTGGGTGTATATGACTTTCTTATTTCAGTTATATGAAAAAATATCCTGGCTTTTCAAAGCTTTATAATGGGAGTTAATAGTACCTGAGATTTTAAAGCCCAAAAAAGCTCATCCATCCATCATAAAAGTAATCCATATGGCTCCAGGGGGTTAATAAAGGCCTTCTGTAATATCCATATTTACAAATGTATAAACTATAACCACTTGCTTCCGGTAACGGCCATACACGGGTCTAGTTCCGGCGGAAGAGTGTTAGACATCAAGTAGTATGCATATGTGACCCTAGACCACAAAACCAGTCATAAAGGTAAATCTTTTTTAAAATTGAGATTTATTCATCATCTGAAAGCTGAATAAATAAGCTTTTTAGTGATGTATGGTTTGTTAGGATAATATTTAACAATATTTGGTTGAGATACAACTATATGAAAATCTAGTAACTGAGGGTGCAAAAAAATCACCTTTAAAGTTGTCCAAATGAAGTCCTTAGCAATGCATATTACTAATAATAATAAAAAAAAATGATATATATATGTTTACAAAATATCTTCATGGAACATGATCTTTACTTAATATCCTAATGATTTTTGGCATAAAAGAAAAATCGATAATTTTGACCCATATAATGTATTGTTGGCTATTGCCACAAATATTCCTTGTGCGACTTATTAGGTTTTGTGGTCCAGGATCACATATGGGTGGTTGGCATAACGCACTTTTAATAAACATAATGTGATTAGTGCCGTAAATGGATTAAATGATAGTGATCTGTCTTGTTTTTATGTTGGTAAAAAAAAAAATCACACCATAAATTGTGTTTGGATACATGGGACCCAACTGACCATGTCCTCAATTGGAGAAAGAGAAAGTAAATGCATTCAAACCATTCATTCATTGCCAAAGTAGTTTAGTTGTCTTGAACTGATGTTTTCATATACTTATGTACATCAGTATGGGAGTATAGGTATAATTATGACCATGTTTGTATTTTATCTTTTTATTTTTTTATGTGTAGGTGTACAGACCTGTCATTTTGTACAATAAGCACTACATTCATACTGGTTCTCTCACATATGGATAATTGTATGTTGACAGAACAGTATAATTATTGTTTTTGCATACCATGTTGTAATAAATTTCCTTATATTTACATACCCTCTAAGGGCCATACAGAGTCATTTGATTTGACATTTCAAATTAATGATCCAGTTTTTTGACAGTAAAAATGTATTGCGATTAGGAAATTATTTCATCATCAATGAAAAAGGTTTTGTAGCTCAGCTAAAACATGTTATGTTATGTATGTCAGTGTTATGTTTAATACCATGTCAAGGTTTAGCTTTGAAGAATGGGACAGAATTAGGCTATAATATAAAAAAGGAATTTTATTTAACTATTATATATGAAATTCAAACTCACTAAATTGTCAACCCACATGTAATTGTAACGTCTCGGTTACGTATGTAACCCTTGTTCCCTGAGGAGGGAACGGAGACGTAACGTCAGTGACTGACAAATGGGGGTTTCGCTTAGAAGCCTATCATCTTCGAGATCTAAGAAAGCGCCCAATGGCAGTGCCAATGCCATGGGCATGCGGAATTTGCATGCGTAACTCCGCCCCACCATGTGGGTATACAAGGAAGTAATTAAAGCGCATCACATTAGGTTTACCTGCTGAGGAGCCAAGACTGAACTCTGGCCGGTACAGCGGATTGGCAGAGGGATGTTACGTCTCCGTTCCCTCCTCAGGGAATGAGGGTTACATACGCAACAGAGACGTTCCCTTTCGTTCAGTCACTCCGAGTAACGTCAGTGACTGACGAATGGGGGTCCCAATCTAATCCTGCCACTCGGCTGTCTTCCAGTGCCCTGCGTAAGTGCGAGCTCCCTGTCGTAAGGCTTAGTACGGACGAAGGACTTATCACAGGAATACCAAGGTACACTGGGAAGCATATTCCAGGGGGAACATGCGCCAGGATGCCTGCCTGTGGGGAGGACTTGGAATACACATATGACCACTAGGGGCTGCATATGGAAGATTCTGGGGAACCAGCCGAAGGTGGACTTTTAACCCCAGGGGTGGCAAGTTTGCCAAGGGAAAACACCCGCTCGAGGAGCCTTACAGTGGAAATACACATGTGGGGGATGCACATGGAGGCACCTGGCCTGACACAGGGGTCTGGGCGAGTGGGCAGACTTACTGGTGTCGACGTCGACAGTGCTGGAGGAGCTCAGGGCTTCCGGGAAGCTCACCTGAGGATATAATCGCATGTATCCAGTCCGAGGAGTGGAATGGCGAGCAAGGGAAGACACCTGAGCCTAATCCATTACCGGCCACTAATAGGGGCAAGTACATAGTCGGAAACAGGCTCCACACGGAGATTGTAAAATTTGGCGAATGTGTTAGGTGTCGCCCAGCCTGCAGCTCTGCAGATATCTGTTAGCGAGGCGCCATGCGCTAAAGTCCAAGAGGAGGCCACACTCCGAGTAGAGTGGGCCCTGACCACAAGGTGGCATGGGCGCCCCGCCGTCTGGTAAGCCAAAACAATGGCGTCCACTACCCAGTGGGACAACCTTTGCTTTGAGAGAGCCTTTCCCTTCAGCTTCCCACCATAACAGACAAAGAGCTGGTCTGAGGTCCTGAACACTGCATCCTGTCTACGTAGGCACGAAGGGCGCATACTGGACAGAGCAGTGCTAAGACTGAGTCTGCCCCCTCCAAAGGCAGTGCTTGCGGGTTCACCACCTGGTTTCTGAACGGAGTGGTGGGAAACTTGGGCACATATCCAGGCCGGGGTCTCAGGATCGCGTGAGAATTGGCCGGCCCGAATTCCAGCCACGCTTCGTCAACCGAAAATGCCTGCAGGTCCCCTACCCTCTTGATGGAGGCCAAAGTGACCAGGAGCGCTTTCTTCATTGACCGGAACTTAAGCTCGACTGATCGCAAAGGCTCAAAGGGAGGCTTCTGCAGAGCATCTAAGACTACTGAGAGGTCCCAAGAGGGTACGAGGGGAGCGCGAGGAGGATGAAGTCTCCTGGCACCCCTCAGGAACCTGATGACCAGGTCATGCCGACTTACCTTTTTGTTCTCCACGAGGTCGTGGTGGGCAGATATAGCAGCCACGTATATATACCTTGAGGGTGGAAGGAGACAGCCTTCGTTCCAACCCTTCCTGGAGAAACGAGAGCACGGACCCGATCGGGCATTTCCAGAGGTCTTCCTGGCGAGAAGCGCACCAGGTGACGAAGAGGTTCCACTTCAACGCGTAGGCGTGTCTCATAGACTCTGCCCTAGCGGAAGTGATGGTAGCCACCACCGGAGGTGGTAGGGTACTCAAACCTGCCGCGTCCCATCCAGGAGCCACACGTGGAGGTTCCAAAGATTGGGACGCGGGTGCCATAGGGTGCCCCGTCTCTGAGAGAGGAGGTTCTCCCTCAGAGGAATTGGCCAGGGAGGGGCTGTCGCAAGGAGCACCAGTTCTGGAAACCAGGTCCGGCCGTGCCAGTACGGGGCGACCAAAAGGACCTGCTCCTTGTCCTCCCTGATCTTGCACAGTGTTTGTGCGAGAAGGCTCACTGGGAAACCCATACTTGCGTAGGCCCCACGGCCAGCTGTGCGCCAGTGCATCCGTGCCGAGCGTGCCCTCGTCAGGGAATAGTACATACGGCAATGGGAAGAGTCGTGGGAGGCAAACAGGTCTACTTGCGCGTCACCGAACTGTTCCCAGATCAGCTGGACCGTCTGGGGATGGAGTTGCCATTCCCCCGGAAGTGGCTGAAACCGAGAGAGCTCGCCAGCTGGCTGGTTCAGGACTCCCGGGACATGGATAGCACGAAGGGATCTCAGATGCTTCTGACTCCATAGATTGAGATGGCGGGTGAGTTGAGACATACGGTGGGAGCATAGACCACCCTGATGGTTGATGTACGCTACTGTGGCCGTGTTGTCTGACTGGACTAGTACGTGTTGACCCTTGAGCAGGGCTCGGAAGCGGTGCAGGGCGAACCGTACTGCCAGCAACTCGAGGCAATTGACACGCAGGCGCGGGGGTCCTGTCCAGGAGCCCGCGGTAGAGGCATCTGTCGATACAACAATATGTCTGGGAACTCGTTCTAAGGGCACACCGGCCCATAGAAAGCTGAGGTTCGACCACGGGGTGAGGGTCTGCAGGCAGGCCTGAGTCACTGGAACCCAGAGTGTGCCCGACTGCCATGCCCATCTCGGGACTCGATCGCGAAGCCAGTGCTGAAGCGGTCTCATATGAAGCAATCCGAGCGGCATTACCGCAGCTGCAGATGCCATATGCCCCAGGAGCCTCTGAAATTATTTCAGTGGGACCGTACTCTTGCTCTCGATTTGACGGAGGCAAGTCAGCAGTGAATGCGCGCGCTTGCTCGTAAGCTGTGCGCACATGGCGACCGAGTCTATTTCCATACCGAGAAAAGAGATCCTCTGCACTGGGCAGAGTTTGCTCTTTTCCCAGTTGACCCGAAGGCCCAGACGGGCTAGGTGCTGGACCACTAAATCTCTGTGTTTGCACACCTGCTCTCGAGAGTGACCCAGTATGAGCCAGTCGTCGAGAGAGTTCAGGATGTGAACCCCATGCTGCCTCAGCGGTGCAAGGGCTGCCTCGACAATCTTCATGAAGACGTGACGGGCCAGAGCTAGCCTGAATGGGAGGACCGCGTACTGATATGCCCGCCCCTTGAAGGCAAACCTTAGAAACTGTCTGTGTCGAGGAATAATGGAGACATGGAAGTAGGCGTCCTTCAGGTCGATCGCTGCAAACCAATCTGCTGAACGAACGCATTCGAAAAGGCGTTTTGCTGTCAACATCCTAAACGGAAGCCTGTGAAGGGATCGTTCACAATGCGCAGGTCCAGGATTGGCCGTAACCCACCGTTTTTCTTGGCTACAATGAAGTAAGGGCTGTAGAAGCCGGACTACATTTCGGCTGGAGGGACAGGCTCAATCGTGCCCTTTGCCAGCAGAGAGGTGATCTCCGCACGCATGACTGGAGCATTGGGCCCCAGCATGGTGTATCGGACTCCCCGAAAGCGGGGAGGAGCCTGAGCGAACTGAATCGCATAGCTGAGCCTGATAGTCCTCACGACCCAGCGGGACAGTCCGGGAAGCTGTTGCCAGGCTCCCAAGAACTGTACCAGCGGGGTCATTCGGACCACAGATGTACCCCGGGTGGGACAGCGAGACAGTGTGACCGGCCCGGACGTGGGAGGCGTAGCGTCCGGTGTGGCGGCACGGTCAGCAGCTGCGTCCTGACAGAGGAGACCAGGGAAGGATGAGCATTCCACAGGGTTCTGCTGTGAGAGGAGGCTGGCGCCAGGGAGGGACGAGAGCGGCGTGGTCCGGGGGCGGCGCACACTGCCGTCACCGGTCTCTGGGTGCTCAAGGATGGGAATATCAGTTCTTTCTTTAACCCCATTAGGGTGCTGCTGGCCTAGGGGCCAACAGCGGAACAAAAGATTCTCCCCCGGCCCTCCTCCGGGGGAAGGAGTGGCCCTGCTGCCATCTCCTGGAAAGAACTGCCCATCCCTGACCTGTCCGTGTCAGGAGTGCACCTTAGCCTGGCGTTTTTTTGCGGGCTACGGGGCTGGGGCGCCTTCCTGCGGCGTGGTCCACGGCGCGCCCCGGGTGAACGGGAGGGACGGGTGCTGCAGGGGGGGCACCCTCGGCGGCGAGCAGACTGAGGCAACTGTGCTGACGGTTGGGTGGAGGCAGCAGCTGACCGCCGGGGCAGTATATGACTAATAGCCTCAGACTGCTTCTGGGCAGCTGAGAACCGGGTCCGCTCGGCGTCCTGCATATCGGCCAGGTTGAGCCAAAGATGTCTCTCCTGGACCACGGCTGTGGACATCACCTGGCCCAGGAAGCGTGCGGCCTCCTTTGTCGCCCAGAGGGCGAGTTCAGTGGCGGCACACAGCTCAGACACAGGTGAAAAAAGCCAGGCAAAGACTGTACCACCTGCGCCAGCTGAGGAAATTCAGGGTTTCACCAGCTATCCTGAAAACTTTCTATTTAGGGGCGATAGAAAGTGTTTTAACTCAGTGCATCACAGCGTGGTATGGGAACAGCACCAGTCATGACCGCAAAGCCCTGCAAAGAGTCGTGCGCTTATCCGAGCGTATCTCAGGGTCAGCTCTCCCGTCTCTGCAGGACGTCTACACCAAACGCTGCAAAGGTAGAGCTACCAAGATCATCAAGGACTCTAATCACCCTGCAAACCCTCATTTCACGCTGCTACCATCTGGTAAGCGCTCCAAGCCTGATGGCCAAAACTGAGCGACTCAGGAGGAGCTTCTTCCCCAGGCCATCAGACTCCTGAACTCAGTCACTTAACATCACGTGACTTCACGCCAGGATAAACATTGATACACTGACATTGCACTGCACTTTCTGTTCTCGTTGTTACTGTGTAACAACCTGTCATAAACCTGTTTGCACATTATACTCTTTATACATTTGTTAACCACATATTTATAAGTCTACAGTTTACTCACTGCAAAGTCTACTTCAATTATTTTATTCCACTTTATCCTTATTTGTTACCTTTTTTTTCTCTTGACTTGATTATTTATAATTCTACAGATATATATATATATATATATATATATATATATATATATATATATATATATATATATATATATATATATATATATATATATATATATATATATATATATATATAGTACTTTTTTTTTATATCCTATTTCTATTATAATTTCTTCCTTGTGTTTTTAACTGTGAATTTGCACTGTCCATGGAGCGGACCTGTTTACATTTCACTGCCGGTTGTATATTCTGTATATAACTGTGTATGTGACAAATAAAACTCTTGAATCTCATGTGTGAGCCCTGGGTCAGCTCTGCCCTCGTGCATGTCGCACAGCACCTTAGCCTGGTAGGCCTGAAGGGTAGCCATGGCATGCAAAGAGGCTCTGTAGGTCTTCGCCACCAAGGATGATGTGAATCTACAGGCCTTGGAGGGGTGCTTTGGGTCACCGCGCCAGGTTGAAGCACCCTGCGGACACAGTTGCATCACAACAGAGCGTTCAACTGGGGGAACCCCAGTGTACCCTTTAGCCGCAGCCCCATTAAGGGCAGAAAAGGCGGAGGAAGTCGCCGAACAGTCGTGGGAAGACAACGGGGACTTCCAGGACCGCGTGACCTCTTCATGCACTTCCGGGAAGAAAGGTATTGGGGGCGTGGTCTGACGGGTGTCAGAATGCGCTGCTCCCAAAAACCAATCGTCCAACCGCAAGCGCTCAGGCCGGGGTGGAGGGTTCCACTCCAACCCGAGACTCGCGGCTGCCCAGGCAAGCACGGCTGTCAGCTCTGGGTCCGACTTGGGCAATGCTGGCACACCCGAAGGCGGCAGCACAGCCGGATCATCACCCTCAGAGGACTCTAGCCCACCTTGAGATGCGGCGACTGACATCTCTTCGTCCTCTGCGGCACCAAACGAAACACGTGGGGCAGCGGGTGCTGGTCCCGGTGTTGCCGTCTGAGTGCATGGCGGGAACGGTGCGCTAGAGGGGGGTGTGGGCCGAGGCATGAGCGTCGGAGCTTGGTTCCACACAGTCACCCTCAGGTCACCCTGGCCACCAGCCAAAGTGCCGCCTCACATGGAGACCGCAGATTGGGGTGTGGCAGAGGGGACTCTCGCTCCGGTACGGAGTTCATTGAGTCTCGACCGCAGCACTGAGATGGCCACGTTCCCGCAGTGAGAACATGACTCCTCCACAAGCGCTGCCTGAGCGTGCTGTAAGCCCAAACACGCCAGACAGTGATTGTGCCCATCAGAGGGCGGCAGAGACCGGCCGAACCCAGAAGCACACGGGCGAGACATCCTGAAAAGGACGCACCGCGTGTGAGCTCTTTTGTGACAGGAAAACCTTGCAGTCGATGCTGAAGCGCCCAGGGAAACACACACCAGCTGTATGCAGACCACTGCACAGATCAGCAGGCAGGAAGTATGCGATCGCTGGAACGCGCTGTAACACCAACACCGACTGGAAGGCTGCTCGTCTCGAAGAAGCTGACAAAATTAACTCAGAAGACTTTGCGGAGTGAAGAGTAGGTACTCTTGGCTCCGAAGCAAAAACATAATGCGATGTGCTTTGCGTACTTCCTTATATACCCACGCAGTGGGGCGGAGTTACGCATGCAAATTCTGCATGCCCATGGCATTGACACTGCCATTGGGTGCTTTCTTAGATCTCGAAGATGATAGGCTTCTAAGCGAAACCCCATTCATCAGTCACTGACGTTACTCGGAGTGACTGAACGAAAGGGAACTCACATTCTCACAAAATACCAGTTAGTATAACAGTAACACTTTACAAGTTAGTGTATTACTTAACATGAATTAATAATGAGCAATACATTTTATTACAGTATTTATTAATCTTTGTTAATGTTAGTTAATAAAAATCCATCTGTTCATTGTTTGTTCATATTAGTTCACAGTGCATTAACTAATGTTAACAAATACAACATTTGATTTTCATAATGTATTAGTAAATCTTGAAATTAACATTAACTAAGATTAATAAATGCTGTAGAAGTCTTGTTCATTATTAGTTTGTGTTAACTAAAGTGTACTAATGAAACCTTATTGTAAAGTGCTACCGTATTAACACTGGTAATCTAGTTAAGTTAGTGATTGAAACAATACTGATTTTGTCCCTGAACAGAACTTTGACACGTACAAGTCAACAGGAACTGCTTATTTCGGTTAGGCCCAAAAGCGATTACGACAGTTTCAGCACTGAAAGGTCTTTAAAGGACATACTGAAAAGTCAGATATTTAACATTTGCATGAAACTTTTCTTTTTTTGTTCTGATACGTAATAACCTAAACATGGCTACACATGCCAGGAGTCCCTCCCAATCAGTCTTGCTGGACACAAGTAGCCCAGCTGGAATTGTCATTGAAATGGAAGGGCGGAGACTGTTTTCATTGGGGAGATAAGTGAAATGTTACTACAAATAGCTGTTTAATTAGAAGATTTTTGTAGAAAGTTTTTTCAGTGGCTGCTACATTCTATTTGTTCAATTTATTTAATCTAAATAAGTTCCCATCATGTTTGATCTGAGATTTAGACATTATTTTGTATTTTACATCTGTCATACCATAATATATGTTCTACTTTTTTATTTTGCAAAACTTTATAGAATCTTAATATTTGTAGATTATTGGCCATAACAATACAATAATTGTTATCTTAGGTATTGGTTAAAATCTTAATATGTGTGTATTCATTAAATATCTTTTCATTAACTTTTTTTGTTGTCATTTTTTTTTTTTTTTTTTTTTTTTTTTACAATTTTCTTTTGTTTTCAAATAATCTTAATTTTTCAGTGTGATCGCAAACATTTGGACCCCACTGTATTTTTTGCCCTTTAAATCCGGTCAGAAATACACATTTTCCTGTATAAAGGCATCCAGATTTGTATCTTATATAGTGGTGGAAACCACTTTAGTGTTTGTTGACTCAACTGTGTTATAACCAGATGTGTACAAGTTTTGAAACGTTGGTCTTTTTGGAGGTTTCTGTGCATGTGTGTGTGTGTGTGTGTGTGTGTGTGTGTGTGTGTGTGTGTGTGTGTGTGTGTGTGTGTTAAGGTCAGTTTGAGTGGGAAGCTTTCATATATTGGGTGGAAACACTGATGTTTCTGTGTCCCAGCTGCTTAGGGACTCTTTCCAGTTTCGCCTGATGATGCAGGAGTTGCACACATTTTCCGCCAGAGAAAGGCAGGAGGAGAACAGAGAGGGAGTATGCATTGAGTTTTAAAAGGAGAGTGTGAGTCTGTCTCGAGGTGGAAACACTCAGTTCAAAGAACACAGCATTGTGACAAAATTCAAAGCTACTTTGTGCTTGAAAAAGTTCATTTTGTGTCTGTCAAGGCTTTCATAAAGTAGATGGTGATATTAAATATTTGCGAGAATATAAAGAATATTATATTTAAATGGATATTTCACCCAAAAATGAAAATTCAGTTTTTGTTTGCTCACCTTAATGTCATTCCAAATCCATATGAATGACAATACGCTAATGAAGAATGCGACCAAAACTGCCACCAAATCTTTGAATCTGGGAGTTGAGCTCACTGAACCGAATGAGTCTAATTCTTGAATCGTTCAGATGATTTGCGGAATTATGTTTTAAATTTCCAGTCTCTGGTCTTTCTAGTTAAATTATTTTCCAAGCCGATAATGTAACATTAAACCTATGAAAATGGTTTTAAGAAAACATGGCTCCATAGGGCCACCACTGTACAGTGTTACAATGACCACCTTTTGTCAGTGTCTAACCTGTCAAAGTTTAATGAGTGTGTAGATGACATGAAGCTCCCCAGAGTTAGCTACATTTAGATGGGTGTCCATATCCTACATACAGCTCCCAATCTGGGTGAAGTTTGTCCTCAAAATGATAAGAGCAGACATGTACCTTTTATGGGGAGTGTTTTCATTTAAAGTACTATTGTTGATTTTTGAAAAGTACCTTTCATGTAGTGTGTAACATAGTTCTAAGTAACATCCTGCAAAGTTTTAAATCTGAAAGTGCACCGTATATAAAGTTATTGTCTCTCAAAAGTAAGAGTTGACACTGAGTCAATTAAACAAATAGTTTTTTAAACAAATCCCAAGCAGTTGCGTTGTGACGTCAAGACGAAACATTAGCATATTGCCTGTCCACTTATTGCATGAATGTAAAGCCAAACTTTTTATGTGTTCTGGGTTCAGCCATGTGTTGGTGTGCACGCATTTGTACATGAGTCATATTTTCTGGTTCATCACCTGTAGGGTGTGTAGATTTGTATCTGTTCTCATTTTTGCATTGTTACGTTGGCTCCCATTATCTGGTATGGAGCTCGTAATGAATATGACTTTACAACCGCTCAACAAAGTTGTCTATTCTTCATTATACAGTACATACATGGTAATATTTGTCCATTCTCGGATATTCAGTAATAGTCTATGACTCAAAGAATCTTAATGACAACAAAGCCTCTGCTTTGTGTGTGGAGTCATCACATGATGAGCTTCTCTCAGAGGAAATAAGGGAAGTAGGAAGGCCATGACAGTGCAGAATCTAGAGGCTTCAGCTCAACAAAAACCAATCAACCCTTACTGTCCCACAAAATTATTGCAAACAATCGGGCAGTTGGATATCTAACACAAAGAAAAAGTTTTATAATATTTAGCTTGTTTCAGCTTTTAAAAAATACAATGAATGCCTTGAATGCTTTTCAGCACTGATGCATTTATGTATGTCTGCTAAAACTGAGTGAAGATGTTTGTAATTGCACAAACATTTTAAATGGAATTTATATTTGTGCTCGACCATATAACGGAAAAAATGGTCGTTTCTCTTTCTCTTATGTATTTCCTCTATACAGAGGTGAGATTGAATGACGAGCAAATGGAAACTTTTTCTCAAGCCATTGTGCTTATCAGACTTGTTTGCATTTAATGATTTAATAGACACTTTTCGTTTGTATCAAAAGCAACTTACAAATGAGGAACATCACAGTTAAGCTAGACACACATATACAGTGTGTGTGTGTGTGTGTGTGTGTGTGTGTGTGTGTGTGTGTGTGTGTGTGTGTGTGTATATATATATATATATATATATATATATATATATATATATATATATATATATATATATATATATATATATATATATATAGTGTGTATATATATATATATATATATATATATATATATATATATATATATATATATATATAGTATATATATATAGTATATATATATATATATATATATATATATATATATATATATATATATATATATATATATATATATATATATATATATATATATATATATATATATATATATATATATATATATATATATTTTTTTTTTTTTTTTTTAAGAAATTGATACTATCATTTATCAAAGATTCATTAAATTGATGAAAAGTGACAGTAAAGATTTGTACATGTTACAAAAATGTTCAAATAAATGGTTTCCACAAAAATGTGGTTTCCCAAGCATTGATTTCAACATTGATAATAATAAATGTTTCCTGAACACCACATCAGTGTATTAGAATGATATCTGAAGAATCATGTGACACTGAAGACTTGAAAATTCATAAATGTATAGATTGTAGTTTTAATGATTATTTTAATATGAAAATAAATGCAGCCTTGGTCAGATTTATTTACATCTTATCGATTTTCTGTTTTCTGTGTTTTTTTATTTTATTTTTTTAGGAGAAACATCTGAGACAAATTGTTGGATCATAACTGAGAACTCCATTAAGACTCCTATGAGTTATGCAAAAGAGTTTTTATGCTGAAATTGTTTTACTGTTTTTGTTTCTTAGTCTCTCACCTTTGGTTATTTTTACCTGAGAATGCAAACAAAACTCTATTCCCTGAGCACAGATTTTTAGAACGTTTTACTAAATCAGTGTTACTTAGCAAGTAGAGTTTTTAAAGTTACATTTGAAATAATTTAATTAATTTTAAATTTAAAAGAAGTCATATGTCTTTTGAAATTAAAATTGCATGTTTATGAAGAGTACTTCTACACTTGCAGACTCCTTGTAAACTCAGTGCAAAGTTTGTCCGCTAAGAGGAAGTGCCCCTTTTCAGGAAGTGGTTTGTGACCTTTAGAGAGCGCCGTGGCTGCTGGGACATAAAGGAACCCATATGTGCTGAGAGACAGATATGTGGGGGTGGAAAGACACATGCACGCTCAACTTCAGATATAGTGAGGTACATGCATACATAGACATAAGTGCATGCATAATATGAAATACCATGGCAAGAGTTCACAGAAACTGAATCAAAAGAGTGAGTGATACAGGCAAACACGTATATGAGCCTCCTTTATAGTCACAGTAAATATGAGCCCAACCATACACTGAACTGTGTGTGAAGTCAGGTGAGCGTACTGAAAGAGAACAAACAGACACAAACGCATCTCTGTTTTGCTTTTGATATTCTGTCCTCACATTTATTCTAATTAAAATTAATTTCCATTATGGAAGGCCTTTACGTTTATGCTAACTGTAGTTAAAAACCACAGTTGCTATAGATATTATGGTAACACTTTACAATACAGATTATCTATAATATCAACAGTGAGCAATACATTTGTCGCAGTATTTATTGGCCTTCGTTAACATTAATAAAAACTGTTAGTTCATGTTATCGGGTCCGTTAAAAATTGTATATAAACTTTTATGTACAACTTTTCATTTTAATAATGTATTAATACATTTTGAAATATACATTAACCGAGATTAATAAAGGCTTTAGATCTATCTTTCATTGTTTGTTCATGTTAACAAATGGAACCTTATTGTGAAATGTTAGGAATGCACTGATAGGAAAATTTTGGGCGATACCGCTACCAATAATTATTTATATTTTAAAGCTGATAACCGACATATTGGCCAATAAATCTAAATCCAAATCTAATTTTTTTTTTTTTTTTTTTTTTGGGCCTGATTACAAAACCAAAAGTCCAATTTACCTTGCAGCTACTAACAGTGAAGAAATATGGTGTTTTGGCAAAAATGTATTTATTAAAATTTTTATATTATTACTTGCAATAAATATTATGGAATATAAATCACTTTTATAGAGTCTGTTTTCGTATTTTACATGCTTACAATATTTTTTTATTACAAATTCAATAGTTTATTATTATTTATTTATTTTAGAAACCATATACCCATGGTAATGAGGAGCATGGTTTTACCTGTGAATACCATACAGTTCAATGAAACTAGCCTACAGTTAAACTCCGTTAAAATGTCATTAGGGTAATTTAAAGGACAATTCATCAAAACAGCTTTAAAGCCTGGATCTCATGAATTAAGGACAAAGCTTTTAATATTTTATGAACTTTTTAATAGTGAAATTTAATTAAATGTTATTTCAGTGAGAGCCTCATGAAAGATAGACATCAGTGTCTTACAGAAATTAGGTGTTAACTAAGGGGTAGTTCAACTCAAAAATGTGATCATTTAAATGTGATACATTTATTTTTGTGTAACATAAAATGTATGGACAACATGTTTTTTTTTTTTTGTCCATACAATATTCAATGGTAGCCTAACCAAAATGGTTTGGTTGTCAACATTCTTCAAAATATCTTCTTTTGTGTTCCAAGGAAGAGAGAAGGTCATAGAGGTTTGGAATGACATTTGGGTGAGTAAACGATGACAGCATTTAGTAGCAGTAAATTTACTTAACTGCATCCTAGCTCAAAATCAGTGCTTTTCTGTCAAGTGCATTTCTGTGTGACAAAAGTGCAATATTAAGTTTATCTGCATTTGCAGTAAATTCGATAATATCCATCATTATTTGTCCCTGTCCTAGTTTTATTTGTTTACTCCAATTTAAGGCCCTAACCCCAGCAAAAACATTCACGGGGGAACCCATGGGACGGATGGATTGGGTTTGTCCAGGGCTGAATTTTACCCCCGGTCCAGCCCTGGTGTCATCTAATGGCATGATAGGGCATTTGTATAGAAACGGAAGGGTTTAAATTTTTATCGTTCTCTGATGTTTCATTCCTGATGTACCCTGTCTCCTCTGGCTATGAATAAACTAATGCTGAATAAATCATAGAGCAGAAATGAATAAGTCATAATGAATTATCTAAAAATGTTAGGGACATAATGTACTGTAGCTTCTAAAGCTTTCTGTTGATTCATACAGCTGTTTTTAGCTGAATATCACACTTACAGATGACATTGTGGCTTTACGCTCAAAACTGATCATGGTAAGTTTCCTCTGTGCCTTGCAATCGTCCTCCTCATCCTCCTCCTAAATACACTAATGCCTTAATAATGTAATCAAATAATGCAAGATGTTATCTTTTATATTTTTCTTCCTCTATTTTTCTTCCTCGATATTTTCTTTTTGATGACAACAGTGGCTAATAATAAATTAATAGTTATGTTATAGAAACTTTGGCAGAAACCAGAGTTGCCATAACTATATTTAATGTTTTGTAACCGCTGTGTTTTCCAGAGATTCACTGTAAACAATATAGCGACAATTGCTGCATTCTAATTTGCATACTATCCGTCCTAAATAGTATTTGAAATTAGAATTAGTGTGTTCCAAATCATAGTATGTTGAAATGACTATTCTAAAGATACCCGAATGCTCTGCTTTTTCCGGTTGGAATTCAAAGTGCAGATCCATGCACTCTAACGGCTGATATTGGCCACAACCCATTGCGCATTAGACAAGGATTCGATTAGAACTACAAACATGAATAAAAAGTGGCGGATGTGCGAGTCCAAAAGTAGAGAGGTTTAGATAAAGGGGTTTGAGGGATTTAATAATCAGAATCTAACCTGGCGAAAAGAGATTTATTCAATGCTATCAACATTATATTTAATCTGCAACAGCACTGTGGACTACGTTTATAGATATGTTTGGTCATTAACTTTTAAATGCATAATTATGCAAATTGCAAACACATGAAGTGAGTTCTCTGCATGAAAGACCCACGACTGGCAGTTTAACGTGCTATTACATTTCTCTCCGAAACAGTAGGAAATTAAATTCAATTGAATGTGGAGGATTTTAACTGTGACGAGATGATTAACAAGGCAGTTTAAACAGTGACAGGATGCATGTAACTAAGCAACAGAGTGTTAAAGAAGTATATGTCCCAAAACTTGCCTAAGTTCTGCTACACAATCAAAAGTATGTACTACTACTTCACAAAAACAGTACATAGGGGAGAGCAGGACACAGCGCTTTTTGACTTTCTCCGTTTGTGTAAATCCACTTGGGGTTCAGAGTATTTATTTTTTCCCACATTAATTTCACACGTCTAGTACAAATATGTGGTTTTGTTTCATTAATACAGTGTATACTTATTTCTTGATTTACCCCAAAAGAATGGAAGTGAAATGTGACAACATGCCCCATAGGTGGGGTACACTGTAACATGACCAAATGACAGCTTAAAATGTTACCTGATATAATCAAAAAAATATCCAAGACAGACTAAAATATTTTGTCAATAAAATACAATTATATATATTTTTTAAATAAAATAATGGCATTTTTAATAATTAAAAATAAACTAATTTGATCTAATGTTTGACAACAAACACATCACTAAACACAGCTATACAGCAGAGTTCAAAACATAATGATGAATAATTTCTGAACATTGACTCTCTGTCATTATTCACCCTTTTCTCATGGTTTCTCAAAAGAATTCATAAAAGTATAGAATATTATAGCATATTTCTAATAGGGCTCATAGTAACGCAGAGTTACAACACACCCTATCAGCGCAACTGGGATTTAACCCCGGCTCGTGTCTTCTGCTGTTAGATCAGCATTAAAGAACCATCTCAACTGTTAAATAACAGATAGAAGATTACAGTAATATCACATTTGTCTTATTTTATATAAACACAAAACAGAGATGAAAAATAAAGTTATGCTATGCTATGGTTAAATAAATGTTCAGTGATATCTTCCAAAGATTTTTAATTTTGGCACAATTTTTTCTTTATATAATGTTGATATGGCAGTTAGTAAATACACAAAGTTTCGTCATCCTGGCATGTGTGGAAAGTTTTAAACCATGTGCGTTACAACTAACCCTGCGTTAGGTTGTGCCCCGCGCTCTCCTATTTTTAGGGCTTAGTATTAGTAGGCGAAATGGAACGCAACAAATGTTTCAGGTATTATGGGATAGAATATTGGTGTCTGTTTTTACCTTTTTAAGCCACATGATGAATCGGTTTATCACAAGTGGTCTATCCATAAAACAAGGCCATACACACAAAGACACCATTACTGTGCAAAATAACAGAAAATGTAACACAAAACAAAATGCATTACTGATAACAAAAATAAGAAGAAACAAAACTATTTAAATGAAATATAATTATATGTGATGTATCATGCTGGGACTTCTAGGAATATCCTTTTAACTTTTTCCTGTAATTATATAATATTTTATTTGCAAAAACCATACATTAAAATTGACATATAATGCGATGTTAAACTATTCACAGTTTTTCACTGTATATGGGAAGGTAACTTTGTATTAACATGTTTTCACTGTAGCATTTTTACTTTTTGTACTTTTACATTACCCTTACCTCTGTGTAAGTTCTATGGTAGAGTCAGTGATGGTATCACTTTCAAATGGCAATACCATGGTACTTTGATATAGTTTATGGTACTGAATGAAGATGCACAGTATTTGCATTGTACGTCATAGAATACCATGGTGTAACCACAGTCCATTTAGCCTTTTTTTGTCAAGCATGTTGGAACACTTCACACAGCACGAAGGCATTTTTATTTATTTTTTTATTTTTTGCAGTTAGCGTTATATCCCTTCTGGTAAAACCCTTGTCCTGATTATATATGAACCAAATTGAACACTGAGTCTGTGAACATGAGACAGAAACAAGCTCAAAGTTTCCGGATGATGAGCTGTAATGGAAGAAGCAGCAGTGTGATTCTTATTATGCCTTTGAATCTAGACCTTCATATGTCTCTTTCTATCTGTTGTGACATTTCCAAATGGCAGAAATGGTTGTTAATTGTTCAGTCACAATGAATCATGTTTTAGTCATGCATACGCATGTTTAAACCCGTGGTCACACCTAAATACCGACACACTCTTTATCTCAGAGTATTTAGCTCAACTACAGTTTCATAGGCTTAAATGAATTGTATTTTCTTGTACAGTAATTCAGAAGAAGTTGTTTTCATTTCTCTCTTTAAAACTGCTTGTGTTACATGAATAAGTTCCATTTTATTTTCTTTATGAATCTTCTGATTCTTCCTTTCTTTAATGCCCTGCTGGTCCTTCCCATCTCTATCTACATAAACAGTGTCACCATCTGCCCTGTCTCATGCACCCTAACCAAGCGAGAACACGCTCACAAAAGCTGCGAGTGTCTTCCCTGTAGTTTTAACATAATAAGCTGTTAACAAGGCGAGAACACAAGATGAGTGTGAAAAGATCTTCACGGCCAGCCAGTTCTGTTACTTACAGAGGGAGAAGGGCTTATTGTCAGAGGATAACAATTGTGCATGAGGATATGTTCATGGAGGGAGAGAGCAGAACAATCAGAGACATCACACACTGCATTTGTTATTCTTTCCTCTCATTTTCACTGTGTGGGATGGAGGAGCAATAAAAAGAATGGAAGAGAAAGAGAGCTGGTGCGATGATAAAATCCAAAATTAAAATTGGTGCCAAATAGGTTTTTCCAAGTAAAATGGAGTTTTTGTTCCCCAGTTGGCCGGTAACTTATTACAAACTGCAATGGTTTAAATCAAAATGATAATCTGACCCTCACTGATGTATGTGTGATGTGTGCACGTTTTACCTCAGTGGAAATTTGTTTTATTGAGAGAGAGGTTTTTGTTCTCAAAACACTGTAAAAAAAAAAATGCAACTTCTGTTTTGTCAGACAAACTCTATTTGAACTGTTGAATGTAGAAAACGTTGACATTACTTGAAATTAAATGGTCAGTTTTTAGGCCATTCAGTATGAGGAACTTAAAGGAGTCATGACATGAGAAATTTTGGCATACAAGAGATCTTTGTATCATTAATACATCCTGCAAGTTCCATAACTTAAAACGTCCTCATCATCAATTAAAAAGCATTTATATAATCAAGCTGTGGATTCAAAGTGGCATGTGACGTCACAGGGGCACATTCATTTGCATGCGACAAAAACAGCTACTTTCACATCATCGCATCGTTGTCTTAGCCGATGAGCAACGAGTGGATCTAAAGTAGGGGAGAGCGGGGCACAACCTAACGCTTTTTGACTTTCTCCATTTGTGTAAATCCACTTGGGGTTCAGACTATTTATTTTTTCCCACATTAATTTCACACGTCTAGTACAAATATGTGGTTTTGTTTCATTAATACAGTGTATACTTATTTCTTGATTTACCCCGAAAGAATGGAAGTGAAATGTGACAACATGCCCCATAGGTGGGGTACACTGTAACATGACCAAATGACAGCTTCAAATGTTACCTGATATAATCAAAAAAATATCCAAGACAGACTAAAATATTTTGTCAATAAAATACAATTATTAATATTTTTTTAAATAAAATAATGGCATTTTTTAATAATTAAAAATAAACTAATTTGATCTAATGTTTGACAACAAACACATCACTAAACACAGCTATACAGCAGAGTTCAAAACATAATGATGAATAATTTCTGAACATTGACTCTCTGTCATTATTCACCCCTTTCTCATGGTTTCTCAAAAGAATTCATAAAAGTATAGAATATTATAGCATATTTCTAATAGGGCTCATAGTAACGCAGAGTTACAACACACCCTATCAGCGCAACTGGGATTTAACCCCGGCTCGTGTCTTCTGCTGTTAGATCAGCATTAAAGAACCAGCTCAACTGTTAAATAACAGATAGAAGATTACAGTAATATCACATTTGTCTTATTTTATATAAACACAAAACAGAGATGAAAAATAAACTTAAGAAATGTACTTTGCTATGGTTAAATAAATGTTCAGTGATATCTTCCAAAGATTTCTTAATTTTGGTGCAATTTTTTTTCTCTAAATAATGTTGATATGGCAGTTAGTAAATACACAAAGTTTTGTCATCCTGGCGCTCCCCTAGTGGTTTACAATAAAATTGTGATAATAACAAGATTGCGACGGCACGCAGACGATGTTTGAAAAAACGTCTTTGCATAGGATCCGGATGTCAGAGAAAAATGGATTCAGTTTATTTTTAACGACTTGCGTGTTTGTACATTTTACCAGCGACTGTTTGAGTATACGATACTGGCTTTTCATTTCCAAAACTTTTCATTTATTTCTAAATGATGACAATTTTTTGATATTCATATAGGATTTCATATTAACATAAGTGCACCTCAGGAAACATAATAAAATTATTTTTTAAAAATCCAGTACATGACCCTTTTAAACAAAGCATGAACCTGTAATTTCAAAATTGGTGGCAAGGGTCCAACTAACAGACTTCTGAGCATGCTCCGTTTGATCACTGATGTTGGACAAAGCACGGGCACTTATGATGACATAAGTATTTCAGAAGATTATTCAGAAGGAATTGATGTTTTAGCTCTATACAGCGTTTTTGATTATATTTTATTGTAAAAGCTCTGTTTCAAGTCACAAGTGATTAGTGTTCTCTTCTGTGATGTTTCCTTTTATTTCAATGAGTTTATATTTTGGAGTATAGAAGAGTATAGAAGTAACTCTGAAACACAAGTAGACAAACTAAGAAAGTTATCACTGTTATGTAATGTTAATACTCAGCTTAACTTAATATGCATGTTAAATGTGGATTGTTCCTCAGCAAAAACAACAAAACAAACAAAAAAACATGCTAAACAACACATAAAACTGGTTTGTATAATAAAATTGTGAAACAAAAGTGTCCAGGAACTGAATCAGGCATAATTTTTTGACGAAATCCCTTCATTATTAATATCATTGAGTCTTCATGAGCTAATTCAAACCGAGGACACCCCTTTCAGGACACCCTTTTATATTTCTATATGTGCGTTTGTGTGTGTGAATGCGTGGGTGGGTGTTGCACTGTTATGCCGAATGGGAATACATGCTAACTTACTTCTCTGTAAACAGGAAGTGACTATTTCCCCAGAGTTCGGAGATTGGGCCAAAGCAGCTAGAATGATGGGGAAAATATGCACGGACTTAGACCCTATTCTCTATGCATATGTTACACATTTGTACTCCACCTCTCAAGAAAATGTTACAAGGGCTGATTAATAACAGACAGAAAGATAGAAAAAAACCCTGAGATAATGTTTTTTTTTTTTTTTTTTTTTTTTTTTTTTTTTTCTTGCATGAATAGTCATATTCAGCCAAACCCATGCACAAAAGCACACCCAGACAAATTTACTCCCTGGACCAGCCTCTTCATCCCTCTCAAATGCTGCACAGGAAATACAGGTTATAAATAAATCATTGAGTTCCTGCCTGGAGCACTGACCAGAGGGGAAGGGAGGAGGAGATGGCCTGTAACACAATACAGACACACACATATATAGAGGCTGATGGATAATCAAATGAGTTGTGTGTGTGTGTGTGTGTGTGTGTGTGTGTGTGTGTGTGTGTGTGTGTGTGTGTGTGTGTGTGTGTGTGTGTGTGAGATCCCGGATGCACAATAATTTTCAGTTCTCATATGTGGTAGAATACCACATACATTAGATACATACATTAGGTAGAATAAATATCTCTACTGTTTAGCATAGGAGCTGGTATGTGTGTGGCCTCAATTTTGTTTCTTGTGTTTGTGGATGTATACGTGATGAAAGTTTAAGCATGTGGGTGGAGTGTTAGGTTGGGGTGTGATGAAGTCTAAAATGTGCAACCGTGGCGTTTGTTCAAATGCTTCTTAATAACCTGTGTGAACCTCTTTGTTTAATGCAAGTTTATATGTGACTAGCTAGTCTTCAACTTCAGGCCAACCTTGAGCGGTTTAGGAATATATTTCCTCTGCAAAACTTCTGTTGTTTTTCTTTTACATATTTACTTCATAACAAATCAGAAGTTTACTTGTGGTGCTTCTACAATTGGATGGGGATTTTGCTGCTACAATCAACACTTTATATCGACACCAACCTTCATACATAAAATGTTGTACATCAGACCTTTTGTGATTAACTGTAAAGCACGTTTTTAGGTAGCGGAACAATCTTTGTTTTTATTTTCATTCATGACAGAATAGCTCACCACAAATGAAAAATTTGTGTATGCGAGACTGCACAGGCATCTGAACTTGATCATGCATGTACGAAAGTCTGAATATGTGTCTCACCATGTTTCGATGTCAGTAAACCATGCCATATGGTGAGTGTGTCGTGTCCAGAGTTTGTTTGTGTGTGTGATTATGCACACTTTGAACATAGTTTGGCACTACATACAGTACATGCTTGCATTCCTTTATACATTTTTAGCTTGTGAGAGTATAAATGCATACATCTTTGCATGTTTATGCATTTGTAGACATTGTAGATGGCTGTGCATTATGGGCTTCCCCATCCCAGCATGCATTGTGGCTTTGGGCCCTGAGGGTTAGTTGGCATGATGACCATTTTTTTTCTGGGAAGCCAACTAAATATAGAGTAATTGAGCGCTGTGCATAGGCTGTGAACTGGAATACCCCACACAAAAATGCACACACCACACTATTGACACTATTATTACAGTAATTTTCAGGTAAAGAGGCAAATAAGTAAATGCATAAAATAAACATAAATAAACAAAAATATGTATATGTGTGTCTGTGTGTGTATGTGTGTGTGTAAAACCTGTTTAAATGTGACAGTGAAGGCATTTATATTGTTACAAAAGTTTTCTATTTCAAATAAAATTCTGTTGTTCCCTCTCTGTTTTTAACACTGATAATAATGAGAAAAATATTTATTGAGCAGCAAATCAGCATATTAGAATGATTTCTGAAGGATCATGTGACTGAACTAATGGCTGCTGAAAAATCATCACCGGAATAAATGACATTTTAAAATATATTAAAATAGAAAATTATTTTAAATTGTAAAATTATATCACAATATTACTGTTTTTAGTTTGACTGTATTCATACTTTGTTGTAGATAGTAGAGGATCTGTATTATAAATACAGTAATATTATAAATGCTTTGGTGCATCTGCAAAAACATAAATGTTTGTTGTTAGTTTGCTTATAATGCACTGATATTTCAGATATGCATTGTGGAGCGCCGATCACCAGAGGCTTCCTGTACTTTGAACAATTTGCATAATCTGCATAATTTCCCTCATCTCTGACGTGTGACTGTTCTTGTGTCTTGTCATGTTTTTTTTTCTCGCGAGGTGTAAGGGAAGCATGTACACTTGTAGTGAAATGTTGCTCTGGTTCAGTCGTATTGCTTCATTAATCGGTCACTAAATATTTTTTTGTGATCCTGAAATCCTGAGGTAGAATGACATTAAATGTATCTCAGAGTACTCTGAGATAATTTCACTGATTGCTCATTGTTGATCACCAGACCATCCCTTTATGTTGTCTGTAGTCATTTTGGTGTGTTTTTTTTTTTCTGTCTGTTTTCTTCAAACCTCAAGCAGCATTTTCAGTTTTACTGTGAGGTTTCAAACTGATCCACAGTGAACAACACCCCATTTCCCTTGAGAGTTAGTCAGTGTGATTTTATTTATTTATTTATTTTTTTAGAGCTTTTATAAAAGGCACTAATTAGATTTAGAAGACAGGGAAAAAGCCTTTGAGATGTCAGCTGACACATGAGGAAATGACATAGTGAGTTTAGTGTGACCTTAGATTAGATTACATGTCGTTTTACTGTATAGATGCGAGCAGAGGAAATATCATCCTACACATAAGATTATGTGCAATTATCTCAATTATCTTAACTGTGAATGTGTGTGTGTGTGTGCGTGTATTAGAGATGGCCTTGCACAAATAAGTGGGTCCGTGACCCTAAATTATTGTACTATAGGTGTCAGATTGCTTTTAATTACACCTTTTAGTTCTGTATGATAAAAAGCGAGAATAAAAGAGAACTAGAGAGAGAGGAGGAGGCTGTGGCGAGAGTTTTATGAACTGAGAGAGACAACACTTTTTGTCTTTTTTTTTTTTTTTTTTTTTTTTTTTTTTTTTTTTTTTTTTTCAACACTTCTAACCACAGACCAAGTGATATTATTTTCCACTATGATCTTTATAAGCCAGACACCTGCTAAATGAGTCAGACTTGGTGAGCATTTGTGAGATGTTCAATGCATTGATAAATTCAGGGGGTTGCTCTTTACGTAAACCAAAATATAATTTTTTTATGAATATACACCACAGTTCAAAAGTTTGGTGTTGGCAAAAGTTTTAAAATGTTTTTGAAAGGTATCTGAAGCTCACCAAGGCTGCATTTATTTGATCCAAAATGCAGTAAAACAGTAATATTATGAAATATTGTTTCAATTTAAAACTACTGTTTTTAAAAATTTTTTTTATAATTAATATATTTTGAAATGTAATTTTATTTCAGTGATTTATTTATCTCGTCTTCAGTGTCACATGATCCTTCAGAAATCATTAATATGGTGATTTTTATTTTTCAAGAATCATTTCTTGTTATTATCATTGGGGAAAACTGCTAATATTATATGTGTGCTAATATTTTTGTAGAAACCATAATAAATTTTATTCAAGGTTCTTGATGAATAGAATCTTTAAAAGAACAGCAATTATTTGGAACAGAATTTACAGTGAGTTGTTACATAGAATTGAATAGAATTCTGAATAGAATTGTTACAGTGTAAAGTAATAAAGGCCTTCTGAAGCAAATCGATGGGTTTGTGTACAACGTGTTACCCATTGATTTGCTTCAGAATTGGTTTATTAATCCCCCTTTTACTTTTATAATGGATGGATACACTTTTTTGGGCTTCAAATTTTGGGCTGCCATTCATTGCCATTATAAAGCTTGGAAGAGCCAGGACATGTTTTAATATAACTCTGATTGTATTCGCGTCTGAAAGAAGAATGTCATATACACCTGGGATGGCTTGAGGTGAGTAAATCATGGGGAAATTTTCATTTTTACATCAGAATGATGTATTGTAGGGAACTGCATATTAAATAGACTATTGTTTTATAAATCTTTTTATTGTAGTGTGTGGGACTGAATGTTTTATTTTTTTGGTTTTATTTATGTACTATATACCAGTAAGAGCAATGTGTATGTAGATAAAGTGGGGTCTAAAAAGACCTCTAATATCTGTATTTAAATATAGATTTATATATAAAGACCCTCTGTGGTGAAGTTTTTAATGTTGTTTATGTGGTGCTTTTAATATGCTTTTAGACAAAACTTGTGCAAATTCATAAGTCAACACCATTGCTAAGTATCCTATTTTCTCCAAACTGCAGTGAACCAAAGACTGTCCAAAAAAATTGCAGTTTGAAATCGCAGGTGCTCTCTACGTC